>JBAPLJ010001225.1:0-600000 GCA_037832345.1 Rhizophora mangle
CCTGTTTTTTATTTTTATGTTTTTTTTGGACACTGCAGTTTGTTCACTGTATTGTTTGGGCAAAGGACCTGCTGTTTTCCAAGTTGTTTGGAGACAAAAATCAGGAAAATGATCTGAATGTACGTTCAAATGATGCTGGTAATGCGTCAGAACATGCGGAAGATGTATTTGTTCGAACAAACGATGAAGATGTTCAGCAATATGGAAGAAGAATATATGATCATGTGTTTGGTTATAACATTAAAGTAGCTTTGTCTAATGAAGAGACATGGAAAAACCGTAATAGGCCAAGGCCCATATATATTAGGGATGTTCTGCCAGACATTTTAGCTCAACAGAATGGAAATGTCGATAAAGATGGTGCGAATGATGGTCTTCCATTGTCTGCAATGTTATCTCTTGGACTAAAGAATCCACAGGATGTATGGAGCCTTGAGGAAAATTCAAAAGTCTTTCTGGAGTCTTTGAAATTATTTTTTGTGAACAGAGTAAAGGTCTGCTGATCTCTTGTTTTCTAAGAAGTGATAATAATTATTTGAAATTTTTCCCACTCACTTTTTACTTGTTTAAATGAACTTTGATGTTATTCTTTTTTCTTTTTTCTGGCAGGATATCGGAAGCCTTAGTTTTGACAAAGATGATCAGTTAGCTGTGGAATTTGTTACTGCTGCTGCAAATATTCGAGCTGAGTCATTTGGAATTGCCCGGCATAGCCTTTTTGAAGCTAAAGGGATTGCTGGTAACATTGTCCATGCTGTTGCAACAACAAATGCTGTCATAGCTGGTTTAATTGTCATTGAAGCAATTAAGGTTTTGGAGAAGGATACTGAAAATTACAGGTGTGGCTGAATTTTCTTTCCATTATCTGGATTTTGTAGCCTTCTTTGGTGTTCAGGAAATATAAGTTTATCCTTTGTACTCGTAAGAGTGCTTGAAAGTTTTGTCTGAGGCTGGTCTTTTACATTTTTATGACTTAAATAAAAGGGGTGATGCTGGATATCTGACATTGTTTCCTTTTTCTTCTGTTATCGATGAAGATGTTCTTGGTCATGTTTACTTGGTGTCTTTCTAGAATGGTGGGTGTGGGATGTTATCTAAAAAAATAGCAATACTGAATTTAAAAATGCTATGATTGTTTTATGTGTGGCTTTGCTAATCGGAATTGTGGGTCCATGCAGGATGACATATTGTGTAGAGCATGAAACACAAAAGAAACTTCTTGTGCCACTGGAACCCTGCGAACCTAACAAGTCTTGCTGTGTTTGTTCTGATGTATGTCCAAGATTGTTTTATTGCTTCTTTTATATTTATTCTATGCCATAGTTAAATGCCACTCATGTTTAATTGTGGGAAACAGAAACCACTGTCACTGGAGATTAATACTCATAGTTCAAAGTTGCGGGATTTTGTTGAAAAGATAGTGAAAGCCAAGCTTGGCATGAATTTTCCAATGATTCTACATGGGTCAGCTCTTCTTTATGAAGTTGGTGATGATCTTGACGGGAACATGATAGCAATCTATGCTGCTAACCTTGAAAAGGTAAGCTATTTATATTGTTTTTAACAAAATATTTTCTCATTTAATTATAAACGTGGTAGTAATGATCATTTTGCTTTTGTCTCTTCATTCATCCTTAGGTACTGTCAGAGCTTCCTTCTCCAGTCACTGGTGGGACAATGCTCACTGTAGAGGATCTCCAGCAGGAGTTCAAATGCATGATCTATATTAAGCATAGGTTTGTCTTTTATCTCAGTATCTCCTTCGTAGATCTGTAGCTCAGGTTTGAAAATTGTTTAACAGCAAAATGGATGGCATCACTGGAAAGCTTTTGTATCTTGCAGTTTCTCATTATTCTCTGTCTCCTATTAAAATTTTGGAGGCAGTACCCTTCCTACTTTTCCTTGCTAGAAATTGTATTGGACACACTTTCTGTTACTTAAAATTCATATTGTTCATGTTTCTTTGTGATATCATTTTTTTATTTTTTATTTCTTGTTTTTAACTGGATTGGCCTCAGGTTCATTTCTGTTACGACAATTAAATAAGTCTGCTTTATGCAGATACCTTTTCAATTTTAAGATTTGATGCCACTTATTCTGGAAATGATATTGCATGATCTGATATCAGATAAGCTACTCAGTACTTTGTGTTCTTTCTCAATGTTCACAGGGAAGCATTTGATGATGAGAAGGAACCTGATGGAATGGTTCTCTCTGGATGGGCAGAAGCTCCTCCTCTTGAGAAGGTTGGTGAAAAGTCTGTTGGAAATGGTGGGTCTGCGTCAAGTTCATCATCACAGGTTCAGAAGGATGATGAGGTCCAGGAAATTTCAGAGGGTACCGATATTTCATTGAAGAAGAGAAAACTGCCAGAACTTTTACATGACAGTACTTTGGATGTATCTGGTGTTGCCAATGACTCTAGTAATAAAAAGAGAGTCCATCAGATTGATGACGACGACGATGATGATCTGATCATGATTGATCACGGGGATCACAGAGAAACAGGCACCAACAAGAAGAAAAGATTCCAATAGTTCTTGTTTCAACTTGGTTGATTAGGCTTCTTACATCTTAATTTTGTACTTCTAGGGAGAAGTGGTCATTCTTTTGGCGCTTACATCTCAGAATTGTTGATTATTAGGTTGCTACATCTTTAGTCTCTCGCTAAGCTTATACTGTTAACTTTAATATCCCTTTTGTGTTTCCCCTGTAGCAAGTGTGCTTCCTTCGTAGCCAGTTTCAGAGTGGATTAGTTAAACTTGCATGTAAACTGAATTAATTTTATAAAGTGAGATCAATGACTCGATTAGTTTCATATATTTGAGCAGTAACACTAAAATCATCTTCGTTGTTATAAACATTACTTTTTAAGACTTTTGAATGTTTGCCTCGCCGAGTGATATCAGGGATCTAGCAGCTAGCAGCAGCAGCAGCGGCAGATTGAATTGGCATAACGGCAAATATAGTTGATTAATTTATTCTTATCTTCTTTTAAAAAAGGGAACACAGAAACAACATTAACAGATACTTGATATTGGAAATGGATGAAGAGAACAATTGGCACAAATTGATTGCTGACAATCGGCATAGCCGCATCTCAATTCATCTGTGCTCTCAGTTTTGACAATTGACCGAAAAACAGGAAACGAACGCATCATTGGATTTACACCGGAAATGCAATAATGTCAAAAATCCAAGCCAGCATAGGATCACAAAAGTATAGAAAACTGTAAAAGTATTGCATCGTACTTACGCGTAGATTCTACCCCTGTACATCTGGGACCCCCAAAAAGTTTGAAAAAAGAACAAGAAGCCTTTTGATTTTATTTTATTATTTTTTTCTTTTTTGCTTCTTTTTCACACACCAACGCAGCGTCTGGCACACCGGGTGGCACCGGACACAGTCCGACACGGATATGGAGGGATGTGAAGGTTCTTCTGCCCGAACTTTTTTTCCTCTTCTTGACGTCATGAAGCTTCGGTTTCTTTAAATCTTCAAGACAATGAACATCCGCAATGCACGTAAATGACCTTGATTTCCCCGAATAAAACCTCGACAACCCTCTTCTGCCAAGAAATAATATCAAACATATAGACCTCTTTTAATGATCAAATTTCAATCTTCCCAAAGACCATATAGCAAGAAAGAAAGATTAACAATTAAAGGCAAGACCCCAAATAACTACATCCTTACTTCTGCGGAAGACTGGATCGCAGCGCGTTCATGTCAAAAGCCATCAACTTTTCCGTTTGATTCTCCATTTTTTTCCTTTGAGGGAGAGAAAGAAGAGAGACCACTATAAAATATAAAAAGGGGTGCGGTTTCTTTGCTTACTTAAATGTGTGTGAGAGAGAGAGAGAGACAGAGACAAAGAGAGGAGGTGGAAACTGTAACTGTCATAGAATGGGAATGAGGATAAGGCCTCAACACGTCATGGACAGAACAAGACCTCACCACATCGGCATGGCCGAACCTTGGGTGGGAGTGGGTTGGACAGGTGTACGTAAGTTAGGAGCCCAAGATGCACCCTCTGTTTTTATTTTTAATTTTATTTTTTTGTTTTTAAATGTGGCAATAATAAAGCAGCTAGCTCCTTGTATTAAAACATACGCATGCACATCCACAACCTTATCTACACTTTCTCTCGTTCATTCAACAGCCTAACTTGATATCCTTTTTTGGGGACATTTCGCTTTGTGCCTCTTCTCTTTTTTAAAGTTGGGGTCAACAAGCTCGTTAATTAAATATTTTCTTGGCTTAATGGCTTGTTGTATCATGTATGCAGTTTGATGATGTCGAGGATTGGCACTGGCCTCCCTATTGTACCATAAGTTGTGTGAACAACGCGTTGCAGATACGTCGGTTCCTTATTCCTTATGGTTATGGTTTGGGGCGACTTGTCGTTTCTTTGTGTTTTAGCGCTACTACTTGTTATATACCAAATAATAATTATACAGTCAACTAAAGGACAGTTCGGCCGGCCCGGCTTTTCTTTTGCTCGAGTAATGTTGATTATATTCAACATTTTTGTACTGGAAAACTCCTCAAAGTGTCATTTTTTACAACATAGTATACATTTACCGGTATGTGGATGAACAATACAAAAAGGGTTCTCAGTCAACGTAGAGATGAATGGCTATTATTTCTTCAGCACATACGTCCTTTTAAACTAATTTGATTGGAGTTGATTCAAGCGTTAAGTTGTTCTATGATTGCAATGAAGAATCTAGGAACTAAATTTCAGTCAGGATTTCCTTGCAATCTCTCGCTGGCAAAAGTAAAAGAATATAGTATCCACTGAATGCGGTACTTTGCTTATTCACTGCTGTTGAAGATTCTGATGGTACAATTTGGATGACTGTTCAGTTAGCCGACCATATTTTGTAATTTACCTGCCAGTGAGACTGGAAAATTGGGAAATCATTGCAGTTCCTGAATTTTCATCAATGGTATGAACTTCCGCTGGGCCTCTGTTTTCTTCAGAGGCAGAAGCAGGATGGTTTTTGGTGGTGGATGTAGCATTGAGGGCCGGGGCAACAGCAGGAGAGGCTGCGATGGTGGATAATCCACTTTCATCTTCAGCCTTTCCCTGTGTGAAAGCCTCTTGAAGCTGCAAAGCATACTCCAAGTTCCACAGGACATCTCCCATGGTAGGCCTATCAACACCGTGTTCTGCCAAGCACTTCTCTGACGCCTCAGCAAACTTGTTCAAAGATTCAGGATTTATAGTGCCAGCAAGATGGGGGTCAATGATCTTTTCAAGCAAACCCTTCCGCTTCCATTGCATTGCCCACTCCGCCAAGTTAACTTGCTCTCTTGGGAGTTGTGGGTTAATTGCAGGCCTTGCGCAAAGGACCTCAAGCAGCACAACTCCAAATGAGTACACATCCGATTTATCTGTCAGCTGCTGACTCCTGAAATACTCAGGGTCCAAGTACCCAAAGCTTCCTTTAACCGCAGTGCTTACATGACCTTGCCCCATTGGTGCATCTTTGGACAGCCCAAAATCCGAAACCTTGGCAACAAAGGCATCATCAAGCAAAATGTTCGTGGTCTTAACATCACGGTGGATGATACCCTGGGCAGTGCCTGTGTGTAAATAATGAAGTCCACGAGCTGCTCCAATACAGATCTCCAGCCTTTGCTTCCACGACAAAGGTGCCAAGTTCTTGCCATACAGGTGGTCTCTGAAAGGCCCATTGGACATGTACTCATAAACCAGGATCATTTCATCATTCTCGTCACAATAGCCCATCAATGACACCAAGTGTCTATGCCTGAGCTTGGACAACATCTGAATTTCTGTCTGGAACTCCATGATTCCTTGTTCAGATTGCGGGTTTCCTCTTTTGACAGCAACTTGGGTACCTTCATCAAGGACACCAAGATAGACATTGCCAAAGCCACCAACACCTATTATAGTACTTGAATCAAATTTCTTCGTGGCATCCTGCAACTCTGCAAAAGAGAAATATCGTCCTAAGCCAAGAGTTGATGAGTAAAAATTGGTCTTGTGGGATCCCATTGAGGTTTTGCTTGTCATGAAACTGGCATCACCGGCATGGAGAGGAAGCAACCAAGAAGAGAAACTATTCCTCTTCTGCCAATCTTGGGGTCTCTTGTGCCACTTGATCACCATTGCACCAAGACCAACAAAAGCACCAAACATCATCGCCAAACCTACTGCAGCAACTGTGCTGCGACTGGCAAGAACCTTCTGTCCATCGACCCCAAACTCTCCGTCCAAACTTTTAACCGAATTGCTCATTTTCAAGACCTCCAAACCATTTAGAATAGCATTTCTTGTTCCTGTATCTTCGTTCATTGGACCAATCTCAACGGTGAGTCCATCAGAAATCAAGGCAGCATTGACAACAATGTCTTTATAATAAGCAGCTGCCAATTCATTGGTGAGGGAAGACAAATCCAACCCAGAAATTGCTGTTTTGCCATTAATGTACACGTTAAAATAGAGATCATTTAGGGATTTGCTCACAATGTCGCAAAAGTGCAGCCGAACTACATAATTAAATGCTGGATCAACATGAAAGTTCCACGTCACATTGAAATTCGTCTGGATTGTCTTTGAATCAGCCATCTCTCCGGCAGATGCATAAACTGTAGCTGGTGCAATAAGTGGTGAGGTTCCTGAAGGATATTTGATGGAGTTGGTAGTTATAGACACGTTATGAGACAAGGCCTCGTTCTTGAGATATGGCTTATCCGATTCCCAAGTCCTCCAAAGGGTGTCATTTTCTGAGGTAATCAGAGGTCCTCCAACATTCAGCCTATAAACAATTTGGTAGCCATTCTTGCTCAACCCAGGATAGCTGTTTACAGGGAAAAGATTGGTGGCTTGATCAGAGATCAAAATATCTGGGGCCGAAACAACCTCAATGGCATTGATGAAGGCAACAGAATGCTTCAAAGGTTGAAGGTAGAGAGAAAACTTGGGCTCCTCCACATTGATAAGATACTCCCTAAAGGTAGCTTTAGTATCGTTATTAACATTGAAGTTATGGAGAAGGACATACTTGTCGGTGGCAACGGAGAAAGTTGAGTTTCTAAGGTCAAATTGTGCGTTATTGAGAGGAAAGAAATGGAGGCGCACCCAATGCCAACCAGCACTTTTCAAAGTGAAGGAATAAATGGATTCCTCCTTGAAAGCTCTGGCTGATAGATAAATGGGGGATGGTACATCGGCAGATGGAACAGAAACTAAAAGGTTTTCGCTTGTTTTCAAGAAACTTTGTGCTTCATGGTCAGTTTTGAAAACTCTTCCGTCAGGGAGAGCTGTCAATCTCTTGGATCCACAGCCGATGAGGATCTCATCGGCGGGCACAAATGGGGTGGCATTTGCGGTGTTAATGGCCGTGCCTAAAAGCAAGGCCTGGAAGAGAACCAGGAGGATAGCCATCAATGATGACAGTGAAGATAGAAAAACATTGGTTCTTGATGTTCTTGGATTCTTTAATTTCTATCTCCAACCCTCCTGGGGCTTGAGGGAGGGTGTTGGGATCTTTGAAGTAAAAAGGGGTCTATGTCTATTCCATCAATCCCTATAATGAGATTGAACTAACCGTTTGTTATTTCGTTTTTTTTTTTTTTCTTGATTATAAATGTAGGATGGAAATTGACAGCTGAGATGGAGTTTGTTCTCCCATTAATGAGGCATTGTTTATGGGAAGATTTTTTGTTAGCAAAAAAAAAAAAAAAAACAAGGAGAAGAAGAGTCGGTTGGTCTTGGCGCCTAAATTTAGACAAACTACAAAAATTGAACGATGAAGATATTTCATACATTTTTAGACATGATTGAAAGTTGAAACAGTCAAACACTATTCCAGCCCTCCCCCCCCCTCTCTCTCTCTCTCTCTCTCTACCAATCGCTTGTGTTCTTCTATACGGACAATTGGGTTATGCTTCCTGATTTGTGAGTCAAGGTTCTGGTTGCTAACGGAGTTCTTCAGACGTAGATATAAGAAATAGAATTACATGTCAGAGAATTTTTTTTTTCTTTTTTCAGATTCCATTTTCTGGATTTATAATTTGCAGCGACCGAATAGTAAATAAATAAAAGACAGCCACTATTTCTAAAGGGTGGCCGACGGATCGTCCTTATATAATAGGATTAATAATATTAACCGACAATGTGAAAATTTAAATATTATCAGTGACAGTTAAAATGAGATTATAGAATTACTTTTTTCGTATTTTAAGGCAAATAACGAATCGTTCTTAAATTCAATTTTGGTGAAATTTTTTAAATATTAATTATATAATATAAAATTAAGTATAATACAAAAATATGTAATTAAAAGTTGAAAATAAATTCTAATTGTAACTCTTTAATAATTAAATTAACAAAAATAAAATAGTTTTCAAGTATGTAAAAAAAAAAATTATTCATTACTTTTAATAAGTATTAATGTGTTCTATCATATATAATTAAATTAAAAATTTTAAAATTAAATTAAAATAATTAATTAAATTGATAAAATTAAAAATTAAAATTATATCATATTTAATTTATCTTTAAAAGACTAATAATTTTATACTATATTAAAATTTATTTCTTTAATTTAAATTATTTTAATAATATTAAATTATTTTTTTTAAAAAAATATAAATTATTTTAAGATAAAATACATAAATTAAAATAAAATTTATATTATATATAATATATTTTTTTTATTTATTAATATTTTTATATTATATACATTAATTATTTTATATAAATATTAAATATTAAAATTTTAAATTTTTTAATACAATAATTATTTTAATTTTTAAACCCTTAAATTAAATTAATTTAAGTAAATAAAGTGTTATAGTGATATAATTAATGTGAATCCCTTTGTATTTGAGGTTAGATTCTTTATATGATACAGTAAATCCGAGTGACAAACTTTTAAATCTTTATAGGCTCGAAGACTTCATGGAGTGATTTATAGTCTGTTGTATGCTTCCTTACGAAGCATTTTTATGGGATTAACTTCTACTTTTATAATATCAATAAATCTTAAAATTGAATTTTATATTAATTAATTGTTTTTAATGTGTAAGAGAATAAATTAATAAATTAAATATTGGTCCGCCATAAGAGAGAATCCATTATGATTAGGAGGAGAAGCAATACAGAATAATTGAAAGATTCGGTGGGCTGGAACGGCAGGCCCATCAAAATACAAATCCAACTTGAACGCGGAGTAAGCCATTGTTTATCTGTAGTAAAAGTAGTGTTTCGAATTGGGCTTTAATTTTAACTTTTTAAGTTCGCAAAATAAATAAATAAAAACGCCAAACAAGAAAACCAGAGAGAGGGACTTGCATCTCTGAGAAGTCTCAAGAGCACGACCAAGACCAGACAAGCAAGATCGAAGAGAATGTCGAGCGAGGCGGAGGAGACGGCACGGCGGAATTCGGCGGTCAGCGACCATCGCAAGAAACTCCTTCAGCACAAGGAGCTCGAAGCTAGAGTCCGTGCTGGTAGTCTTCAAAGAAAAGCCCTAATATCATCCCTTTCTTTCTTTTTTTTTTTTTTTTTTTAATCTTTTTCAATTCCTTGAATTCTTTATATCGATATATTATCTGCAGAATGATTTCCTCCACTGCTGAAATTTCACTTATTAGTTTTGTTTAATTAAGAATAGATTGATTTCGAAATGAAATAATTAGGTCTTAAAAATTAAATTCGCGAAGGTAAATTTTTCCTGCAATTGGTTGTTTTTTGAATGAAGTTTGGGTATGAGGTCAAATTCAGACGCAAACCTGAGTGCACGACCCTCTGTGCAGTTCGATCTTCTATAAATCTGTCTGATGTTAAGTCATATAATGTAATGGCAGATTACTTCAAGTTACTGAGGAATAATCATGGTTTTGGAAACTGAGAATTAACGTAATGTCATTAAATGAGAATATGTGGGGTTAAATCGTGAAATATGAGAAATTAAACCTCAAAATGGCAGATTCTTGGTAAGAATTTTTATGTATTCTTGTCTTTAGAACCAACCGGTTAGCTATCTTGTATATTATATCTGGAATAAAAGGTGTTGGGAATGTATCTCTGCAGTGAGGGAAAATTTGCGGGCATCCAAGAAGGAATTTGCTAAGACGGAAGATGATTTGAAGTCCCTTCAAAGCGTTGGGCAGATCATTGGGGAAGTTCTCAGGCCTCTTGACAATGAACGCTGTAATTCTCTCTCTTGTTCTGTCTGTGCAGTTAACTGTGAACTTTCTGTTGTTGCACTGTTGTGGTTGTAACTTACTGATTACAGTATCACCTTTCATGTGAGTATTATCTTTGTTAAAATGTTTTGCTATTTTGTAAAGTGATATTATTGTTTCTTCTGTTTTCTTTAATTTGCAGTACTTTGTATTGTGTATTGACATTATATCAGAGGTTCTGGGAACTAATTAATATCATTTGACCATTTAGTGATAGTTAAAGCCAGCAGTGGTCCAAGATATGTGGTTGGCTGTCGTAGTAAAGTGGACAAGGAAAAACTGACTGCTGGCACTCGAGTGGTCCTTGATATGACTACTCTCACAATCATGCGGGCTCTTCCCCGTGAAGTAAGTGTTGACTTTAACACCACTGGATAAATCAAAAGATGGTTTTACTATTAAGAAATGCCTTTCTGCTGTGTACTCAATGCGTGTATAATGATTCTGTTTTGTAGGTTGATCCAGTTGTATATAACATGCTCCATGAAGATCCTGGAAATGTTAGCTACTCTGCAGTGGGGGGGTTGTCAGATCAGATTCGAGAGCTTAGAGAATCTATAGAACTGCCTCTAATGAATCCTGAGCTATTCCTACGGGTGGGCATCAAGCCTCCAAAGGTAAGATTTCATCCTTCTGATTCAATTAACAGTCTATGAGATTTCAGGCATTTATGTATAGGGTTAACTTTCATTTGTTTCAGGGTGTTCTTCTCTATGGACCTCCTGGGACAGGAAAGACACTGTTAGCCAGAGCTATAGCAAGCAACATAGATGCAAACTTTTTGAAGGTTATTTACCATATTAAGCTTTTAAACATCATTCATGTTTTTGACCTTTTAATCGACAGATCTGTTTTTTGTTTAATAATGGCTGCAGGTTGTATCAAGTGCAATAATTGATAAGTATATTGGTGAAAGTGCAAGACTAATACGAGAGATGTTTGGCTATGCACGTGATCATCAGGTAAGAGCTCAAATTATGATAATGCATTTTTGGGTTTCTTCCTGTTTCAAGATTTTGCTCACTATTTATTTGTGTGACTAGCCGTGCATCATATTTATGGATGAAATTGATGCCATTGGTGGACGCCGTTTCAGCGAGGGTACAAGTGCTGACCGTGAAATCCAAAGAACCCTTATGGAGTTGCTTAATCAACTGGATGGATTTGATCAGCTTGGAAAGGTAGTCTATTCTTGCATTTTGTTGTCAATCAAGTATGTTGAATATATTTGTGCAATGTTCAAAGTGTTTCCCAGAAATAACTTAACTATTAATCAGTTATTGAAATTCTGTTGAATTTTCTAGGTTAAAATGATTATGGCTACAAACAGACCTGATGTTCTGGACCCTGCACTTCTTCGGCCTGGGCGTCTTGACAGGAAGATTGAAATTCCATTGCCAAATGAGCAATCAAGAATGGAAATCCTCAAAATCCATGCTGCTGGCATTGCTAAACATGGGGAGATTGACTACGAGGCAGTTGTAAAGCTTGCTGAGGTGATGCAATGATAATTTTCGTACATACAGACCATTGTTTTGTATCTTTTACTCAAGATTAAACTGGTTGGTTTTGCTTCAGGGTTTCAATGGTGCTGATCTTAGAAATGTTTGCACTGAAGCTGGGATGTCTGCAATCCGTGCAGAACGTGATTATGTCATCCATGAAGATTTCATGAAGGTACAGTGTTTCTTCGAACAATGCTTGTTGGAATTTTCAAAGTGTGAAATGAAAATTTGATAAGTTAATTTAGGAGAAAAGTCTTGTGTCATAAATAATGATCAGATTTGTGCTTCATTAGCATCTGTACCTTTGAAGCTTCAACAATCATCTATGCCATGAAGATCAGTCTAGGCCTAATAGACTGTCATTAGTGCGTCTTTATTAGTAACTTGATAGTTGAAAGCTACGAAGATATTTGTACTCACTTACGGGTGCACAAGTTCCTTTATGCTTGTTGTTTGGAATTAATTGCTTTCTGCCATTTCAGGCTGTGCGGAAACTGAACGAAGCCAAGAAACTTGAATCAAGTGCTCACTACAATGCGGACTTTGGAAAGGATTGATGCGCCATTTTTGGTACTCTAGTTCTCAAATACATTTTTCGGCCAGCCAAAGAAACTGCATCAATTTGAAAATTTCAAATTTGGTTCCGGTTTCAGCACTTTTCACTTCTGTGCTACAAGTAATGTTGGTAAATGCGATGTAGCGGGGTGGATAACCGTTAAATCCGCCATCTCTCTGGTTTGGATCTCGGTTCTTGTTATGCGGCTGTCGGTCACTGGGTTTTTACTCGTGCTACTTGCATGCCCGTTTGACGGTAACACAGCTATTTTGTATCAATCTATATTTGCAATCAAACATTCCAAAATCATTGCAGTACCCCGCCCACAACTGGAAATTGATACTAGAAATGATAACTATTAACGATTTCCGTGATTTTATCCGTTGTGCTACGACCAAATGGTAGCAATAATTAATTGGTAATAATTATCATTATTTTTGGTAAATAATAATAATAATAACAAGTCCATAAAAGATTCAAGGTATAAATTGAACCCAAATTATTGAGAGTCAAGTAATTAGCGACAATTTGAAGAGTCTCTATAATTTTCCTGCGCTCAGAAAAGGAATACATGAGGCTCTCAAGACAAGTTGCCATCTCATGGTTTTAACGAAAAACAAAATTAAATTTGGTTGCAGCGTTACTCGGGCGTCAATTTTATGCCAGGCGTATAGTAATACTCTGGTCAATTACGGACGAGAACTCACCTTGCTTAAGCTTCGGCCACCTGGCCTTCCTCCCACCGCCTTAGTTTGGGTCAAGCTCAATGTCTCTAAACGTTCTCGGATGCTCGGCCTAGTTCCCCTTCACTAGCACCAATGGGCTCAAAATCAGAGGGCCATTAAAAGGATAAATCCTTGGCCCATATTCCATTACCCCGTTACCAATTGTGTAACACAAATATCCGCTTTACGAGACAAGAACATCGTAACAATCCTACTGCCCAAGCTGAGTCGTCTGCAAAATCATGGGGAGTCGCATGTGTGCCAGCCCACGCTATGTATTGAAGGCCGGCCCCATGGAGACTTCCAAGATTCATAAACACGTTTTTCAAGGTAAAATGTAGAAGCTCATGCACTCCTATGACGAAACTAGAAAAGGGAAAAAGGACAATGGTTTCCAAATATGTACGGTTTAGAAATTCACTTTAAGTTTCAAATTGACAAAGTGAAGATGAGGCAAGTGCGTTGAACTTCTGGGAATATATGCAAATGTTGGGTATCCGGTAAGGTGAACAAATACTCTCCCGAACACACCAGAAATAACGTGCCACAGATAACAAAGTTAAACTGAAAATTTGGCAAAAAGTGAATTCATTGATGAGTTTGTGTTGTTGTACGGCAAGTAGGATGAATGCAATTCAGTTTACATTTATTGGCCGCAACCTTGATGCAAATAATTCAGGCAACATCAAAAGATGTGTTGGCTGGCAAAGTAAACTCGAAATAAATAGCGCACTGAATGATTGGTATAATTTATCAATGCCATTGTAATAAATCGAGCGCCTGTTCGTGAATCTGCCTGTCCCCAGCAGCAACGACGTTGAAACCTGGAAAGTAATGCAAGAAGTAGCAAAGATGAATACTCGCAAGTTGATATTCAAATCCTTGAACTTGACTTGGATGTCTCTAGTGTAATAAATAGCATTAAAATTGAGCATACTTGTTGCATAAGAATCTGGAGAAGCCTCCCAACCAAGTTGATCTCCTTTCCAATCTGTTATAGTACCCCCAGCACCCACTATGACAGGTATCAAGGCAAGGAAGTCGTATGGCTAATCGAAAAGAGATAGAAGCTCATGAGTGGAGAGATCAAAACATTGAGGGGAAGTATTGGTGTAATTGTAACATGACTCTTTTGTGACACACATAGTTATAGAAATAAAAACTGTGGAAAAAAGAATAAAACTGCAATATTTAAACCTTCCAAAGCCTACAGTGTGGGAGCTCATGCGATGGAATGTGCATAATTTTTACAATATTAAAATCAAATAAGCTTACCTTCAGACCAGACTCAATGACAAGATCCACAAATCCACAAGCCAAAAGTGCATAAGCATAGCAGTCGCAACCATATAATGGCACTTTCACCTGACACAGAAACATAGAACAGTAGGGGAAAAAGGATCAACACTTTTGGAATTCAAAAATTTGACACATGCAGTTAAAACTGTTTCCCAGAAAGCACTGTTGGGTGCAGGGATATATGTTGCTCACATTAACGTATGTTGCTTTATAATCCACCAAGACATTCAACACAAAATTGATCCAAACTCTTTCTCTCTCTCTCTCTCACACACACACACAAGCACAATTGCATGCACACACACGGTAAACAATTGGAAGAATAAAAGAATATAAAGTTTGGATATAGTTTCCTGGCAAAAATAAGTACTGGCAAAAATAAGTACTAACTTGTATGAAGATATTGTGAAAACGAAAATGAAAAAACAAAATGGTAGCAGGGGTTTTTTCAGTAAATTCAAAGTTCCAATATCTAGTAAATCAAATAATGAAAAGTCAGATTGATTAAATTATTGATATTTCCTTGCATGTTTCACTGCCCTAGAATTGTGTCAAATAGAACTCTTTGTCAGAATTTCGTTTTAAAACAATCACCTGGTCTCTAACTCGAGCAAATGCCTCTCCGGCATCCCTGCTGAATAGATGCGGACTTGTGGTATATCTAAGTAATGGGGAAAAGGAAAAGGAAGTTATGGATATTTCCTACTCAGAGATGCAAATGCCTCATAAAATCACAAATTCTGTTTCCTGCGGCACAATCTTTTATGTCTGGGGAAAAACATGATCAAGAAAAAAGAACATACAGATATGCTTGTGACAGCTTTGCACAGGTGCGTGTTGACAGCTGCTCTCCATTCAAAGTTGTTCTCCTTCCCCTTATACCAATCCATCTTTCTTTTAGTATAGGTTGGTCAATTACACCAATAATCTGTGAAAACACTTTGATATCAGTTACAGATACACATCTGACTTATTGTACCAGAAAATATTTCATGTAACTGGGAATATGATATATGTTTTTTTTTCCCAAAACAAAAACATTCATCATCTTTGGCTGCAGATGGATGGGCAAATGAACTTACTGGTTCACCCCTGTGCAGTAAAGCGATGAGTGTACCAAACAAGGGTTTGCCTGATATAAGTTAAAACATGCAACTACTTAGAGCAAAAATTTCAAAGCTCAAACCAGATTTAAAGAAGTTTTAAGAACTTTACCGGTAATAAAACTCTTTGTCCCGTCAATGGGATCTAAAACCCAAACATAGTCCGAAAACTTTTCTTTACACCTCCAGCCATTCTCCTCTCCATAACTGCAATCACAAACCTCCCCGCCCCAACACAAATTATATCACCACCAAGAAAGCAACGAAAATGGAAAGGAAAATTCGGCCGTTTCATGATATAAACAAGGAACTTGTACATCAAAAAGATCAATAGTATGCTTAAACTCACATCGCATGAAAAGGAAAATTCTCCAATATAATCGAAACCATAGATTCCTCAGCCGCTTTATCCGCAATTGTCACAGGACCTGCCATGAAATAATTACACAAAATCTGAACAGAGAAACATAAACTAGAAAGGCGCTATTTCTTTTCCTTTCCAATGTTTGCTCGGCAGCCAAACAAACAACGAAGAAATACAACGAAATAACAACTCAAATCTTGTTTAAAACAGCTAGCAACTACGTTACGCGCAATGAATTCGGTCACTTACTCAAATCTTCCTTATCGAGAATATCGAATTTCTTTCGAAAGTACTTGCGTATGACGTCGCCAGAGGCGTCGGCAAGCGAGTTGGCAACGGCGACGAGGCGATCGAGGTCGGAGTCGGAGAAAAGAGGATCTGTGAGATCAGAGAGCCGTGAATTCGAACTCATTCTGAATTTGAATCTGGTTTTCAGGTGGAGAGAGGTGGGAATTCGGGCTTTTAGGGCGACGGCGGGAGTGTTCGGCTGGAAACAGAGGGAAGAGAAGTCGGCGAGCGGAAAAGAATGAAAAGGCAGTGGCGGATTGGGGATACGAGATAGGAAATGCAACTGTGATTGCGAAAGCATTTGGCGGGAAAACGGAGAGAAAAAGATACGAGAGAAATGGAGGGCTAGACAGAGAGAATGCTCGATGGACGAGGAATTTAACCGTAGAGAAGCGGAGCAAGTAGGTAAATGAGGCTTTAAGGAGACCGCAACGCCGCTATTTTCTTAAATTATTATTTTCCTTTTTTTTTTTAATTCTTTCTAATAAATGAAAATTTTGTATGAATAAGTCCCAAATACGCAGTCCAAACGAAACTTTGAAGACACTTTCTTATCGAGTAAGATTCGTTGGTCAATGCATCAGAAATCGCTCTTTCGTTGATGGAAGTCGGAAGAGAAGAATACAGAGAACGCCTTGAATATTCAATGTCTGCCTTACTTTTAAGTTTACAGATACATGGAGGCACCAAACTACGCAATGTTGCCAATCAGGAAACCACATTCTAAGAAATTTCAGCACTCTACGCTTACAGTGATTAGCAATCCACAACTGCAAGACCTCAACACAGCATCAAATCTCATAGAGATGAGACGAGGGAATAACATACTACTTGCCTCACCCATTCATAGGGGTTTCCTTGCCACAAGATTTCATTGATTCAACCATGAATTATGTCCAGGGAAGGAACAAATTGATCTGTACAAAATAAAATGGATCACCAGTCTTGAGAGGTACTCTCGTTCTACTAAATATTTCTTAATAATCATATACGACTTTCTTCTGTAAAATT
Organism: Rhizophora mangle; assembly: GCA_037832345.1. NCBI lineage: Eukaryota > Viridiplantae > Streptophyta > Magnoliopsida > Malpighiales > Rhizophoraceae > Rhizophora > Rhizophora mangle. The sequence goes on from JBAPLJ010001225.1 coordinate 17,080, forward strand.
ATTCACTTCCTTGAAGTACAATTCCACAAGCTAATCCTGTTGACATTGACGTGTATGAAGAAGTGGATGTTTCTGAAGAAATCTTGAAGGGTGACATCTAGTGCTCCCCACAGCTGTTCTTTCCAATGCAGCGAAGGTCAACACTGGAATCTGTAGGCATGGAAGTCCTGTTGAGTCCTAAGAAGGAAATTTTCACAGAGGAGATTATTTGAATAATGCTCAAGTTCGAAGCATTACTCAAAACTTGCTTCAAAAAATTTCTAACTAGGAAAATAGAAAAAAGTTCACCTAAGATAATCTGAAAAGTGTGAGATGATCACCAGGTTTCAAAGCTTTTTGGCATATAGCTAAAGATTGTCTCCAGCAATTTATATTGATTAAGCAGCATAAGCATCAGATGGAAATACTGACCTTTTAACATTTGAGGTTTTCTTCAGGCCCTCAAAGATCTTGTCCAGAAGAACCCCTTTTTTTTGGTCGTGTGATCTGACAAGGATCTACTGCCCTTTAATCCAAATGAAAAGTGCCGCCTCAAGAAAGGCTTGGCTAAAATGCATTTCATACTGGAACTGGAGGCCATCTTCAGACCCTTCCCTTCATGTCCACCAGCTTTTATGTGATCAAACATATCAGAATCATTGTCAAGATCACCATCCACTACCTGGTTCCTTGATCTCTTGTTCTTAGCCTTCCAGTCCATTTCTGCTTTCAAAGCCTTTTGAGACAAGTTAAAAATCTGTTTCTCGCCCAAAGTACAAACTGGGCAGGCAGGATCATACTTATCAATTTCAGGTGTCATGGTCTCCAAACACTCAGCATGAAAAACATGCCCACAAGTTAAAACAGCAACAACAGACAGCTCGTTAGTGGCAATAAGCTTCTGGGTGCTCCACAAAGATTTCTCGGTTAATAACCTTGAACAAACCCCACATGTCTGGAGATCAATACAGGGAGCATCAGATGTCCGACTACTGGATCTGCTTTTCTCATGATTATAACCCATGGAATCGTTATCAAAAGACCACCTTTCTCCATGGGAAGTAGCCATCAGCTCAGAAAATGCATGCATGGACCAACCATCCGAAGACCCACCATGAGATGCTCGAGTTGAATCATTGCTCCAGGAGGGAATTGTGGGCCTCTCATCATTAACTAAATTGCTGTTTGATGACTTTGGTCCAGACACCCGTGTATCAGATATTTCCGGTGTTAACTGATTGCCAGGAGGATGATGAGGGCACCTTGAAGTGGTTGAGCCCGCAGGATGCAAATAACCTTGGGATGATAATGGGGATGTTGACAAGGTTGAAGTAGATGGCAATGAAACTGATGGTTTCGTGGGACAAGGATTTGAAACTGCTGGGAGATCTGTCATCTCCTTCACCTGTAATGTGAAAAATTTTGTGAGAATATGCTGTATCCACAAGGAAAAGAGCGTAACTCACAAACTTTAAGCCATAAAGAGAAGTTCTACCTGCTCCACACTGGTGTCCATTGAGATATTCCTGGAAATGGACTGATCTGCCACACAGGAGGGAGCAAATCTGAGTAATTTACTTATTGAAGATCAACAAACAGCAAATGCATAGTCTTACTAGGAGCCAATGCATAATAAAATATACTCCAAACCATAATAAAGTAAGGAATGTACAGTAAAAACCAGCTTTTCAACTTATCAGTCCTGAAAGTATGCAATAGACATGTTCCCCCAAGGAAGACATAATGGTAATGCCAAAGATGTCTAAGGAAGGAGGTAAATAATTTATCTAGCCATAGTCATGACTTCAGGTCTCAGTTCTTTGGAAAATCTCACCAGGTAATTTTTTTGTTTCCTACCAAGTCAACTAGTAGCAAACTAATGCATCTTAATCACTCCTGACTAGAATGGTAAAATAAATTTACCAATATCTTACTGGTTAGCAAATTTCCAGCAAGGCCAGTCCCCCAAAAATTGGCAAGCAATCTTTCAGTACTTTTCATCTACACACATGCAAGTATATATGTCTATATACTTAAAATAAGGCTAAGAACAAAGCCTGTTGTAAATTTTCAGTCTCAGGAATGACATGAAGCTCAGAATTCAGAACATCAATGATGTAAAAAAACCACTTCAGATTATGAGCTATATACCTGAAGCAGGAGTCCTCACATGCTCTGTAGTTTCGTCAGATATGGAGGACTTATTCCATGAACATCTTTGAAAATTCCCCAATGGGCTTCCATCCTGTGATGTATAGGGGGATTCACGCTTAAATTCTGGTCCGTGATTCCTGTTCATTCCATCCGGGAACCAACTTACAGAGGTCTCTTCACCTGCCACCCGCCCTCGGTTATCCCACCTGAAACTCCATGTTGGTGAATGCCGGATATTTCTGTGTACAATCTCACTTCCGGATCCACCTACTATGGTTCTATCTCTGGCCGCAACACAGCAAGCACTCCCCATACTCAAAAACACTATGTTCAACAATTTTCACTCACATGTTCCAACGGTTAACATGACTTATAATCCACAAGCATCAATGTAGCAAGAAAGCAATAGAGGTTGGTTGTTACTCTGCAATCAAAACAGGAAATGGGCAAGCATTGAAGGCTGAACAAGCCAATCAAAGTTAGACATAATTCAGTACAGAATAAGCCGAAAAATAAAAATTGAAAAAAAAAAAAAACACGTATGAAAGATTACCCAATTCTGAGATGTCTATAGCCTCATATAAGATGAGCCAAAAGGGGGGGAGAATAGAAAATTCCAAATCAAATAGCCTTATCAATGGTCAATAAGGAGCAGCCATAGGGTTCACACCAGCTGAATTTAATAAAAAAGAAGAAGAAGAAGAAGAAGAAGAAGAAGAGGATTTCTCTGGAATTTCACACACAAATAGGTCAAACAACGAACACCTAAAAAAAACCAAAACGCTCAAATGCATCACAAACACCTAGAAACAAAGCAGGAGGGAAGCGAGAAAAAGAGAACAAAATCCAGAAAATTAAAAGGAAGACAGAATCGAATCCATCTGCTACTCTTTAGGCGTCAGGAGAGTGAGTCTAAATTCAAAAACCCCTAAAAATAGAAAAAAAAGAATTAAATTAAAAAAGAAAAATCGGAAAACATTACACGAGTCAAAATCGATCCGATTGTATCTCCGAAATAATCCCACACATGGCCAAAACTAAAAGCCCATAAAATCAATAAATACATGGTCTTCTAGAAATATAGACATATGCATACAATTTTGACATGAAAACTCACCTAAAATTAAATGGAAAGCATGAAAATCACCAAAATATATGGGTAAGATCATAGGAAAAACCGAGTCTGTCAAGTGATCGAGCCGATACCTTATAGATGCCGAAACGGTGGCGTTTTGGGAGAGAGAATTTCCAGACACAGAAAGCGGCAGAAAAAATAAGAGTGAGAGACTGCTGATTCTTGTTCGCTGAAAATAGAACGAGGGAAAGAGAGAGGGGTCGTTTTAGACGGCCTTGATTAACGACGTCAGAATTTTTTTGTCTTATGGGACCATCCGTTCGGCTTGACGGAGTTAGGTGACACACGGCCCAAGCGTTTTGCCACGTTGACAATTGACGTATTTTCCAGTTATTCAAGGGTTGTTTTTTATTTTTTATTTTTTGTCATATTCCCGGTACAAAATTTAAAAGCATTATTAATGCAAGGAAACCAATTTTTCATTGCCTTGCGTTTTTTTGTCCAGACGGCTACTTACTAGCGGATTAGATAATAGAAATGAAGGTTCTACTCTCCAGGATGGACCAAGAATCTGGTCCAGTTAAAAAAATAAAAAAAGGATGGATCCTGATTAAATAATTTTTATACGTTAAAAATTACTTAATAGATAAATCGAATAAGAAATATAATTTTATAATATTAAATTTCAAATTGATTTTTTTTTTATTTTTGGATTTAACATACATACACCATCTTGTTTGAATTGTAGGTGCCAATATTTTGACAATGGCAATTTTGGGAAGATTTATCGGTAATTTAATTCTCTAATTGAGCTGAGAATCTAAGACCCAAAAAAAAAATGAAACTTTCTTATGTATGTTAAAATAGCGATCCGGTTCTAATTTTTGATATAGTCCGCTATACAATGTGATTAATAAAAGCTAAATTATTGCATTACTTATATTTTCTTATTTAAAAAAAAAAAGAAAATAATAATTTTGGGACCCACCTATAGAATAAAAATCTCAAACCAAAATAAAATTATCGTGGCTTTATTTGCTAGATTCATAGCTAGACGTTGGACTAAGTTTCCCGAAAACTCGCTCATAATTTCCTGATGTCGGGCTCGTAAGACATTAACTTTTTATTTTTTTAAAATTACCGAGCCAAAGAATCTGAAGAGTGGCAGTGAATTTTCGAGGAAGTAAAGGGAGCTAACCACCGTGGCTGCTGCCTTAAGCGCAGTGCACCCAGGGCACATGGATTCCGTGCTTTTCACGTTACATTACAAGAAAGGGAGCAAACTGTAGAAGGTCATTCTTGACCAAAAAGAATTAAAATTGTCATGATTTATGTATCTTCACTGTGTCTATGACATGATTTTATATTTTGGACAATTATATATCTTTCATACTCTTACAAGTTGCACTATATGTCAGGAGGAAAATACTTTTCCAGCCGCAAAGATTGAACTATGGTGACTGTCCTTGCATTATTATAATTTGGACACTCAGAGTTTTCCATCAAACAAATGCCTTTTTCTTAATATGAATGTACCGTAGTGTGATTGAAAATTTTTGTGGGTGTGAATTGAAATTTAGTTAAAGGGTAAACCTCCACTAAAAAATGCATTGAGTGTGATGCAATAGCACACTGCGCGAGTCAAATGGAAAATTGGTGCAACGGCAACCGAAATGATCTCCGTTAATGTGGCGAAGAGTTGGACGGTGTAAATGCAACTTTGCAAACAGCGACGGTGCGGGAATCTTTTTGAGTTGTGAACGGAAATGCCAAGATCTCCACCCACCACCACCTCTCAGAATAGAAAATTTTTAAATCCGGTGTGTTGCTCAGCGTACCGTATTGGAATAGAGTCAAAAGGAAGTTGATGGTTTTGTCGCCACACTTGTTGGGTTGGCTTACCAAACACGCTCTTCCCCTTCGTAGACCCCTTGTTCATGAGGATAAATGTGACTTTTCCTTAAAACTTTGAACTTAAATGCATAGTCACTATCAACGTGCAGTTGTGTAACTTAATGGAGTCCAAATGATCGCATAATTTAACCATAAACATCAATTTCAATAGTGGGATTAATTAATTAATTACATGAATAAAGAATATTTATACAGTCGTATAATCTTAATCTATTATGAGGAAGGAAAAGCTCATTTCTTATAATAAATTGAGATAACGTACAATCGATGATGATCTGTTTAATTTCATGCCAAAAAGAAAGAGAAAAAAAAAAAAGAAGAAGCCCATTAATCGGTTGTTTGATCACTTTCGTTATATGCGTTTTTTTTTTTTTTTTTAAAAAAAAGAAAATTTCCATTCATTATATGTGTTCTATTGGTTCGGGTTATGGTGATATTGGGCTTGGAGCCCTGACCCATTGTGGTATCTTGAATTTAGCCCACATACTGTCTTATTTCCAATGGACCTACGTATTGTTTGGACACAGTTTGCCAGTTTTCTTTATGCTATTAAAGTCTCATGCGATGTGTTGGGCTGACGATGTTTTTGCTTCCGGGTCTGTTCAAAGACAAATCTAAAGGATAAATAGATTTGCAAATTGGCCCATTAATATTACTCAGCCCACATAACCCATTACACACTCATATGCCCCAATTATCAGCTTACTCAATATTTGCGATAGTCGAAACATGTACACAATCAATTGCTTTAATCACCCAGGTGGCGAAAGAAAATTAAAATAATAATAATAAAGACATTGTATTTGGGTCTAGCATTTTGTGAGAATTTAAGAAAATTGAAAACTGAATCTCCAAGCCATTGCAATTTATATTCACAAAAACATACAACACCAAATCTTTTTTTTCATTTTTATTTTTCCCCAAATCTCCACCCTCCCTGTTTTTTTTTTTTTTCTCAATTAGATTGGAATTATGTATAGAAAAGATAAAAAATTCCTCCCATTTTGCTATTATCATCTTTACTTTCGGTGATCCAAAATTAGATTGAAGTCATCTTTTAGAGAATATAAGTTATCTGATGAAGATGGTTGCTTTTTCATTTGAAAATGGGAAAAATTAACGCATCCTTTTACTTACATAATTCATATTCATGACCGCACAGCCTGTCCTGATTGGATGCATACATAATATTGAAAGACCTGATGCATTAATTGCACCATCTTAAAAAGAAGGATGGAAAATTTCTAGCAATTAAGCTTGGAAGCCTTAAATAGAGCCGGGGGCAAGGACTTCACGAGAAATGGAAAAATTACCCCATTTTTTGTGGCCAGCAGCTAGTAAATTGCATAACAAATACAAGAGGCGAAAAAAAAAAAAAAAAAGACCCTCCACAGAGACGTGTATACTGTGCGTAACACCACAGGAATCAAAAGTGTGCAAGAGAATATCAAGAGATTTTATTGACCCAGACACATGGTACATGAACTACTATAAACATGAACATATGTAAGGTTATAGACACATGCTTTTTCGCTAACAAATATACATTAAAGATTACAAAAACTTAGTACGTATATGCATCTGCATAGAGAATATTGGAGCTGTAGAGCATACTATAGAAAGTCTTGCTTCATTTAATTTATTTGAATAAGCTACCATACTTGGATTTGAGCCCTGGTCACCAACCATGATCAGTTTGGTATGAGCTTGAAAGGAGGCCTAACAAGAGCTGGTGCTGGATCATAGGTTCCATAGTCTTTGGTATTAACTCTTAGAAGTCTTTCATGGATTGTTCCAATTTCATTGTCATCTAATGGCTTGCTTGATAATTCCTGAAAATAAAAAAACTAAGAATCATGAATGGTGATTTAGTACAATTTCTTTTATAAGCGTGATCTATTGTAAAAAGTTGAGATATGTAAGAGAGAAAGAGGCACTTATACACCAAGTATACTATAACTAATGAAAATGAATCATGTTTCAGATAGAATCTAGACGTGAAGGCTGCACTTGTTGCAGATTTAGGTTTAATATTACCGATCTTGCAAGACGAAATGCTAGGGAAGGTGCAGCAATGATCATCAGTTGGTGATGACCGAATTTTAACAACTAAGCTTCTTTTAAGATTTTAGCCAGGTTTATTGGCAGATTCGTGCTAATAATTGCTGTTCAAAACAGGAGAAAAAAAATTCACACTTTTTTGCCATCATGGAAACAACAAACCTTAACATCTTCCCCTGCTGGCAACTCGTTCACGAACTTGGATTGCCGACCTGCAAAGGCAATTTAAGATAAAACATGTGAGGTCCGCCTGTTATACCTATTATGTATACGTATTGAATTTAGTATATAGTAAAGGATGTAATAAAAGGAAGTTAAATTGGCAGAAAATGGGCTGAAGTAACTAAGCCACAAGTTGGCTTGAAAATTGGAACTGACTTTTGCACAACGCTAAACCCTACCAGGGCTTTCTGGAAAGACAACAAAGACGACGGGAACTTACGTATGGATGCAAATTTCTAACCAGATATAAACTGTTATAAAATTTATTTTCATTTCATGCAGCTGTTTATTCTTTACATTCCATCATCACTGTTTTTGATAAAGTTGCTGATAACGAGTGTACGAATATGCACCAAAGGCTGCAAAGGAGATTAAGAAAGACCCACCGGCAAAAGTTGATAAAAATGATGCAGAAGTGAGGAGGAAGAGTAGAGCGATCTTGAGAAGCATGAGACCCATGTTAATCAACTTTGATTTTTCCGAGCTCTTTTCGCTGTTTCAAGAGAACAAACCTAAATGAAACATCCCCAGCTATAATGCAAGCGGAGCTAATAGTCACTTAGAGTGGCATTCTTAGAAATTAACTAAATATTGTTTCTTTATTAGCTGGCGCAAAGAAAACAAAAGCTTTTCCATTTTAAATATTCAAAATAGAAAAGGTTAATGAGACCACTTTTCTCTTGTTGGGGCACGACTTCTGTGAAGTTGGTCGATTAATATAGTAATAAAAAAAGATAACAGCATTGAGCTTGACATTCAGTGGAAATTATCAAAATCTCCCCAACTACGCCAGAAGCACAAAGGGGCGATAGCACTGAAGCTTCTACTTGCGTATTATCCTCAACCTTCAATTAGAGCTTGTATTTGTCTACAGGAGCGAACTGATCAGGAAAAGAAAAAAAACAAGCATAACTTATAATATTTTATGTAACCCACCTATTGATTATTGGATAGATACCATATCTCTGGAGAATCGCAAAGTGCTTCACATTTTAAGGCAAGCCTCCAAATGGGGCAATTTGGTATTTAGAGGCTAGTTTCAACTAATTATCAATATATTATTGAAAAGGGGTAGCGACTAGAGTATGAGTGCTGTATGATTAGAACGTTGTTTGTTTTCTTTTCTGCTATAAAGATTACTAAGTTGGCGTAAAATAGCTTTTGTGGATGACTAGTGCACTCAATTATACATAAAGACAAGGACAACCCACCAAATACAACTGAGAGGACAGTGGTGGAGGATAAAGAGAAGCACTATAGAATTTAAAATACCTATTTCTTGCTTCTCTTTTCCAGAGAAAAAGAAAAAGAAGAAGAGTGTGGTATAATAAGGACAGCTCTCCCTGATTTAAGTAAACATATCCTCTCTTTCTCCTAGCTACCAATCTATTATTGGTCATTCTCATCAAAATAAACAGAGAATACTTTCAAAAGCTTGCAACACAGAGCATTTCTAGAAATTACGATCCACACTTGTTGGCTTCTGTGTTAGCACCTAGGATATAACAGAGAACGCAAGTGTTGGGCGTTTGATGATTTTTACATCAGCTGTCACGCCACGCATGAAATTGGAAATGTTATGTTGGGTTGCTGAGTTTGAAAGTCATTACCCCTTATCTTAGTCTTTACATAATTGTTCTTTACATATAAATATTGTCAGCGTGACCCTGGTTGACTGGCCTTTCGCGTGCTCAGATAAGCGACAAATTATGAATTGAGTAAGCAATTTTTCATGCGAAACCACATGTCGTCCGTAGACAAGCGGACGCCATTAAAGCAACCGCGTGCTGCATATCAAAGTAATGTACATTTCGGCCCATTAATTTTACCATGGTGGGAGAGTTTTGTGGTGCTGGCCAGCCAGCAAAACAGTAATTCCACATTGCTGGGCAGGGGGAGGACGAGGGAAAGGTTCTTTGAGGGATCAATTCCGAAGTCATAAAAAACACTGCTATTCTATATGTGGATTCCTTTTCATGGTGGGTCAAAAGCTTGCCCGACGATCCAAATAAAAGCTTCGAAATTGGACGTGCAACAGTACTGCCGCACAAGAAACGACAAAGAACAAAATAATATCAAATTCGTCCTTAATCATGCAAGAATGGCTTTTGACATGGAAGCAAAATAACAATACAATTAACCAAATAAAATTTATATAAACAAAAAAAAAAATACAACAAAATAACAAAGTTGAAGTAACCCCATAACAGGAAACGGCAATTCTAAGGATCCTTCGGTATGAAGGGCATGGTGGCTAACCTTGTTAAGAAAGCATATTGTGACGATGTCGTTTTCGGGGAATCCAATCCTCAGTGGCTGGAGCGTAGATGGTCTTCCTGTGCATATGGACCCAAAGCCATTTACGAACTATGACTGGACCGAAGATTTCTGTGCATCGATGGGCTCATAATAACCCATTGGATTTAATCCACCAGTGTTAAATGTCCTGTGTGTGGACGTGAGGTCCACCTCTCTCTAGAGAGGCTGGCGACGTGTCGTCCATCTTTGTGGATGGGCCAATTGTCAATGTGGGCCACCGACTTTGTGAAGCGTTTTTCCTCTATTTTTTTCTTTCGTCCGCTAAGGAATCATCTAATACGGACACTAGTGGGTTATAGCATAGATTCATATGGGATGTTGGCAACAGAGATTCTCTGAGGAAATTGTGAGATTATGGCGTCTGATATATAATTAAACACAAAAGATATCGTAGCGTTAGTGATTAAACATTATATTACAGCTAATACAAACTGAGAACATTGTATCTCGTAAAAATTTCTGGACGAATCAGAGGTTCTTCTATGAATGAATAGAACAAATAATACTGTAGTCAAACCACTTGAATATTGTTTGCCTTCTTCTCTGATTCTTTCATAGAACCGTAGCGGGTTCTTTGATGCAAACCATGTTAATGACTTGTCAATTCTTCAACGATGGCTGAACAGTGAACCTTCTGAAACGAAAGGTAAAGCTTTTTTTTTTTCATGAATCAAATACAATTTGATTAGACGGTCCACTCGGTGTTGTTAAACATTGTGCCATTCCATTACTTAATTTCCTTTCCCTATTGATCATTGATCAGTGATTGTTAGTTTGTAGTTGCATGTCAGCCGTTAACACCGGCCATGTGTATTCCACTATTAAGAGTTAAGACATCACACCACCATTTAAAGTCCTTTATTTTCCTAATTCCTGTCATTGACATGGTCATTGTTCAATGGTCCGGAAGGCACCTAATTAGATCACTAGAGAGGGAGCATCATTGGCATTAAAATAATTGCTCAACCATAAAGATGTAAATCTAATAAGACCAAGTTATAAGATGGCTTTTCCTGAGCTCTTGTGAACCATTCAATAGCATGGATGGCCACATACTGCCACCATCTCTTAATAAAAGTTAACATTTCCATAATTGTTCTTTATAACATGCTACCAAATCCAGAAAATAAAGGGGAATGGCAAGAGATGCCATCAACCTTGTTCTCTCTTTTCAGTGATGGGTCCATTAAAATTTTAAAGACCCATACATTTTATTTAGCTTTTCGACATTACAAGAATGGTGATAAAACCACCTTACATGAACTTCTCTATCAACTTTGACTCTCAGCACTTCTTCTCCAATTTGCTTGTCCAGCCAGCATTTAGTGGCCGCAACAAAGGGATCGAGTGACATCCATGTTACTTTCATTTAGTTCCACTCTGATTGAAATCTCAAATTGCTGATTAAGCTTGGTTTGGAGTAAAAGATTGACGAGGATACGCTGTCATTCATCCGTTGAAAATTTCATATTGCCTTCAATTGGTGTTTTTATTTGCCACCTTGATAAAGATGAATGGACGAGTTTCAAAAAGTTATACAGCCAGACAGAACGATTTATATATATAAATCAAAAGACTTAATTAAGAAAAATTGAAAATTTTGATATTAAGATTTTTGTTATTTTTTTTATCCATTAAAAAATTTACGATTATAAATTGTATAATAAAATAATTTTATTTTACTCTTATAAGTCTCACACACTCTTTTTAAAATTATATTCTAAAACCTTTAAATAATTTTTAAGTCCTTAATCATTGCGTGTGCCTAAGGGGCTTCTTTTTCTTTATTTAAAATAAAAGATTTGTAAATTTTCAATTAATGGGCTTAATAGTATTAACTGTTAGGTTAAAGATGCTGGAGATTTGCACCTGCTCAGGATATTTTCATAAGTTGAAGGACCCAAATAGGAAAATTTAAAGCTAGAGAACTCAATCAAAACAAACCAAAAAGTATGACGAATGATGCATCTATCCCGTTTACAATTGAATCTTTATTGAAAAAAAAAAAAAAATCAGCACTATACCCGCTTTTGATATTGATTTTGACATTTTTAATTTAGAATACAAAAAACTTATTCACTTACCAATTGCTATCATGGGCCCATAGCGCATAACTGCACGTTACCTAAACTTTTAAACCCAACTTGCCTTTTTTGTTCCTTCTTTACATAAGAAATAAAGTTGACAATTTACCCTCTCCTCTAAGAAAAGTTGTCAATTTACTCGAGTTGTTTAGGAAAGCTTGGCAAACTCACAGCCAATGATGCCTTTTTTTATTTCCTTGCTTTGGAAACTAAAGAGCATCTTGAAATTTAAATATCCCACGGCTAATTGCTTATACTATGTTAATGTTTGGGCACGCTTCGGACTTTAAACGAGTCCCTTTCACGATGTTGATTGTTGCTCTTGGCATTCACAGAGTTCATAACTATGTCAAAGAAAGCGAATAGACTAATTGTTTCTTGGTTCATTTACACAACGTCACTACCCACCTAAAAAGAAATCGACGTTAGGCTAATAGAATTAATAAAACGAAATAACGAGATAAAAAAACGTATAACCAATATGAATTAAATTTGAGTTGATTTTTGTGGTAGTTATCACAAACCGTAGAACTTTGTTTATCATTAGATAGCCATAAAAATATTAGCACTTCCAATACTGGTGAAGACAAAACTCGATTCTGTGAACACTTTAAAAAACGGCAGCGTGTCCTTAAAGGATTATATCCCGACAATTTATATCTTAAAAATCGTATTCAAATCTAAGTAGAACTCAATAAATGGGGTGAAATCGGAAAAGACAAACTCGTTTCAGTGATGAAGGATGATTGGCTATCGTGTTGTTCGGCACTAAACGATTTGTAAAGCAAATATTAAAACAAAAAGACGATAGGTTAGGTTAGCAGTGGTTTTGCATTCCTCGGAATTTAGTGAGGTCATTACCTTGTTCTCTGCCATATACGCGGTGATAAGTAAAAGAAACAATGCAACAATACAATAATTATGATTATTGTTTTTTAATTAAATTAGATTAAGTGGAATCAAAATTTGAGTTAGATTATTTGTATTGGGTATGCTTTAGGACCTTTAAATACAAAGACTAATTTCCCAATTTGCGCAGTGAATTGCGTTTGCGATCAAGACATCTGCAGTCAGAAAAATGAAATAAAGATCCATCTAACTTGTTCTTTTTACGAGGGGCTTTTGGCTTTTGACGCTTTATTCCCATTGTTTTTGCGGGGGTGACGCGGAGGTGCTCGGTGGTTTTTGACTACTTTGGTGGGATACTAATAGATCATTGTGCTCTAAAGGGGGATTGATGAAAAGTCAAGTTGCTTAAGTGCCCACGGAACAAAAGATTAGAATACAACAGATTGTGACTAAACGGGACCGCAAGATGATTTGCACTTATGTAGAAAAACAACATGCCAAGGCCATCGATAGTGAACTACCAAAATAATTATAAAATATATTTTTCTTTTTTGTTTTCTTTAGTAATCGAGATGCAATGCAAGTGCAGAAACCATTGGAAACGGGAAAATCATATCCTCGATTTCCCAACGAATAAAGTTGGAGACACCAATTTGCCATATAATAAGCTTGGATTTTTCCATGCACGTACCGTGCATCTAATCAAACTTCAATTTTCGCCTTTTCTTTGGGCACTTGCGTACATATTGAGGGCATTTTCGCAGATTAGAAATGCAATGGTCTGATAACATATAGAAATTCTAAAATGGAATATTTTCTTTTACTGACTGTGTTGCTTTACTCTGTAACTTGTCTGTTAACATAACTAACGTCAGCCTGTCCTGTTAAGTTACTGTGCTAATATGATACGAATCAAGAAAAGGTAGAATCTATCCTACATCATAATGTTTAGCTTTATAGTCAATAATGAGATCTTTTCAGACAATTATAGCAGTTTGCTTTAAAAATGTGCATCTTGGGCTTCTTTTACAGTTCTTTTGGCAACGATTAGTCATACTAATTAATGATAACAGTAAGAATTTTATTAAATAATCTTTTAAAAAAATTATATAAACATAAAAATAAAAAATTTCAATATTATATATAAAAACTTTTTATAGTAAATGCAATTCTGTCTATACAAATTTACTATTCTTGTATCTATCTAAATTTTTCCTTTCCAAAAATCAAAAGCAATTATTCACTGTAAATACGAAATCGTGCCTTTTTCTTTTTTCCTAGAGTTACTTTATTACATCTCCATCTTTACTCTAACAATGTCTAGTATTCAATGAACACCTTTTTTTTGTTTTTTTGGTTGTTCCAATAATGTTATGAGATGCACAAATATCAAGAATGTCAGCTATGTTTTCCTTGGTCGGTCCAAAAAAAAAAAAAAACAAAAAGTTACGCTTTCCTTGGTGTTATAACGTCGTACTCAAACAGCTTCGTTTTGACACAAAATCAACCTAAACTGTTTTTGGGGACTGATCTCGATATTAACAATTAAGCTAAAATTCATCGGCCACCCACTTGCTCAGATCAAAATTCTGAACCCAAAACATTTTTTCCTTTTGGACCCGGCACTTTTGAACATGGTTGAAACGGCAGTATTTCATGAATAATCTAAAATTATAACAGCTCTCGTAGATCTACCTGATGAAAGATGCCGGGGCCCTTCACTAATTCTCTACGATTTCTCTTATTCACTTGATCCGCTTAATATTGCCAAATACTGTCTAATCTCGTCATGGCTTTGACTTTACAGGGATTTTGATTTCTGATTTGGGTAAAACCGTAAGCTTCAAGAAGCCACATGTTTCGGGGACCTAACAAGCACCCAACTCTCCAGAACTCCCAATTCTAGAAGTCAAAACGCTCCAAATACTTGCAAACAAGAAGTCGAGAAGGAAGCCTGGCGTGTTGCTTCGATATGAACCCCATATTTTGAACTTGAATCTATTACATTAGATTGTGTTGCTATTTGCCTCAGATATTTTTATGAAAATCAATACCTTGATCGAAGGGAAGATCGAGAACTTGATAATCTAAAGATTATAGTCATCCACGCTACCAGAACAGTTTGGAAACTAAACTTTATAGAAACATATCACAATACCATTACATAAATGATCATTAGTGAAGCCAGTTACACTGATAGCCCATTTACAGCTCAACGGGCTACGAACACCTCTTGCACACCCCTTATTCCTTAACCACACTTTAATGGTGCATTTTAAGCACTAATACAGATAAGATAATTAATAAGACCCTGACCACTATCGATCCCTCTGTCTTAACGTTTATGGTCTAGCGCATGGCTCTCGAATCATTAACGAAGAACATCTGCAGGAGAAGCCATTACGGGCTGATTTAGAAATGGCATGTTCAGTGGGTTAAAGAAGCTGTCAGCTGGCTCATTAAAAGGGCTTGAATTTCCAAGAAAAATATTGTTGGCATTCAACAAACCGACGATCTCATTCAAAGACTGCAACCGGTGGCGAAGTTCACCGAACTGAGCTCTGAGGATTGAGTTTTTAGCCTCCACAGCCAAGAAATGCTGTGTGGAGAGTTTGATACTGGCGATGATCTGGTCATTCTCTTTCATCAACTGAGAAACCTGATCCGTTAGATCATCCAAGAGCTTCTGTTTCCTCATTCTTGACCTCCTCGCAGATTCGCGGTTTGATATCTTTCTCTTTTTCTTTCTCTGATCCATCAATGTCTGCAGATCTTCTTCAGAACCCGAGTTTTGCATCAGAGATGACCCGGAAGATGTTCCGCTTGGAGAAGCCATGAGATACCCACAAAATTACACAAAGCTAACCGCAAATTTTACACCAAAAGAGCAACACAGGGAGAGATACAGCAGGACCCAAATAGCCCAAAAAAGAAAAAAAACACACACGAAAATACAGATAATAGCAGTCTAATTAAATAAATTATATAGGGGCAAAAATCATGAAACGTAGTATAGCCAATATAGGAAAACAACGGAGAATGATTGAACTAGATGGGTCCTGCGCCTGATGGTAGAATTTATCATACACCCAGAAAGGAAGATTTCACTGAGAATGGGAGACATGAATCTCAAACATCAAGAATAAATCATTTATCATGAAGATATACTTGATAAAATCTCAAGGAAGCCCTATTCAAGATCTGCGATTTGCTGCTTAAAATAGCCTCAGAAGCACCAGAACGGCATAGAAAAGATTATAACATTTTCAACCAGGCAGGTTCTGAAACCAACAGATTGTGATTTGAAATGATTTGGGACTAAGATTAAGCAAATGGGTATTTTGATATTGGGCACAAGAAACTGAAATACTACCTAAAGATCAAAGGACTTGAACTAGATATAGCTTAATTTCAAAGCTATGAAAATATTCGAAAGCAGAAGAGAAGAGCACGATGCTAAAGAAAGACTAGTAAAGAGAAGAGAAGAGAAGGAAAGGGGAGAGAAGAACTTGCAGACCATGGAATTTATAGAGAAAAATAATCCAGCAAGTTGATGGGAGGAAAAGAAAAATTAATATTAAAAACAAGTCTATTTCACCTTTCCAAAAAAAAAAAAAAAAAAAGCTGCTCTGCGAAAAAGATAAAGAGAGTGAAAATAGAACTTTGGAATCTCCTCTTAGGGGAAAGGTTGTCGCTGAAAAGTTGATAACGCAACTAGACTTGACTTTGGGTCAGACCAGTTTTGGTTTGGTTTGATTATTTTTAAGTAAAATATTTTATTATATTTTTAATTGAAAAATAAAATAATCAGAAGTACTTGTATAAGGGCGCATGATAAAGTTTTACGGAAGAATGATGTTAAAAATAAATAAAATTAAAATGTAAAAAATTTATTTTTTATCTTTCCTTAAGCAACTTGGGTTTCAATCATTTCTTTTATCTATTGTTACATAACAATACTTTTAAAAAATACTATGCTAATTCGTAGAAATAGTTCACATCTCCAATGCTGTCTGGTCCGGTTACACTGTTGGCCCACTTGGTAAACGACCCCAACCGTGATCAGATCGATTTTCTCCGGTCTGATTTTAGATATACATGGGACACGTGCGGTGTGGGGAGAGAGAAAACAGAACTCAGCAACTGTCCTGATCCAGCTGGGAACCAACAACTTCAGGGTTACGTCATAGTCGCAGTGCCCACTACAACTTGCCCTTAGTTGTTTTTTAACTTTTTCTTTTTTACTTCTTTACAAACAGAAGAAAGATAATGGAAAAAAAAAAAAAAATCATCCCTTTTACTTGATAACGTGGAAACCTGAAAGAAACTGGAAAGAAAGAAAATAGTTGGTATTAAATTGTAATTATAGTATTTTTTATTTATTTTTATTAAATATTTTTTATATTTTTAAAAATTAAATTAAAAATTATTTTTTATTTATAATATTTTTTTATTTTTAAATCACTTTTTTACATTTTAAATTTTTTATTTAATTTTTATAATAATTTTTATGTTAATATTAATTTAAAGTATTATTATTTATTATTAAATTTTTTTATTAATTATTATAATTTTATCAATAATTTTTTTTATATTTTATATAATATTAAAAAAATATGTGATATATTTAATTAAAAATATAAAATATTTTTAACTAATAATAATAATAACATAAAATAATAATTTAAAAAAATTTAAAAATATAATAAAAATAAAAAATTTAAAAAATTGTTTGGTCAAAAATAATTATCACGTGATAAAATAAATAATTTTTGATTTAAAAAAATGGCGTTTTTCTTGATGCCCTTTTCTTATGGCCCAGGATGCTTTTGTACGTGTTCTGATTTCTCTGTCATTCAGTGGCGGTGCCTGCACTTCTGAGCCGCCGGGTTTTTGTCGCTAGATAGGGAATGAATTCCCTATTTTGTACACAGAGTACGGAGGCCCCACGACCGTCAGATTGGAAGATCGTATAATATAGATACCTGATTCAACATTTGCAGCTCTTATTCGCGCGGTACGTACAAAATCATTTTTCAAAACTAAAAACCTAAACTCAATTTAAAAAACGATAAGGGAGAAGAAAGCTGGTGAGAGACAACGCCGTGAATTATATATATATATATATGTATGTATTAGTGACTTTGATCGTAAAATAATAATTAATATTTTTATTTTTTTAGTTAAAAAAAGGATGATATGAAGGAAAAAGGGACTGCTTTTTCTATCAAAAAAGACTTTTCTCTTAAAAGGTTGAAACTGTAAGAAAAATCGAAGGGAAAGACGATTTAATAATTACAATTTAGAATGAGGAGGGTACTGAAAATTTTTTGACATAAATAATGAACTATCATCTCAACATTATCCGGTATGATATGACACAGTGGTGTATAATCAATTTTCACAGAGACTCTTAATATGGAAACATTTTTATTTATTCCAAGAATTCAAACCTCCAACCAAATGAAATTAATGAAAATTGGGATTAAATTTATCTACACTTTCGATCCGAAGAGATGGCTACGTCCACTATGAAACAAATTCATGGAAATGGCCACGAAAGAAAATGGCGGAGTGGCGACTTGACAAAAGGATGTTGAGTCAAAGAGGTCGGCCCAATGATTCAGGCGTAACAACACTAATAACCCAATTTTAAGTATTTGCATCACTTGATCAGCGACAGCCTTTACGATATTCCCTCGGATGTGATATTATTACTCATTTTCCAAAGACTTTCTGTTGGTTTTGAAGCTCGGATCCACCTAGAGGTCCAGCAGCCATAATAATGGAGGTTGCATCTGGAAAAGGCTTTCCTTCATTTACATCTACTAAATTCAAGCTGAAATTACCAGAAAATAGCATCATTAATCGACCCTTTTCTTTACAAAATGCAAAAGAAATTTGAAAGTTAAGGCAATGACAATTATGCATGCACATGAATTAAGGTTGTCCTATGTGCATTCAAAATATCTATCTTCCCTCAGGAATATATATATATCCTTTACAGCTAACAAGAAATAAAGTCATGAACAAAAATTAATCTCAACTCAAAATTTAAAATATTAATTTTATAATTTATTTTCTTTATTAAAAAATTCAACAAATGAGAATATTTAGATAAAATTTAAATAGATTTGTAAAATTAATATTATATTTTAGTTTAAATTTTATAATATTAAATTTATTAATTATTATCACTTATAATTTATTTTTTAATATAAAATTATTTAACTATATAATTTATATATGTGGACTTAAAATTCCAACGATACTTATGTTGTACACGGTCTGGTGCATTGTATCAAAATTGAAGTGCCTTTGTCCTTTTTCTTGTGGTGGAACTTACCTTCGTAGTGAAGAAAAATACCAGGGGGGGCACACTTTGGAAGATGGAGAGGGGTCTCTTCGTCTTGTCAAAACAATATCTGTGGCACAATCTAGGGTAGGGTCACCAAGGAAGATTTGAATAGAATCGACACGAGCTTTTTGCCTCTTCCCGTTCCCTTGTTCGTGTGCATTTATGCCCCACGTCAAAATCCCATTTTGGCTTCCAAGTGGCAGACTCTTTTCCATGAGTATCATATTAAATTATTGGCATCATATGGACCGGATAATGGCTTGCTTGAAAACCTAGTAGTTGTTTCAAAATTGATCACTCTACATTTAGTTT
Organism: Rhizophora mangle; assembly: GCA_037832345.1. Lineage (NCBI taxonomy): Eukaryota > Viridiplantae > Streptophyta > Magnoliopsida > Malpighiales > Rhizophoraceae > Rhizophora > Rhizophora mangle. The sequence goes on from JBAPLJ010001225.1 coordinate 36,407, forward strand.
AGTTTTTCATTGAGTTCTATAGTTTAATAGTTTTTTTTTTAAATCATCCTTTCATCATAATTAAAATTTACAATTGTCAGTCTAGCATTCTAATTTTTTTACAAATTAAATAAAACAAGCATATATTAATTTCTGAGTTTAAATTTTATTTTTATAATTAAAGAAAAAATTTGAAGATTTTTACAACTAATTAATAATGAAGGATCAATCTCACTCTATCACCATCAAATAGATAGTAGTTAACAGCAAGGAGAATGGGTCTCTGCAAAATAATGTGGTTGTATTCTATTTTTATATTTTTTGTTCGAATCAAATTTAGAAAAATATTACAATTTTCTTAAATATTTTTGCTTTTGTTATGATTTTATGATGTTGGAATAATTATCACCACTTAACAATATAGGAACTGGCGCCTGCCCTCTTGTTTTTTTTTTTTTTTTCAAAAAAATTATTTCTAATAGAATTATTTTGAAAAATAAAAAACTCTTTTGATCAAAATATCCATAAACTATTTCTCAAATATATATATATATATATATATATATATATATATGTTGAGTTTAATTAAAAAATAGTTGATAAAATACGCTATTGAGATCATATAAAAAACAGCATCTAAGTCAGGATGCTATTACAAGAAAGATAAAATAGAATTACCCATTAGAAAATAACTGCTAAAGTTAACTCAAGTCTTTATTTTTTTTAAAAAAAAAAAAAAACTCATGAATATGTGCTCTCGCTTTCATCTCGACCTAAAAAATAGAAAAAATGCAAAACAAAACAAAAGAAAAATTACATACAAGAATATGACATTGCAAAAAAGTAAAAAAAATCAATGATACTGGAGCTATTTTCAAAATTAAAAGTTTTGAATTTGATTTTTAAAAAAGCATTGATTAAACCAAATGAAGCAAAATAAAATTGTGAGTCCAAGAGATGGGTCGATTGAAAAATTCTGTTTAGGCAGGCCTGACCCAATCACTGAAAGCTTTCTGGTTTCTTCCAACTAAACCATACAATCCGGGCTTTGTCAGCAATGCCGAAAGGAGTCCAGTCCGGTCTATGTCAGTTTAAAATTGGGCTCAAGCAGCCCACTTTCTTAATTCTTTGTATGTTGTTTTGTTCATGCTTTGAACGGTCAGGTTCGTTCCTTTTCTTTCGGATTATCAATTAATCCAAAAACAGCATATAAAGAGAAAAAGAGGATAATTAAGGAAGCAAAAGGAAGAGCCAAGGCATCTTTTGTCGAAGACTTGGAAAAAGAAATGAAATATTGAAAACCCATGACGTATCATACCTCTACGAGAGAGCAAATGGCCATGGATGAGAAAAAAGGGTCAATTTTCTCGGTTCTTGGAAAACGAATGGTCCGTTCAATTTCCCAGTTGGATCCAAAATCCGCCGTTTGTTGCTCAAAGTTGCACTTCAACAATTAAATTACCCAGTAGAGAAGTTGATTTAAGGCGTTCCATCATTTTAGATGATTCTGAGTATTGAATCGTGCTATTAAGCTTATTTGTAGTACGCTTCGCAACGGCCAAGTTGGAGAGGAGAGATGCGGGATTTGAGTCCATTTTTTAAAATTAAACGTTTGCACTTACATGAATTCGTTTATGTTCTAAGCTTCTGGGAGGAAGTCACAAGATCAGAGCAGGTCAAAGACGGAACACCCGAAGATCATGGGACGGATGCCGGGGATGTTCAAGGTTCTCTAAAGTCTTGTGACAACGAAGACGAGCTGGACACATAGAGTTCCTACAAAAGTGAATGGTAATTGCCAGACCGCGCGTCCTTGGTTCGTGTTGTTTGTAATACACTCTTTTTTCTTTTTCCTTTTTTAGTTCGTATGATTGTTCGCAAAAAATATTTTGTTCACAAAAACGATTTCCTCTGCTTTCCCACCACTACCATCTTTCATTGAGGTCTGGTAATCTACTTTGGTTGGCTGGTTGGCTGGTTGGTTGGTTGGTTGGTTGGTTGGTTGGTTACCAAAGGGATTTATTATATTTTTATCGGAATAACTAATGTAAACCTTTTTATTTGGTACAAACATTAATGTCGAATTGCAGCGAAGTTGATTTTTATCAATTTCGGACTGGCCGCTGACGCTACATGAATATGGGTTACTTGTCAGACACAAAACCGTAAATCTCAAAGCCGGGCGGCTCATAGTCAACCGCCGGACATTGTTCTTCGTCGGTTTATCCGATTTTTGACAGCGCATGATTGCTTATGACTAAGAAAAATTCAAACGATTACGAGAACAGGGACAAAGAGTGTCTCATGTCTCTTGCAAACAACACGTTCTGCTTTGCGAATTGGGAGGATTGCGAGACGTTTGTCCATTGTACGTAACCCATCACGTTTCCCTTGCATCAGAGAGAGAAATATTTCTTTTCGCAATTTAAATCCGTGGTTTTTCAATGTAAAGGGGCAACGTTTATCTCGTGCGTCAAAGTTCACCCTCAAATTGTTACACCTCAAAAAATGAAAGTTTCGTTTCTGTTTCTGATGAAATATAAAATAAATTATTATCACTTAATTATAATTTAACAGTTAAAATTTTTATTTATAATATATAAATTATGAATTAAATTTTCTTAATGAAAATAAATATATATCTAATCTCGTATAATATATCAATAATTTTAATTAAATATTATGAAATTAACTTATTTTAAAGAATAATATAATTTAATATAATTTTTTTAATAAAATTATTAAGTGTCATTTTTAGTAATGCACATAAAATATTTTTATATTTTATGGACCACTTTGATATGCTAACAATTTTTTTAGTAAAACAAATGAAAAAGCAGAAGTGTGATAATGTGCAATTTTATCAAAAAAAAAAAAAAAAACGTTAATTCAAAAAGTAAACGCCTTGCTGAATAATCGAACCATGACATTTTGTCGACAAATTTTCAATCCTTTATTAAAGCTTTGATGCACGAGTTTGTCCGAGGGAACTGCACCGTGGGTCCTCCTCCCATGGGCTTTGTATTAGCCGGCTGGGTTACATTCTGATTCTGTCCGTTGTCATCTCTTAAAATTTTTTCTCCTTTTCAGCCATTGAATTATGCTTCGGCTTGTTCAACAACTGGCAAATACTTGTTTTTTTGTTTGCAAGGTCCCGCCTGTTGGAAGTTTCCAAAACAACGACTTGTGAAAGGCTCACTTGTAAAAGAAATTAATTAATTTTCGTTTGAAAGCTTATTATCTTATACAATAATAAAAAATTATTTGTTTATTAATTTCCTCGACACTCAAACGCTAACAAGATGATCCACATCATCATATATGTATTTGTGACTATGTCCAAGATATTGTTTTCATTCCTTTATATTTCGGGATAGAAAACTTAAACGGATAATTTTATTTTGGTAATATATTGTTGTAATTAGAATTACCCTTCTTTTGGCAATTATAAAGGAGAAACAAATCTCATGAGATTGACTTTTTTTTTTTTTTTTTTTTACAGCGTCTACATACTGTCAGTTTCTTTCCTCTTGTTGTTGTTTTCGTCAATGACATACTGGTAATGTAAAATCATGTTATCAGTTATGCAAGGATATGTTTGTGAAAATTTCGAGAAAAGAGTTTTGGTTGCCAATATTTTGTTTAATATGTTTTAATATTTAGATTCAATTTGCATGCTTATTATGAGGTTATTTCTCATAAGGTTATTTAATACTTATACATATTCCACTGAAAATTTCTTTCAACTTAACCATTATACTGATTTTTTTAAATAAATATATTATTATAACATGATATATGAAATTAAATTTAAAAATAAAAAAAGTACTCACTTTATAACAAGAAAAAAGCTTCGTTAAAATAGATAATGTTTTACACGTAAACAAATATTTTAAAATAACGTTTATCATTTGATAATTTGCTCCACGATATATAGTCAATCAAAGAAAGAGAAAGAAGAAAAACCCATTCCAAGAAGAAAAAAAAAAAACAACAAAACAAAGGAGAAACACAAAAAGGCTGAGTTTTGTTAAACTTACCCGGCAATTCTGCTTCATCATTGCCCAATAATAAACAAACTGCCGACGGTAGCTTACTTCATTCAATGCTCAAACGCTCCACCTCTGGCCACGTCGCACTCTTGCGGATGAAAACCACAAAATAGCCGGGGCCCACATCCAGCCAATTGGCCCTCCTGCTGATACTATTAAACCAAACTTAGTCTCTTCTTCTTCCTCTTTGTTTCTCTCTCCAAACACGCGCTTGTTCGTTTCGCCGTCGTTGAATCGGCGAAACTAATTTATTTCTATTTAATTTAATTATTATTATCCATAATACGTACCTTCAATTTTATTTTCTTCCATCTATCGTTGCGAACAACCCGAAATTCCTGTGGATCGGTTCTACGTTATCCCCTCAGACGCATTTATCACCGTTCGATCTTCCTCGCGATCCGTGTCATTAATCTTCTCTCTCTCTGCAAAGGTACTCTTTTTTTTTTTTTTTAAATACTTATCCTAGTTCTTGTTAAGTTCAGGTCTCCGTTCTCCAGTTCTTCTTAAGGTCTGCGATTTACAATGCGAGAGGATTTCTGTAGGAAGTAGTTTGGCGAATTTATCTTGTAGTGGAATCGGAGCGAGTTGGTGATTCGACGCGCGTTCAACAATCATAAAGAAATGTCGGGCCCACTCGATCGATTCGCGCGACCCTGTGAGTGATTCTTAAATTTGATTATTGGATTTCTCGCTGACTCGCTGTTACTTTGTTTAATTCCGATGCCCATTCCTTTATGTGTTTTTTGTCTGACTAGTTGTTTGTTTGGTTTTTCTTTTTTTTTGGGGGGGGTGGTTTAAAGGTAAAGTGATAATCATGAGTGATATTGATCCACTGATCGTGAAAAAAATTTTTAATTGCTGTACTGAATAGTTGAGGAGGGTATGGGACTTGATCTGTGAAATTAATAACTAACTTGAGAATTGCTGATTCCTGCAAGCTGTTAATTGTGCCAATTTGTGTCGTGTTTTGATGCTGTTTGTGTGCAGGCTTTGAGGGCTTCTCTGGTAGTGATGAGAGAAGAGAGAGGAAATCTGACTTTGAGAACTCCGAGGATGAGAGGCGAACGAGAATTGGATCACTGAAAAAGAAAGCAATTAATGCATCCACTAGATTCAGGCATTCTCTCAAGAAAAAGAGCAGTAGGAGGAAAAGCGATGGCAGAGTCAGCTCTGTTTCCATTGAGGATGTTCGGGATGTCGAGGAACTACAGGCTGTTGATCAATTTCGACAAGCATTGATCATGGATGAACTACTTCCTGAAAGACACGATGATTATCACATGATGTTGAGGTGCTGTGGCTCCAAACCTTATAATTTTATTTTCTTGGATCTACACAAAATGATTGGGGCGCTTTCAATTATAGCTTAAACTTATTTAGCAGAAAAGATGTGATAGTATGCTTGCCACAGGGTCACCAATTCCTGGGTTTGTAATTGAACACTAATCTTCCAGCTGACTATAATGCAACATAAGTAGTAGCTATTGCATGTAGTTATTTACTATTATGGCATGGTGAAGTGCATATTAGTATGTCTGCGCTGATTTTGTTGCTGATAGAGTATGTGTTGGTTGGTGCCATGTGAATCATTTTAACTGGTTCCCTTGCAATGTTCTTGTTGGGTCATGTTCCTTTGGCCTTGCATGCCCATGATTCCCCCATCTTTTACATTGGTGTTGTGGTGGTAAATAGTGACAAATTTGTGATATTCTTTGTCTCCCAGGTTTCTGAAAGCAAGAAAGTTCGACATTGAAAAAGCAAAGCACATGTGGGCTGATATGCTTCAGTGGAGGAAGGAATTTGGTGCTGATACAATTATGGAGGTAACAACATTAGACAGTTTGCTTGAAAAAATGAAATGCTCTTCCTTTATACTCATCTTATGACACTGTGCTTATCACTCTCTCTCTCTCTTATATATATAGGATTTTGAATTTAAAGAGTTGAATGATGTTCTGAAGTATTATCCTCATGGCAATCATGGTGTGGACAAAGAGGGAAGACCAGTTTATATTGAAAGATTGGGAAAAGTTGATCCTCAAAAGCTTATGCATGCTACAACCATGGATCGGTATGTAAAGTACCATGTGCGAGAGTTTGAGAAAAGCTTTGCATTAAAGTTTCCAGCTTGTACCATTGCAGCAAAGAGGCATATAGATTCAAGCACAACAATTTTAGATGTTCAAGGCGTGGTATGTGTTCTGTTATGAGTGCATATTTGGGTTTTAAGAATATCTGATTGCTTATTTCTTGTTTTAATCATTACTTATTCAGGGCATTAAGAACTTAAGTAAGTCTGCTAGGGAGCTTATTATGCGACTGCAGAAGATTGATGGTGACAATTACCCTGAGGTTTGCCATCTCATATTACTTGACATGACTAATTCCATTACTTCCAGATGGTTGAGATAACAAAAGCTAAAATTTGATCATAAATGAAATCTGGGTTCAATCATTTGATTGTTACAGACACTCCACCAAATGTACATCATCAATGCTGGTCCTGGATTTAGGCTGCTGTGGAACACTGTGAAGAGTTTTCTAGATCCCAAAACCACCTCCAAAATTCATGTGTGTTGAAACTGTCCTTCTCTCTACCTTGAATGCTTGTGTGGTTGTGGATCAGTTGAATAATGGATGTATTCACTGTGTTGAACTATATAGGTTCTTGGAAATAAGTACCAGAGTAAATTGCTTGAGGTAATTGATGCCAGGTAAAAGGGCTTGATTTAGCTACAAAATATAAGCTATTATGTAAATTCATCACAATAATTTCCCTAAAAGTCTTGTTTTTATTTTTTATTTTCCATCATTTCCACTTATTTAATGTTGCAAATTATTAAGGATGTGCTTTCTACGATGTAATGAAACAGAATAGAGCTTAATCTGATGAATTTTCTTTAAAAATTACACTCCTTGTTCATCGTCTTAGTTTAATGAACACTTACAAGAAAATTGCACCAAATACAGTGAATTGCCAGAATTTTTGGGTGGTACTTGTCTCTGCGCAGACCAGGGAGGTTGCCTTCTTTCTGACAAGGGTCCATGGAAAAATCCAGAAATATTGAAGGTTATTAACTGGTCTTTTAAAGCTTGATATGATAAGTTCAAAATTTTAAAGAAATAAATGCCAATTGGCTACATTTATAATGTTGCAGATGGTTCTCAATGGTGAAGGGCGCCGTCCTAGGAAGGTTGTGAAAGTTTTGAACAGTGAGGGGAAGGTCATTGCTTATGCTAAGCCACAGTACCCGATGGTAGACATTCTTGATCTTCATTGCTTTTAGCTTAAAGTATTTATCTATTTTTAAACAGCAAAAATGCTTTTGATATACTGAAGCAGGTTAGAGGAAGTGATACCTCCACTGCTGAGTCAGGATCTGAAGCTGAAGATATTGGTTCACCTAAAGCAATAAAGAGTTATGCACATCTTCGACTTACTCCTGTTCGTGAAGAAGTAGGTTTCTGTTGATAGATTCATGGCTTTTTTATTTAACGTATCAATTTATGTCTTACAGTTTAAAGATAACAAGCAGTGTGAATGATTAAACTATGATTTGTTTTTTGGTCACCTTTCCCTCATAAATTTTTTGGTTTCAATTTTTTTCCACATGGATTTGGTGGTTTCATTTAATGTGAAAACAGCCATCTGTTAATATTCTTTAATGTTACATTTATACTGGTACAGCTGCTGACACACATCCTGTGTATATGTCTAGTTTGGCGTTACAAAATGATGAGACAAATGCGCATTCAAGGTTTACATAATATGTGCTAACATGGGATATTTGGTGGTCATTACATTATTCAACACATCTTATGTGCGGAAATGAAGAAATGATGATTAGTGAACCTATCATGTGCCTTGGGATTATGGACTCTTTCCATATCCTGGAGAAGGTTTTAATGATTTTATTGATCCTGATGGATTTGCAGACCAGGGCAGTTGGAAAGACAAGCTACAGTACTGCTTTCTCAGGATATGACGAATATGTTCCAATGGTCGACAAAGCTGTTGTTGATTCCAGCTGGAAAAAGGAAGCATCCCTACAGAGGCCCTTGATTTCAAAGGGTTAGTGAAATACATGTCTTTACTGCTTTGTAGGTTCATACCCCTGTTGCTCCTTGGTTGTCTGGTCTCCAGTGCTTAAAAGCTTGGTAAAATATCACCATGCCCATTAATTGATTGGTTAGATCAGTTGACCTCCAGGGCTTTGTAATGCTTGTTGAGAACTACCAGTTCAGAATGCTGTATAACACGTAAGTTCATGGTCAAGATGAATAGAAAGAAGGTCTGCTGTAGTTATTGCTTAATCTTGTAAATTTTTAGTCTCTGAACTGCTTCTTTTGGTACCTTCTCAATGGTCATCTGTGTTTCTTAATTAAATCATGGAGTGCTTCATTTATCATTCATCAAAACTTTTGTCAATGGGCACACAATATGATGGATTACCACATGTAATTCTCTTCATGTCTATTTGATTGGTTCTATATTCCAGTGATGCTTATGTATTTGGAATTTCTCCTGAACATTAGTGCAGATGGATCATATTTACAGGGGCATGCATGCATATTATACTGTATACATTGGTTTCACTGAGGTGCTTTCTTCTTGTGCTGTCTATTTTGGATGGTAGATCTTGATATTGAAATTTTCATTGCAGCAATGCCTACCCTGCAGGATCCTGAAAAGATTCCAAAAGCTAGTCGTGGTCGAATTTTGTTAGCACTTATGGCCTTCTTCTTGACACTTCTTACCTTTTTCCATACGCTGTCGTCTCGTATGATGAAGCAGCATCCCAACACTTTGCCTGACCGTGACAAAGCTCCTCCTGAACTTACAGCGGATACAATGCAGAAGGAGGATTTCTATTCACCTTCACTGTCACCAGGCTTTACTGAGGGTGATATTCTCTCCAAGGTGCTGAAAAGGTTAGCTAAGCTTGAGGAAAAAGTTCATAAACTACAAGCAAAGCCATCAGAGATGCCTTATGAAAAAGAGGAATTGCTTAATGCTGCTGTGTGTCGTGTGGATGCCCTAGAAGCAGAGCTGATTACTACTAAGAAGGTACCATCACTTTAATTCAGGATATTTTTTGTATTTGCGCCAACATATTATTGTCAGGTCATTATTCCATCAGGCAAGTATAATGTCTAACCCCAAATTGGTGAGCTTACATGTAAAGAGATCCTGTGTAGAGCACTGGATGGCATAGATGGCAACAGTTGTTTCAATATTTCTGCTTCTTTGTTAACCTGATGGCAGGTCTCAGATTATAAATTGGAAACATTTTCACTCTGGGCTCCCAAGTGTCCTGTTTATAATGATTACATTTTTTTTTTTTTTTTTTTTTATTCTTGTGTGCTGCAATTGACTATTGTTTGTTAGCCATTGTTTGCACTTCAATCCTGACATTTTTTTCCCAGCTCCCAACTTGCATTTCTGTTTTATATTTAATGCATGAATTGCTGCTGCTAGAGCTTTTAATTTTGCATAAAGTAGGTCGCAACCTTGAAACAGGCATCCATTGTTGGTTCAATTTCACTTACATGCATACAGAGGCACGATTATCTGATAATTTGTATCTGTTTTCTTCTGATAAGGCTCTACATGAAGCTTTGATGAGGCAAGAAGAGCTGCTTGCTTATATTGATAGGCAAGAAGAAGCCAAGTTTCGGGTAAGCAGCTGGATTTCTCTTTTACTCATTTGTTTGTGTAGGGAATATGTTCAATTTAATTGGTGAGAAATGAAACTGATGTTATTGTCTTTGCATATCAGAAAAAGAAGTTTTGTTGGTGAGATTTGTGACCAACGGAGAGAGACCAGGATGATCTCTTGCCAGGGATGACCCGAGCGTATGATCTCTTATAAGTGTCTTTAATGTAAAATTACCAATGTACATCTTGCAAATGAGACACAGTAGTCCATACGGACTTCTTGCATGGACCAGTTTATCCTGTTCAACAATGTTTTTTATGGTTTGATCTGGACAACTTACTCTTTTCTTTTGGGAGCCAATTAACCTAAAAAAACTTACTCTTTCTGTGTTATTTTTGTAACAATTCACACAATGTTATCTTGTTTTGCGACAATGATTTATCATGTGATGGTCTGTTTGACGATACAGAATGTCAATTGTATGATGTGTGTGGTTAACAAGGTCCTCTAAGTTCCAGGGCTTACCGGCCCCCTCTGGCTTTGGTGTTAAAATTACTAAACTATCAAGCTGCCAAAGAGCAAAGCAGTTTGGAGAATTTCTTGACCATTTGGGCCATAAAGCTTGCATATCTTCATTGATAATTGCAACAATTATTCCTCTCCTACACTGAGTTACTCTCTGGTGTTGATCATGAAACGTAATATTTATATTATGTAATTTTTACTTAGCTGTTGACCCAACTAAAGGTGCTTTCTTCCTTGTCTCTATTGGAACCTGCCAACTGTAACAAAATTCATGATGAAAGCTGGTTGAAAATGAAGATGAGCTAATGGTTTCGGTAATAAAGGTTTCCTAGACGTTTGTTTCAATCGTGCGGAACAAGGCGTCGTATGAAACCCCTCTGGAGCAATTGGATGCACGAACATAAGTCAGATGAGAAAAGATGATGCACTGCTAATCGTCTTGTAGCCTAGTTTCACTGGAATGCCATTCTAAGAGCAATGCTACGCTACTAATAAATATAGCTCATTATACTTCAATTTCATTTCACAAATGCACAATTGTGGAAGTTCAGCACAGTTTGGTTGGCTCGCGTTTAACACGTCTAAACTTTCTCAATCATGAACTTTAAAAAAGGCCTCGAATGCCTTGGTTTATTTACATCAAATTGTCATTCAACTCACACAATAATGAACACATTCACACTGCATATGATACAAGAACCTGAGTTGCTTATAATAGACATAGCAAATGCAGTATGGAAACTGATTACTACACCGAAAAATCCCTCTCACCACTAGCGTCTGTGATATCCTCCAAAGTTATCATACTGGGTGTCAGCAGAAAAAGCTTGGTCACCTCTCTTGCTGAATGCATTCATTTAGTACTCAAAATCCAAAGAACTGAAATATGAAAAACACAATTGGTTAGAACTTTCATGTGCGTGACTAAAGTAGCAAAGTATGTGGTAGATATGATTACATACGTTCTTCTTCTTCTTCTTCTTCTTTTCAATGTAATCAAAAAGCTCCTGCTGTTTAGCAAGGGCATCATCAAGTGCCTGCACAAATTGAAAGCACAGAATTAGAGGCAAAGTTATCTCAAAAGTTAACGTTATTTCATTGGCCATATTGAGAATAAAACTGCATTGGATGCTCCATTTTATATGGAGAATTCAATTATGTATATCAGCAAATTACCTTCTTAGCAGCTGATAGCTCTTGCTCCAGGGTTTCAGCTCGCCTTAGAGCTGCATTCAGCATTTCCTCTTTCTCAGGTGGCATTTCAGGTTTTGCAGCAAGGGCATTCAGTTTTTCTTCCACTTCGGCCATGCGTGTCATCATTATCTTGTACTCAGAGGTTGAGATGGAGGTTGCTGGTAGCTTGTGCCCCTTAATCATGTTGTCAGCATAGTAAACCTGGCCACCATAAAGGGCAGCTTCAGTAAGTCTTCTAGGCATGTTGCGCGTGACGCGGACCATGGTGACAAGTGCCATTATCAACGCCATCATCCCATTGACAAATGGATTGCTAAAACCTTCAGCTTTGCAAGCATTGTGCACGGGGAAAGAATCTGCTACATTTAGAAATGGGATTCAGTGTTGTAAAGATAAGCACTTTATACACAAACAAAACTTTGACATTGGAGTAGAGATTTTGCAAGGAATATCCCTCATTCGACAAACTGTACACCTTTAGGGTGGTATAAACTGTTCTTCAGTGAAGTAGGCCAAGCAGCATCCACAGTCTTGTCAACCATTGGAATAATGTTCTCATAAGAGGGGGTAATATTTCTCTTCTTTGTGATTGGAGGCTGCAGAACACAAAAAGGAATTGGAGATAGAGATAAGGAGAAGAAAATCGAATGAAAAGATGTAAAAGAAATTGGCAGAGCTTGAATGCTACATGAAATACAATATTTCACTTCAAAAAGGCCCATCTGTGTGCTAAGTTGATTTAATGTAATTTTGTCACTTTATCTTAAGCCTTTTCATAACCAAAACTTACTTCAGGGACAGGACAGAGCTTTGGATTCTCTGCAGCTGGTTCCATGCGGAAAGAATTGCATCTCTTCATGTTTTCAAACACCCAAAGTAAAATGTAAGAGGAATTTTTGTATTTTCTGTTGAGGAGTATAATTGGATACAATGCTGTGGCAAGGACTGAGTACCTTTGCGCATGTCTCGTCTTCAGAGATTGACTTCTCCTCAATTCCTGACAAGGTTCTGCCACGGCATTTGGCTTCACCATTTTGAACCATCTGGATAAAAAAAGGCAAAACTTTTCGCATTATTGCTCTTCAAGCGATAATAAAACAAAAGAGATTGCAATCAACAAAATAAAAGGTATCGTTACCTTCAATATCTCTGGATCGTTCCATGGCCCTTTATCAGAGCGCATACAGCCACCCTTGTCAGCACATGTACAAGTACCCCCCAGAAAGTGTGGAAGTTCACTGTTTACAAACCAGCAAAACGGTTAATCAAGGGTATTTAGAAAATGGCATCATTGAAATTCAATTTCGAGTGATTAATCAAGGGTTAACTCACCTTGCATCAATAACTTCAAGCAACTTGCTCTGGTACTTGTTTCCAAGGACCTAATTAAAATAGCATCAAATAGCTTAGTGACACTATTACGAAGGAGGCAGCATCTTTTGCTCCCGTGTTAGTGAGGCATCACCTTTTCAAATGGATGATGAATACTTACATGGATTTTTGAAGCAGTCTTGGGGTCAAGGAACCCTTTGACAGTGTTCCACAAAAGCCTGAATCCTGGGCCACCATTAATGATGAACATGCGATTGAGGGTCTGCAATAATCATAGCATTCACTTAGCAATAGGTAGTTTAAGAATTATCATTTCCCTAAGCAAATCAAACAGAAAGTGTGTGTATGTGTTTATGAGAAATCTTATTAAGTTTAGATTAACTACCTCGGGGTAATTGTCACCATCAATCTTTTGGATGCAGCAAAGAAGTTCCCTGGCAGTTTTGGTGAGGTGTTTAAGGCCCTGGTCCATTATTAATTTAGTGAGTGCTAATCCTATTTAATGTATGTATAGTAAATGAGTAACAATCCTCACATACCACTCCTTGTACATCAAGAATAGTGGTGCTCTGGTCAATGTGCCTCTTTGCTGCAATGGAACATGATGGGAACTTGTACGCAAAGGTCTTCTCGAACTCCTGCACGTGGTACTTCACATACCGGTCCAATGTTGTGACTTGCATCAGCTTGTTAGCATCAATTTCACCCAGCCTTTCAATGTAAAGAGGTCTTCCCTCCTTGTCAACTCCATGATATCCTTGTGGATAATGTTTTACAACTTCATCAATTTCCTTGAACTCGAAGTCCTAAACATGGAAGCCAAAGGGATAGCTATTTAACAAAATTGGTTGAATTATAGGGTCACATTTTAATCAAACCTTTTTATGTTTTGAATACCTCCAAGATTGTGTCAGCACCGAATTCCTTCCTCCACTGGAGCATATCAGCCCACATTTGCTTCGCTTTCTCAATATCAAATTTCCTGGCCTTCAAAAACCTGCATCGTCAAGCAAGCAATAAAGTAAGTCTTTGTTTGTTTTCTGTGCCGTTCAAACAACATTAACTTCTGCAAAAGTGGTTTTTAATAATATTGTCCTAGAAATCATGAACAACAGAAGAAGAAGAGTTAAATCACCTTAGCATCATATGTTGATCATCGTGTTTAGACGGTAGCAATTCATCCAGAATAAGTGCTTGGCGAAATGCATCCACTGCCTGTAATTCCTCAGCATTAAGGTTGTCATCAATTGCAACGGACATTACCCTACTGTGCCTGCGACCTTTCTTTGTCAAGGAATTCCTGAACTTGTTTGAGGCATTAATTGCCTTCTTCTTTAAAGATCCAAGCCTGGTCTTCCTCTCATCCTCTGAGCTTTCAAATTCTTGTTTTTCAAGACCTGCTTAATCAAACATGGGTTCCATCAAATGTGTGTAACAATGATACCCATAATTTTTCATTTCATTTCTCATTCAAAATCTTAAGGTAACTCGACTTTTGTAGATCAAAAAATAAGCCTTGACGTAATAAAGGCTAAATACATACAGTGGAATTTTCTTTGATTCACATATATGATTTTTAATAAAGTTTCTGAAAACTACAACAAATTATCCAAAACCAACGTCTCCTGACTCTACATTACTTTCAATCTCCCATTTTCAACTGATAAGACTCGAGGGAAAATATGATTGAAAGGGAACAAAGATTCTAATACATTGTGTTTCAACCGATAGGAAAAATGCAGATTCAAGATTAAAATATTATAATTAACGTAGTAAAATTGAGGAACATTTACCCTGTTTGACATTTCGTTCCAGGGGTCCAGACATAGTGTCAGCCATGGCTAAGGTATAGCAAGATCGATAAAAAGAAATGTGGCAGGACGATCAAGCACTCAAAATTTATTTATCCTGACGAGAATTTATTTAGGCCTGCAACCATTTCCAAATGCCAGTTATCCAAGAAACAAACGTTTACACATGTAAGCATCACAACAAACAAAAAGGAGCATTGCAAGATTACACAAGAAGAAGAAGAAGAAGATGCAAACCAGACCACAGAAGATATTGCACGGCACAATAAAAAATGGAGAAATACATCAAGATGGATTAAAATGATTAAAAAAAAAAAAAAAACACAGGAAACAAAAACGGTTCATAATTATTAGAACGAAGAAGAAGAACAATGTAAATGCGAAGTTCATTCGAATGCAAGGATATATAATACAATACCGAAAAGGGTAGCTATGGAGGATCATAACACGCAAGAATCAGAAACAAGGACGTGTGTTCATTGCTCAACGAAGATGAACAGAGAAGGACAATGGGAAGAGTGGGGAGGGAGAAAATGAAAAGAAAAGAAAGATTACCTTTTGTCAAGAATGTAGGAACCAAGAAAGAAAAGGCAGGCGATCGAGAATCTTAATTAGCAAAATCTCCTAATTTGCGGACCTAAATTAATCAAGAGGACGGCTGCTAAAAATTGGAAACAGCCAAGAGGATATTGACACAAATAGTTTTTGGTTCAAGAAAGAATGACTGGTTCTTACTAGCATATAGATAGACAGACAGGCCAAAAATTAGCAGCCATCCAAGTCGGTTGCCTGTTTTAAAACAACGCGCAAAAAGCCTTTCAACTAACTCTCATAACGCTTCTTCTTTTTTCTCGGCAAAGTTTGCTGCTGCTTCTAGATGGACATGCATGGGGGACATGCTCTCAGCTTCCCATCTTATTCCACATTCTATATGTATATATTTATCTCCATCTTACTCTTACTAAATTAAAAATATTTTATTATTGGTATAGACTATCTTACTAAATTGAGATATTTTTTTTTCAAAAATAAAAAGATCATATTTAATTTGAGTTTTTCGTTTCCAAAATATCTACTAAAAATAGAGACTTTGAATTAAAAATTTAGGTCCACCAAAAATGTCTAAACATATCTATCCTTGCCAAAATAAAATAAAATAAAATAAAATAAAATGGTAGAATACCTGCTTGACAATTCTTCTTGCATCCATCAGGTTTCACGAGTACAAACTATAGAGTTAACTTGCGAGAAACTGAGGATTCAGTTCAGAAAAATGTGTTTCGTAGACGTTTACATTTATGATACTTCATTTGCGTCGAGTTCGTTGTGAAATGTGAGTTTGATGACTACAATTCTCCTTTGGTGCGATTCCAAGTGCTACAATGGCAAACGGCTATCCAAGCCCAAGCATTGCCGAATGGGCCCAATTAGGCCTAGATTCTAATACCCATATTTTGGCCCGCCTAATCCAAGACACAGTTGCTCATTGATTATCGCCCGAGATATTCTCAATCAGGCCCAATCAGGCGATGAATCCTGTGATTGCTATATGGGCTCTGGCCCAATTTAATATCTTACACGGCTTGTAAAAGTTTTGTTTTCGCCCCAAGTCTGATCCATACCCCGCCCTTCTCTTACCAAATGTTTTCTTAGGGTAGTTTTGATGTGATCTAAATTTAATAGGGTGGGCTATCGGCTATCTAAGTAGTGATTTAGGTTATTATTAATCTATAACTCACTCAATTTGAAGTCGTTGAGTTCAAATCTAAGCCCGGGGTATGGGCCCGGGGTCCAACTCTACAAAAAGAAAGTTTGAGCCTAGGAATTAACAATCTTCAAAAAGAGAGGGTGGGGGTTTGCTTCCCAACTTGCAGATGTCACTGTTATACCTGATATCTCATTCAAAAAGCTGGGCCAAGTTTGTCAAAGGGATACGAAAGGCACTTTGATTAATAATAGCAATTGATGGCACACCAAAAAAAAAAATGCGTGAATTATTGAAAAGGGATTGTTGCCATTCTTTGTTTGCTTGCTCTACGTGAATCTTCAACGAGAAGGCTGTTACGAGAATCAGCGAGATTAAAGGGCACATGACCCCGCTTTTTGAATTTGCAAATCTGATCACTAAACTTAACTCACAAATCCTACTATATGTAACTGTGCATTTTATGTTTTTCAATTTTTTTTACTTATTTTATGCAAACTGACCATTTACATAATCTATGACTGAAATAGAGAGTCATTTATTTTAATTTTTTTTTTAAAAAAATTATTATTAATAAATTTAAAATTTAATCTTGCATATTTATTATAAATTTTGATTTTATATATGAAAAAAAAAAAGACAAGGATGAAGGATTTATTGTTGCTTGCTTGCAATTAGCAATCTCCTGCCAATTAGAGCGGATTACAATGTTTTGCACGCCTTAATTTGTCTTTTCATTCTATCCCCATCCATCATCTTTATTTATGGAATAAGTCAGTACATACATCAATCACTCAGCCCACTAAAAATCACGATTTCTTCCGGTGAAAATGTCTTCACCCTTACACCATGTATCATTTCCGTGGCCCACGGTTCCATACTTTTGAATATAGACTAATTCCAGCCGATGGAGGAAAAAAAATGGACAAGTGGGGAATGACTGCAAGTGGTCCTAAAATTAGATGGGCTTGATCCTGACGTGCACTGAAAACAACTGCTGGCAAAGAAAAGCAAAAAAAAAAAAAAGAGTGTAACGTATAGAGTTATTTTAGAGCAAATGACCAGAAAAATATGATATTTAATTGAGTGGCTCATAAATGAGTTTTAATGTACGATTATGTTCATTCTATTTGCTACGCTGGAACGCGCGCGTCCTTGGGATTTTTGCAATTATTGACAAAAATGGATATTTGTTTCTTGTACAATACCAAAAAAAAAAAAAGATAACATTTTTAATATCTTTAAAAAATCTTTTGGTGTGTTCGATTACAGTAATTAAGGTCACGTAGATTTTTATATTTAAAATTTAATATTTTTATAAAATTAAACAAAATTGCTTATTTTATATATCTTATCAAAATTTTTAATTAAAAAAATTCTTTTAAACAGTTTTTACTTTTTTACTACTTTTGGTCATTTAACTGGATTTTTTATTGATTTATGAGAGGATAAATTTTATCTTGAATTTATTTTTAAAAAATTAAAATTAATTCAGATTATTAGTGTCACGTCAATGACGAAAAGTTAATTATTAAATTGATTGGATCGATATGCCAAGCCAACCACTAGTTAAAACTTTATCTCCTGCTATGGCTTTTGATATTTAAATTTTTAACTTAATCTACTTTAGTAATTTTTTATGAAAAGAAAACTTTTATAAAGACTAATTATTTAGTCAAACTCGAATACAATACGCGACGAACCACAATCTGCAATTTCTCGTCTTTCTCGCGGATGAGATGTTTCAACTTTCAATTGGATTCATAACTTGTGAGGGCTGCGGGCTGCTATTATATACAAGCGCTCATGCAGTTGAGTTTATACGTTCGCCATAATAAGTAGCCACGTGTCATCGTCTTGTTTCAATAAATTGGTTAACGGGTGAAGTGTGGTTTCAAATAAAAATCGTCATAAAACTTTCAATACTCTTCTACTCTTTCTTTTAGGCTATGAATTAGAATGCATATTCCCTCCGGCCCCTTAGTGGGTCCATCATTGAATTTAATTTATTATTCACATTTAAAAAACATTATTATTTACGATTTTATTTTCATAATTTATAATAATTAATCTTTCATCGTCACATCATCTTCATTAACGTATGGGACAAAGTCTCTCAAATTCAATTGCATTCATGTCGATATCTGCCCCATTAATACCTATAAAAGAAGAGCAATCTGTCTTTTTTTTTACCAAATGGTGAAAAGGGTTAAAATGAGCACCAGCCCAGTTAAAGTATAGAAGCGGGTGTATTGTATAAGCGCTCTAGCACTAGAAGCAGCCCTCTTAAATTTATTATTGCCCGTCCAGTAAGATACGATCACAAACTTTTCTAGCAAAAAAAAAAAAAAAAAAATGCAATATATCACGAGAAAGAAAATTAAACCTGACGGCGACATTAAGCGGCCAAGATTGCGATGCGTATCATTAGGTTATTGCTTCGGCCCCAAGCTATTATTTTGACTTTTGGAGAATACCCCCAAACGGCTCTACGACACGTGGAGGGCCAAGATGCTTTGTTCTCTGACTAATAAATGTTTGAATAAGATGTTTACACGTGTCATGATGAACCCTTGCTAACCTACACTTTTCCCGCCTCCTATTCCGCGAACAACTGAGTTTTTTCGCTGGACCCGATTGTAAATCTGCTTTCCCTTGCTCTTCCGCCCTCTTTTCTTTTTGTATTTAAGTTAATTGACAAGAGCAAAACTACAGTGAGAAGTAACCATAACTATATAGTTTATTTAATAATTTATATTTTATTTAAATTTTTAAATTTAATAATTTTATTATTAAATTATATCACATTATTATATATATTACAGTAATTACAAAAAAAATATTTTTGGAGTCTTTTAAAAAATAAACTTTAATTCTTAAAATTCATGTACAAAATCTTAAATTTTAATTCTCAACGTAAATTGAACCTTTCGTCCATGAAAAAAAATTAAGAGAATGCACCAAAATGAAATTTTATTTGGTACATCAATTTTCCAAGAAAGGACTAAAAAAGTCTCAAATTCTTTATTTTCTTTCTTCAAAAAATATTTTTCCTCCTCGGTGCAAAAAAGTCATTGGCAGATGATACGAAAATACACAAAATGCAACGACGTTGAAAATATGGAGACATCCTGACAAGTTCCAAACAAGACAAAAATGACCCATTTTCGTAATTTGCTATTTATTTATGTTTTAAAGTTTGTTTGTTTGGATAAGCAACAGGATAAGAGAATGGGCACCAAATAAAATAATGAGATAAACCAAATGGAATAAGGTCTTCTCCCACACGCGTAGAACCGGCAGACGCTCGTGTCTACGCGCCTTGATTTACACGCTCCACCTTGCTGGCGGTATTCCGCGTACCGCGTCAACTGTGCTTTTGGATTTTTCTACTTCTCTTCTTCTCTCTCTCTCTCTCTCTTTCTCTTTTTTATTTATAGTTACCCCTTTCTTTTTACCCTATCTCAGTCACTGACTGTGGAGACTGGAAAAAAAAGAAAGAAAAAAAAGATTGAAAATCCAAAGAAAGCGGTTTTCAGGCTTTCAAGGCTCCTTCTTGTTTTGGTGGCTTTCCCCTAATTTTTTTGTTTTTACTCTACTTGTACGTTACCATCTAACTGTCCTCTCGCGCCCATTCCCTGGATAAGCCCTAATTTCCGTATAAATACTATCAAGATTTCGCGATTCGCTCTTAGATCTGTGAGTAACTGTTTCGCTCTCTTTTTCTGGATTCCTTTTGTTTGTTTCTTGGGATTCTTTTTCTCCTTTTTTTAAAAAAATTTTTTGATTGACTTAAAAGATTGCGCGACAATGTGGTGTTTTTAAACCTTCGTTTGTTGTATTTTCTTGCCATTCTTTTTGTTTTTTTTTTTTTGTTTAAATTATTTATTTGCTTGATATTTTCTATTTTGATGATTGTTGCCGGAGACAGTTTTCTAGAGAGGGTAAATAAAAAAAGAAAAACTAGGAAGAAGAAGAAGACTATTCTTTAATACATCGATGTGTTCATATGGGAATTCATAAGTAAACAAGTTTTCATAGTGATTCTTGTGACTTGATTAACATTGGGTTCAATTTCCATATGGACATGGACGCTTGTGTTGTTGTAATGTGGTACTTCAGTACTCTATTGTGCTAGTTTGAAGCGATGTTTTATCCGCTTCCTGTATTCTTTATAATCGTGAACTTAATAAAAAAAAAATTGTATGTTTAGACATTATTTGAGCCTTTCACATGGCTGAATGTTTTGCATCTCTGTTACCAATTTCAGGTTTTGCTTCACTTCCAAACTAATTGGGTGTGCAGTGTTCGTCTTGGGTCATCACCTTTGAGCTTGTGTTGGGCTTTCATTTCAAGTATGGCTGGTGGGCCCATGACTTACCTTTCAAATGGCAACACCAACACTCATCCCCCTGATCCAAAGAGGACTTACCAAGTTGTTGTGGCTGCAACGAGGGATATGGGTGTTGGAAAAGATGGGAAATTGCCATGGAGGTTACCTTCTGATCTCAAGTTCTTCAAAGAAATTACTTCGACCACCTCTGATTCTGGTAAAAAGAATGCAGTTATAATGGGTAGGAAAACATGGGAAAGCATTCCTGATGAGCATCGACCTCTGCCTGGTCGCTTCAATGTTGTTCTCACTCGTTCTGGGAGTTTTGATATTGCTACTGCTGAGAATGTTGTGATATGTGGAAGCATGACTTCTGCTTTGGAATTATTGGCTGCATCTCCTTATTGCCTGTCAATTGAGAAAGTGTTTGTAATTGGAGGTGGCCAAATATTAAGGTTTGCCCTGTAGCTCCAATACTGTGTTACTCTATTTGTCTCATTCATTCTATTTATCATCTTCTAATACAGGGAGGCTCTCAATGCGCCTGCATGTGATGCTATCCACATTTCAGAAATTGAGACAGGCATTGATTGTGATACTTTTATCCATCCAATTGATTCTTCTCAATTCCAGCCTTGGTACTCCTCATTTCCCATTGTCGAAAATGACATACGATTTTGCTTCACTACTTATGTTCGAGTGAGGGCTTCATCAGCTGAATCCCATGGTCAAAATAATGATCTGAACTGTGATGTTAGTTCAGAAAACAGTAAGCTTGAGGTAAAGAAGTTCTCATTCCTCCCAAAGTTGGTCTTTGAGAGACATGAGGAGTATGTTTATCTAGGACTTGTCGAAAATATCATCACAAATGGGACTTGGAAGGAAGACAGAACAGGAACTGGCACTTTGTCAAAGTTTGGTTGCCAGGTAATATGATTCACAAATAAAAAATGTTTCCTTGTTTAATTATAGATCAAAAACAATTCTGTCCCTCTTTCTCTTGAATATTTCTCATAGTTTACTAATGGATATCTGTTTTTTGCGTAATCTACAGATGCGATTTAATCTGCGGAAAACTTTTCCACTTCTCACGACAAAGGCATGTTATGATTTAAAAACTCATCTCATGCCATCTAGTAGATTGCTATTATTGGCAGCTGATAACATTATTCTTTATAAATTTTCTCATGTTTCTTCTGGGGTAGTTTGGATTTATGATTCATTATAAGGTCAATTCAAAAGGAATGGTATCCTGTCTATTGGCCTTAGCTGATATGCATTTTTTATCATTGTTTGTAGAAAGTATTTTGGCGGGGTGTTGTTGAAGAACTTCTGTGGTTTATCAGTGGTTCGACAAATGCCAAGGTAATGTCATCTTATTAGAAATCTAGCCGTATGTTTCATTCGCTCATTCATCTTTGTCACATGTTTTGATACAACTGGAGTGGTGGGAACCAGTTCTGATCCCTAAGTTTTTGTAGAAAGGCCTAGATGTAATTGGCATTGTGACCTTACCGGACAAATTGTTTCGTTTGCCTTTTAGGTCGTATTTGCACATTTTTCAAACTGGTGCATCATAAAATGGCATTATATTTTTAATGATGCATGATATGTCTTATAAAAAGCAATGTTACTGTGTGTGATTACTAGTTTTAGTCATTGAAGCAGCAAGTGATTATTCAGAGCTAGAGATGATTGGTTCCACTTGCTTTAGAAAATGAGACATTTAAGTGTCTGATTACTTCATTCTCTTCATGGGCCATCTGTTTATGCAAACTAGCCCGTCCAAACATATGTGCTGTCAGACAGCATGGTGTGTTGAATTCAGCCATCTTGTTTATATAAGGTATCTGTGATAATTTAGATTTATTCTCACTGAATGATACATAAGACCATGGTTTATTGCATCCCAACTGTTTTTGTGATCGACAAACAGGTCCTTCAGGAAAAGGGTATCCACATTTGGGATGGCAATGCATCCAGAGATTACCTTGATGGGCAAGTATTTGATGTTGTCATCCATTTTCTTGAGGTTTTTACTATCTTCTCTGAAGAACCAAAATGATATCTATTTTGCAATTCTTGATCCTTTTTTTTTGTTATTTTTTTTTATTTGCATGGCCAGGGTTGGGTTGAAGGACAGGAAGGAAGGTGATTTAGGACCTGTGTATGGTTTTCAATGGAGGCACTTTGGTGCTAGGTGAACGTAATTTTATTTATTCAAATTTAGTTGATGAATTACAGGGATAATTTAGATTTTTTTTTTCCCTTTATGGACCTGTAATCATTCTGTATTCAAGTGTTTGCTGAGTTCAGCAAGTGGTTGGTAATGTGGCCCCACATCACCACTAGTCCTGGATTCAGTGTCCTCAAATTTGGCAGGAAATAGTTCTTCACTTATATGTCTTTGATCATCCAGGTATATTGACATGCACACTGACTATACTGGCCAAGGATTTGATCAGTTGTTAGATGTTATTGACAAAATAAAGAATAATCCAAATGATCGTAGGATTATACTCTCAGCTTGGAATCCTTCTGATCTCAAATTGATGGCACTTCCACCTTGCCACATGTTTGCTCAGGTTTGTTGTAAGCTACCTTTTTATTATCATTTCATTGTTCTCCAGTAATTGGTTTAATTTATTTTGCAGTTCTATGTATCTAATGGAGAGTTATCATGTCAAATGTATCAACGGTCTGCAGACATGGGCCTGGGTGTGCCATTCAACATTGCATCTTATGCTCTTTTAACATGCATGATTGCTCATGTTTGTGGTATGCATTCTCTTCAGCAACTGTGAATCAATGTACTGTACTTACTAGGTTGATTACTGCTTAGCTTGACATGTTTAGGTGTTAGATCTATATGTAAATGGATGACAGTAGTGAAGTGATGTCTGAAGCTACTTTTTAATGATCTACTTGAGATAAAAGTACAGTCTACAGATGCCAACAAAATTTGCACACTGCA
This sequence comes from Rhizophora mangle, assembly GCA_037832345.1. Lineage (NCBI taxonomy): Eukaryota > Viridiplantae > Streptophyta > Magnoliopsida > Malpighiales > Rhizophoraceae > Rhizophora > Rhizophora mangle. The sequence goes on from JBAPLJ010001225.1 coordinate 59,975, forward strand.
GAGACTTTTTCCTTGTCTGTTAAAATCTGGATTGATTAGTTTTGTGATGAGTGAGTTGGCAAAAAGATCCTTAATAACATATTTGATTTTGTTCATTAGTATGAGACATACAACATTTTGTTAAACTCCTTAAAAATAATTCAGTTGTGAACTCTTAAAAAATGTTGTTAATGCATCTCTACTACCTTTTCTAACCCATCTGTTTTTTTTTAGAGCACACTTATTTATTAACCCATCTTGTTTCTTGTAAAGATCTCTTTCCAGGTGATTTTGTTCATGTGATTGGGGATGCCCATGTTTATCGCACTCATTTCAGGCCTCTGCAGGAGCAGCTTCAGAAATTGCCCAAGACTTTTCCAGTAAGTATAATGGTAGAAATATCTGTTGACTTGCTACAATTTTTATTCCTCTTTCACTGTATTGGGCAGTGTGTTCCTAATTCTTGGTGTTGTCAGTTATTCTTTGCATTGGTTCTTTGTACATTCACTGACTCATGTTTTTCCTGCAGATTTTGGAAATTAATCCTGAGAAAAAGAACATAGATTCCTTTGTGGCGGCAGATTTCAAACTCATAGGTTATGATCCTCATAACAAAATTGAAATGAAAATGGCAGTCTAGAGCTGTCCTGAAGAAGTAACTATAAATCATAGCTAATGGTTCCCCTCCTAGGCAACGATGCTTGTAGTTTTGAGGTGAGCACCTTTTTCCAAACATACTGACTCTCTCTCTCTTGCTCTTTGTGCTTGAAAACTTCTTTCCCCCTTTTTCTCAGGCACAGCTGTTGGAGGTTTAGAAAGGTAACAAATGACGTGTGAAATAAAGATCTGGTAGTTGGACATAGATCAAAATGTAGTGAGAATCCTTTAGTTCGACACGGTTTTGGTGGTTCTAAGGTGATTTAGGATACCTGTGCCATCTTGATCTACAGGTTTATCTTCGATATTTTGCTTTGGTTCACTTAATTGCTACAAATGCACTAGTCATACTGGCATCAAAATAGATTAATTTTGGATTATTGAGCTTTTTCTGATGGAGTGCTTTGTAGTGGCAATTTATCTTAGTTCTGTTGGGGCTGAATTGTAACTTACTGCATCAGTACTCTGTATTACCTATGTACTGTCTTCAAGAAACATTACATGCACACCATATTAAAAGAAACAAGAGATTGGGGAGATAGCTTAAGAGCAATGGATTTAATTCATTTGGTCCAAATGGTTCCAATCTAATGATGCTGGTCCACCTCTTGTTCGAGGATTGGTGTTTTTCAAGTAGTCGAAGCGCATGTTCCTTGGTGGGGGCTTGGGTCAGTTTCTGGCTGGGGGCTTGTGGTGGGTTTAGCAGGCCTTCTGCTTTTGTTTCGTTTCTCGTTTTTCCCCTTTGTTAGTTATTTCGTTTAATTGCAGATTGCTTCTCTTTTTTACCCCCCTATAACACTCGGTGCTGCATACCGTCAAGGACACGCTGCTTAAGAACCAAGACTTAAAAGAGGTCTTACGGTGAAGTTCTAGTAATATCAAGTAACAAATATAGGCCAGGCGTTCATTGCACCGAAAAATGAAAAATAAATTCACGGTTTGATATGACAACTAGTTTGGTGAGGCTAGCCCATTGTGATTATCCACAAGAAAACAGAATCTGTGTCAATCACTTTCACATCTTAAAGGTCTTTTTTTCGGTCTGGATGCTGTCGGTTACCAACCCGAACCTCCTTTTAATCTTATGGTGCTTGAACAGTGGAACCTTTGATAATTATCAAGTGGTTGCCATTGCCAAGTAATGAAGGTGATCAGGAGAGGGAGAGACAGTCCCCTCTCTCTTTTTAGAATCACCTGCGTAACTCCGGTGTGGGACATTGATCCCTTCAAGTTGTCGAAAAAATCCTTGGTTCTACTGTCAACTCTCGAATATTGCTTACGCGCTTCTTATGTCATGTGGATTGCTCGGACTATGGCCAAAGTTGGAATCTCCACTAATGGAGGTAGTACAAAAAGAATCGCCCAAGCGATGGATATTGGTCTGTTTAAAATAAGCAAAACCAAACTAGACATTGCTATGGGCAAAAAGCCAACTTCTGTTAAGCACCACGCAGGTTATCTCCAGGTGGAGATAAAAAAATAGAAGCCAACTGATTTCTCAAGAAGCTGATAAACCTCAAAAGATTGCAGGGAATGAACTTTTATCTTCTGGAGAAGGAAATAAAATGTATACTCTATCAAAGGAATTAGTATAAAAACGGAATATGACATCTATGTACCAATGCCCACGAAGCAAAATCCATTGAGGATAAAGAGAAAATCTACAAGCACGTTGCAAGTGGAAGAGAGCCATGATACACCAGAGAGAACAGCAGCTCATTGGTCTTTATCCCATTTACCATTGTCTCACCAAATTCTGGTTTATGCATTTGTACCCGTGATAAAGGTTAAAAGATGCTTACTCTCGATGGTCACTCATGAATGCATTGAAGGCCTCAACAGTCAGAAATGGAATTGCTTTGTTACTCTCTCTCTCTCTCTTTCTTTTTTCTGCTTTATCCTTCACCTTTATGTGCAAAAAATTTTGAAAGAATGACCTAATAGCCATTTCAGAGCCAAAGCATATGTTTTTTGTCAAGAGAATTAGAATACAATTCTACCTATTATGCCACGTCTATATTTTATACCCCATCAAACGCATGATTAAGGCTCGAAAAACTGCCTTATCTGTATAGGTTGCAGAAAAACTTCCAAGCATAAAATTATGTTGGGTAACATAGAAAGGAAATAACTGAAACAAAGCCAACAGGTAAATTTACATTGCATTTCTTTTACAACAATGTACACACACCATATAGCCTTAAAAAAGAGGGGGAAAGAAAAGTACTGAATTTGATTATACCCAGTTTACTCTAAAAACATAGAGTTCTCTTCATCTATTCTAAACCTCTTCTGCCTTGCAATGAAAGCTTCAACAGCACACCTGAACTCCTCGTCGCTCAAGTCATCCTCTGGATATGAATCTCTCTCTAACCTCTCAGCAGAAACAATCTTTTTCTGGCATGTTTCAGTCATTGACCGCCTCAATTCAGGGGAAGACCTGTGAGAATTGAATCGTTCAAACTTCTGGGATTGACTTCTTTTGTAATGCTTGCTTTTCAAAGCAGCATTAGTTCCCTCGGATGCCTTGTAATTGACACGAGCGATCTGCTTGTCTTTGTAACCAGCAGCTTCGTATCTATGTGTGCTTTGACTTTTTTCAACAAACTCTTGATAAAGATCGGTTCTTGGACTTCCCCCATTAGAATCCTTACTCGACAACTGACCGGAATTTGCAAAGAGAATGATTACAAGGACGTTTCCAAGGACAAAAATGAAGCGGGGACTTATTAGGATATCCTTGAAATAGCCACTGGAGTTCTTGACGGCAACTGGAAGCTGAATAGAAAACCTGGAAATCAAGGCCACGACAACGCATATTTCTATTAACCTAAACAAGTTTGCAATCTTCTGAACCTGGCGATGCTTCTTCAGCGCATTTGCCCTCTGAAGCTTTAAGTCACAGAAGTTGAATGAATCCATTTACTTTTGGCATCTGAGAATTCAGACCAAACAATGAAAAATTGACAATTATGAGATCTGGGGTTCTCACTCGGAGGAGGACTGGTAGAGGAAAGTTCCATCAGCAGCCATTTCTCCTAGCAGAGAAAAGACTACGGTGAGATAGAGTGGAAAACCACTGGAAGCACAGTGAGGCAATGCTTTACAACTAGACAATGCTCTTCTATTATTCCTGAAACCTTGAAGCATGCAGATGTGCTATATATAGATGGTGTAATATAATGGGGGCAATTTTGTTCCTCCCCTTTCCTATGTATTTATTTATTTTCGGGGAAAAGGTATTAATTATATTCCCTACTTTTTATTTGTTCCCGAGGTGCAACTTGAGTGATTTTCCCATCGCATTACTCCATTTTTAAATCCCAGACTTTCTATCATCTCTCAAAACCTACTCACACAAAGGACAAGGTTTTTTCATCAAAGGTAAAATCTGTGTTCTTTTTTCGGGTTGGTTGTGTTCACGTGTTTTCATTAGTTATAGCCTTTACGGATCATTGTCCAATCTTTGGCATAAACGAGAAGATTAACAAACCAATTAACCCCTTGGGAATTTAAATTAGTCCCAAAAGTGAGGTTCTCTTTAACATTTACGGCTTAATATTCCACCATCTATACTCCATGTTTGAGAATATACCGTGAACAAATAAGAGAGCATTATTAATGTACCTATTTACATTACTCTAGCAATGGATCGTGATGGTTGTTTTTTGAGAGCACTAACTGTTTTTTTTTTTTTTGGTGTTTGAAGTCGAAGTTACAACATTCAGAACCGAACTCATTGCTGTATGTCTTGACGGAATTTCTGGTGTCACTCCACTGACAAGTACTAACTTCTAAGGTACCGGAATCAGCTAGAACCCCAAGTTCCCCTGTGCTCCATCATTAGAAAAGGAAAAATGATGAACAGGTAGAGTTCTAGACACTAACTGATGACTTGACAGTATGACTATTATTACCAGACCGTTGGATTAAAGTTAGTCGCTTGAAAAGTGGAAAGGCAACGTGGTTCACTATCATTGAGACACTTGGCTCATTTCTTTCTCTATAAGAAATTGACACATAAAACATATATTCCTTCTCTCTTTCAAGGTTTCCATTCTACTTTCAACTTTAACCGCCATTCACTTGGTGTTTCTGCCACCTGTTAGACCCACCACCATAATAGAGCAACTTTTTTTTTTTTTTCTTTTCCTTTTTTCTCACTTTGATTTTGTGATGCTTCTAGTCACCTACTTAGTTACACGCTTCCTTTCTTTGTCTCTTCCAATCAATAGTGGCCCTTTTCTGTATGTTTGATTTTAGACCATGTATCATGGAGAATCTTTAATGAGCCCCTTTATTTTATCCAAAAAAAAAAAAAAGAAAAAGAATATATATATATAAATATATATAAAGCATACTGCTTATTGTGCACAAACTCTAGATTAAAATTATAATACTACTAATTGATCCACGAAAAACAAAAGGGAAGTACTATAAAATCTGCCCTTTCACAATAAAAAAGACATGACTCAAAAAGGGGCAATTACAAGTTAGCATACTACAGATGCATGAAAAACAAAACTAAACAACTAAAAAATTAGTGTTATTATTAAAATAACCCAATACTACTTGTCAATGAATTAATTTTTTTTTTATCTATCAAAAAATTTATTAGATTGTAAATTATATAATAAAGTAATTTTTATTATTTTAATAAATTTTAATTTTTTTAAAAAAAATTATAACTTAAAATTTAAAAATAAATATTTAAATTTTTAAGGCAATTTTAATAATTAATTTCTTGACTGGGCCCTGTGGAGTGCGCCTTTTAACTCCCAAATGGGCCAGAGAGCTTTTGCGTTTTGAGCCGAAAAACCGAAGAGCCCGTTTGTACTGCATCCTCATGGGCAATATGCAAAACAAAAATTTTCCAATCGTATGTTGACAAGTTGTTATAAATTGCAATAACTTTTGAGAAATCAACTAGCCTATTAGATCTGAAAGTGAATTTTTTTTTTTAAAAAAAGAGACTTGTAAGAAAAATTATGTAGTCAGTAGATAAGAAAATATTAAAAAGAATAATAATTTTGATCTGTTTTTTAAATATAACTTCACACAGTATTATTTTTTTCATAATTTGGATGCTAATACTATAAATATTAAATTTAGATAATGTAACTTTTCTTACTTTTAAAAGCCTTGGAGACTAAGATAAGGCACAAAAGAAACTAATTAATTTAATTATTGATTCTCAAAGTTTAATGTTCTTTTTAAGTTGATGGAACATCTAACCTTTTTTTTCCTTTAATTTTATTTCAAAAATTTATCAGTCCTCAAAGGTTGGAGGCCGACTAGATGCCACGGGGGTTGAAGATTCACCTTACAGTCTCATGGCACCGTGGCTTCGTTTCTTTGGTACTCTTTCGCACGACACAATTAAATATTCTCCTGGTTTGTTTCGATGCCCCACAAAAAATGAAACACATTGGATGTGTGGATTTTTGAGTCGGATGCCACAAATGGTTTTCATTCCCTGATTCTTCTTTAACAACAAAGCTCGCTTAACTTTTGGATTAAGGATTTATAACCTGCAATCTATGCAATTGCCCCGTGTTAATTATCGTGAATGCTTACATATTAGAATCAACGTCGTACGTGTTCCTGAAGATTATTGGAACTTGTGTATGCGACCCAAAACTAGCTGCTGCTATGGCTTTCTTTATATATAGTTTCTCGTACTTGTTCATCACTAGCGTAAAAGACGGTTTTAAGGTAGTTAAATTCGTAATTTAGATTAGTGAACGAAATCTCAACATCCACACTAATCGTACAAGGCATAAGTGGTCAACACCCACAATGCCGTCTAGCTGGGCCATTATGACGTTACTGTTGGCGGTCCAATATGTGTGGCGATCCTCTTGCGCTGTTACTAAGAGTTGGGCCTTTGCCCCAGCACAACTATTCATCGGTTTGGGCTTGACACTTGAGATCCATCAAAAAATAAAATAAAATAAAATGGAAAACATGCGAATAGGGAACGGCACCGTATACGGGCAAAAATCTCTTCAAGAAGATAATCAAGGTTACCCAGTCGTATTTGAAAATGGTGCCTGTAATTTGAAGATATATAATTAAGATTTTTTGCTAATTTGCTCACATGAGGGTCAATGGCATGAATTTCTTCTTGTTATTTATTCTATTCCAAAATAGCAAAACGGATATTCGAATGTAAGGTCTCTAAAATGTATATTTAATTTTTTTATTAATTGAGTTTAATTAGATATTTTTAACTTGAGATTTCTAATTTTGGAGATGGCGAATAGATATTTGTGAACTATAAGACGGCGGAACGCGCAACAACAATAATCTTGTTGTTAATTGTCATTTACACCTCAAGCCGTCGGATGGGCTTTTAAAATTTAAATTGCGTGGATCTTGACACGTAGCCCAGATTATGGCCTGTTTGCAGAGGCCTAAATAGACACCATAGATTACAAAGTTTGGGCTTGAGAGTTAGCCTGGATTGCTATTTATCTGGAAAAAAAAAAAAAAAAAGGTAAAACGGCGGCGTATAGCTGTCTAATAATCCAGTGCCAATAAACCCTAGCTAGGGAATCATATCCCTATTTGTTAACTGTCACTCCGCTTGCCCGTGCCGCCTCTTTGTTGTCTCTTCGATTTCTCTCTCTGACTCTCTCGTTCTCTGAGATCCAATGGTATGCATGATCAATCTAAATGGGATTTGGATTTTGTAAACTTGATTTGAATGTCTGTGAGTGATTATATCCTGGTGGTGTTTTTGATTCTAATGAGAAAAATGGGTGTTTTGGCTATGATAGGCGCCAAAGAAGGACAAGGGACCGGCGATGTCGTCGAAGCCGGCGAAGTCAGGAGGAGGGAAGCAGAAGAAGAAGAAGTGGAGTAAAGGAAAGCAGAAAGAGAAGGTCAACAACATGGTCCTCTTCGATCAAGCCACCTACGATAAGCTCCTCTCCGAAGCCCCCAAGTACAAGCTCATCACCCCTTCCATTCTCTCCGATCGCTTGAGGGTAATACAAACTCACGCTTCCTTTCCTCTCGTTTTCTTTTGAAATTTCTTTTTCCACTTCAAAATTTTGATTATTTTTATTTTTGAGATGGTAACTTCTGTTCTTTTCATGTGGTGTGCTGTGAAAGAATGCTAGGGTTTGTGCATCTGGTGGATCATTTTTATTTTTGGTTCATTTTTTATTTTCTGTAATAATTGTTATATTATTTGGAATTTATTTCATGAGGGAGTGGCTTGATTACAGCTGAGTTACTTATTCAAGATTGTTATATGGTGCTTATGTCTGAAAGGCGATTCTATCATAATGTTTGCCGTATAGCGTTAGATGGCAGTTTTGTGTTTGTGTTTTTTAGGGATGAGAAGCCCAATATTGTAGGTTTGTAATCTTTCTGGAATCTTGAGACTATTCCTCATGCTTTATAATTCTTGTTTGCTAAACCCTTTCTTGTCTCACGTCTACTTTATGTAATTTAGTTAACTTGGGGCCTCTGGTTGCTTTATTGTTTGTTTATAGTGAGGCCAATACGTTCTGTTTTTGAGTCATTTGGTTCCATACGCAGCTTTCTCTGATTTAATTTGCTTTTTGTACTCTTCTACAGATTAGTGGATCACTTGCAAGAAGGGCAATAAGGGAACTGATGGCTAGAGGTTTGATTAGGATGGTCTCTGCCCATTCAAGTCAGCAGATTTACACTAGGGCAACAAACACATAAGTGTGTTGTGTTACATTTGCTTGTGAGTTCAGAGTAGTATTTTGCTGGACTTCCTTTCGAGAGAGAATGCCTACTTGTTTTTGTTTAAATTCGTCAGTTGCTATCTTTGACTATCTTTTATCTTTTATGTTTGATGGATATTCTTATGAGTTCTTGATATGTTGGGTCTCTAATGCCTCTGATACTCCATCACCTTATAATTATTAATTTTGTTAATACTTGAAGCGGTTTTGAACTTATGGGCGGGTGGACAAGTTGGGCTATCAGCTAGCCATATACAAAATAACAACCCTGTAGATTAAGAAGCTAAGCTTGTTTACTAGCAGACCTGCAAATTGGAAGTTTTTAATCATTCTGTCAGGGTGGTAATTGGAATGCTGTGATCATCTGCCTCGTTGCTGGAGAATTTTTATTTTTCATTATGTGTTTTTTTTTCCTTTTTAATTTTCATTTTGGCAATGTTGTTGAACGTCTGAAACCTGGGGAATGAGGTTGGTTTAAATATTATGGAATGGTGTTCAGAATTTGATATGCCTTGTTTTTTCCTCGAATACCATGGTCATAAAACTATGTTGTTCCATCGTCGTGGGGCTTCCAGCAAAATACAAATTGGATGGTTCCAAAGTCTATTTTGGGAATAACGCATGGGCATATAGACGAAGCAGGATTTTTCTCAGATATAAATGTCAATCCTCTTCAATTCAGATGAGAAATAGTACAACAGACAAAAACTTATGACCAAAATTGGGTTGTCATAGCATGTGAATCTGCAGTTATTCATCATCGAATAAGAACATTTCTATGTGATGCACTCTCACCAGCACATGTGCACATTGTGAAAAAGGCAAGGATACGTTCGCACTAGATACGGAAAGGGGTAACCTCGGCTTTCCTCGCTTTATGTTTGCATGGAGAGAAAAACAGGGATATCTACAATAGATAGAGAAGGGGGTACATTGCATAGCACAACTATCTTAATATTTCTGTGTATTCCAAACAACAGAAGAGCCCCTCTTCCTCAATTCAAGAGGACGAAAACCAGTCATAACCTTCCTCATCAGAGCCATAGCAGAAATGCTTGGAAACTGCTTCTTCTCAATCTCATGTAGCATCAACTTTGTTCTATGTGGCTTACAAGCCATCATCATTTCAGACTTTTGTTCTGGAGATGCAGCAGGATTATAACACCACCTCTGAATCCAAGCGTGTAATAGTTTTACATCTTCACTTTTCTTTCCTGAGTCAGTAGATGAAAACTCAGCTTTCCTCAATTCCTCTGCAGTCGGGTCTACGGTCATCTGATCTTTATGGTTAGATTCACTCTTCTGTTCTGAAGGAGTTTTCGTGCATTTGATTACCTTGCTGAACAACTTCCTAAATTTATGACGTGAAGAGGCTTCTTCCATTCTTGTGCTCTTTGTGCCATAAGCAGAAGAATCTGAAACACTTGATTTGAGACGCTTAACCCATCTGCTGCATGGGTCTAATCCCAGTGAACCATCCGAGCCATCACCAGCTTTTAAGTTTGTGGGGTGCTCAGCATGGGAAAGGACGTGTTCCACATTCAAACTCTGGGTTCTTGAGGTGCTCTTTTCCACGTCATTTCTGGAACTTGTCAAACCTGAAAATGTAGGAAGTTTTCGGTTTGTATCAAGTATCTCTGTATTGGCATGTTTGCTCCTGATTTCTCCACCTGCTGATGCTACTGCCGTATCAGATGTCTGTGCCTTTTGCACCCCTTTGATCACCTACAAAATTCATAATTGATCATCTCTTAAGAATAAATGACCTCCAATCAGCAGGCCAGAGTGCATGATATGCCAGCAGATGTAAAACGCTGCACGGAATGGTCCAGATTCGCCCGTGTCAGTGGGGGAGAAGAGCACATAAACAAATAACTGAGTCAGCATTTGGCCACAAAAGTTCATATCCAACTTTTGTCAGTTACGATCTCTGAAAAAAAGAATAGAGCAAAACATTTTTCTTACAATGAAATGAGATATAAGCCTCACACTGTTTTGAATTTTATACCAGGGGTCATTTCAACACGATAGAAACGAAGAAGAGATGAGAGAATGTATAACATTTAAAGTGGTTAAAATGTTTTCATTGTTATTTGCCTATTCAGTACATACACCTTAAGGAGGACAGCAGTGATACATGATTAAGGATCTCCTTCCATTGTAGCCTTCTTCAAGTATGTGTCTGTTGCATGTTCAACAGTGAATACTGAGCACCCAAATACACATCCCAGCTGTATTTGCCTTTTTATATAAATGTTAATGGTATCTTTTCGGTCATCCACCTTCCCAATCTCAAAACTTAGAGAACATCATTATTAAGTCACCAAGCACATGGACTAGATGTATTTTTTTAAATGCCAGACACTAGATTCATCATACAATTATAGATTGCATGAGTCTATAAGTAGTTAGGTCCAATAATATATCCTGTGACATTCCAAATGCCTTTGATTAAGCCTAATACACTAAAGTCCACAAATCTGTCCACCAAACTAATTGTCAGTGTATGTAAATAAGTAACAGAAATTACCTTATTTGATTGGGATGAAGCAAGACCTGCAATGAAATGGAAACAGATGCAAAATGAGCACATGAGATATTAAATCTTTGAAAGGCCAATTATTATTTTCTTTGACCACTATCCAGCAATTTAATACGAGCATTGCGCAGCAACTGCAACACATAAGAACCAATCCATGGCAAACAATACAAGACAGCAATTCAACTACCTCTCTATACGGGATAGAGTGGATACATACCCAAGAGATGGCTCTTCTGGAAAGCATCCATATCCATTGTATCAGTTTCAACTGTTAGTTCATTCTTCAAATCATGTGTAGTGGTCTTGACTTGGTCAGCATCCTCTTTCCTGGCACCCTCAATGAAGCTACACAGAGGTTGCAACTTCACTCCTTGCTTAATATGGACAGTGAAATCTGGAGATAAACATGGGAATTCAATCACATTTTTCCCCTCAGACGCAGTCAGTATTGACTCCCTAAACACCTGACCTCCATCAAATAAGCTCAGATCAGTCTGTCTTGTGAAAGAAACCTGGTGAGTTGCCTGGGAAAACTTTTGAGGAACTTTGAGATACTTTTCAACAGAGTCTATAGTTGTGCATATTCTCATGGTCTCCACATCATGAACAGATGAAGGCATCCTTTTTGGTCCATAAGATCTATGATGTGCACTTTTAAAGTTTCCTGTATCTGGAGGACTTGTCTGGCTGGGAAATAGTTCAACTTCAGGATGTTTTGGCGTCTTCCCGAATGGTCTAACAATAAAGTCTCTTAACCGATCAGTATCAATTGAAGGATCATGAACTAACAAAGTTGCACCAGTGTCTGCTTTCTTCTGATGGGCCACTAATGCAGCACCTGATTGATTCTTGCTATGATGGCTAAAAAAGGGATGCATTGGAGTCACGTTGTTAGACTGATATGGCGTAATTTTTGAAATTTCTGGAAAGCATGGCAAAACAGCCAAGGTTTTTTTTCCAAATAGCTTATCTGACTTGACCTGCAGCTTTGGAGTCAATGAGATGCCTTCAGGCCGCAAGTGGAACTCTCTTGATTGTATCTTTGCACCAGAAGAAGCCAATGCAAACAATGAAGATGAATGATTCTGAATTCCACCCAGGGACTCATCATAAGCAAAATTGGGATTAACTTGTGGCGATGGTAAATATTGACGAATTTTAGAGCATTCACCCTTCTCCAGAGCCAAAATACTCTCATGATTTTGAGGCAATTTCAACATCACAGATGCAGAGCCTTCAAATGTGTCATCCTTCCGTTTTCCAAAACCTGTTGCCAGATTCTCATCTATTATGTCAGTCATTTTACCTTTGCTTATGTCTCTATGTTCTTTGACAATTCTAGAGCTCTCCACCCCTATCTCTTGTCCCGTAAGTAAAGGGCTATGCTTGGTACAATGATTTTCTTCTCTGGACTCATGTTGAAGCGGAATTTGATTGCGAGCTGCAATTGATGATCCGAAACTTGAACGCATCCAGTGAGCCATCCAAGTACATTGGTATGGCTGCATGGACTTCTCAGGAATCTCGTTCTTGTCATGACGCAACTGCACAAGATCAGACATGCTAAAGAGTTGAGGTCTGAAAAACCCCTCTTTCAAATTGCACCGCGATCACTTTCCCAGAGGCACCTTCTTAGATCCACCTGAAAATACAGACCAGTCCACCAAACAGTGTTAAAAAGCCAAAATTTTCACGAGTTGAGATATAAAATTGCTATGCACAAAAAGAGATGTTTAAAAAAAAAAGAAAAAAAAAAACTCGAAAAGACCATCTGAAATTCGCCAATGTCGAATTGAACAGCAGCCAGCTTGCTAATCTCTTCCTACTGTTTCAGGGAAGCTGGGGAACAACTTCCTGAAAAGCACCGAAATCATCGTCCCCAGAATAGTATTTAGTTATGTTGTCAGGATTAGCAAAATAAACGACAAAAAAATCCATAAACCACAAATTCTAAACAAACCAATTCGTAGAAAAATAATTTATTTTTTAAGAATCTACAGCTTCTCTGTCTCATGTGCTTCATAGTTTTTATTTCCACGTCTTCAATCTTGGAAATGAAATCTAAAAGAGAAAGAGAAGGAAACCACTATAAATCTAAAGGTTTCAAAATTTAGTGAAGCGTTGACTGAAAATTAAAAACAAGTTAAGGAACCGGCGACTTAAATCGGCAATCAGACACGTTCGGGCACCAGAAAACTTACGGACAGAAGCACCCACGTGTACAACAAAGAATCAAAGCTAGACAAATTTAAAAAAAAAGAAAGACCTGTAGGAAACTTCAAGAGATCAAAGAACTCACCTATCGAAGGTTCTGAATTTCCCGGATGCATAAAGAAAGAAAGATGAGCCACCTTGGTTTGAATTTTGGGTCCCTTCTTCGTAATTGCTTATCTTCAAACAAAAATCTCCAAATTTCCGTACAGAGCGGCCTTTGGGGATTTCAAGGAGGAGGAATACGAGGCATAAAGTTGTTTCTAAGAATTCTGGTTGGTTGGGTTGAGGTTTTGAGCTCTGGCTTCCTTTCATGCAGAATGCTCTCGAATATTTGCTTTAAAAATGTACCAGCCGACCTTTCCATCCTTGCCGAGTGGCCCCACCTTCCTAAACTTTTCTCAATTGACTCTCTCCTTAGTTTTTTGTAATCACGTATTTACCTTTTTGTCCCTCTTTTAAACAATTATTGATTCACGTGGGACTCCGAGTGCATTGCAGCGTGGTTTAGACGGAATGTCACCTTGATAAAAATAGCATATTATTTAAATATTATTAAATTTTAATAATTTATTTAATTTATTTTAATATTAATTAATTTAAATTTATTATGAGATAAATATAATAAAAAATTTTAAATTTAAATCAATAATAATAAAAAATATCAAATTATTAACTATATTATCACTTCAAGTTATTAAAAAAAATTGTATATTAGAAATCAACAATTTATTATATATATGACCCAAATAATTATCAAGCACCAGAAATTTTATATGTTTTCTTTTTATTTCGGTCAATTATAATGTTTAATAAGATTCGACAGTTCCATGAACCCTAGTAAATGTCGTTGCAGGGCGATTGCGCTGATTCGCTTCAATATAACTTTCTGTGAAATAGGAAGCGAGCCAAGCGAGAGCACTCCTCTCGCACGTTGGGACCTCGAGGCGTACCGTTTTGTACAAAATATACTGACCATTTGGAGATGTCAGTTGCCTGAATCATCGAGATGGCTCAAAATATCTGTAAAAACCTGCTTCGGCCATGCATGTGCACGGATCCTCGCTTCTTGCTCTGCGGAAGGATCGCTTCAGCTATTGTTTGTGGCATTTCTTTTTGAGATATTCGTTACTCGTATTCATATTTGTTATTGGTAAAATTTAATATGTAATCAATTCTTAAATTTTACTGAATGATTTAAATTTAATTGATTATTTTTTACTATAACACTGAGTTCATATCACATTCCCTTTATTCTTCCATTAATTATGGATTTTTCACTTAATTATGAAATTTTTGCATATTAGAATTTGCATTTAATTCGTTATTGGATCCTAGTAAATAGATTTTTGTTAAGTTTTCGTATTAGTTCAAAATAATGACTTAATCTCACTTATCATAAGTACAAGATTTTAATGCACAATCGTTTAATTTTTGAATTACTGGAATGTTCGTTTTCTGCCAATTTTATTTAAATTGAAAGAAGTGCCGCCCAGATACTCCTAACCAATTATTTTTCACTACGAGTCAAGAAGGATCCTTGCGAAACTGATCAAAAAATAATTAACTACTAGCTTTCACGACACGACACAGGTGATATGATTGTGGATTAATCAAACTAGTGGGCCCCTGGTGCCAAATCTCGGATTTAATCACACCTACTTTAGGTAGTTTTCTGCGATACGGCAAGATAATGAATATTTGATATCTTGCTGGCGGTGATGGTGCGTTGGAATGGCCGCTTACATGGCCGATGCAGGGAGTTGTGGCCAGCAATTCTCCACGTATTCGTATCACAATCAATCTTTTTTATTTTGTCCTTTTAGTGTTATTATACTATAATATTTATCAAGATATATGTAAACATAAAAATAAATAAATTATTTTAAATTTTATTTATTTATAATAACAAGAACATTATAAATAATTTATTTTTTATATATTTAATATATCTCTAAAAGTGTTATCTTTCTTTTTTTTTAAAAAAAATTTTGTCTGGGAACTTTTATAAGGCAATGATATTGGTCCAATGGTCGGCTTTTCTTTATCCACAACTAGAAATGGGAATCGTTAATCTCCCACTTGTCGGCCCGGTGAGCCTATTTGTTGGGTTCTCACATCTCTAAAGGATAGTTTTGATGGATGTGGATGTAAGTTTGGAAGGCAATGGATCGTGGACCATGGTCTCGTTTTATAATGGGCCATGAAAAGACGGATGATCCCATGAAATTGCTACCCATACATGCATGCATTCCTTTGTGAAGTTGTGCACCCATCGTATGCTCCACACGTATAATGTACATGTTAATAAAAAAATACAAAACCTCGTAATTGAGCACATACGAAGACCCAACTTGGTTTTTAATTCCTTAGATTTATGGTATTTTTTTTCCCCAAAATTCACAATGCAAAAACTCGAATTGGTGTACTCTGTTTTTTTTTTAATTATTTTTTTATTTTTTACTGCTTTCCTCTTTTTGCGTTGAAAAAGAAAAATTGAGATGCCCCCTTGCGAGCTGTGAGGCTGTGACCACTAAAAATTTTAACGGAGAAACAAACTAATTGCAATTTTAGACCAAAATTCATCTTGTTTTTTTTTTTTACTCTTTTTCTCTCTAAATTGCTACCACTGGTATTGAAGAAGGTCAAAGCAAGAGCAAAGATTATTTAACAACTACGGCTATTCCATTTGTCTTTGTGAATGCCTATTACATCTCATTCTAAGCCTTTGGAGCAGGTAAATTTATATGTTTTCATCTTTGTAAACAATTTAAAAAAAAAAAACATTGCAGTTCAATACAGCAAAACTATTATGCCATACATGAAGGGAATATACTGAAAATTAGTCTTAAAATTTTATAATATCTTTATTTGAGTTATATATTTTTTAAAATTGTTATAAATAAATATTTTTTAAATAAAAAATTATAAATTCATTAATTATTGTTATTTAATTAATATATAATTTTTATCAATTTTGTCTAATTTTCATAAAATTAGTATAACAAATTTAAATAAAAATATATAAAGTTAATAACTAAATTATATAAATTCATAAAATTTAAGATTTATTTATTTATTTTTTATATCCTTTTCATGGAGGAAATATGAAAAAAAAAAAAGAAGAAGAAGAAATGCAAGACTTTTCCTTTTAAATCATCTGTTTATTTATTTATTTATTTTGATTCGTCTGCCTGTAAATAGACCCAGAAGAGTAGAGGCTTCCCAATTTGCAATGGGCTTTTATCTCTTAAACAGGGCGAAAGCCCAATGATAATTTCATACCCCAAAAAAAAAAAAAAATCAAAAAATCAATCGACACGAAAGAGTACAGGCTTCAACGTTGTGCAATGGGCTTTCCACACCAAAACAAGCCTAAAGCCCACCAAAACTGAAATTGCATATTGCCCGATTAAATCAGAACATCTTTTTCTTTTTTTTTTTAAAGGAGAAGAAAAACGTATCAACCAAAAATGAGAGAAGAAAAACGAAGCAGGATGCATATTATGACAAAATAAAATAAAATAAAATAAAATAAAATGAAAAACGTAAAAGAAAGTTATGTCCTTTTCCTACATCCTCGCAGTTTACCTTTGCCTGCTTCACGGGCCAATAGGCTTCAGCCTCTCTTGTCGTCCGCTCTTCAACCGCGTCAATGTCGGTAACCATCCATTTCCTCTTCCATTTTGTTTTTTTTTCCCACGAATAAATAATCATCAAAATCCCCAATCTGCCCTCTCCACGACAAAGAGACCGCAGATCTGCTCGCGTTCCTGTCATAATTCCCCAAATCAGTTTCCATTTCTTTCCCTCTTTTTCTCTCTCCGAGTCCAAGCTTAACAACCCAAAGTTATTTAAGGTCAGCTTTCTAGTTTTTCTGTTTTCTTTCCATATTGCAATGAAGTTACCTTTTGTAGTATTGGGTTTATAATTAATTTTTGTTCTATGGTAGATCTGGGTTTGGAGTTTTCTTTCTTTGTCTCTTGATGGGTGTCGCTTGTTTCATGTGGCCATCCATGGCTATGCCTTTATTGATTTAGATCTTATGGTTTGTTTGTGTTTATTTTGTGCAATGTATGAGTGAATCTCATTTAACTGTATTTGGGTTCTTGAAAAGAATACGGGAAAGCAAGTTTATTTGGTTATTTTCCAAGAAATTTCTGCACATTTTCTTACCTGGGTTTCTTTCCCATTTGATGAAACGTGCTTTTCTTTTGTACATCTTGGTCCGTTCTTGGAATATATGGCGAATGATTGAGTCTTTGGTCGGTAATTTAATGTTTTGTGTTCTGGGGTGTTTAAACAATATTTGATTAGGTATCAACCATCCACGTTTTTGTTTTTACGTATAACTTGGGAGATTGAATAGAGTGGGTATTAGCACCGGAAGGCTTTTGTGAAGCATACCCATGATTTGGGTGAATTTATTTAGCATGGTTGTGTTATTACCCACAAAATGTACATACATAAATATATGTTACAGTGTTCATGAGAATATGCTTGCTTGTTTTGACAGTTAGTTTGCTGTAAAATGTGCAGGATTGTGGAGCTTAAATTGAATGGAGGGAATTGGGGGTGAGAGTGCCTCACTTGCATCGCCTGTGGCCCAATGGGGAAATGATGCCTGGAGAATGTATCAATATTACCTAGATAAGAGTACACCTCATGCAACCTATAGGTGGATTGGGGCTCTTGCTATAGTGGCAATTTACTGCTTGCGGGTCTTATATATTCAGGGATTTTATATCATTTCCTATGGACTTGGCATCTATATACTGAATTTGCTGATTGGGTTTTTGTCACCTCTGGTTGATCCTGAACTTGAAGCTTCAAATGGACCGTTGTTGCCGACTAAGGATTCTGATGAATTCAAGCCATTCATTCGTAGGCTTCCAGAGTTCAAGTTCTGGTAAACAGTGACCCTTTTTTTTCTTGATAAAGTTTTTATCCTGTTGGTTGAAGTTTTGCATGGGCTAATTGATAATGTGATTTGATCATTCTACAGCTCATTAATGTCCTTGTTTTTCGATTTCAGTTAGCTGCTTGTTATATGGTCCAAAAGTCAGGCAGAGATTATTTATTGTTGTGTGCTAGATTGGGTGGAAGTGACAAATTGTTGCATGAAATTACATTGGAAAATCATGTTCACTTAAGATTAATGAATGTATACATCTGTTTACTAATGACATTTGTGTTGACTTCATTTCTTGAAACTTGAAGGAGGAAGAGAAATTTGGTAATTGGTTGTAAATTGATGCATGTTGATTGTCAAATATAATGGCTTATCTTACAGAAATCACAGGCCTGCATAAATCACAGGGTGTTTTCTGTGATGTTAATTTTGTGTGCCAACAGCCTCAAGACCACTGACATTTTAGAAATGGCATTGAATAATTTCTGTCAGATGACATTTGGGTCTTACTAACCTCTATTGAGTTTTTTCCAGCTCAATCTTTTTAGAGGCAATGATATAGCATTTGTCTGATTCAGTGAATTTCATCAGCAAATTCAATCATTAGATGACAAATACAATAACCCTTTTTTAGGAGCTTGCAATGTTTAGATCTATTAGATGTTCATCTATCTAATTTTTTGTTTGCGCCCATGTCTTTTAATTAATTGTATTGATGTACTTATGTGTTCAACGCATAGGAGCAGCTCCCTCTTGTCAATGTTATTGTCGTTGTTTGTTCTTGAATGTTCTTTTTTTTTCCTCCCTGTGGATCGAATTATTTCAGTTGCCCCATTTTTAGAATCTAGACCTAACAGCATATCCAAGGACACATGCTATTGAGAGTCATTCATTATACTATTCTGCATTTGTTGGGCAACTTGGCATTATATGAAGGCTCCCCGGTGGTTCATACCACTTCTATATGTCTTTGGAATGGAAAGCTAGGAGCCAAAAGTGGTTGTACTCTGTTTATTGGGATAATTTTCTCAAGCCTTTCTTCATCCGTGCAGGATCCATTCTGATGAAATGCATTGAATGACCTTTTTTTTTTCTTTGGATGTTATGTTTCCAGGTATTCCTTCACGAAGGCATTCTGCATAGCATTTGTCATGACATTCTTTTCCGTATTTGATGTTCCTGTCTTTTGGCCCATATTGCTTTGCTACTGGATTGTTCTTTTTGTTCTTACCATGAGACGCCAGATAGCACATATGATCAAGTACAAGTACATCCCATTCAACACCGGAAAACAGGTGACTTTCAATTCCTTCGTAGCAATATACATCTTTGTGGTGCAAGCACAATTTGTTCTCACAACTCAAAATTGTGCCAGCTGCATCAACTTAAACATAGCATTGCAGCCTTGGAATAGATTTACCCTAATATTGGGTTTCCCTTGCTCTTTTACAGAAGTATAAAGGCAAGAAACCTTCTGCCAGCAGCAGTGGCTCTCGCGCTGACTGACGCTTTACCGGTTCATGAGGAAACCTAGAGAAACATGATATGTGAAGGGGTAATGTAGACTTGAAGATTCTTGATAATCAATTTTTTGTTTCTTTTTTCCTTTTTCGCAAGACAGGCATTCATGTTATGATGGATTATAGTGTGCACTTAGCAGGGTTAAGAAAATGTAGCCTAGCTTTGGCATTTTATGGTGTCCAAGTGCTGATGTTGGGGAAGTGGAACTGCTATTGTTCATACGCATATAAAAGAGATATATTATCTAATGTAAATTGCATGATGCAGGGTCGTTAGTTAGTACACCATTTTCGTTCTTGCGGGAATAAAATTAATGGAAACAAAATGTCATTTCTAACAACGAAATTTAGTGAAACAAACGCTTATCAGAATTAAGAAATTATTTCAAGAAAACAGTTTGTGTATAATGATGGGTTGTAGATTCTCTCCCCACATTTGTCACGTTTCAACGGGCTTGTGATTTTGCTGAAATTTTAATAACCCCTAATGATAGTTATCAGAATTAAGAAGTTAAAAAATACTGGATGAGAAATGCCAAACAAAAAGGAACAATAGTGAAGCCCCAATTACATTCTTTTTGGACATGATTTGCGAACTTTAAAGCTAGAAAACTTGGGCGCACAACAAGAAGAGCACGAAGAAGAAGAAGAAGAAAAAAAAAAAAGAAGCAAAAACGATCTCAAAATTGAAAAAAAAAAAAAAAAGGCATAATGAGAAAATAATTAAAATACCCAAAGAAAAAGAGGAAAAAGAAAACGCTTTTTGGTTTTTCTGACTTTTTGGGCAGAAAAGCAATGGAGAGATAAGTAAACCCAACACTGCAACGTTCCCTTTAGTAGGGTTCTATAATAACCCTCACAAATTACGCCTCACTGGTCGCCAAAAATCTAAAGCCCACCACCTCCGCAGCATTCACCACCGGGACAATGGGCAAAGTGAAAGGCAAGCACCGCTTGGACAAGTACTACCGTCTCGCCAAGGAACATGGCTACCGTTCCCGCGCTTCTTGGAAGCTGGTCCAGCTCGACAACAAGTTCAAGTTCCTCCACTCCTCTCGCGCCGTCCTAGACCTCTGCGCCGCCCCCGGCGGCTGGATGCAGGTCGCCGTCCAGCGTGCCCCCGTCGGCAGCCTCGTCCTTGGCATTGACTTAGTCAAGATCGCGCCCATCCGTGGCGCCGTTTCTATCGAACAGGATATAACCAGGCCTGAATGTAAGGCTAGGGTTAAGAAGATTATGGGAGAGAGTGGAGTCAAGGCTTTTGATTTGGTTTTGCACGACGGTTCGCCCAATGTTGGTGGCGCGTGGGCTCAGGAGGCCATGGCACAGAACGCTCTTGTGATTGATGCGGTGAAGTTGGCCACTCAGTTCTTGGCTCCTAAAGGAACTTTTGTTACTAAAGTAATGCTTTCTTGATCTTTCTTCTTTTTCTATAGGCACTTGTCCGTTAGCTTGCTGGGAAAATTGGAGGGAAAGAGGGGTTACGAGTTCTTCCTTATGTTATTTGTTGGGTGATTTTGTTGGCAATGAGTGGTTGAAAATTGAAATTAATTGATTTGGTTATATTTGGGTGTTGAGACAATAGGAATGAGAGATCAATTTCTTGAAGATTACTTTCTTATTGATGATTGAATTTGAAGTTTCTTTACTTTTATGTTTGGTTGCATTAATGGTGGAGAATGAAGGAGATTTTATGTTGCCTGATGTGTTCATTTCCTAGAAGTTAAGATTTAATTTATAATCAGTTGCATGTTTGTTGACTTGCTTCAGGTTTTCCGCTCACAAGATTATAGTTCTGTCATCTACTGCCTCAATCAGGTGAATTTCCTATCTTCATCTAAGATTTTGGTCTGTCTTCATACTGTGATGATTTTGATCATCACTGTTCTATTTTTCCCCTTCTTTATGCAGTTATTTGAAAAGGTTGAGGTGGATAAACCAGCAGCTAGTCGCTCAGCTTCTGCAGAAATCTTCGTTTTAGGTTTGAAGTACAAGGCACCTGCAAGGATTGATCCACGTCTTCTTGATGTGAAGACTCTATTTCAGGGATCTGTAGAACCTGAACGGAAGGTAATTAGTTACCAGAGATTGACATCACTACAGTCTTTTTTTCATTTTGGGGGTTTTAGCTTGATCTGAATCTTGCCTGCATGAATTCTTGCCATAGGTGGTGGATGTGCTTAGAGGCACAAAACAAAAACGACACCGTGATGGGTAAGCCATCTTATTATGTATTGGAGTTCAAATTTGTTCTTATAGCTCCTATTTACTCCGAAAAAAGGTTGCCTGCTATTGCTGTTTTGGGTCGATATTTAAATGCTCAAAAATGGCAGCATGCAGGAGGCAAATGTTATGTGTTACATCATTATTCTTATCAGAGTACAAAGGAAAGAAGTAGTTAATTGATGTCAAAATGTTGAACACAGAAATGAAAATTGAATTTATTTATACAAGACATTATATGCAGTTTAAATACTGAGTCCTGTGGATGATATAACTCTGTGTTGTGTCACTGTTGATATCCAACTACAGATATGAAGATGGAGAAAGCATTGTGAGGAAAGTCTCTTCAGCTGCTGATTTTATTTGGTCTGATGCTCCCCTTGAGATCCTTGGTTCAGTTACTTCTATAACCTTTGACGATCCAGCTTCTGTGCCCATAAGGGATCATGTGTTAACGACAGAGGAGGTAGCCTCTCTTCTCTTCTTTTACTTAGTTTTCATTATATGTTGGTTTTCCTTTGAAGTTTTGACTAAATGGGCTTTCATCTTTTGTTTCTTTTTTCTTTTACCCCTTTTTTTTGGCCCAATCTGAAGTTTTAACTAAATGTGCTTGTTGATTGACTAGGTTAAAGCTCTTTGTGATGATCTGGGTGTTTTGGGGAAGAATGACTTCAAGCATCTGTTGAAGTAAGATAGATTTACCCCGTCTTTTTGTTTTGGGTGTCTAGCACTTATTCTCATAAGTAGTTTTTAGTGCCATTTGTGCTCTTTTTTTCCTCCTTGTCATTAAATTCTTTCATTATGCATCGCATAAATTGTCTTTGTATCTGGTTTATCATGTAGGTGGCGGATGCACATTAGAAAGGCTCTGTCTCCCTCTCAACAGATTGGCTCTACCACTGCCACAGCCGTTGAAGACAAAAACGAGGAAGATGAAGATGATAAATTACTTAATGAAATGGAAGAGTTGTCTAATGCTATGGAGAGGAAGAAGAAACGGGCAAAAAAGCTTCTTGCAAAAAGACGAGCCAAGGTTTGAAGCTTTTTATCAGCTTTTTGTTTCCATTTAAAATGCCAGCATCTAATGAAGCTGAAGATGTGAACTTGATATGAGCTTCCATAGTGGCATGTAAAATTTAAATCTCCATGCAACTTTTTATGCTATGGGGAGACTGTGTGTTCTGATTGTGAATGCTTAGAGCCATGAATATGTGTTGTCTTATGGCTGATATGTTGCTTCACTATGACTATTCAAGGAAAAGGCACGGAAAGCAACTGGAATGCAAATAGACGCAATGGAAGATGGCTATATTGACAATGAATTGTTTTCTCTTTCTTCCATCAAGGTATGATGCCATTTTTCCTTTGTCTCTTCATTGTTAATCCATTTGTCTCTACCAATTGGCAGTCTTGTTAGCCAAATTAAATGTTTAACTTTGTGCAGACAACTGAGATTTATAGACTACCCATTTTCTTTCTAACTTGCAGAAAGCCTAATAGTCAAATTATTTTATAAAACATGCTGCCAAAATTTCAAATTGATTGTATGAATCTGCTTCAGGGAAAGAAAGATCTAGTAGCTGTTGATTCTACAGAATATGATCATGAGAGTGATTCAGGAAATAGTGAAGATGAAAGGCATGAGGAAGCCGAGAAGAATTTATCGAGTGATATAGATTCTGATGAAGAAAGAAGAAGGTATTATGACATGCCTCCCTGGATGGAAGCTGTCTTTATCTGCCACATGACTCTAACTAACTGATGTACTCTGATGTCAGATATGATGAACAAATGGAAGAATTTCTGGATCTGGTTTATGAACGGTTTGTGGCTAAAAGAGAAGGAAGTACTAAGCTGCGAAAACGAGCAAAGCAAGCCCGCTCAGAACAACTTTTAGAGGTGAGAGATCTTTTATCGATTATTGTCCACTAATAGTGTATTAAAGAAGCTTTTGTGTAGAGTCTTCTTGTAACAACTTATAATGAAAATGAAACTGTGTTCTATTTTCTTCTGTTCATTTTGGTAGTGGAGCTAGCTTGTTTTGCAGTCTATTTGCCATTTGTTTACATGTTCTTGGCTGAGCAGGGTGATGATGACAACAATGTTATTCATTCGGATTATGATTCAGATAAAGAGTCTAGTGATCAAGAGGCAAATCCTCTCATGGTACCACTGAATGATGGGGAAGTGCCAACCCAAGGGGAAATTACAGAAAAGTGGTTTAGTCAAAATATCTTTGCTGAAGCTATAGAAGAGGGAGACTTGGAGAAGAATGAGAGAGAGGATGAGATGCAGTTGGATAAAGAGGACCAAAAACTTGTGCCAAAAAAGGCAGCCATCAATACTATAGAGTCCATTGAGGCCCAACGCCAAGTTTCCAGAGGTGCTGAGGGAGAAGATGATTTTGAGATAGTCCCTGCTCCAGCTATGGACTCTAGTGATGATTCATCTTCAGATGAATCTGAGGATTATGATGTGGATACGAAGGCTGAGATTTTGGCATATGCGAAGAAGATGCTCAGGAAAAAGCAAAGGGAGCAGATTCTTGATGATGCTTACAATAAGTATATGTTTGATGACGAGGGCTTGCCCGGCTGGTTTTTGGAGGAAGAGAGGAGACACCGCCAACCAATTAAGCCTGTCACCCAGGAGGAAATTGCTGCAATGCGAGCACAATTCAAGGAAATAAATGCTCGACCTGCTAAGAAAGTGGCAGAGGCCAAAGCTCGAAAGAAGCGTGCAGCCACGAGGAAACTTGAGAAGGTTCGCAAGAAGGCCAACTCTATCTCAGACCAGACAGACATCTCTGATCGGTCAAAGAGGAAATTGATTGAACAACTATACAAGAAGGCCACACCTAAGAGGCCTAAGAAGGAATTTGTGGTTGCAAAGAAAGGTGTTGCAGTCAAGGCCGGTAAGGGAAAGGTCCTAGTAGATAGACGGATGAAAAAAGATTCAAGGGTGGCCGGTATGGGTAAGCCAGGAAGAAGTGGCAAGAAGGCAAAGGGTCAAAAGGGCAAGGGATCTGCAAAGGCCTCAGCTAGGAAGGGGAAAAAGTGATAAATGAAACAAGATGCTTGCAAAGCTCCCAACAATGACGGAGTTGTTCCGCATTTAGCTTTATGGTACTCAAGTATTTATTGTTCCTTTTGTTTATTGGTTTTCGGGGGGAAAAAAAGAAAAGAATGGAAATCTTGTTGGGAATTGCATGATAATTTAGGGGCATTGGGTTTGACATATCTTTACTAGGGCATGAGAATAGGAATAAGTGATTTTTATTCTTATTGTTTGGTAAGCATAATTCTCATTTTCATTTCCTTGGCCTGATCTGAAAAGATGAGGCACCATCATCAGATAACCCCTCAATTTGCCTCCTGGATTGAGAATGAGCAGCAATATCACTCCCAATTCTGTTATTTTCCATTTATCATCCGTAATTAAATATAAACTTCCCAGTGATCTTGACAAGCACAGGATAGCAATCTTATGCATCCAATCAGGTGCGTTCCAGGCAAAAGGAAAGAAAGGAAACTCAGACGTTGTGGAACAGGACGAGTGTGAAAATGGAGATAGAGAGTCCAATGACCGTGCAAAGCATCAATGCAACTGATATCCAAGCCGAAGGAACTTAAGAACAGTTAAACAGCAAAATCCACAAGTACCCCTTTGCCTTAAGGTGACTGTATTTGCTTGAATTGTACCCAAGTTTGTGGGCCAGGCTAGATTTTTCAAATCCAATTTGACTCATTAAGTTGTGAGTTGTGACTAATGAGAGACGGTTGGTGAAGAGAGATCTGGTCAATGTCAATACAAAGAAGTCCAAATAAGCCCAAAAGGAGCAAGGGCGAAAACCCAGAGCCCAATTCAGTGGCCCATTTATAAAACAACAATAATAATAAAGATGATAAGGGTATTTCGGTAATTTAAAAAGACTGAGACGGGCTTGCATATAAGAACCAGGGCAGGCTAACCCTAGAAAGCTCTGGTTTGTGTTTCACGCTGTTGGCCGTTAAATGGCGCCGCTTCACGGCGACCTTCCTTCACTTGCAATTGTTTCATCTGTTTTGTGTGTAAATTAATTTTGTAGATGGAAAGAGAAGAGAAGGTGCGATGACGATGAGATGAATGATCTCGTTAATCCGATATCGAGGATGAGGATAAATCCTTTAATCCATTCTTAAACATGCTGAGTACCTTCTCTTTCTTTTCTTTGTTTTTTCGGCTTTACAGACAAAAACCCAAAAAAAAAAAAAAGGTAATTGTCTTATCTGGGATTATGGCTGTGTTTTATTTGGTTAAACATTATTTTATTTTATTTTCATCCAACGGTGAAATTTAGATGTTGTCTTGTTTGGGCTTTTTTTTTTTTTTGTTTATTTTTTGGGTCTTTTAATATTATCTTAATTTTAGTAGTTTACGTTAATATCTTGTTTGTTCAACGGATGAATGTACTTTACAAAAACACAATTTACTCTTGAATCTTGATTGGTATTTAGCCTACCTGGGCATGATCTAGCTCTCTCCGCCGTGCGATTTTGGATTCTTGTGCACCCTTCAATTCCATGGGGGGGGGGGCTAGGCTTAGAGGAAACAGTTCCTTAAATCCACGTACATTATGAAGTTATGTTAACCCTTCTGGGCATATATCTACCTAGAGATTGTGCAACCACCAAAATTCAAAAAAAAAAAAAAGAAAAAAATTGCTTTTGGCCTCAGAACTCTCAATACAAATGATCAATTGCTCGATTGCCTGGATGTGGATGCGTGGGTTGAAGCGTGATGTGCAGAAACAACTACTCGATTACTTGGGTATCTGAAGCAGATGATCGTACAATGCAACCAAAATACTGGGCAAATTATGCAGTGAGTATGGCGCAAGAAACGGACTTCTTATGTATATAGCTTTCCATTTATTTATGCATTTTCTTTTGGTCCGAATGTTGAGCTGCAACTGTAGGGGCTTTTCTGGACTGGGCCAGCAAGGCAACCAAGAATGAGAGAAAAAGACTCCATACAATTCTAACCCATCAGAAACCAAGAAAAATGTCACAAAATCAGTCTAAACTGTCAAGGTTAACTGAAGCTAATATAATCACAATTCAAACAATATTATTATGAGTTTGCATTAGGCAAGAATGGAGACGCATCCAATGCGTTACAGACGTACTTGTACAAAGGCCATGTCCATCGATCATGGGGTTGCTGTCAGTTAGCCTTTTATTGGGCCGAGTCGGTTTGGTTTGAATTTTTGATACCAGGTTTTATTGGATCTTGTTTGGATTTCCTTGGACGTGGGGAGTAGCCTTGATGGCCTTTTCTGCGGCATTCAGAAATTTTGATAGATTAATTTTGATTAGAAATTAGGAATTATAAGATTAGTGTATGGATCGGAAAATTTCCCCTCTAGATTCTGAGTTATATCATAAAATACCCAAGCATGCATGTAAAATTATGAATTTTCTCTTTTTATTTTTCTCTATTTCATCACACGGTTTTCTTGATTATGTTAAATGATTTTCTGGTTTACAATAGTAGGTGTAACGTCATCAGGTCATTTGAGATCTGCTCCAATAGTCTCCAGTCTCCTGGTCTCGTTCTGTTGATATATTAACAGGAAAATTCATCAGAGTCACAGTCAAAGTCATTTCCGGTAAATTACATCACTAACTTGCTCTAGAGCCTAATCCTGCGGACTCCCTTTGGTCGTAACAAAGCCAACTGCATCATGTTGTGCTTATGGGTCTGCCTTAGCAGGCCACAAGAAAATTGACTCATCCTGCAAGTATGTCATTGTTCCGAGATAGATGTCAACAAGCGACCTTGCAACACGTTTCAAGTTGCATCTTGGCTTGCTCATGAAATGACAAGTAAACTGCGGACCAGCTGGAATTCTTAGTCCACAGTCTTTGGGTGGCTTGGATTGCTGGACATGAGTGTCATAATATTTAACATTTAGATTTATGTATGCTGCCCTACCATGTGTATTCCTTTCAAAAATCAGTGTCCTGTCTTTTCCTCCAACATTTGTCGTGTTAATTTGCTAGTGTTTTGCAGCGACTTCTTGGTGTCAGGTTACCATCCTGACATCTTCCGGATGAATTGAGTTACTAGAATGCTGAATATAATAATCAACCTGAACTTCATCTTTGGCTAGAAAATATTATCCTTAGCAGACATTCATTTTAATGTTTATATTCGAGTGAATAAGAAAAGGGCCATACATTGCTGCGTTGCGGGGATAAACAAGGGACCACTGGAGAGGTTGCTTTCAGTGTGTCTACAATAGCAGCCTTAACACTGAGGTAGTGGAGTGGGTGGCCTGCCTTCATCCTTAGGCAACATCTCTTTTGTGAGTCACCGAATCGACCGGTTTCCACCGCTGAATCTCTGTTTGGGTTTCGGTTCACAAATTCTGCGGTCCGGCCAGATAAGCGGGGCCAGGTTTACTATCAAAATTTTCTATGTACGGCAATTTTTTTAAATAAAATATTAAAAAATTATAAAAATATTATAATTTTATTAATTTAATAAAAATAATATAAATAATATTTAATATATATATATATAATAATAATAATAATATTATTATTATTATTATTATTATAAATAATGTATTATTATATAATAATAAATATTTAAATATATTTAAATAATTAAATTAATATTTAAATTAAATTAAATTAATTTTTATTATAATAAATTTTTAATTTAAATTAATATTATTTTTTTAATCTTAATTTAGTAATTTTTTCAATCCTAACATTTATTTTAATTGAACAATACTTCAATTTCTAATAATTTTATGAGAAATATTAATCATTTGATATTTTAATTTAAAATAAATCAATTTAATTTTTTTAAAAAATAAAAATAAGTATCAATATATTTACTTTTTTAATATATTACTTAATTTTTAATTAAATCAATTATTAAAATATTATCAACAAATATTTTTATAAGAATTTCAATTAAAATATAAATCTTATTTAACAAGTTATAAAACTAAATAACTTAGTAAGTAGTTAAGACTGAAGGTACATATTTTGTTTCACAAATTAAAAATATAATAATAAATTATTTTTTAGATTATTGCAAACAATAAGTAGCTTCAAAGTTAAAATTGTATACAAATAGTTTTTTTATGATCATCATTTACATCTTCATCCTACTTACTATTAAGATAGTTTACAAAAGTAAAAGTTTTAGATGAAGAAAATAATAGGTCATGATAATAAGTTTTTTTTTATATAACATATAATCCTCTTAACAACTTGCATATAAAATTAAAGGAGAGACATTTGAAATTTCTTTATCAAATTAACTTCATAAGATATATTATGTTTTATACATATTAGATATCTCAAACTCCCAATAATATTTTTGAAAAGTGTAAAACCAATAAATGCTTAATAACCTTTTTAAGATAATCTAATATCAAGATATCTGATGATTGTTTTAATAAAGTTTTTTTTATAATCTTTTAAAAAATTTTATCATTCACCTCATGTTCGAAGAAATAATGTGCATTTTTATCCTTTTTTTTGTAAATTTTAGTGAACAACTTTTTCTGCCTCTATGACACCTATTGTACATTATGCAATTTCATTCTCCATAATACTTATCAATTTGTTATAGATAAACAAAACTTTTACTTGTACATATAATCCGTTGTAATTTTTCTCATCTAAAAAGAGAATTAAAATTGAAATTATATCATTCATATTAAAATTTAGGATTTCTTCCAATTTAGCCCCTAATCTTATGTTATTTGTAATCTATTCCTAAACTTTTATTATTATCAATCGAACACCTTAACTTTTTTTTTATTTCAATTAAACTCTCGTACTTTTGTTATTTTCAATTCCTTAACTTTGACATAACGATAAGGAGGAGCAAGCTTTTTCGATAAAATAATAGTTCATCAGTGAGCTAAGGTGGTAAAATAGTGACTTATAAGTAGAGATTGTTGTGTTTGGGGCAGCAATAACGAATGACAACGATTCAATTAATGGTGGAAGACAATGGTGAACTTTCAGAGTTTTGTAGATTTATAATGTTTGAGGTTGCTTTAAGGCATGTGATGGTCAATAGTAGATCTTGATGATAACAAACAATGATTTCTATGACTTCTATAATTTCAACAACTTTCCTAATAGCTTGGGCAACTTTGTGGTAGTTTCCATAAGATTTATGTTTTTTTTTTTTTTTTTATCTAAATGAAAAATACCTCTTTTGGAACTAGCTCTTAGTCAAACTGGTTTTAATGCCACTACTAAGGTATAATAGCTTTTATACTATTAAAAATTTATAAGAATATAAAAAGTTATGTAGGGTGGATTTTTATATAATCACGCAAAGCTAATGCTATCGAAAAAGTTAACTTCAAATTAAACTCAATCAAATTGACTTCTATTATAATATATTTCTAATTTGCATTAGCATCAACAACACTCGTTTCGGCTTTAAGCGAATTTTCTGTTTTTTTTTTTTTTTTTTTTAATCTTTATGCTTATATTCACTTTTCATATGGTGCAGTTGGAAGATGGAGAGAGTTTATGCCAACTCGTGTAGTCCTGCCCGGACTTGGTAACCTGTTACAGGTATGGCGATGGTGTGGATGTGTCACCCCAACTTGAGATCAAGTGTAATATATATTATTCAGTTTTCTTCATTTTCTGGACATAATAACAAGGGGAAGGCAGTTTGCTAAACATATTACACTAAGGTCATCATATAAATTTGAAGAGATTCTTATTACACCTATCTCAAAGGCTGAACTCTGATATATCACCATATAATGTAAACACACCACAAATCATAAGTCATGGTAAGTGAAACTCAAACTTTCATAACTAACCTATTGCCTATATCTTATATTTTGAACCAGAAAGAAAAGGAACCTTAGACAGAGACAGAGACAGAGAGAGCGAGAGAGAGAGAGTGAGTGAGTGAGTGGGAGAACCATAAAGAGCAACTCTTTTTTCTTAAAAGGAATAGAGTACTGTGACGTCAAAACCATCCTAACGAATCCGTGGCATTATTCTTTAATTTATTGCTCAATTATCAGAGTCACAACCAAACTGTACTAGTCTGGTCCTTAAAAGGGCGCTGAGAGGGCCAACCAGCATGGCTTAGGTCCTCTGGTTACATTTTCACGGTAATTTAAACTCTGCTAATGCCTTGCTTTAGCTCCTGAAATTTTCTTCCTTGAATGGCTACAGCTACACAAGGGTAACTTAGTCCACGAAATGATAATTTTGTTCATTGAGATACTTTATTTGGGAAGCTGGAATCCTTAGCTTTGTTTTCATTCGCAAGAATCACAACCCTCTTTGCCCCACCAACGCTTAAACTTGCCTTCAAGCCCAACTCTCCCCTCATCTATCAACATCTGTCTTTCTTGTGTGACCAAAAGTCATTATGGCGAGATTGATATGTATAAATTGCAAGAAAATAAAGCATTTGATGTAAATAGGTATTGATCTTTATTCATAGTGTCACTTATTATACGTGTATATATATATATATATATATACATACACGGTATGCGCTTATGGAAAGAAAAAGAATAAGGATCAGAGGCACTTAAGAGTGGAACTGATCTAATAAATCGGATAAAATCAATAGTCTTGTCTCACATCTCCTTGAGATTGCCAGCAGCATCAAGAGGACCTGCAAAAGTTGCCATGGCATCTTTTAGAATGCATTTATTAATCTTACTAGTAAAAGGGCCATTTCATTATGTGTCAGGAAAAGGCTCTCCTTATCTAGTGTTCACTATGCGATTAAAAGCTAATTTGATTTACAATCACGGTCATCAAGATTATTTGATTGTAAAAATCATAGGCTTTGTCAAATCATTCCTAGAGCCCATTTATGTCCCATCATTGGTAATAGGTGCCAATCGTGCCTTTAGACAGTTGAAGGACCTACCACCTTCGACTGCTCCCTATTTCAACAGAAAGAACTATAAAGGAAGAATCATGCCCATGGAAGGAAGAAAAAAAAAAAAAATCTATGGTATTGATCGATTGGGAGAAAAGATTGAAAGTACCCCATTGCCAACTTGCTTCAAACCAAGCCCAAAGACACATTTCCTTCTAGAGTAGAATCATTAACATTTTTAGGTTCTGTAGGGTCTCTATCACTGGTAGTAAAATCCACTTTGCCTTTTCTTTTAGTCACTTCCGAGATGTTTACGCAATAAAGCGAAGTTTGACCAGACACGTTAGTTCTTTCTTACCTGTAAATGGCTGAGATGGAAATGAGGTTGATCTTCCTTGATCAAATGCCACATTGTAAAGACTCTGTAGATCAACATTCCAATTTGATGAAGGCTGGATTTGGTGCAAGGCAAGCAACATCTATATCAGAACAACTGTGCCGATAGAAACGAGGGATTAATGGAGAACTCACAGAGTACAAGACATTACTGTGAAGCAAGATGTGTCAAGGAAGGGCTCGGGGATTGATACAGGAGCATCGTTCATCCCCATATCCAAGCCACATGTAACAACAGGTTGTTGTACAGGATTAAACTGATGGTAGGCAGGATTAGCCAAATCCGAAGACATTCCAATAGTCGGAAAATTGGTCGCACAAGTTGCAAACACCTGTTGATAAAAAACACAGAGTTTACTTAAATAATAAAAGTCAGAGACATTTCAGAAAAAAAATATGCTTCTATTATCCAAAAGCCAGTTTGTGGGGACAATTTCTTACCTCTTTGGCAAGTAAGTTGTCAATGTTGAAGTGAAGCCTTGGATTTACGGTTGCTAGCTTCATGGACAGGAACTGTTTATGGCAACATACAAGAATCCAGTCAAGAATTCGCGAGGCCAAACTACCATAAACAATAATTTGAAAAGCAAGGATTAACTACCTCTACTTGTCGTTGAAGAGATTGAACATAGTTAATGATCTCATCAAGCATGCCTGCCTTTCCCGTGGTCTTACTGCACCCAGGCACCAAATCTTGCAAACACTTCATTCTTTCACTAATCTTTTCCCTCCTCACCTGCATAACAGTTTCACGTATCTTATGTATTAGACAAAGCTGCTTAAGAAAATCTATCTAGAACAGAGAAAAATTTGTCATAAACAGCAATTATAGTACCTGATAATAATAAAAATAATAATAATGAAAATTCAACTCACTCTTTCTGCTAAGCTGTGGCTATCAGTGGCTTGACCTCTCCGTGCCCGGACATGGATATAATCCGGCTTTTGAAACTCGGTTACTTTGGAATTATCCTTTGAATTCTCTGCGGAATTTTCTTTGTTGCTGCTGGAGCTATTGTTGGGTTTGTTGTTGTTGCTTCTTTTGTTGCTGCTCTTCTCCGTGATCTTTGACTCTCCTTCCTCTTGACATCCTCTGATTCTTTTGTCTCTGGTTTCATCCTCTGCAACCACCTAAACAGGGCAAAAGTATTTTGCCCATTATTTCTTTAAATTCTGTCCAATTTTCTTTTTGACTAGCCATTTTCAAGAAAATTCTTATCATCTGAAATATAATGAATGCCGCAACTGAAACAGAGCTATGCAGCCCTGACGGAGACCTAAAGCTTAAAAATGGTAGGCAAAATCAGCTTATACTCTGAGAAAAACAGACATTTGTTCAGCTTTCCGAAGAAAAAAGTGATCAAAACGCAAGCATACAAGGTTAAAAAAAGGCACCTTAGCATTGTTATGGACATTATCAACCTTTCTCCTCTTAAAACTCTCTGTGACAACCCCAGAACTGACTTTTTCCGACACGACAGACTCTCTGCCTTTCTTTGCAGCGGCGGCCTCCGCCACCATCTGTTGGCAGCTAGAAGCCCTAGAGATGGGGCCATAATTGAACTCCAAACCTGACCCATTATTATTATTGCCATACCCACCGGATGAGCCAAACCCCAAGGAATCCGGCCAGCCGTTATCCACCAAACCCGGTTCGGGTTTCACGTAAGAGGTCGCGGAAAGAATCACCACCTCACCAAGATCGCCTCCGCCCTGAAACCCCTGTTGCTGCTGCACCTGAAACACACTGCTCAAATCCCCAAAATAACCCTCTTGCTGCTGCTGCTGTTGTAGCATCTGCTGTTGATGAAGAAGCTGTTGTTCTTGCTGCCATTTCAAGCCAGCGCTTTGCCGCTCTGGCACTGTCGTGTCCATAGAATGCAACATATCCGGTAACAACGCTCTATTCATTTATCCACAAAGACAAAGAGCCACCCCGGAAACAGAAGTAACAAAACAAATGTAAAGTATCCTAAAGACAACTGCTTCAATTTCTGGGTTTGCTACTAAACGTACGCTGCCTTTTTTTCTGGCTTTTACGTGTCCACTAATTATTGTACCGTGGCACTAAGGCTGGCAAACACTAGAACTAGAGCAAACAAAATTGCTTTAAATCGTATGCGCATGTATAGATATACTAATAACAATGGTCTGTTCGCGCGACATAGAGACAGAGAGAGACAGAGACAGAGAGATGGAGACAGGAGGGCACGGGGACAGAGGGTGGGGCTTAGGATTTATATAAATGGGAAAGAGAAGAACGTGGCCGGACTCTGATAATAACCGCCCGGAGGAGACTAGTTTGAGAGAAGAGAGGGAGAGAGAGAAAGTGGGCAGAGAGCCATCGAATGTATCCACAACCAGAGGCCGAGATGGTGGGGCCACTGACATGACCGCCACGTGGGCTTGTCCCAAGCACCAAAAAACGGCGTAGCGTTGGGGCGGGTCTTCTTCTTATTCAGTTCGTTAGGTTGCCGGTCTATCTGACCAGGGGGCTTGTTTAATAATCGGTCTGGACAAAATAGCTTTTGAATAATGAAATTATTT
Source organism: Rhizophora mangle (assembly GCA_037832345.1). Lineage (NCBI taxonomy): Eukaryota > Viridiplantae > Streptophyta > Magnoliopsida > Malpighiales > Rhizophoraceae > Rhizophora > Rhizophora mangle. Next base: position 94,574 of record JBAPLJ010001225.1, read on the forward strand.
TAGGCCCGATTTATTTATTGTCTTTTTCTTTTTTTATTTTTTTTTCTATTAGCGGTCAGCTATCCTCGTATCAATTCGGCTTAACGCATTCAACAGTAATGTAATTAAAAACTAATGAAAAATTTAAGAATAATTATTTTTATTTTTTAAAAATATTTTTTGTTAATAAATATTTTTATATTTTAAAAAATAAATCACTAAAAAAAAATAAAAAATAAGAATCTGAAGATTCCTTAGAACTTGTTAATTAAAGTTAAAGATTTTTATCATTGTTATTCTTTTAAATAAAAAATTAAAATTTTTGTTAAGCTCTTACTTTTATTTTTAAAAAATATAAAATAATTTTTTAAAAAAATTAAAAAATTAACAGAACCACAAAATAATTTTTTTTTCAAATTTATTATTCTTTTTTTTTTAACTCTTTGTAGTTATTTAATATTTTTTATTTTTTTAATTTATTTATTATATATATATATATATATACTTATTTTTATAATTATATTTTTTATTATTTTTTATTTTTCATATTTTTTATTTTACGCTTTATTTTCTTAATTTATTTTTTTATTTTAATAAAAATTAATAGTTAAAAACTGACGTTACTACAAATAAAATTAGTTTTATCAACCGTTTGGGCTTCTTCATGGGCCCGTGAAAGATGCCGGAACACTCGGGACAGCTTACACGTGGCACCTCGTAGTGAAGTTGATTTGATATGTCATATAGCTGACATGGCCTCTGACGTAGGGAACAGCGTTTTGCCTTCTTTGATTGGTTTAGCTGCTACTCGCGGAGATGTGAGATACTACGCAAGGAAGAGATTGAGAGTCAAGCCCACAAAATGCGTTTAGCTTCAAATTTCATTCTGGCAAATGCGGCTCGTGGAGACAAACCGCTTTCATATTGGTTGCTTGATGTTTACGGAGCGTGATTAGCGCGTGGGGAAACAATTCAAGGTTAAGGAAATGCTTGCAGATTTTAAGGATCGATGTCAGATTGTCAGTCCTTCCGAAAATAGTATGTATTAGTTTATTCAGTTAAATTCAAAACTTATGACACGTGTTAACTTATAATTGGATTGCCTCACCAAAATTAAAACAGTTGCATTTCATGCAATAATGTCTATTAAAATTATGAAAGCTTTGTGTAAGTGCAACAAATTGTCTGATTAAAGCTCTTCATCTTCTCACATATTACTTTTGATGTCTGAAACAAGAGAATCAAGATCATTGAATTTTGCACCAATCCGCCAAGTCAATCAAATTTAATAATAGGGTTAGGCAAGGAACAGGAATTGCAAAATCTGTATTGATTGCCAACCTATGACCGTCTTCAAAACAGATGATAAATGTTTAAAATTACGGAGTGATTGATTATTATATAAAGTGTATTGTCAACAAAAGCGGTACTTAAGGCACGCGGGGGCCTAACTCTCTCCGTTTTCATTTCTTTCAATCACTTTATTTGTTTTCTTTGTCAACTGAGAGAACCGTTCTAGCCCTCAATGTATTGGTTTCTCTCCCTTTTTCTGGAGTCGAGTTGTTCCCACTTTAATAATATGGTCTGGATTGACCAAACCCCCGAGTACTTTGTACATTATCTCCCATGCAAATGCATGTACATACACACACACACACACACACACACACTCCTTTTAAGCATATAAATTTTGCCCCCGGTGAGACTAATCTCTGGATCCGCCCCTGTCATGTGCATCGCGTAATTTCTAAGACCAAAGTTCGTAATTATTCAATGCTGTTCACCGTTTGATGGTAATCAAGCTTTTAGTTCAAAAAAACAAAAAAATCAACGAAACTTTTATTGGCTCTCAGCATCATTGCACTCGTGCGGTTCAATTTGACTCCTGCTCGAACTTGGTCAATTAAATAGCTTCCCCACGCTTGTGGTTAATTAATTGTTGAAATGAGATCTTGAGCTCGAATCTCAACTCCATTACATCCTTAATTGAAATTGGCTCGCTTAATATCTAAAAAGGCCTTTGTATCTTAACTTGGACAATGGCATGGGTAATGGAAGCATTGAGGAAAATGAAAGATTACAACAGATCCGATGTATGGAGAATTCAAGCTCTTCGCATGCCCTATTTTATTTACTCTATTATAATAAGCCTCGGAGAGAGACAGAGAGAGCAAGAGTATTAAATTGAGGTTGGCTCATTGGAGACTGTTCTGTTCGGTTGCCCCATTCCTCATGCAACTATATAATTTACAATCATATGCAGACGGATTCTATGGCCTTCCTTTGTCTTCATTAGTGCATATCAGTGTGTGCCTGATTTTTTTTTTTTTTTTTTTATTTCAAAATACCTTGGATTCGATTGATTTTTGTATTTTTGGGGCCGAAGTATGGAGTTCGTGCGGCAGAGAACAGAAAGTCCAACATGAAATCGTGGGCTCACACAAATATCGAGAAAAACTAAATTATGAAGAATATCCTAAAATGGTATATATTTCCAAAACAATATTTTATTTGGTCCTTTTTCCAAGACAATATTAATACATCATATAGGCATAAAGAGATGGAACCTTTATTTTTTTTTTGTTATCTTTTTTTTTCCCCTGTCATGCCGGAATTAGAATATTTTGGTCTAATCAAGGCAACCCAATAGGTCTTCCTGTCAAAAACCCTGGTACCAAAGTATCTGAATTTGCAAATTTTAATCTGCAATAGGAGAAGAACATTTTTGTGATTGGATTATCAAATTACAAATCGGATCTCAGTCTAAAACACAAAGCTAACGCTGGAAACTTTGTGCATTTTACTTGTTCCATAAGGAAGTTCCATAAGGAAGAAAAATGTCGCCTGCCAGCTCTTCTTCACTTCTAGAATTTAGGTATTTCCAGCATTTATAGCGGCAAGTCCTAAAAAAAAAAAAATACTGTTAAATTTTGGATGGGTTGCCAAACAAAAAAAAAAAAAAAAAAAAAAGGGTTCCTTCAAGTTTGAGCAATTGAGAGAAGAATGCAAAGGAAAAACAAGGCAATTAAAAAGATCAGTCGTCTAGAGCCGACCTTTCATGTATGTGTACTATTTATGTTTATGCGATTATGTTCACATTAAATTTTACTGGGAATTCACAGGCTATAAGCAAATAAGCAAGCCAGTATCCGCAATATAATTAGGATCATTAGTTTTGTTTGTGCAGGACTGACAAAAAAAGAGAGAGAGAGAGAGAGAGAGAGACAGAGAGATTGGAATCGGCTTTACTCACGTTTTTGATGATACAGCCAGAAGGGTTTGGCCCTGAATTTATGCCGATCACAGATTGCGCGTGATAATCAAGCGCCCAACGTTACAGCCGGTGTTTGCTGTAACTTCTGCCAGAGTCTTGGGAATACTATTTTATTATTATTATTATTATTATTTTGATAGTAAAAATAGGGTCTCTTAGACCTTCCATTATTGTACTTCTAAAATAAAAACATGTGGCATAAATTATTTTTCTACTGCCATGTCATGCCACATGGCTTCACGCAAAGTTTCACCAAATTATGTCATGTCATGGAGTAAGTTACTTGCCTATTACCATGTCATGACACATCCATTAGCCTATTCTCAATAATTCTTGAACTTTGGTCAATTATTACATAAAGTACTGTGACATCAAAGGTTGTTGAGCCTTCATTTCTCCTCCCAGCATTTGTTTCACTTCTAAGTCGAAAAGATTATAGATGTACAAGATAAGGAATTCCCATATTCATGAATCCCCTTCTCCAATCTGTATGGTACGATGGAATCAGAAAGTCAAAAAAAAAAAAGACAAAAAAAAATCAATTTAGAAGCAATTAGCCAATCATAAATGTTGCACCAGTTTTTTCTTTCCTCTTCAATGAAGCAACCGTGTCCCTGAAGAAAGTATAAGGCGGTGAGCCGGTCACTCTCTGCATTATCATGGCCATGAAAAATATTAAATTCACATTTATAATTGACACAGTTTTCATTAATTCTTAAATACTCAATAATATTAATACCAATATTAATGTTTAAAAGTTTTGATATTATTATTAAATATTTATATGAAGACTTTTAATTCTATTAATTTAAAAATGTCACACAATAATAACTAAAAAATTACAAAAAATGGATATAAAGTCATACTTATCAAACACATACTAAATTGATATATAGAATGTTATATATTTTATTTTATCCAACCATTAAAGTTGTATTAAATTAAAATCAATTAATCCAACTTTTAATTAAATATTAACTTACTAATAATATAGAATATATTTTTTCAATTATTTATCTTCGAATTAAATATTAATTTCTAATTTATGACGAATTTAGATGAACTTCAACAACAAAAGCTTAAAAATTTTAAACTCCTGCAAAAAAACAAAAAACAAAAAGAAGAAATTGAGGGAAAATTTTATTTTCCAGAGACAGATGCAAAAATGGCTAATTGCTCCAAATTGTCTGACGTTGATGTCCAACTTGTAGATTTATCTTTTTGTATACAACTTGTACGCATAAATAAAAGGGACAACCAGGCACAGTGCACATAGAGGTATAGGTTCCAATGCATCCTGCATCCACTTGCAATCCGCACCGCTCCCTTTGTGGTAAAATGAATGATTGATTAGTCTTCTCTTTCCTTTTGTCCATTATTTTGGTCACAATTAAGCGATATGATCTTGTTTTGATGCCTTTAAGGCTCCCGTGGACAACCAACTGCCAGTTTGGTTACTTATAGGGATTATGCAATCAATACCAATTTCCATGCATATCACGAATAAGATGACGAGATCCGGAAAGAAACTCAAGATGACAATTAAAAGTTGTCGAAACTAGTAAAATTTGTGTATCTGTTTTCTTGCATATTGTGGCGAGAGATGGTAGACATTTCAAGGACATGTTAATGCTCTTTCCTGTTGGGACTAAGAATCTTTTTATGCAATAATAACTGAAAATGATACCTGGTAAAGAAGAGGGCAAAAAAATCATATAAAGAGCAAATTGTTGGACAAAGAACAGTGTGAATATAAGTAGATGGAATCTTGGGGGGCATGCAACCTTTGGTATGCATGCACGCGTATTGGATCGGTCAAAACTGAAAGGGGGCGTGGTCAAAGACAACATATGCCGACAGCAGGATTCAAAAGACAGAAGTAAAGACAAGCGCCATTTCCCAAAATCTGTTTCACGCCTTATTCATGGCGAAAGCCAACGCGCCACAGTCACCCTTTTGCGAATACATTGAAACCAATTTTTTCCTGACTTGACGAACCGTAATTTGGAACATACGGAAAAAAAGAAAAACGTTTGCACAAGACATATACTGCCATAAGTTACAACTTACAAATGTGAACCAAAAATTCAAGCCAGCCTGGAAATTGATCTTGCAAGGTTTGTTGGGTTGTAAAACAAGCTTTATCGGTGGAAAGTTGGGAAAAAGGTTGAAACTCGGTGGCATTTCGCCCGTTTCAAAATTCTCCTTTGCCCTGATGATTAATAGCACTTTTATGTGTCAAGCTGGGCTACAATGGTTACATTCATTAAGATTGAGAACTGGTATGTCGTAATGAGTACACTTAATTATACTATGCTTGGGCACTTTGAATATGTGCTCCCAATATCAAAGACAAAGAGAGAAGGCAACCCATTTTCTTAGAAACAAGATTGGGCTGTTAGATAAAGGTAGCACTAAGCAGAGAAGAGACATTATCACAAGAGATCTTAGTGACATTTAAAAACTATGACGTGAAGGGCTCTTGAGCTTATATTCCATGGAATATATGGATCCTTGCATGCATTTGACGAGATTGGGGCATCTTAAGAACTACTTTATGGTGACAAAGGACAAGTGGCTTTGGTGTGAGGAGACCATAAGCGCCGAGCAAAAGCTTGGAGAATCTTCGCCACTGTACCAGGCCATATGGCCGTGTTTCCGATTATTTTAGGCTGAACTACAAGTTAAACCACCTAGATCTCTCATCGACACCCCACCCTCTTCTTGGCATGCACCATCCTATTCTCTAGTCTTTCTGTCCCTTCAATCCCAAACTCCTTTTGCAGCCTAGAGATCCATGGTCTCCAACTCGCTCTTTCTTCCTCTCCGTCAATCCGATCCTTGATCATATTTTATTTGCTAAATTAATTAACACACTATAATCTCCCGATAAGCAATTTATTCTTATGGAATTAATTATTGAGAAGAGGTCGCCAGAGTGACAAACCGACTTGGCCTCGTTCGCCAATCATATCATTGTCAATTGACCATATACACAGATCATCGGCAGGTTTTATAGCCCTGTCGGAGTTCATCCTACAAAACTGTCTCGGTACATTAATTTTGCTGCCCATTCTTTGCTAACGTCAATCTTGATCACATCCGTTCATGCATCAACATGAATTGGCTTTTCTTTTTCTTTTTCTTTTTCCTTGCTTTATCTTTTCCTGGGTTGAATTCTTCAACGCTTAAATTCGAAGTACATGGACGAGTATGGCTTCAATCATTTTTAGCTTTTGAAGTCCATCTCATCAATGTTGATTATTTTACTCTCTTCTATTTCCATCATTGTTGATGGTATTTTACCCTTGACAAAGATGTATATTATTAATTCTTTACCCATAGATTGGATGTCAGAAAATAAAGGGTCCTGAGACAATTAATTGTAGGTTCCTACGATTGTACAGCTGGTGGGGAATGAGTCCTTCAGGATTATGATGGCGCTTCTGGCTACGTTTTGAGAGAGCCAGCTGTATTGACTTGTTATTAAAATGCTAAATTCCGAATCAATCGCAGCAAAAGAGACAAAAAAAAAAAAAAATCTGTTCAAATGATTCATTTAACTTATTTTATTTTTAAAAGAAATTAATTTTTTTTTTTATCGAATCACATCATATTAATACATATTTAATATATTGTTTTTATTATGTTATCATCAATTTTTTTTTATTATTATTAAAATATGATGATAAGCTTTTTGAGTATGATGATAAGTGTGTTTGAGAGTCAGAGACTGTTTGCGGTATTTAATTAGGCACCCGTGCGGCAGTTGTGTGTAAAGTTGGCTCTAGAAAATTCCCATCTCCTGCGGCCACAGAATAATTTCAAATGACAGCCTAAAAGAATAAAGATGGAGTTGTTACTTTGGTGGACCAAAATGGGCAAAGCTTTCAAAGCAAATACGAAGAAATTTGGTCCCTGATGTCACGGAAATATTCATACCCTTACCCAACAATGTAGCATGCTGGAGGCCACATGGAGCATGCCGTAAAGATGCGACTTCTTAAATCCGTTGCAGAAAAAGACGGGTTTTGTGAAGGCTTGTTTGCAATAGTTCCGGCCCAGTTGGTCATAACGTGCTCGGTTTCGTTGGGTTTCGCTATTGAGATCTGATGCGCCCTTTTGGAGTGGACTCGGCCTGTATTGAATCGGCCGAATGAGCCACAACACATTCTCTTGAAATGATTACCGTTGCTGTGCAATAATCAATTGCTGCGATTTCAAACTGATTCGGTATCAAACACTAAACGCTCCAAATTCAAAATTCAAAAGTGAATCTTCCTATTTAGGAATTGTGATTGGGCTCCTCTAGCATTAAATTCATCTGAAGAATTTATTTCAAATTTAAATATTGTAACAAATTCAACTCAAATCTTGATAAAAAAAAAAAAAAAAAAAGTGTGTTTTTTTATTTTTATTTTTTTCTCAATGATAATTGGATGCCTTTTTTTGGTTGTCACAAATTGTTACTTGCGTCAACTTGGGCGCAGAATATCCATATGATCTTTGCATAGAGTGAAAGCAAGTTTGATTCCTTGTGGTTGGTACTCAGAGAAACCGAATATATATCTGCTTATCACGAAAATGAATAATGGCCGAAAGATGGCTCTTTGAAAGGTTGCATTCTTTTCCACTATCGTGACCTAAAAACTACAAATAATAAGATCCTGGTTCAACCACAGTCCAAGACCCATCAAAAGGAGGCAATGCAGACATCTGCTGTTTTGCAAACACATGAAGTCTTCCAAAGACAACCACTTTGTGAGGGCTTTCCAACTTGTTGGGAAGGACCACAATCCATTGAATAGGAGGACCAAAAGCCTTGAATTTAGCTTTCTAATGTACTTACGTAGTGAAGGACCACATCCACGTATTGAGTTGCAATGTTGTATGCTCCTTCGATCTAATCAAAGGCTAACACATGTGATATGTTCAACCAATTAAGTTCTTAATTAAGCTTGATTACTACAACGTGCAATTGAATAATAAGCTAAACGGGTTAATATGTATAACTATATCGAGCATAGGGGGCTTAAAGATAAACTTTTCCATAAAAAAAAAAAAAAAAAAACAGAGAAGTTTTCATTTCCATGAACAAGTGAAATTTTGGCTTGGTGATTTCTTGTTTCGGTTGTCGTCTTTGGAGAAAGGCTTGACAATAGATATGGGTTATTCGTGCTTGATTTCCCAAAATTTATTCCGAGATCGAGCTACACCGCCAAGTTTTATTATTAGAAATCGAGGTTATTAAGGTGGCTTCGTTGCAGGGCCTCCTCCCCATGTCCTTCTTCCAATGATGAGTCGGCCGCTCGCAAACCAACCTATCTCTACCTAATAAATGTGTTAGTTGTTGCAATCCTCGGCGGCTGCTCTCTACCCATCTTGTTCATGGGGACAGCATTTTTATGGACTGCAGCCCCACCTCAAGATCAATCATAAAGATCTTTTTGGCCTTGAATAAACGAGAGAAGAGAGAAACTTGCGAAAGCCATGGCTCACCAATCCACTGACACAGAATCCCCATTTTTGAGCGTTATCCAAATCCTAACCAGAAAACCACCAGCAATAGACCCTGTAGGTGAGTGCATTCATCTAGCAACCAAGCAGCGTCAGTTATTACATATGTCATGCAAGCTACAGCCTTACATAGTCAGCTAGAACCTTTTGGAATGATGTTCACCGACTAAAATCTGAAACTCCACTTCCAAAGATCTGAAAATGTTGTGATTGCAGCAATCCCTCAGTTCTAGTCTCCTCCCTTCCTTGGCAGTATGTTCTCGGAGATGCAAAGCCCGCGCCACTCTACTGCCATCTGAAGCCAATGGTTTGAGTCTTGCACCAGATGTACCCGATTAGGCAATTATGCATTATCTAGATTGACTAATGCAAGAAATTCTGTATTGTTATTTTTTTCATTGGTTTTTTGAGAAATTTTTGCTGCTATTTTTTTAAGGAAATCCATTTCTGGATATGCTTCACGGCATTTACAAATTAACAATTGCCTGACGAAAATGGAATGCAAAATCAGGGACAACTTGACAGTGAATGAAATTGGTTCAGCTTTCGAGTATCAACATCAGCTCAGAGGGGATCAATGGGCAAAACAAGTAGTGTATAGATTTGCATGCAAGTCCAAACAGTGCAATTGAGACGATATTCTGAATTGCTCTTTGTTTTCCCTCCCCTTTCTTTATCTTCTAAAAATCACTCTCTGGGCATTTCTTTTTGCTTTTTACTGGCATGAAGAGTTAGATAGAAGTTGGGAAATATTCTTCCCAAGGCAGTATGATTGGTATTTAGCAAACAAATTATGGATTAAATTTTCCCCTAGGCTCAAAGAAAGAACTTGTTTCGCTTCCCATTTTCTCAGCCTAGTGAAACTTGCCTGCCCATGACCTAGAAACGAAAAGTCTACGGCTTAAATAGGTTAAAAGAAAGAAAATTTACATCAGAAAAGGAAATTATATGAGAAATTAGGAACCCTTTTCCCAATTGATTCTCCCTCCCCTGCTGTCGGTATCTTGTCCTGGTTGTTCTTGTGGTTCCAAAGAATACTTGTCCACACACCTAAGGCCACCTTTTTGCCACCACGGATTCTCCAGTTGCCTGGCTCCACCACCTTTCTACACCGTTTATAAGCATTGCTCCCGGGGCAATCTCTAGCACAAGGCAGAAGCCAAGCCTACAGTTTAAGACCTACTCTTTTCTCTTCCCTTTCCTTTGTTTACCTGCCTGTGGTCATCACTCTTAGTGTAGCTGCAAAGAGTCCCCATTCATAATTTCTCTCTTTTCCATCATTTTTATTCAATTTTGCCTTGAGATGGCTTCAAGTTATCAAGCTTCGAGAAGCTCTAGCTCCTCCTGGACACCAAAGGAAAACAAACTGTTTGAGAAAGCTCTAGCCTTGTACGACAAGGACACACCAGACCGGTGGCAAAATATAGCCAAGGCTGTTGGTGGCAAGTCACCTGAGGAAGTCAAGAGACATTATGAATTACTTATTGAAGATCTTAAGCATATTGAGTCTGGTCATATTCCCATTCCAAAGTACAAGTAATTGAGGTAATGCATATTTCTGCATGGTCTAAAAATTCAAGTGATCTGCTAGTTTCTTCTAGCTCTGGCTATTGACTCTAGAGCTTTCGGGCAATCTCAAGCTTCAGAATCCTCCAAGCCTGGAGCTTTACCTTCGTTGTAAACAAATCTCCCTGTGTTTTTCTCTCTCAATCTGTCTGGTTCTTTTAACTATGGTCGAGATGGCCATAGTTCTTCTATTCGCCTGCTGTAGCGTTCACGGTCATACTGTTGGCTTGGTTGTCCATCTTTATCAGAAAAGACAAAAATCCCATCATATAATTAGTGGTTGCCAATTTGATTGAGTGTACATATTGTTTTGGCTCAATTGCTCTGATACAAACTGGGTTTTATTTTGGTTTTGCCCCATTTTTTGGGTCCATATGTCGGTGTATGATCATCGATACATTTCTCCGCTGTATTAGCCGTCTGATGGGCCGTGAAAACTCGACCCATTGGTGTTGGTTAGGAGCCCAATTATTGTATTGAACTATTCTGAATTAGCGTTTGATCCAATTCTTTATTCTGGATAAAGAGAAGGTGTAAGCCTGTGATTGAAGAGAGAATCGGATTCTTCACGTGAAATTAAAAGTTCAGATGACAAACAGGCCCATTGATGAAACTTAAGCTTGAGTTTTGGTCAAGGCATAACAGGAAGTTGCATTCAATGCCGCCCCTGGTTCAAGGGAAGCGAGGATCCTCTTGAGGCCCTTGTTGTAGACGCAGGGTCGCATGAATTTCAGCTCTGCCACCATCTTTCTGTCGCCATAAATTAAAAAGCACCCATTTTCCGCGTTTGGTGAATTTCCTTGTCAAATAATTAATAACTTAAAAGTGGGTAATCAATCAGTCGTTGTTTTTGATGCTCACACGTGGTGGAATAGAAATACGTACGCTTTCTATGGCCTACCTTTGTCATTCTCCCAATATTAAATATAGTAGTGGATTGTGTTTTCAGATTAGACATATTTCACAAAAGACAGCGGAGAAAATTACTCACTTTTAAAAATCTTGGAGTTGTTCCAAAAAAAAAAAAAAAAAAGAAAAAAATAGAATTGTTTATGTTAGGGTATTTATTATATTTATTATTTTAATTATATATTTAATTTTAATTAAATTTTATTAAAATTTTTAAATTTTTTTATAATACAAAATTAATTGATTTGTTTTTCAAATGAATTGTTTTATTTCGCAAAAGACAGCAAGTAAAATCACTCACCTTTAAAAAATCTGGAGTTGCTGGGACTGCGCTGCTGATGAGTGAGTTATGAGTCGAGCCTGCAGGTCTTTCTTGCTGAACACGATCTGAAAAAATCAATGTAGCTGTGATGGTTTCAAAGACAGATCATTACTTTTTGACGTACCAGTGAAAAGAAGTTAGATCGCTCCAATGTAACAAAAACTTAATGGGAGTTAATATCTGGTGGTTCTAAGCATTGTGGGTCTTTTTGACCATGAAAAGATATAAATTAGTTATTTAATTTAAAATGCATTAAGCACCTAGATTGCTATTGCCGCAACCTAATATTAATGAACTGAGGAAAAAACTATTTGCTGCAATAATTTTTTTTTTTTTTTTTTATATATATATATTTGGCATTTCTATTCTTTAAAATACTATAACCAAATCCATAAATAATAATAAAAAAAAATAAACAATTAAGAAGTTAACCAAATTCCCAAAAGCCGAGTAGAACAACCAAAGCCAATATTTGGCGTGGAACAACTACAACACTCATGAATTGCGGGGGAAGATTTCCGAGAATCATAAAAAAAAAAAAAAAAAATTAGCGAATTAAAAAAGCGCAGTCAAATCAAAGGGAAGAACACGCAAGTTTAGCTCTCAAACATAAGTGTATGGACTTCGACGACTCCATGTTTGAGGAAGATTACCTAACTTGCAAATTGATGGTAACGTCGAGCAACCGTTTCAGACAAATAGGATGGATACCCTTTTATGGGAAATAGCCGGGAAATTTCATAATCGAAGCTCTTACGTAGTGTGTAGCTCAAGATAAATGCGTTTCTCCACACGTCTCCTTCCAAGGAAAGGAGAGTGCGAAGCCAATGAAAAGTAAACCTTATCGAAAAAGCTCGACTGCGGAGGTCTTCCAGTTTAAGCTGGATGATCTCTTCCACACAAGGCTTCCAAAAAACAAAAAAAAGGCAATGTTCTCTATTCCAACTTGTGACCTCATAACCTTCCAGAGTTCCACTTACAAGGAAGAATCTTTTATAGTTTAAGGCTTGATAACGACTGCAAAAATGTTTGGTTGCAAAAGGCTTAACAAATAAAATGATGAAGTTCACTGTGTGTATCGTAGAATCTTGCCTCCCTGTGTTTAAGCTTGGTTTATGAATGAGATTACAATAACGCCTTGGTGTGTATTGACATTCCAGTAGAAATAAATAAAACAGCTTGGATCGCTGCAGATTTTACACGTACATTGAACAAACTTGGGATAAAATTGCATCACGTATAAGAGTATCGATGGTTAAATTACAAGATGGAAGATTCAGCACTTGTGTGACTGAGATGATAAACTATGACTTTCGATGCGAAATGACATGGAACAAAGTAACAGGAGAAGTGGCTAGTCAATCCATCAAGACAGCCATATCCAAATTAACAGACTCTTAACATTACTATATCATCGATCTACACAACCGTCTGCACCGGGTACCTGTGAACGCAATCCTCCCAGGGATTGCTACCAGAAGGCTTAACATTCCTCAAAGCTTGCCAAACTTGACTGTTACACTTGAAACCACTTCCAAAAGCAATCTGCCACACACGATTCCCCTTGCGCATCCTGCCCTTTGCCTCAATGTAAGCCAACTCATACCAAATCGAGCTCGAGGAAGTGTTTCCAAACCGATGGAGAGTCATCCTGGATGCCTCAACGTTGACTGGCAGAAGCTCCAAATTCTTCTCAAGCTCATCAATCACACCTCTGCCCCCAGCATGAATACAAAAGTGATCAAAGGCAAGCTTGAAGTCTGGGATATACGGCTTCACTTTAGCATTGAACAGCTTCCTAGCAACCAAAGTTGCAAAGAACAGAAGTTGCTCACTAATTGGGAGGACCATAGGACCCATGGTGGTGATGTTAGCCTTGAGTGCTCCACCAGCAATTGCCATAAGATCTTTGGACAACGAAACCCCAGTTTTTCCAGCATCATCCTGCTCCTGATAAATACATTTAAAAGCCTTATCATCAGCCCCCTTGTGGGTCCTCACCACATGGACAAGCTTGTATTTAGCCCGCCTTCTGTCTTTCGATTTGTTTGACAACAAGACCGCGGAGCCCCCAACTCTAAACAAACAGTTTGGTATCAGCATTGACTTCTTGTTCCCAAAATACCAATTCTGCGTAATATTTTCGGTACTCACAACAACAGCATAGGTATTCCTATGAACTTGCAACATGTCTTTTGCGAGATCAACTGCAATAACCCCAGCACTGCAGCCCATACCCCCAAGATTAAAGCTCCTAATATTCCCCCTCATTTTGTATTTATTAACAATCATAGCAGAAAGCGACGGTGTGGGATTGAATAAGCTACAATTCACAACAAGAATACCAATATCCTTAGGCTTGATATTGGTATCCGCGAACAGAATATCCAGCGCCCCAAACATCACCTGCTCTGCCTCTTCCCTTGCCGCCCGAATTGATGGCCTTGGGGGAACATAATGCATCGCTTCAGGGACATAAGTTTCTTCGCCAAGACCTGACCTTTCCAGTATCTTCCGCTGAAACTCCAGCGACGACTTGTCGAAATCCCCTGTTAGCCTCGAATGCTCCATGAATTGATCGTATCTGACCTTGAGCTCCTCTGGTGGCTTGTAACAAGCGTAGTTCACGAGGTAAACGGATCTGGGTCGGGTCATAATATAGACGGTGCATCCTAAAACGAGAAAAACGGAGCAGATGATGACACTGATGAGATTGTATTGGAGGTGGAGCCAGAGCTGACGAACATCATCCAGCTTCAATTGCGAAGCCTCCACTATAATGACCGCCATTATAGGGACGAAGCAGAGAGTCAAAAAATGACTCATCAAATAATGGTAACCCAGTTTGACATACTTAAGATTCACGCTTTGCAGGAAATCGGGTAACCGCCGGGAAAGCTGGTTCTGGACTCCGCCAGCGCCGGAGGCACTACTCGCGGCGGCGGAATTGGAACTCATGTTGAAACAACAGTGAAAAGAAGCACAACAATTACAATGGGAGAACTCGGAAACCCGAAAACGCTGAGGACCACAAACGTACGTGTGTGTATAAATACTCACTGCACACGGTATCTGATTGATTGGGTGACGAAAATATTACAATGGAAGGGAGGTAGGTGAGGTTTAGAAAAGTTTGATACAACTGCTACAGAGACCAGTTTTTACCATGATTATAGCTCACTTACACTTAACACGAATGGGTAGATAGATGGATATGATCTGAATTGAATTGAATGCAAATTACCTGGGAATGAGAGAGTTCTTCTCTCTCTCACAGTTTCTCTCCCTCTTTTTCTTTACATGAAAGTGATTATTTTATATTCTTCGTTGGGTATATTTTCCCTTATCGATTGACCTAATATATGAGAAATCAGATGCCCACCTCAAATTTTGAGAAAGACTCGGGGAGCAAGGTGGGAGAGAAAGAGAGAGAGAGAGAGAGAGAGAGAGAGAACGTGTCCCTCTCTTACCTTTGGCTCATGTTCGGACAAGAAAATTTATTTAAAAAAAATATATATATATAATCATATCACACGAAATAAAAATAATTTGCTGTGAGAAGACAAATTTATTATTTATTAAGTATCGGCACATAAATAAAAGATTCATGGTTTCTTCATAATTAAGAGTTTGGAAGATAAAGAATAAAATATTATCCAAATACAATTGATTAAGAGGGTCCATAAATGACATCAAATATTAATTTAATTATGCTTAATATTTTTTTTTATTTCTAAGGCTATGCGTGAGTGTGTATGTTTTTCGTGCCAGTCAAATTATTTTCCGAATTGTGATTTCAAGTATGTTGAATTTCCGTAACTTTGGTGGCTTACTCTGTTTCCTAATCGCGTAATCTTTATTATATAATCATAGGATTTTTTAGATTAATCCATATTTAAATAATATATATATTGGAGAACCTTCCTATAATCCCATGTTTGGTGGCCTACTAATTCCCACATACTAGCATGACACTTGGAGAGCAAGTGATACCATCCTCAGCTTCCATTAGAAGCTTATTCAAACCATTCCATCATGCGCTAATTAGCACCACGCCGTTCTAGTGAAAAAAAAAAAACACAAAAGAAAAGAAAAAGTCCGAATTCGCACAAAGCCGCCCATTTTGACGGAGTTAAATTAAATTTTCCGGGACGGCTAGGCCATTTAAGGAATTGAGGTGGGTGCAGCAGGAAAAACAACTCGACGTCTCCCGCCATGCCTATGCTTCCAGCTCTTTATCGTATTTGACCTTGCAAAGATTGTCCTTTTACGCGGCGCGGGGAAAATTTTAGGTGATTCAAAAGTAATTAATTTAAATATATATTATTGATTTTTATATTATATATAAAAGTATTAATATACAAAAATATAAAATAAATTAAGTAACGAACAAATAAAACAAATGCCTTTGTTTGAGAATATTTCAAGTGATTGGCATTAAATGTGTCGTGTTCAGGTTAGTATATTTTGTATGGCATATTAATGAAGGAATCTGAGATTTTTAATAAAAAATTATAATTTTGCAAATTGAGATTACAATCATATTAGTTAACCGACCCGATCACTAATACGATCAATTAAAAAGAGTTGTAAGGTAAAACCTGGTGGGTTCAGTTAATCTTCGTCACTTTGGGGTTCGTGTAGTTTTTACTAATATCGTGGGAATTGAGCCTAAAAGTCCAACGGGCCAGCTTTCATTTCGTAAGACTGGCTGCTTTATTTTAACGCGCCCGGGCTTTGATTGGGCCTCACAAAAATCCAACCCATTCTTATTTATTCAGCGTTTTTGTTAAGCAACGAAGGTCGGTGGGACCAGTGACTTTAGAGTAACATGAACCGACTCTTTCTCGGCTTTCTACGCCCCACAAGGACAAGAAAGGCCAAGTTCGGTGGGGCCGGGGTATAATATTATAAAAAAAAGGGGAAAAAGGGAAATTAGGGCGGTGGATGACGGGCTAATTTCTCTTTACTGTGGGCTCAAGAATTGGAAAGCTTATCCCCCGGGATGGAAGAAACTCTCAGGTGTTGCCACTCACGAGTACCCTGGAAAATAAATTGAATCCAGATTGGCTATAAGCTTCCAATTGTGAGAATGACCCAATAGCGTGTTGACACGTTCCGAGCTCAATGGTATAACCGTTACAGAATCCTTCATACTCTCTCATACATGTCATAGAGCCGGTTCGTTCCTGGTTTTTATCGGATCAAGGTAGGCGTTCTCTGGCTCTGGCCATTGTTTCTCCTAATTATTGTTTATTAATTTAATGGGTATGTATTGAATTCGGTATCTGGGCCTTTTTCTTTTGTTGGGGAATGTGATTGAGCGGTTGTGTGCATTTCTCTCATACTTGTCTGTTTATGGTATTATGCATATCCGTATGTTTTGTTTGTGTTGTGGGGCTTGCTGACAGGTTCGTTTGTTTGTTTGTTTGTTTGTTTGGTGCGGCCTTATGGTAGTTTTGATTTTGTTTTTGTAATTGAAAATTGCAATGGGTAACTGAGGTTTTTAAAGGACTTGTGTATTACCTTATGGTGAATGGATAGACAGTTTGTTCTGGAATAATGAATTCAACATGCTGTGAAGTATAGAATTCTCCGAGTCAAAATCTTCCTGTTCTGTGGGAGGCTGCTTCCTTAGAGCATTGTGGGTTTTGGGATGGCTGCTGACTCTGAAACCCATTTTATTTATTGCAATAAGTGGCTTTCTCTGTGATTTTAATAAAGTTTTAATGGTATACTATTCAGTTACTTGTATGCGCTTGGGTGGTCACCCGGGCAGTGATCTGTGGGAGTAGGGGGTGGATTGGAGTGGGGTTGAGCTTTTGTTTTTCCTGCCTGATTTTAGCGGGAATATAGCTTTAATTGGAATGAAACCACCGTAGATGAAACTTGAGACCTGTTAAAGTTGGATGGTCAGCTGACTTAGTTTTGTGGATATCAATTTCTGTGTACAAGGACTTACCAAGGATGGAGATACAAAAAGATCAACAAGAAAGGCAGCCAGCACCTGTAGTCACTTCATGCCGGAAGAAGAAGAATGAGGAAGCCACATTTCTGGAGGATATAAAGGATCACATTGATGAGTTCATCCATGCATCTATGGATGAGCATAAGACATGCTTTAAGAAGACCATTCAGAAGGTTAATTCTGACTTTCAAACTTAATGCTAATTGTTACCTTTCCAGAGGCTTGATTCTTAATTCTATAATCCATGCTGACATACGAATTTTGGTTCATTGCTAGATGTTTGGAATGTCCAAGGTGGTTGCTGAGAGGAGTGGTGATGGTCAGGAAGTCGAAAGTTCTCTTCCCCTCCGAACTATAGTGTCAAAGTAGCATGTCCTCCTGCTTCTTGTGATTGCTTAATAACTAATGCTGGAACATTGCTGTTAAGTTTGTAGATAAAGGGTAAGAAACTTAATATAACTCCAGCATCATATTTCTGCTACATCAGCTTTTGTCTAGTTTCATTGGATGAGTTTTGCGGCTTGACTTTCATATTTTGTTAATTTCTTAAAATTGCCTCAACATAGATTATGCTTGTTGACCATTGTTTGAAATCATGCACTGTATTTTGCGTTGGCCTCGGCCAATAAAAGTTTGCACGGCAGAACCTGCCTGAGCCGTTGTGGGTAGTTGAACTTAAGAGACCGCTGTTGATATTGGTCTTGAGATAACATGAAACTACTCTTGATTGTTAGAGAGGAAAACAGAGACTAAGCGGACAGCATTTCTTCGTTAAGGGACATTTTCGATGCATCCTAAGCAAGACTGCGAATCACTTATGTGTGGGCTATGGTCATTTTTAAGGGTCTGAGAAGCTAAATTTTGTGCGAATAATGTCAGTCTCTTATCAGATGCATCGTGAAGGCTATTCGAATGGTGGTATTTAGATGTACAATGATTCGGTTGCTCTGTCCGCACTGGTTTGCCATCTGAATTAGGGCCTGCTTGATTTAACTGGAGGGCTGTTAAATGATAGATGATTATTGATAATCAAAATTAAAAATTGATAAAATTGAGAATAAATATTACCTGTTTGAATAACATCCTTTGAACCTACAACAAGGTTCGAAGGCAGCCTGCCCACTTAGATGACGTTTGTTTCTGGATCAATGACCAGTAAAGGGATGGATTGAACTGGGGATGGATGGACAAAAACCGGCCCAAAATCAATCGTCTTTCATCTAAGTATAATAGTCAACTCTCCTTTTTACCTTGTGTTGGACAATATTTCTAGTGTTCACCTTGGCTAGGAAATAATTTAGATCTTTCCGGGTCATCTTTTTGTACATTTTCAAACTGTTATCTCACATGCAGTTAAAATCAAGTCTGAATATAAGAATTTCATGAATAAATAATTACGGTGCGTTTTAGCAAAGGTCACCAACAAAGAAAGTGGTTGAACAAAACCACCTAACATACTTTGAACTTTGACCTTTATAATTCGCGGAGTCTTGCCCAAGTAATCACAATTGGCGAACGTCCCTCTCTTCAGCAATTGGCCTTAATTTCAATGTCCTTGGAATTTGAGACCAATTACCCGGCGGCATATCGTCTTATCTTCCTCAATTTTAATCCTTACTTTAGTTAGCTACTTAGGATCTAGACTTGAATTACTCATTACATACTATTCTTAGTATTATTTTAACCCAACGCAGTAACTCATAGTTGCATTATTTTTATCAATTCCAGGTTATAGCAGTGCTAGTTGCAGGAATATTTTATCACGGGACCAACGAGTTTGTACAAGAAGAAAGATCCAGAGCTTACGTAACCTTCGAACTCAAACTATTTTCTTCTCTTAATGTGTCGCTAAAAAGGGTACACGTTGCACACACTCGGAGGAAAATTGCAATCACCCTAAAACAGGGTGTAAAATCAGACCAGCTCCCCGTTGTTTTGTCCTTTCTGCCCGTCATATTCATCACTTTCTTGGAATAGAGAGAGCATTTAATAGCTTTTTTGGGCGAGAAAAATGGAAAAGGAAGCAGTGATAGCTCACAGTTCTAGCAGGGAAGATCATAGATTATAGCGAATTTTAAGAGCATACCAAATGTGCATGCCATAGTACCAAATCCTGTATTTTTTTTTTTTCCTTCTTTTTCAGGTATATTGGCAACAACCTGTAATTATTTTCAAAATAACGCTATTTCCCGCCTCTCAAGTCTTAGATGTCCCAAGTCACCATCCTGATGCAACAACAAACATTATCTTCCTAGTAATTAGTTATGTCCTGTTTGTGAGTTGGTATGTTTCTAGTTATCGTTGCTTAATTATTCGGACTTTTAATTCGCTTATTACATTGTTGATCTGAAGAAGAAGAAATAGATGCTAAAGAAAATAAAATACAGAAGCACGTAGTGACAGGGCTGGATAATACATAAATATATTTCATTTCTGATCAACGTAGATGCGATAGAAAGCCAAAGAATCCCAAGATTCAAAGTTGCTTTCATTGACAGATACAATCGGCCATATATATATATATATATATATATGGCGATCCAGGGAGATGGAAAATGAGAGATGGAAATAGCAAGAGGTGGAACAGAATAACTTAACAAAATACTCATATGGTTATATGGTACCATTCTTGAATAGCTACTAATAGAGCCCCTACAGCATCTGATGCTTTGGAGGAGAGGGCAAATGGAACTTTCTTGCTGCTGATACGATGTGAGCTGATAGAGTTCACTGATGCCTCGTATTTTTATTCCTGTATGCCAAAAAAGGGAGAAATAGCTAAATGATCAATATTCAGGAATTAGAAATATATAGTGATTTGTTAAAACCCATCTGGTTTCTAAGTTCTCAGACAATCCTTGAAGTTGATCTAGAATGGGAAAAAGGGGGCTAAGAGAATCCGTTTGAAGTTGATTCTAAGACTTCAGTGGCACTAATGATACAATTCCTTTATTAGATTCGGTTGCCTTTTGGTTGTGGGATCTCGTGGCTGTAAGTCAACACATGCTTGACCATTCTTTTATCGACTGAAGTAAATGGCAAAGTTTGTTAGTATTAACTGACACATAGAAATGGATTGGACTTTTACTAGCTGCAATAATACCTCTTGCGCTCATCATTCTTAGCTCCACTGGTGCTGCCTCCCGTGGTCCTGTAATTAGGGAAAGGCACTCGACCTGACTCAATATACTGGACATCCCGTTCAAGCAGCTCGTAATGCCTCTTCACTTCATCTGGGGTTTTCCCGCCGACCGCCTTGGCAACGTTGTGCCAGCGGTCGGGCGTGTCCTTGTCATACACAGCCAATGCCCTCTCAAAGTCCTTGTTTTGCTCATCAGTCCAGGAGAGTGAGCCGCGAGAGGACATTGAGCTGGATGCCATTTTCTTGGTGATTCTGGAGAGAAGTTAAGATGAGGATTGTTTGTATGGCTAGATAGAAGGCCTAAGATTATGTGTCTTGATATGAGAAGGCTGCAATGCACAGAGGACAATGAGAGGGGAAAGAAACAAAAGGAATGGTATGTGCAAAGAGGTGGCGATGGCCTGCTCTTTATAAGCAGAGATTGAGCGTGAGGTGAAGTGGGGTAGCGCCAATGGAAAAGAAATCTTGCAATATGTAGTACAACTTTTACGATCTGTCTTCTTAGGAACCACACAGCGAAAGCAGGACAAACAAGTAGAAGCAGAAGAGCAACTATGATGTTAGGAGAATCGTATCTCAAAGAACTTAGACAAGTGAAATTAAGGAGCTCAAATGGGTCCTTTTCTCTCTTTATGAACATATCATGTCGCTGGATTTTATTCTTTATTAAATGCTACGCGTTCATTGTGAGTTTGTAAACATAATTAAGAACTGAAACTATGCATTAACCTAGAAAAGCACTCTTTAAGGTTTAGCAAATAAACTTAGTTCTCATCAAAAATTTATCTGGCTTTGGTCATGGTCCATTTTTCTGGTCAGTCAGTTGAGTTGGATCCTGAGAAGAACAAGAATATGGAAAAAAAAAAAAAAAAAAAAAAAAGTAGACATCTCAATATCCCATGGTAGGCTTCTGCATTTGTTGAGATTTTAAGTAGATTACAACTTTCCTGTTGATTGCTCCTCCCTGCGGTAAGGTTCTGAGGTGGGGTCCAAGCTGGAAACCATGATCAACGGAATGACATCTTTACTATTAATCTTTCACGTGTGCACCAAAAGTTCATATTTTCTTATCAAAAAGTTTGTTGTATTTGTGTTCCATTTCAGTTTCGCAGAAGATAAGGTGATCTTACAACTGTACTATGTCCTGAACGACAAGCAAACTAGCTGGCTTGTCCGATTACGTACAATGATTAAATCATGCTCTTATCTGTAGGAAAAGCTCAACATATGTTACCCACCCTTTCAGCAGTCGGGACCCTCTCCCCCCTTAACGTGGGGTTTTCTGCGGTTTGCGTTTATTTTAGCGGGCATTATTAGCTCGTACCTCGTCATCGTTTTGCTTTGTCTAGTGTGCAAGAATGTTGAAGCACCATGTGGCGATGGAATTAACGTAATGAAACGAGAAAGCCTTTGCCAAAGGTTGAAAAATAAGTTGAGGCATATCATAAGCTAACATGATGATGATCTCGGGACACGCTTGAGGAACCACGTGCGTGTTTGGTTTTGCTGTTGAAGGATCAAAATTCATTATTTTAAACAACTATTAACTACCTTTTTAAAACACTAATTATTTTTACCACTCGTCCGTTTAGAATGTCAGTTGTCTGTTTTCTCTTTTACCGCCAGGATTGAGTGATGGTCAAAAAAGATCGCCTCAGAGAGTTTAATTTTTACCTGTTATAGACAATGCAAAAGGACATCCTTTTCCGTGCCTAACAGGTTCAAATTACGTATCACATTATCCAAATTAGAGAACCACCATCCATGGCAAGGATATCTACGGCTGTTTTGTCTGTTTTCTTTTTTACCTCCAGGATTGAGTGATGGTCCAAAATGATTGCCTCAGAAGAGAGTTTGCCCACTTGTTTAATTTTTACCCATTAGATAGGACTGAAAATAATTATTTTTGGTTGCCATGTTCTGCAACTCTTCAGTCCCCATGCCATAGAGATGGGTTGGACAAATTCTGGTTGCCTGGCTGACCCATGTACCTGTTTCGGTCCCATAATTCTGCATATCGTTGCTGACGTCATATACGGTTGGTGATGGGCAACCAAAATCGAATAACGTGATCTCTTTAACAGATATCTGATCATCCTAGCACCCAATGCCCCAGTAGGGTTGTAGACCCTATCTCCTCCCAACTTTTTCCCTAGTAAAATTTAGGGTTATATTTGTGGATGTGAGCTCTTGATGCGAGCCTAGGTAAAGTAGAATCAAAATCTTTTGTTACACCAAAAATAGATTATAAATGTACAACTCTATGACTGTGATTGCAATTTTATTTTTTTTTTATTGTTTTAGTCACGGTCACCAATCACGTCAAAAAAAAGAAAAAGTCCCTCCTAACATTTTCATAAAATTTAAACCCAGTTGAAAGGAAAAACAAAAGGGAAAAAAGTATGCCTTAGATAGGTGGGTTGGCTAGAAGTAGGTCAATACACACCGGGAGTAGCGACCCAATAATCAAACTTGGATTAACGAGAGTGATGCAAGCTGAACGATGACCCTCATCTGTTATCTGCTTAAATTGGGAATGTCTCACTCGAGAAGCTGCCATGATATCTTGGCAAGAGAAAATATCTGCTGGACAAGACGTTAAATCTTGTGGAAGCATCAGAATTCTGAGGCCGGTGGAGCGATAGTGTGATACCATGGCTTTAGGCTGCAAGTTGTTTGGAGTAGCCCCAACCTAAAAGCCTATGCTAGCTAAAATCTTGCAAGTAGATGTTAAGTTTAGTCCATTCATTTCTTTTAACACCACAGTCTATGGAATCAGCCTTCAAGCTTGAAGTGATTAAAAAGGAGGAAAATTATGCTGGCATCACTTTTTTTTTTTTTATGCCGAAGAAACTAATAAACCTAAATTCTGGAATTCTCTGTCTGCAGTCTATCATCGTTGCTTGCTGCACGTATATTTGTACAATTACAAGGGATTTAGATCACCCTTTTGGACTCCAGTTGTCATCAGTGTCTTAAATTGTTTGTCGGGTTTCTCTTTTTCCCAGAATTCGGCAACTTTCCCGAGCATTGGTAGTGTATGTGGACCCCTACCAATGCAGATGGCCGTGATGATTGGTTGACAATTACGTCCGCAACTTTCTAGGAATCTGTACGAAGAAAAAAAAGAAAGGCAAAAAACGAAAAAAAGAAGAATTTGACAGCGTAGATATGCACCCTCTTGCCACATTTTGGAATCCACATCACCATCCCCCTTTGAAATAAATATCTGCCGATTCCTCCCCGCTTGCCAAAGCCAATTTTCCTCTGCCAGTGGTCCTTATATACAAATTGGAGAAATTGTATTGCCATTGGTCCTTGCATACAAATTGGAGAAACTGTATTGCTATGGAACACTCACAATGCAAGAATGCAACCTGCAATTGGATATTTGGATCTTAATTAATTTTACCATCCTAGAGTCCACAAAGTCAGGAATCTCCAAATTTATGGGGTGGAAAAGAGTCCACCTAGCTTAGCTGTTGGTCCAAACCTAGCCGCAAAAAACTCCTCTCAAGGCCTTTTTGAATGGAATCTTTGAACAAAGAGGAGAAATCGGGTGCATGATAATATTTATTGGTACCAAGACAAATAATTCCAATTGGTTTAATTTAGCTCTAGAAAGAAGCGCAATGCAAAAAAAAAAAAAAAGAGGCTATTGTGGGAATTAGATTTCCATTAAGCTTTCCCTCAAAAGTCGATCGATTATAAGCATCTGTTTGTGAGTGGTTATCCCTCTTTCCTTTTGTGATTCTAATTGGGAACAGGTGCAAGCCATTCTAAGTTGATAATGCTTCTGTGGCTTGTGCGTAATTGGGATAAGATAGATGTACATGTTAGTCTTAGAATATGAACCATGCAAAAGATAAACCGAAAAAAAAAAAAATGGAAAAGAAAAGGGAAATCATTGATACCAGCTAGATCAATATATTGGTCTACAAGTTCTCTAAGTTCCAATGAAGTTTTGTCCAAGCTGGTGAGGGTCACAGGGGCATTGGACCAGAACTTGGCAGTGTTTGAGTATAATTTTTGGTTATTAATCAGAAAAGGCTATATGCATCAGTATGCTGCTTCAAACGTAAGAAGATTCAATAATCACAGACAAAGATTTTGTGGGGCATAGCTTATCATATCTCACACTTTTAATCTCTTGTTGCTCATAGCAAAGTGCAGCTGCAAGTCAATGCTCAGGTTTGACGTCTTCCGAATAATGCAACCAGAAATATGCTTTACATCCGAAAGTAGTTCATCTTCTCAGGATGACGTTGTTCACTTTCCTCCCATCTATCCTAGTGAATCTTGATTTCCAACTTTACTACTATGATATAATATCTTTGTGACCTTGTTTTAGAGTATTTTTTTTAAATATTGTTGTCCATTTAAACTATACTTTTCATTAATTATAATAATATAATATATAATTAAATAATTAAATTTCGATATTTTGATATTCTGAAATATATTTTATATAGTATTTTTGTTGGCAACTTATGGCAGAGTAATTGTAGCCCTTTTATCTTGTTGTCAGTGAGTCAGATGATTCTAACTCCGACAATTTGGCTCATAGATGTAAGAAGCAGTCTTAGTCGTGAGAGTCAGGTTCATCCCCACCGTTATTAGCGCAAATAGTTTGTTTGTGGTGCGTGAGGCATCCGTACGCACGTTTTGTGCGCGCCCGCGTCTTTTTAAAATTTGACATTATTTTCTGTAGTTCTTCGAACCACTGGACCGTTGGAATAATCTCACATGATATGAAAAAGGTCAAAGAAATTGAACTTTTATTGAAAAATGCATCGGCAATTAATTGTTACCAAACAGCAATCCTCATCAATGAAGTCCTCGACATTTAAAAAAAAAAAAAAAAAAAAGAATCCACCATCCTCGATGCAAATAATTTGTACTAGTAGTGTAGTCTCACATGCACCACTGAAGTAAAGGTTTTTTTATTTTTTTTTATTTTTGGTTACACGTGATCAGCCAATATACACGTATCTATAGGATTTTTCAGACTATAAAATTCCTGAACTTCTCGACAATCAAATCCAAAAGGATGGGTGATAATGTGTAGGCAGACTGACTATTCACACGTTTCCACTGTCACAAACGGAATCTGTAGCAAAATGCACGAGGAGATAGAGTTGAGAGTTACTGTTAAATCTCTGTCCGCAGATGGGCCTCACCATACATTTTTGGGTTAGAGACATGGGCCTTTGTGTTCTCATTTCTTATCCATGTGGGAAATTTTCCCCAACAGTTATGGACCCCAGAGTTCAAGACAATATGCCCTCTAAACACTACATCCCTGGAAAGGTTCTGAACTTTATAGACGACGAATAACACCCACAATAAACTGGATGCCTTTCTTTTTGCCAACCTGTAAATAAAATCCATATATTGATATTTCCAGGCTCCAGGGGCACCTGTCCGTTTGGGCTTGTTTTCAATATTTTGAGCCTCCAGGGCTAGCTGTCAGTTTGGGTTTGTTTTCAAAAGGGTTGGGTTTTGTTCCTTCAAATTAGGCTTTTCATATAGGCCCACTTCCCAATCTTCCCACACCCCAGGCTCAAAAAACACTTTATCCTCTAATTCGCCAGTCTTCCCGCCAACCACCCTCCACACACCAAGCCACGCCCCTGGGCACCGACGAAAATGGTCTAAACTATACTTTGAGAAAGCGGAAATGTTCCCTCCTGCTCAGAAAAAAAAACACCAAAAAGAAAAGTTTTCCTCAATTTTAGCAATCGTTGAAATTGAATCAGGAAGAATATCATCTCCGGTCCCTAAGCCTGACGAGGACAAACTTGTTTGACAGCCCCAAGGCACACAAGAGAATCCAATGTTGCCTGAAGAGCAATAATAATAATAAAAAAAAATTTTTTGGACAGATCCAACTGCAAGAATTACGGTTGAAATTCCAATTAAGTTAATTATCTTGCATTACAATATTCATTATTATTTTTTAAAATTATTTTTATATTACATAATTTTTTTATTAATTTTTATTTTACATAATTACAAATATTTTTTATTTTTAATTTTTAATAAATTTATCATATTATTTTTAATAAAATATTATATAAATTTTAAAATAATAATTAAATTATATTTTTAAAAAATTATTGTAAAAATATTTAAATATATTTCTTAAACAATTTTAACTATAAAAATATATTTTTTTATTTTTTAAAATAATTTTTTTTAAATTTTTTAAAAAATTTATATTTAATATTATTTTATATTTTTTGTTATTAATTAAAAAATTATATGATAAATTTAATAAAAATAATATTTTTAATTAATAATTTACATAAAAATAATTTTTTTAAAAAATAAATCTGAAAAATTTAAAATATATGATTAAATTTAATTAAAAAATATTTTAATAAAATATTATTTTACCTTTAAGACTAATTTTTACTTTAACCTGTTGAGGGACCAGTCTTCATAGGATATTCTTCTCTCTTTATCTTCTCCCTCCTCCACCAATCATCAAATACCCTGTACTTCAATTAAACAAATCAATCTTTTTTAAGTTAGACTATTTCGGGGCCACATTTATTTATTATTTCTCGAATTACACCAGACTCTTCCCCGCAAATGACGTTAATGGATCGCACAATTAGTTGTTCACCTTGCCACTGTGAGTTCGGAAATGGCGTTAACGGGCACTATTTCATCCGGTAAGGCTATTCTTTGTTTTCATATAATTATCGCAAGCAGGTTTCCGCAGCTTTTGGATGGATGCGATTAAGTGGGGATTCAGAGGGGAAGTCTTGTACTCCTTTCCTAGTCCAACTCCTCGACATTGCACTGTGAGGGCGAGCCGGGCCCACATTGCTGCAGCCTAGTTTAGATCTGAGTTTCTTCCTGCCTGTTGACCCAAAAATTAACGAAAGGAAGAACTGAAAAATTCATTTTCCCCCCCCTTAATTAATTGATTTATTTATTTTATTCGAAGAGTCCAAAGATGTAAAAACCGGAATTCATTCCAAATCGAAACAAAAGACATGCAGATAAACATCTCAAATTATTATTTTTTTTTTTTTGATTTGATAATTTTCTTTCCACAACGAAAGGTACACAACCATCACAAGTAACCATCGGTCAAAAATGCAGAACAAGGACACAGAACAGAATCAAAGCAACGAAACCGCACAACATAACCAAACGTAAACCCCATAACTAGCCCACAAACCCAGCCCAAACCCACAACCCAACCGGATCCCCCGTACTAACTCCTCCAGTTGCCATCAGACGCACCTCCGCCCCTAGAGTAACGAGATCCACCGTCACCATAGCCACGGTCACGCCCACCTCCATAGCCTCCACCGTATCCACCGCCGTTGCGGTTGTAACCTCCTCGACCTCCTCCATCACGGCGGTTTCCACCAAAACCTCCACCACCACCACCGCGACTGAAACCACCGCCGCCGCTTCCACGGGACTGAGCTTCGTTAACAGTGATATTGCGGCCGTCAAGATTCTGGCCATTCATTCCCTCAATAGCATCCCTCATCGACTTCTCGTTGCTGAATGTCACGAACCCAAAGCCGCGAGACCTTCCAGTCTCCCGATCATTGATGATCTACAGAGAAATCAATCGAACCGATCAGATCTACAGATCCCAGACACGAAATCTCCATCATAAAAAAAGAATTCAAATAAAATAAAGTAAAATCGACCGTTCTTCGCCCAGAGGATGAAAAAGAACGTACCGATTGGAGATTAGTAACATAAAGAGAGAACAGTAGTAACACAGATAATAGTAACATAAACAGATCAAAGATCTTGAATCGACAAGGCCGATTCGGGTCGGGTCAGATCCGATCTCGACAAACCGACCTTCGATTCAAGGATATCGCCGTAGGGGCTAAAGGCCTCATGAAGGGTTTCGTCGGTGGTCGCCCAGGCAAGGCCGCCGATAAAGCAACGATACTCAACTTCGGCAGACGCCATGGGAAAACCCTAAAAGGTCAAGGACTACTAAGGAAATTTCACAAAACTAGAAGAATAACAGCTGTGAGAAGGGAGTTTCTCCCGAACCCACAGTTTTATAGAGGCGTGATGATGATTTAGGTAGTTAACCAGGGTTACTTTCGGGGATTTGTAGTGGGGTTATCGAAATTGCGAGGCTTTTGTCTGTTTGGTTATGCGGCAAAGTCTTGTCTCGAATGAGAAGATACGGAAAAGTTGATTAATAATATATTACAGAAAAAAAAAATTGTCCATTTGTTTGTCTCTGACTGCTCGATCAAAAAATTTGGACTCCACTAAAAAAATTTATTTTACTGTTTAAATTATTTTTAAAGTTATTACCGTACTTTTTTTCAGGTTCTTAATTATTATTAATAAAAATAATATAAATGACTTAATTATTTTAAATAATTTATTAAATAAAAAAATAAATTTAAATATTATAAATTATTTTAAGGATTAAATATAAAAATTTATGTTTTAAATTTATTAAATACATAATATTATAATAATTTTACATAATATCAATTTTACGAGGTATAATTATGTTTTTTTAAATCAAAGATAAATGTAAACTTTTACATAAAATAATTGATATGCCTCTATTTTTTTTTTCTTAACAAGGATGGATGTTTATTTTTTAACAGTTATGAATAAAAATAACTTTTTGAAATGGACAAAATTTATGAGTGAAGCCCAAAAAAAGTAAAAATTAAATATATTTAAATTTCAAATCCAAAACTTTAAAAAAAAAAAAAAAAAAACTAAAATCTCTCTACTGCCGCCTCACAGCCTAATCCGAGCCGAGGAGGAGGCAAACGGTGGATTTTACCATCTGAGTATAGTCGTAGTAGGCAGGGCAAGCGGGAGACTATTCGAATATACAAAAGTTGCTCTTTATTTTTGCCTTTTCGGGCGTGGCAAACCATGGTTAACAAGAACGGTGGCCCGGGTTGAAGTGGGGTCCACGCTTTGCGAGCCTGCTGACCATATGGCGTATACAGCACGGATACAGACGGAAAAAGCGACTGATATTTATTGCCTTTCCCTTCGCTGAAAATATCTTATAGGCGAAAAGACAATTGTACCCTATATTGAAAAATTGCCCGGAGAGTCCGTTTAGATATTTTCTCCTTCTTTATCTTTTTTCTTTTTTTAAGACTACTGTTAGATTAAAATCTAGTATATTAATAAATAGATAAATAGTTAATTTTAAATATAAATTTATATATTATATTATTTAAATTAATATAAATATTAAGTTATCTGATATTTTATTTTTAAAATTTTAATTAATTAATTTTTAAAATTTAAAATTTTTAATTTTTATTTTTTTGACTGCAAGGGATGATAATAGACATGAGTGTTGAATTTATTATTTAGAAAACCACAAATTGAACGAAGTGTACCACTAAAATATATAGGATTTATGGCATGACATGGTGTGGGTTAATTTGCGAGTACCATTATTTATAAATTATATGCCCTACATTTTCCTATTATACAAAAAAAATAAGGACAAGTTTTTTTTTTTTTTTCTTATACTTATCATACATGAAATAAGTGAAATACTCGGGCACTCTAATATTCTCGCTTGGGGTCAACTTTGGACCGAGAATTGATTAATTAGAGGAGGAGCACACTGGAGGCCCGGCATTGCTTGACTGGACTCCGACCCATATCCAAAGCCTGGTTGGCGTATCCTTGCCGAAACTAATGGTCCAATGTACTGATTGCTTGCAACATGAAGTCCAATGAATCCTAAGGCAAAGTTCAAAGTCCATAGCAGATGGGCAACATTGTTTCGTTGAATAGGCCCCAATGGCCGTCTGGACTGGTCAACGTTGGGCCTGCGTCTTCCTCTCGATCTTTGTCGGCGATGTCTGTACTTCCCCAACCCTGACCTCTTTGTCTGCCAAGCTTTTACCGAAGACTGGGCTGGCTCATTTTCACGATTTATTCAGCCAACCCCTAGGCCTGCTTGTTGTGTATAAAAATTGGATTATCGGGGTCAAATTACGAATCCATTTTTGCTTCTGTATTCCTGACTGAGTCAAAGTAAACAGCTTTGCAATGTCCTTGATTAATCAAATTATTGACTAGTAATCATGCGACCAACTTAACTGAACGGGATTTGTTATTGGCCTCTTTTCTTTTCAGTCTCTGCCGAAAAGGGTGCCGTGCCGGCATTTTCTTCTTTCATTGTCAACAGTTCCGTTCCATTACTATAATGCCATGTCATTTTTGCTACTGTACCTTACGAGCAACCTATCTTCATTAGGGATTTTTATGTGTCCCAATTCGGGCAGTATTTGACTAAGTTCGGTAAGCTACTTCTTGGATTGAAGACTTTAGGATGATTATTAATTTGAATATGTCATACCCTCCATCCATTCCTCCATTTGTCCGCGTGCATCCGCATGTATCTTGTGAGTGTCGTCTTTTTTTGAAAGCTTTGGCCGACAATGTGTGGCCGACTACTTGGAATTTCAGTGTTGATTCTTTTTGCTTTTAGACTCGAGATAAAGTTCAATAATATGCGAAGAAACAGTTTACTCTAAATGGAATTTCAACCGTTTGTGTACGAAACATTAGAAGTTCTACAATGGGGCCACCGTTGTAACCTCAAAAGAGTAAACAAATTGATCAGCAAGCACAGCTAACTTCTGAAAGTCTTTTTTTTTTTTTTTTTTTGGACAACGACATGAATTTGATTGGTTGTAATTTGATCTTACGATTCAATTGTTGATCAACAAAGTGGAGAGGATACCCATTTTATGGAAATTATTTTCTAAAATTCTTGGGGGCAACTAAAAGGGAAATTGGATTTATTCTTCGCAAAATTTGAAAACGAAAATGGGTCCCCATTTGTTTCTTCGTTTAATGTCATCAGCACAAACTTGTTTCAAACTTCACTTCACGTATTTCTAAAGATTGTGGTTCACAACACAATCATAGAAGCTCGACAAACACTCACGTTTTATCTTGGCTTATAAATCACTGCTAAACTGTGATTTGTCCTTCAAGTAGGAAAAAGAAAATTGGGTACACGTTGCTGTTGATTGACAATATATGATACTTATTTTTTTTGTCGATGAAGATATTATATTACCGAATCAAGCCAACTCTAGATGCCTCGTACACGGATTTCGATCATTTCTTCAATTATTGAAGTGATACGTATCTTGCAATATTATTGTATTCGGTATCTTTGCTTTTATAATCGTCAAAGTGAAGGCCAAACATGTTGACATTTGGTTTTTGTTGCTTTACGGTCTAGACATTTTGATTTAAGATGTTGATTCCCAACCCCCGTCGACGATGGTCATCTATATATATGTGTGTGTGTGTGTGTGTGTGTGTTTGTAGTGAAGAGTTTTAACATGGGATGTGGGAGAAATTATGAAAAACAACAAGGCTGCATCTCTTTTGCAATACTAACGAACTTCTGGTTGAACAAATTAAAAAAAAGGGGGTAGATTGGTTTACAGCCTATAGAGATTCAGTTGGTTTCATTGCAATGCACATGCTTTGAGCTGACTCCAACGTTGCAATGTTTCACAATTCTTTCTGCTATCGAGACAATTAATACCTAACCTTTTTAATTAAGGAAGAGACGGGAATTCGATTCTTACCTGTTGAAAACTTTCTCTCCCTATTAAATGCTTACATAATTTGTGTAAAAAAAAAGAAAACGAAACCTCACTTTCCTTCGCTGTTCTCTCACGTGCATGACACCCTTGAGCGACGCACATTATACGTGCTAAGCACTAACGGCTACTTTGTAGAAATCATGATGAGCAGCAGTTTCAAATTTAATAATCATAGCCTAAAAATATACAGATAGTTGTGATATGATTGCTTCATGATCTATTCATAATATTATATAAAAATTTTATGTTTTTATCTCTGTCCATAATATTAAATTTATAAAAATAATATTTTACTGAAAATTAAAGGAACAAAGAATTTTTTATTGATTAATAGTTATAATTTCAATTGTTAGGTTAAGAGTCTCAAGACTCCTTTTTTTTTTTATTTAAAATAAAAGGATCTTGAGTTTAAATTTATTGGATAAGAAAAGTATAAAATTTATAAAAACATTTTCTAATAATAAAACAAGATAAATATGTCAACATACATTAAAATTAAAATGTTATGCTGAAATTATTTAAATTGATAACATTAAAAATTATTTTTGCAGTGAGCTTACTTGGTGGAAGGAAGTTAGGTGCGACTTAATTTCTAATAAAGTAGACTTATTTTATTATTTATAATTAATGAATTTTTTAATTAAAAAAATAAAATTACGGTAAATTCTTCTCGGTAGTAATTAGATTCTAGTAATTTTTATATGCTTTTCTGGGTATATCTTTAATTTGGTGGGACAGGTAATGTCCTTGATGGAATCTAATAAACTGTTGCACACATTGGATTTTGACTAACTCATTAAAACCGGACCAATCACATGGGGCCGCACTCTCTTTCCGCAATCATATAAAAATCAGCCAATTATCTAAGTCGACAAGTCTACATCCCCACGATATAAACACAATTTGGGTGTTGTTTAAAGTCGTTTTGATTGTTCTAGAGAGGAGCATAATTGAATGTCCAGTGAAAATGCCCTCGAAGAAGGGAAAGGGCAAAGCAACTCAATAGCCAGCACTACCAACCCCTACCAGAAAAGATTCTATTAATTATGAAACTTGAAAATACAATTAAACTTTACGAGTAACTCCTAAAAATACTACTTACAATTACTTTTAATGTATTAATCAGCATTCCCAAGATATGGTAAAATTCATAATATTTCATACATGCATTTAATTACTTTATAGAATTTTATTTAAGAAAATTATAGGTGAATTGAAAAATAATAATTTTAAGTAAATATAATTAATTTTATATTATATACATATACAATATTTTATATAATAAAAAATTAATTATATTTATTTAAATTTATTATTTTTATTTTTATGTGTGATTAGTCAAGTCCTGGTTATTTATGTGTATATATATGTCGGCTAAATGCCCGTGTGAAGTTAGGGATTACGCAGAAAGTGACATGGAGCCGACAAGTGACAAGAAATGGAGGAAAAAATGCGATGTGGTAAATTTATAATCAAGCCACGCGGTGGTTGACTGACTTGGTGATTTGGGCAAGCCGCGGAGAGCCACAAAGAAGGTGCCATTCGACTTCAAACGATTGGTTTCGACTCTGCCACATCAGTTATCGTGTAACCATGGCGTAAATTGCATGAACCTCTGCGTCGTGACGACATATTTGTTGACCATTATGCAAGAGTTTCTAACAATTCCGCCCGAAAAATAATTAACTACTAGCGTGTTTAGTTTGTTATTTCTGTTCCCTTAGCTCAGTGGCCGGAAGCGAACTAGCCGTGTCGATATGGTCGATTAGATTCTTTAATAAAATACTCTAAAAGGAAAATATGTTTCATAAATAGAGAATAAACACAATGATTCAATTTATAAAAATAAGAGAAATATTTAAGATGGCTCTATAGTTGTCATGACATCGAACGGATGGATTATGGTGTGAAGTTATAAAAAATAAAGAGATTTTCCGTCGTGTGACTTTGTAGCTTTAATGCATAGGCCTCTTCGTGGCCCCAAACAAAAATTCTTTAGACTGGGTCAAGGTTTAAGAAAATTTATTGTATTTTTTTTATGTACTCAACCAAAACAGACTTGACTGGGCTGAAGGGCTTTAAGATGAATACTCTGAAGGGACATCCGTACACATTCCAATTAGCAGCTATGGTGATTTGATGGATTGGGGTCTTGATAATTATAGAAGTGTAGTTTGTCTTGTATGCGCAAAATTTCTTCTTTTCCCATTTGCCCACCCACTTCTCTCTTACAGTTGAGAAACGGCACACGTTCGTCCATTTCAATCATTTTCACGCCTGAAATGCTGCCCCATGAAGATGTAGAGCTTGTGATACAAACCGACCCCAAGAAACAGGTGCCTTAGGGACCACCCCTATCGAAGTGCTTTTAAATTTTGTAATTATATCCTCTATATTTCAATATTTCAACGAGGGGGTTTTTGCTTTAGAATTTTCTACGTTTGTTTTAACGTAGAAATTTGCAAGAGGTTATGTCATCCTAAGGTTCCTTTACTTGGATTGTTCCAAGCCTTCGATCGGCAGCAACTCTCGTTGTTTTCCACATTTATTGGATGATACCCTTTTCTTAGCAAGTGAGTATTTGTGAAGAGTACAAAAACTTATCTCCTTCCCTGCCAAAGTATACCCTTCAAAGAAAGATAGAGTCCACAAAATGATTTTTCCTAGGTAGGAAAAGAGTCCACATTTTCTGCTATTTCTCTCTCTTTCTCTCTCTCTCTCTCTCATGAAATGAGACGTATACTAACAGAAAAATAATATAAACTTGTCACACAATAACAAATAACGATTATGAATAAACCACGTTTAGAAATCTAATTGGACTTTGATATTTGGAGGGGGGGGGTGAGGGCGGGCGGGGCGATGAAGAACAAGTCGTATGGTACCAAAAGTAAATAAAATAATCTGATGTCGTTTAATATTCTTGCAAGATGTATAAATCCATCCCATGATGGTGAAGAAGGAAAAAGAAAGGAAACATTCATATAATGATTCCGACATTTTAAATTGAAAATTTCAAATTTAGTTTAGACCATTTTGGTGTTTAGTAGCCCGTTGACTGGCCTAATCTCCCAAGCTTTCTTACTCGTTAAACTATCTCTCTGTGCATTTTTTGTCGTAGCAGGCAATGAAAGACGAAAAGTCCATAACCTATGTAATGACAAAAACGAAACTGTGGGAAATATGCGTCTTAAATGGGGCATTAACATGTTTTTGGGAGGATGGTAGTCAGCTCCTTTTTTTTTTTTTTTTTTTTTAAATAATAAAAGATGAACTAACTAATTAACTAAACATTTTTATACCTGGATAATACCTGGTTTAGCATAAAATTGTACGAGTTTAGTTCATTAGAAATGAGAATACGAGCATAGGCTATAGCCACAATACAAAATTGATACTGATGAAGTCGTTTTTTTTTTTTTTTTTTTTTTTTTTTTGGAATCATTGTTATTATTATTATTTTAATAAAACCTTGCTTAGTGAACCTGAAAAACATGAATACCTTGAATCAGGTCAGACCATCAATTAAGTTCAATGCACGTTTGGAAACTTTCTTTTCAGACGCCCATTTTGCAAGCGGGTAAAGCTGGACGGGGTAGACAATCAAATCCGTGAACAAAAGAACTACTCTATAATTATAGTCAACACTTCTTTATAACACGAACTTCCCACCTTTATCACTTTATCACATTAAAAATAAAATACGTACTTCAATTTCTTAAAATAAATAAAAAAAAAAGGTACTTCAATTTGCATCACTCAGTTTAAAAACAAGGCCTGCATGGAAATTCTAGTAGTTGCAAGTGATAAGAACCATTTCCAATTAAACGTGTTTGGAAACAAGCAAAAACTTGCATTGAATTTGGTTTGCTATCAGGACTACATATTAAATCTAAAATTTTTATGAAATCTAAAAACAATTGTTACAATTTTTTTTTTTTTTTTTTTTGTTTCTTACATAGTTACACGTATGGCGAGTCACGTTCACCTTAGAAACTCAAGAACGTTAGTTCAAAAGCTTTGTTCTCGTTGCTAGCTAGATGCCCTGTCCCTAAACCTAGAGAGTTGACAAAAAGGCGATTAAAAGGGAGGGACAAAAATAATGTTGGCTTCAATCTGACAATGAAATACATCTTCCATTGTCTGCTTATAAATCCTTCTTTTTTTTTTTTCGTGTTTTTGTAATTGTTGACAATCATGGGCATAAATGTTTCTCTATGAAGATTGAAATTCGTATCCACAAGCCATTCCTTGCAAGTTTAAATCATACACATTTTCTCTTCCTGTGGTAAATAATCCTAACGTACATCATCAATTCACTTCTCCCAACATGCCAACCAACCGCTCACCTTCTGCCAATGCTGTCTGGAAATAAAAAATAATAATAATAAGTAAACACAATTAAAAAGACATATAATAAATATAAGAAATCTGAATCAATCATATTTTTTATTAATAAAAATAAGAGTAAAAAAATTATTTTGATCTCTTTTCTTAACTACCATGTATCATATTAAGTATAACTATATAGTGGTGCTTAAAAAAAAAAATACGACCATCATACATATACCTGATTAAGCAGGAAAAAGCGAATAAAACCCAAAAGCTGTCAAACCTAAAAATGGGCAATTTCGGCAGGGCATTCTTTTCTCTTCATTATTTTCCCTGAAAATTTAGAAAGAGAAAGAAAATTTTCATGGAAATTTTTTCCTTTTTCCAAAGAAAAAAAAACATATATTTCCGTGATAACTTTGGATTTCATCTTTCGTTTTTTTTTTTTTTTTTTTTTTTTTTATCTCAGCCAACAACCATGAAGCGTCGTCAATAACTTGCCTTAACAGTAGAAGAAAAAAATCAGCTCTGGTTGGCTCTACTCCACGGCAAGGCAAAAAGAGTAAATATAAAACCAAACAAAAAACACTTGCTTGAGGGAATAATAATTTTGAAGTGGCTTTCCCAAAAAGAGTGGTGAGATAATTTTTATAGTTCTCAGAATTTAATGAAATTCTCAGGCAGTTAAAATATAAAAGTATAAAATCTGTAAAATTAAACGAATTGGATTGAAACTTCCAGTTGGCAGTGGTAAATATATTCCTTCATTCATCCATTTGGGGATCGTACCAACTTGTGGAGCATCAATGGCAACCAACCTCTATAATATTTTCATATATGCAATTTAATATATGCTTGCACACATTGCAAGTATATATATAATATTGGGGAATTGTCCTGAAGAGTAGTTTGAAGCTTAGCTGGCAGGAGCGGGACAACCGGAGGTCAAACCCATCCGCGGCCTGGTGGCATGGGTTCGGGGTCCGACCAATAACCCCGAGCCACCCCGCCCACGGGTCCAGAGATACGGCTCGGCGCCCCCCCCCCCCCCCTGGCTCATGCCTCCTTTCTTTTCTTTTGGCAACTGAGACAGTAGGCGCCATTACTCTCTGGCTTTATGAATTGTCAGCGCTTAAGAAAAGGCAGCCCCGTTTCAGGCCCTTCCCTTTTCGCCTTCTCTGTTTTAATTTTACTTTCTTGACCAACCATTTGGTTCTTTCCCTCTTCCGCTCGATGTCCATGCTTTAAATATATTTATGATATTTCCATATTAAGTGAGGAACTGAGATTGAGTGAAGATTAGAGAGAGAGAGAGAGAGAGAGAGAGAGAGAGAGAGAGAGAGAGAGAGAGAGAGAGAGAGGTTTTGGTGACCAACAACTGGAAGAAGAGAATAGAATCAAAGCTCGCATTTTTTTGGGTAAAAGCTGGTTCTTTTTTTTTTTTCTTTGTTCCTGGAGAGAGAGAGAGAGAGAGAAAGCATCAATCTTTTTATGATAGAAATGGTTAATAGGAGAAGAAACAGAGTATATGCAACAGAGATTCAGTACACATAAGTCATGGTGGACCAGAGAAGCAAAGTTGTTGCGCTCACTTTTCTGCTATGGATGTTATGGTTGGAGCCCACGTTTGAGCAGGTGGAAAGACTGGGTTCGCGCATTGAGCGGGTGGCCTTGCTGCGACTCAGATCCTCCTTGGGGCTAAGAGCCAAGGAATGGCCTTTGAAAGCCGACCCTTGCTCAATTTGGCGGGGTATTCAATGTCAGAACGGCAGTGTTACCGGGATTAACATTTCTGGGTTCCGAAGAACGAGGATTGGCTCTCAGAACCCGCAATTTTCTGTTGATTCCCTCGCCAATCTGACCCACCTCAATTACTTTAACGCCTCAAGGTTCTTGCTTCCTGGCTCCATCCCTGAATTGTTTGGTCAAAGCCTTGTGTCTCTCCAAGTGCTTGATCTTCGTTCCTGTTCTATTCGCAATGCTATTCCTGAGAGTTTAGGGAATTTGAGTAGTTTAACTAGTCTTTTTCTATCTGATAATAGCTTGACGGGTATAATTCCCTTGAGTTTGGGTCAGCTAGTCGGGCTTTCTGTTCTTGATCTCTCTCAGAATATGCTTACTGGATCTATTCCTGATTCGTTTTCATTACTTGTAAATTTGACAACTATTGATATTTCTTCCAACTTCTTATCTGATTCGATTCCAACTGGCATTGGGTCTCTTGTGAAGCTCCGGTATCTAAATTTTTCGAATAATAGTTTGTCATCTCCGCTACCTTCTCAGTTTGGGAACCTTAGTAACATAGTTGACCTTGATCTCAGCTTCAATTCGTTGTCTGGTTCAGTACCGGCAGAGTTGAGTGGGCTGAGGAATTTGAGGAGAATGCTGATTGGGAACAATATTCTTGGTGGGTCTTTGCCAGTCAAGTTGTTCTCTGCTCCAAGTCAGATGCAAGTTGTGGTCTTAAAGCACAATGATTTTACTGGTGCAGTTCCTGATGCGCTGTGGTCATTGCCTGGATTGCAGTTTCTTGATATCTCCGGCAACAATTTCACTGGTTTGCTGCCAAATGCAAGCTTGAATGCCAATGCCACAACTGCACAACTGAATATGTCCTACAATTTATTTTATGGAAGTCTCAAGCCAATACTACGCAGGTTCAATTTCACTGATATCTCTGGTAATTATTTTGAAGGCAGGATTTCAGATTATTTGAGTAATAATGCATCTTTTGTGAGCAATTGTCTTCAAAATGTATCAAATCAGAGGAGTTTGCTTGAATGTGCATCTTTTTATGCTGAAAGGGGCCTCAATTTTGACAATTTTGGACTCCCAAACTCGACAGAGACTAGAAAACAAACTCAAGGGAAGAGCAACAGAAGGGTCATCATATTGGCAAGCATTCTGGGAGGAGTTGGGCTTATTTTACTTTTGACATTATTGGTAGTAGTGCTGCTCTTTTGCATCCGTAAGCAGGGAAGTGCAAGTCAGAGAGGGGATGGTGTTGGACCTGAACTTGCTCAGGGTAGTCCACCACCTCCAGGACAATCACTGAACTTTTCAAGCCTGGGAGATACGTTCACATATCAGCAGCTCCTCCAGGCCACTGGTGACTTCAGTGATGTGAATCTCATCAAACATGGCCACTCTGGGGATCTCTTCAGTGGTATCTTGGACAGTGGAATCCCTGTTGTTATAAAAAAGGTCAACTTGCAGTCCATTAAGAAGGAAGCATACCTAGTGGAATTGGATTTTTTCAGTAAGATTTTACATTCCAGATTGGTTCCCCTCTTGGGACACTGCTTAGAGAATGAACATGAGAAGTTCCTTGTATACAAATATATGCCTAATAGGGATCTATCAAGTTCGTTGTATAAGAAAGGTAGTTCTGAAGATGATAGTTTGCAGTCATTAGATTGGATAACAAGAATGAAAATTGCAATAGGGGCTGCAGAAGTTCTATCTTATCTGCATCATGAATGTACACCACCCATTGTGCATAGGTACTTGAAAAACTTGCTGACTGTTATGCTTCCTTCCTTTTCAATTCATGTCATTATCTTTCTGTTCTGCAGTAGCACTTTCTCATAGCTTCTTACTTTTTCCATTGAATCAACTATTCCCAAATAAACTAGGCCTCCACTATTTTATGCCATATGCTAAACCTAGTCATTGACTGGGTCAGTAAATTCCAGTAGTTACTGGAATTCATAATGGCAGCAGTAGTTTAGCTCGTCATCTACTTATGAGTGCTTGTTATTGAGGAGCATATTGACTTAATGGACCATTTCTGTTTTGTTAAATTACATTCAATCAACACTGTATGTTCTAAATCCTTGGAAATACAAAATCTGGCTTACTGTTGTTGGGAGTCTTATTGATGAAGTTATTAAGTTATAATTAGTTGTGTGGATGCGTGGGCATTAGTTCTCGCAGTGATTTTGGTGTGACTTCAAGAGTGACTAGCAGAGTGGATTATGTTTAGCAAATTAGATGTATTATCCAGTCTACTCAGATGAGTATCCACATAATAGGTACACTGAGTGTTAGTTATGGGCATACCATATTCCTTTTGAGTGACATTAATTAAACTTGAGATATGGACAAACAATCATTGATCAAGGTGTAGAATTTTTTATAAGCTGATTATGTACAATACACATTAATTTATGTGGCACAGCTAACTGGTAAGCTGAACATCTGCCCTGCACCAACCATGGGTTAAGTATTATGAAGCTAAATGTGTTGTGCTACTGCAGCCATTACTGAACTATTTATTTTTTCTGGCTTTGGTCATCAAAGAGATGTTCAAGCAAGCAGTATACTCCTTGATGATAAATTTGAAGTACGACTGGGGAGCCTGAGTGAAGTCTGTACACAAGAAGGGGATGCTCATCAAAGCAGGATTACTAGGTTGCTGCGGTTGCAACAGTAAGTCTTCTGTTTTCTTTTTTTTTTTATAACCTTTTTTATCAAATTATTAGAAAGTTGCCTCTCTGTGAACAATAATGTTTCTGCCATTGTTTTTACCTCAATGTATTGTGGATAATTCCGTATGTTTTACCTTTTAGTTTGTTCTTATTAGCTGGTTTTAGCAATTACATACTTGATGACATCAAATTAAAGAGCTTAAGGTGCTCAAAAAGTTGCAGAACAGTTGTTTTTTGCTTTATTTTTATGTTTCCAAGTTGCAGTTTTCTGATGTTGCAAGTTGAAGATTTGAGAAATACTATCATCTTGCAACCACTATAATGCATAAGAATTTGTAGATCTCTGTTTTCCTTTAAGGTTTAACCATGCTACATAAGCAGGTCTGCTCTTGTTGGTTTGAATAAAATGAGGCATAAGTTCTATATGGTTTAAATGTTTATGGTTGTAACTTGTAATCTGATTAAAAAGAACTTTCAGACTAATCTTGCACATTGTTTGCTGCCAGTCAGTGGTTACAGTTCCTTAATTTGGCAGCTGTTAGGCATGAATTTGATGGTTTCGGAATTTACAATTATAATGGCTTGCTGTTTCCTTTTGAATTGGTTGTTGTTATATACTAGTTTTTTACATCTTGTAGACCATCAATTTCCTATGCTTACTTTGCTTAATCAAGGTTATCATACTGTGTTTATATTGTGTGCAGGTCCTTGGATCAAGGCACTTCTGGTATGTATAGATACAGTTGACATTAATTTTCATAAAAATTCCCCTCATTTCTATATGCTGGCCTGCTTATTAGGAATAGCTTGGTTCATATGCTTCTCAAATCTTAAATTTCTTTGTCCATAGCTCAGTTCATTTAAATTGTTTAGGTTGAGGCTAGGATTGCACCAAGTGCCACAAGTCAATTGTTAGCCAAAATTGCTTACAATGAACTATGACATGGGCAGTTTATCTGCAGGAATCATATTGCGGGGTTTTAGCTGAAATTTCTCATACTTTGTCTTACACATCATTTTATTTTTTGACAATGTGTGATTGGGGCTTATTAGATCTCATACTTAACTTAGTTCATAGTAGAACAGAACGCAAGAAAAAAATTTATGTAGCCAACCCAATTAAATTTGGGATCAAGGATTTGTTGTTGGTGTGATTGAGGCTTCCTTCCATGTAGCTTTGATCTGGAACTATATAATAATATGTAGTACAATACATGAAAGGAAAATCTGCGGCAGAATTTCATGCCTGTTCCTTTTTAATTGAGCTTGACCAGGTTCATCGACAACAATATGCTCTTATGATGTCTACTGCTTTGGGAAAGTGTTGCTTGGGCTGGTAACAGGAAAGCTTGGCATTAGTGCATCTGGTGACACCCAACTGAAGGAATGGTTAGAACAGACACTACCATACATCAGCATATACGACAAGGAACTTGTGACAAAAATTGTTGATCCATCTCTTATCATTGATGAAGACCTACTGGAGGAGGTGTGGGCCATGGCCATTGTTGCCAGGTCTTGCCTCAATCCAAAGCCTTCGAGGCGGCCCCTTATGAGATACATCCTCAAGGCTTTGGAAAATCCTTTGAAGGTTGTCAGAGAAGAAAATTCCAGCTCCGCAAAGCTTAGAACTATGTCGTCTAGAGGATCTTGGAATGCTGCTTTATTTGGTAGTTGGCGTCAGAGCTCATCTGAAGTAACAATCATTCCAGCTGCCTCAAGTACCCGGCTAGAAGGAGCAAGTAGTTTAAAACAGTCAGGAACCTCGAATTCCCAGGGAAGTGGTCAAAACGGAGGTGGTGACCATTCATCCTCTCGTCGACGGCATTCTAAGGAGATCTTCCCAGAACCATCTGATGCGCATGATATTGAGAAACGAGATCAGGATTAGCAGAGAAATTCGTTGCTCATGATTTGTTGCTAATAATGCAGCAGGCTTCCAATTCGACTGCCTGCATGCTGGTGGTAACCCCATCGAGGCTATTCATGGTTTTGATGTTTGATCAAGGTCTCAAACCATTTTGTACATGATTTGGGTGTTTTAAAGGTTAACAATTAACCATTTGAAATTCGGCATCAAAGTTTTTGAAGATTTTCGTTTTCATGCAGCATTTGAAGGTGGGAGCGAAACATAGAGACACAGGTTGCCACTTGCGGTTATGATCATTTATTGGTTTGGTAGCTTTGTTTATTGTTAAGGCAAGCTACCTTTTCTTAATTCCTTTTTTACCTTTTTTGTGTGTGTAATTTATTTATCTTTGTGGTCTTTTTGTGCGTTGTAAAGTGTAATTGGGAAGTGTTCTTCATTCAAATCAGCTTCTCCCTTCTGATGGGAGGGATTTTACGGTCCAAATTATCACAAATTCGTTTGCTCTATTGCCACACGCACGCACGCACGCTCGCACGAGTGATGTGTCAATATAGAACCAGACCCCAACTCGGGGAGCTTTCAGTTTAAAATGGTCGACTTTTGTGCTGCATAAGCATAACCAAATCTATTAATGTAATAAATAAATAAATATAATTTTTTTTCTTATTTGTCTTTCCCATTTCATTCATTCTTTTCTTTTTCCCTCTCTTTCCTCTCTATCCATCCAAGTCTCGCCATTTCAATTTCATCCACTGACTCTCATCGGCATTATGCTGTCCTGTCCCCAGCACCACCACCCCTTCCCACACATCCACGTCCGCCATAGCCAGCGGCACTCTAATCCCACCGCCACCGTCTCCTCTTGTCTCTTGCATGCCAAAAACACGCAACAATACCAAAACCCTGAAAACCCTGCCATTGCCGCCGCGGCGGCCGCCACTCATGTCTCCATCCTCCGCACTCACAACGCCAAATCCACCGGTCTTCTTCTTCACCACCTAAAACAACCGGGCCATCCGCCCGAAACCCTTCCACAACTAGACGCAATTCCACAAGAAGAGAAAGTAAAGCTTCAAGAAATGATCCTCATCACCAAGAAGCGAATCCCCCAATTCCCAGGCTCAATTTCGCAGCAAATTGCTCCCAACGCCAACATAAATTCTCCCCTTCACACCCTTTTCAGGGATGAAAACAACAGTGAACAGAAGGAAGAAGATGCGGATGAAGAGATGGTAATAAGAGCACTTGAGATACGTAGGAAAGTGACATCAGAGATTTTCAAGCAGGCCATGATGAAGGGCAAGTTTGGAATCACATACTCAACCAATCTGGCCGATAAATTGGGAGACTTTCTTGATTTTGTCATGATCGAAGCTGCGGCTTTAAAGAGGTTGCCGGAGTTTGAGTTTACTAGTTTCAATGTAAGAGCTAGGACTG
Source organism: Rhizophora mangle (assembly GCA_037832345.1). Taxonomy (NCBI): domain Eukaryota; kingdom Viridiplantae; phylum Streptophyta; class Magnoliopsida; order Malpighiales; family Rhizophoraceae; genus Rhizophora; species Rhizophora mangle. The sequence goes on from JBAPLJ010001225.1 coordinate 138,947, forward strand.
TAATTGATGATTTGAAGGTTGTTCCACTTGTCAGGTACTAGAGGATCACTGTAATGCTGGTTACTTTGGCTGGTTTTATTGATATGGATCTGGTAACTAATTATTTCGGTGTTTGACCTTTTACTTTAATTTTTTGGCTTATTGATTTTCCGTTCGTAGTTTGGGACAAAATTCGTGAACTTTTCATGATTTTTTTATTTCTCTCTCTGTCGATAGATGAACAGAATGGAATCTGAATTTTGTGTTGGTTGCTTGGATTATGATCTCAGGTTCAGAATTATACGATCCTACATTTAAGTTGCAGTCCTTTTTCGTCGCTTGAATGGAATTTGATTGCATTATTTATGAAACAGTTATATGTAGAAGCGGGAAATGAAACAAATAAATAACCATGGATTCTGTTGATTGTGATTACTAATTCTTTAGGTGGTTAAAGCACAATCATCTGTCATATAATAAGATTGCTAAGCTAATATGCATGTCAAGAGGAAATCTGGAATCCATCAGACGTCTTGCTGAGTGGTTGAAGTCGATACATGTGAAGGGGGATTTTCTTGGGGCTGTGCTCATGAAGGCAGGGGAGAATATTTTGGAACGCAGAAATGAAGGATTGGAAGAAATTGTTGAGTATTTGGAGAACAATGGGGTGAGAAGGGATTGGATGGGTTATGTAATGAGTCGATGTCCTCAATTGTTGTCTTATTCCATTGAAGAAGTGAAAATTCGTGTGGCATTCTTCTTAAACATGGGTATGAACGAGAAGGATTTTGGCACAATGGTTTTTGAGTACCCTAGGGTTCTTGGCTACTTTACCTTGGAAGAGATGAACCAAAAGGTAAATGACTCCTATCTGTAGTCTACATTCTTGCATGATTTAGGGTCTTGTTTTGATTCTGGAAACCAACTTAAGTTGCCTCATGTATAATTAGCTAGTCTGAAGCAGTAAGCATTGCGTGAATGTTTTGTTGTTGAAAAGGCTTGTTGCTACCAATTTGTAAAGCCATACTAATAAGCCAATTCCTTTCTTTGCCTAGGTTAATTATCTGAAGGAGTTTGGCCTAAGTGTTGAAGATGTTGGGAGATTACTGGCTTTCCAGCCACATTTGATGGGTTGTAGTATTGAGGAAAGATGGAAACCTCTTGTAAAATATTTATACTACCTTGGTATTTCTCGAGATGGTATGAAGAGAATGCTTATCATTAAACCAATGGTTTTCTGCATTGATTTGGAGAAGACCATAGTGCCAAAGGTATGACAGATTAATTGTTCCATTCTTATGTGTCAACATTTCTTTATTCACAACGTACAAGGAAACTTAGAATCCTGTCAGACTCTTCCTTTTACTTAGATTTTGGCCCTTGTGGAATATTCTTTTTCCATTTTCTTCCTTAACTTTCAGAATACGTGGCACGGGAAGTTTTTGAAGGATCAATTGAATCATTCATTTGTTGATATTGTTTATCTAATATGCATTAACATAACTTTTCTTTTCTTTCTTGTTTTAAAGGTGCGGTTTTTCCAGGATATAGGCATTCGGGATGATGCCATTGGCAACATGCTTGTAAAGTTTCCTCCAGTATTAACATACAGCCTCTACAAGAAAATCCGGCCAGTGGTTTGCTCTATTCCTTAATTACCCTAGCTTGTACTGAATATTTGATATTAGAAGCAAGATTTTGACCCAGCAGAGCAATTGCTGAAGTATAAATAACATGCAGATCATATTCTTGATGACCAAGGCTGGAGTTACTGAGAGGAATATCGGGAAGGTGATAGCTCTGGGACCAGAGCTCCTGGGCTGCAGCATAGTGAATAAGCTTGAGATTAATGTCAAGTATTTTTTATCGCTTGGCATACGACATCGACAATTGGGTGAGATGATTGCTGATTTTCCAATGCTGCTCCGATACAATATAGAACTCCTCCGCCCAAAGTATAAGTACTTGAGGCAAATTATGATCCGACCTCTGCAGGATCTTGTTGAATTTCCAAGGTGCAAATCAATTTGGCCCTGTACTACTTTCTTTCCCTCATCTTCCTTGCTACTTTTGATGCTGAAGACTTGCGGACTTATTTGCAGATTCTTAAGCTATTCTCTTGAGAGGCGAATAGTTCCAAGGCACAAGGTTATGGTGGAGAAACAGATCAATCTAAAACTACGGTATATGTTGGCTTGCAGTGATGAAGAATTTATGGAGAAAGTTGAGACTGCTGTGAAAAGGCGCCGAAAATTTGAATCCGCTTTTGTGAATGGTGCACCCTGTAACCGTCCAGCAGCCAACCACTCTGAAGAGGAGATGGTGGTTCCTTGTCCTGAAACTGAGTGCGAATCATAGCTCTATATCATATATCATTGTATTTATGTGAATATCATCAATTTATGGATGTACATATCCATGTTGAAATTTCATTCCTTATTAACTTGAAATTTAAGATTATAATTTCAACTGTTACATGACAAATTATTCAACAGCAAAACAGAGAGGGCTGGAAGCTCACTAGTCATTATCTTGCTCAAGATTAGGATAAAACAGAACAAATGACTCGATCTTTTCTCAAAAGCCACGAGACAGGATAAAGTCAGATTATCATAAACAGAAAGCATGTTACAATCAAATCCAGCAATTCCCAGAATTTGCTTCTGATTCCCTCCCACAAGAAGGAACAGCAATGAAAAGAGAAAAACTATGTGGTTGTCTTCAGCTGCGGCAACGAGGCGTCTGCATACACAGGGTGAAGCACATGGCCATCAAGAGGCTCAACGTGCACCCACCGGCGTTCCCCTTTGCGTCCGATCAATTTCTTCCGCTCAAACTTGATATTGCCTTCCTTCAAGGCAAACAGGGTGTGATCCTTCCCCATACCGACGTAGTTTCCGGGGTGAAAACGCGTGCCCCGCTGCCGAACAATGATGTTTCCCGGTATCACTCTCTGCAATCCAAGCAGGCACAACCCCCCCCCCCCCCCAAAAAAAAAAACTACAAAAATTAAAATCAAACATGGAACAGAAAATTGAAAACAAATACAGAATCATTCCGCATTAAAACATATAGAGAACCATTAAACAACCACTTTTCCTTCCAATTTTCTTGATTTTTATTTTCGCTAAATGTCGACGTACTAATCCATTATATTTATTAAAAGCTTATATCTTTATAAACTTAATTACCTCTCCGCCAAATTTCTTGACCCCAAGGTACTTGGGATTGGAGTCGCGTCCATTCTTGGTGGAGCCAGCCGTCTTTTTAGTAGCCCAGCGTCTGAATATTAAGCCCACTCCTCCTCCCGACACATCTAACGCAACAACAAACTCGGAACAAATAAAACCTTAATCGCCGCTATAAAAACCGAACCCATACAGGAGAAAGGAAGAAGAAAAAGCGTACCACTGGCACCGATATACGGAGGAACATTGGTAACCAGTTCTTTGAGGTTTACTCTTCTACACAGTGACGTCACAAAATTCATCATCGTCGATTTTCGGGCGGCTCAACTTAAAAATAGAATCGCCCGGTTAGGGTTTTGTAGGAAAAGATCAGATTAAACGGATCAGACCTTGGATAACAGGCAGGAGACGAGAGTGCTCGTGATTACTAGGAATTGTCTACCTGAGGCGAGTTCGGCGGTTTGGAGTTAAAATGGCTTTTGAGAGCCATTGGGCTTGGGCCGCTTAAGTTGAACCGGGTTTGCCGAGGTTATGGTCCTGGTGAGTTTGTGGGCTGTTTTACGTTTGTCTACCCGTGCAGCCTGTGGTTTTCGGCCGAATTTCCGACAGGCAAAAAAGAAATTTAATAAGAAAATGCTAGATAGTAGCAAATTTATATTGTGATAATTGATTATATATTATTATTATTCAATGAATAATTACAATTAACAATGAGTATTAAAAATATAAAATTAATGATCCTACTTTTCTTTTGTTCCCCAAACTTAAAAAGGTAGATGTACCACAAATTTAATTAAATAAAAAATAAAAAAACTGAACAATTATAGACTGTTGCGCTTATATGATGTGCTCGTTAGGTGCAAAATCGTCTGAAAATCATCGAAAATTTGAAAAACTTCATTTTGTTTGCGGAAACTGTCCCTTTTGGCTGTCTAGAGTGCCACTCTTCTCATCCCGTGAAAGATAATTTACCGTCTACACAAGTTTTATTTTATTTTCTGATTTGAAAGCTTTATTTCAATGATGCTTCGTCCATGAAGAAGCACACAGAACGTGGAATTAACAAAAAAGTGCTACACGTTGCAAAAGCACAAGCACACACGGAGATACTCGACTGTCCCAAAATGCAGCATTTATAGTTGCCCATGTAAAATGTATAAAACATTTGACGTGAAGCCAGTTTCACAGGCAAACAATGGTGTATAATTGTAAGATGTCATGTTGGTGCGCCCGAAACTTTAACAGCCGACCATCATCTAGAGAGTGCTTTTACATTCTACTCTATAGCTGTTCCAATTGATCACAAGTTGCTCGGGCACATATTGCACTACCATCCTGCCTTTCTCCATATAAAACGTATCCAATTTGTTGTCCAAGGAATGGTTAAGGAGATGAGAAACAATCACAATCTACAGAATTCCAATAAGACATAGTGGGTTTCTCTTCATGAGACTCAGATCCACCTGAAATGAACAGCAAATGCCCAAGTCAACATCCCATTATGAACAAGAACATGAGCTAGCTTAAATTGCAAATGCAGCGTAAAACCAGTACCTTGTGTCCAAACAGGTCTCGAATGTTGTCGATACCATAGAGAATCATCGTTGGTCTGGCTCAGAACCAGTAAAAGGAATAATATCAGGAATGGTCATGATCAATAAAATTTTAATAACAAACCATTTTCTTAATTTAATTTATTGTAATTTCTTACCTTTCTAGTGAAAGGCCCCATGCAATTACACTAACATCTTCTGAAAATCCCATAGGGCGCAACATTTCTGGCCTGAACATGCCAGAATTTCCAATCTCTACCCACTTCCCAAATCCTTCATGATAACTGGAGGACATAGGATGCATCAAATTTCTAGTTACATAATGGTCAATGGTCTACAGATAAATAATAATTACCCATCATTTATTACCTGAAAACCTCCATGCTTGGTTCGGTATAGGGATTGTAAGCAGGCTTGAAACGCAGCTTGGTCATTCCTGCAAAAATAGTGCCAATTTCTAACTCAGATTTTCCCCATAGTAGAAACCAACCTCCTCCAGCATGCAGGGTCTCCTTATTCTTTATTGACTCAGTCAAATGCAAACAGACTCATATCACAAATTCAGAAATTGAATCAGAATTCAAAACTTCAGCAGGATGAAACTTCAATACCCAAACGCGAAAAGAAGTCCTCTAAAACTCCAATCAAGTGACTCAGAGTAAGACCTCGATCACAGACAAGACCTGAAACAGAAGCAGAAAACTGTTCGTCAAACAACATAAATCACATTGACAACAGAACCCCTTCGGTCCTGTAAACATGAATTCCAATTGGGACAGATCCAAAAAAGGAATAACACCTATTAGACTTCAATTGAAAACTGGTTACTTTGCATTTTAACACTTCATGATAGGGTAACCTGCTACAAGCAGCATTAAACACTAGAGTACATGTTTCACTGTCTTTGACATACCTTCTATCTGGTGAAACTCTGCAAGATGAGTACGATCTACTGCTTCATTTCTGAAGACCCGGTCTATTGAGAAGTATCTTTTGGGGGAAAAAGGATGCTGTTTTGCATGCTGTCAAAGACCATATAAATGATAAATATGATGGGAAATGCTTTAGAAAAGAAAAATGTTACAAAAGTGCAAGTAGCTAATGCCACCAGTTTTCTGTCTCTTTTAGAGGTATATTTGCATTAAAGCAGCATTGGGAGGGAAAAACCAGCTCTCAAACAGTAGAAGAAAGGAATAATGTCATCAACATAAAATAATCAAATAAAATTTCTGGACACTACTCAAATATAATTCTTATGAAGAGATATGCAGATTGTAAATTCAATAAAACCTGTGCTAATGCATAAAGCATCCGGGAGGAAATTGCTGTAGTGTGAGTTCGCAAAAGGTTTTTTTCTGCTTCCTCTCTTTTCCACTCATATCCATATCTGTTTGCAAAAGAGTGATTTAATAGCCCTAGCAGATGTGACATTTATTAAAGGATTAAAATAAGTGATGAAAATGACTGTTATACCCTCTTGAGCCATAGCCACCAGACTCATGGACTCGCTTCACCAGCTCAACATAATCTTCAGGCAGTCGCTTCGTTGTTGAAGGAACTGAAAGGATACATGTCAAATGGCTGTCAGAAGAAAAGGAGATGAGGAAGAGCTATAAACCAAGCAAGTCAAATTCAAGAGACCTTGCAAGAAAAATGTATCATGTGAATCACGTGCAGGATGTTGTTGGGGCTGAAACAGTGCATCAAAGTTCCAAAAGCTGCACATGACACAGAAATATGTGAACATCAAAAAGAATGCCAACAATGTAGAGATCCCCAAAGAGGGAAAAACAGAGATTCAGGACCAGGAATCATTGATTTTCCTTTCAACCAGAACAAAATAGGTTGTACAAGCGGATAAACTTGATCATTTCTGATACTTCCTATTCAGCAAATATTAGATCATTAAGGATCTTCTCATTTCAAAGCAACCAAATTTTCATAGATATGTTGTTCTCAAAGTTTCCTTTTATAAACGCTTCTGACATATTCAGGAAGGAACATAACCAAAGAGACAAGTCATTAATGTGTTACCAACATGGTTTAGATCTGAAATCTATTAGCAGAACTCCACTTAAGAAGCTCATGAAACATACGTGGTACAATAGTTATGCAAAATTGGATGGGAATATCAGTTACCTGCTCTCAACATATCTATTTGTAGGCATTTCTTCAAAGCTGAAACCAGTGGAAATCAATCACCAAAATGTCAAAATTTAATGCTAAAATAATCCAAAGAAAATTACAGGCAGGTAACTTTAGAGCAGGCCTCACTTCATCAGACGAAATATCTCCTTCAATCGATCTTTCACCTAAAAGAAGAGAAAAATCCAAAAAGATGCTCTCATGAAACATTTGCTGGAAATACATGCTCTCATGAAACATTTGCTGGAAATACAAATATTAAAAAAGACTCTACTTGGAAAAAAAGGGAAGCCTAAGAAGACATAACGCATATAAGTTACACCAAAACTGAAAATTATATGCCAATGATCAAGCCTATGGAAGGTTAAAGCTCCCATCCACATGACATGCAAGACATGCAAAACATACAAAAGATGCAGTCTATTGCGTCAACATCAGTTAAAGAAACAAGTTACTATTCAGATGATAATTTTTTTCCTATTTTAAATTGTGAAGTTGAAGATTCTTCCACAAAATCTATATTAATAAGTAGCTTAATGTTAGTTTTATAACGAAATAAAGAAATGCCGTGATCTTGCCTTGTTGAGAGGGTGGAGATGGCCACACTCAGCTGGTGGACCTTTGGCGCTGAAGTTATATTCTTTAAACTCTAAATCTTTCCAATCGCCCTAAAATCAGATGAATTTGTCAACAAATCAACTTTATGTGCAGTAAGCAATCCAGAAACTAGACAGCACATAGAAAAATAAATTAAAATCATGTGAATCTTTTCTCAAAAAATGAACATCCAAGATTGTAAGAATTCATGTTGTCCATATAACTGAACGTTAATAAAGGTAAAAGGTAAGAAAATACTATCATAATTGTTTTTCTGAACATTCATACTATATTGCACCAATTGGAAGCCTCAGAAAAAGCAAGTTTAAATTCACTTTTGTGGAGAAGCCCATTTGATAATGCACTTAATGCTTTCAGCTAAGCAGTAAACAACAATACACATGTAGATTGGGCAATTAAGAAGAAGAATTTCTTGGTGGAAACTCTCATGATCATTAAAAACATGGTTTAAGGAATTCTGTAACACATGTGTAGATCATAGCTAATCATCTAGGTGAAAAATTGATTGAACATGAATAAGTTCTTCTGTAAATGTACCTCTGCAGATTTTCTCGGGTCAAATCAGTTGCTGCTTTCTTTCTTTTTGGAGCATAATTAGGACCCTTTCTCACAGAGTACCCCTTCCATGTCCTAAGCCACAAGCATTAAATGTGAAATATCAGCAGCATTTATATAAAAAGGATTCATCTGAAATACACCAATAGTAAAGAAATTCAATACACAACAAGTGAACTAAAGTAACAAAAGAGTATTACTGCAAAGTAATAAGCTTTCTTGCTTTGAGAGAATTGATATCGTCTTTTCCAACAACCTGTTATCAAAGATAATAATTACTATATTACATGACAGAAACAGAAAAAAAGTACACATATAGGATTGAGATCTACAGGGGTTAGCAAATCCTTGTCATGTTGTATGCTTAAAAGCATACCAGTAGTAATAATGAATAGCAAAACTTACCAATGGCAACTAATACATTACACAATTACCCACCTTGTCATCTTGTATGCTTAAAAGCAAATCCTTTACTTTGTCTTCCACATGTTGAACCTAAAAAGAAAAAGACAAAAAGCTATTAGCAATAATGAATAGCAAAAATTTTGGCTATAACAATGGTAGTAAATTATATTAAGTAAAAAAGACAATAAAAGAATACCAATTTCCATCCAAAACAGAGTTTATTAAGCAAATTAGAATTTTTTTCCTTGAAAAAACAAATTCAAGAAATTTTCATACCTTCCTAGATATTTGCTTTCCCATTTCCACCCACTTACTCTTTCCAGCCTGTGAGCAGCCAATTTTGAAGACTGCGGGATCAAGCTTTTTCTGCATCGATAAGTAAATTAAAAAACAAATGTTATAGTATATAGCAAAATGAAAAGGTAGATGCTACTAAAATAACAAGCATTGACTGAACTTAATAAAGTTTCTAGTATACTTGGAGACATGTTAGACAATCATTATACTGAAACCCAAGTATCACCACCAGGATTCCAAGTACTAAAAAAGGGGGGGGGGGGGGAAAAGGCTCAAAATAAGTTGCAGTAACCTGCAACTCGTCCTTAGAGATGCTACCCTCTGGCGGCACGGCCAAGAACAGTTGCACTTCGGGTGATCCTTCGGTGGCATATTTCTCACCCTCGTCAGTGAGCACCCATGTCTCCCTCTTGATGTCCTGCGATGTAGATTGAAGCCGCACAAGTCAATCTACAATTAATTATCAAAAATAGAAAGGAAAATAAAACCCACAATTCAAATGCAAACTAGTAATCCAATCATGCCAACCGGTATACACTAAAGCTCCATGAAAAGTAAATTGCTTAATGCACTAACAGAACCTTGTGGACCTATTGTCACCAAAGAGAACTGCGATGACATCACGCAGACACGAGAGAGAGAGAGAGAGAGAGAGAGAGAGAGAGAGAGAGCAAAAAGGAGCACCTCAGCATCGATGTAACGGAATCCATAGAGGCTTTTGATGACATTAACGATCTCGTTGTGATCAATACCGCGTTCGGAGGCGAAGTGGCCGGAATCAGAGATTTCTTCGTGGTTTGCCAGGAAGCCTAGAATCGCCTCCTCCGCCATTATCTAGGCTATTCTCTGCTCGTCCTATGAACTTTAGTTTGTGATTTCAACTTTAGCCACCACTGAGAATTGAGACCACGCCCGTTTCACACTTGCGGGCGCAGGGGCGCAGGAGGTGAAACGCAAAGACAGAGCTAGGGCAAATGAGAGTGGGCCGGGCTCTGGGCTTGTTATGTTTTGTTTTGGGCTGTTGTTGTGGACTACTTTCAGATGGAAATTCCAATAAACTCAAAGCCCAATGCAAACTACTCTTCAATCTGGGTAGCCCAAATCAAAATATAAAGAATGAATGTAGCTCGGCCTCCCAATACCTCCGGCTTTCCATCCATTGGAAACATCCTGAGGCGACCAGTTCAAGCATCACGAAAAGGAAAAACAAAAAGGAAAGTTTTAAGTCTTGTTTAATAGCGTGTTTTAATCTGCGAAAACTGATTTAGGGCTAAACACAACTTACATGGTTTGTTAATATTTTTCATAACAGAGTTTTAGAAACTCACATACTTTTCAACTGGCAATGGGCTGGCAGGCCGTGAAGCTCAATAATACAGTGAATATCATGAAGGAAATGGCTGTAGCTGCTCTTTGCATTATCTAAATTCAGAAGTCCACATGGCCAACATACCATGGCAACAGCATTTCAGACAGGATTGATACAGATAAGTTTTCTCGTCAAACAAATAAAACCGACAAACGGGAGCCCTTGTACTTGGATCCCTTGTCCGTCTCTTTACCAGTATATGGGGTAAGGGGGAAAAGCAAAATTGACAAGAAACAAACACCCAATCAAAAGATCTTTTTATTTCTCATGCGAAAAATTGATTGTCAGAGGGGGCAAAAAATATCAGCGATAGAGGCTCTCGGATCTGAGGTTCTCTGCTATCTCAGTTTCCCAACGATCTCCATTCTCAAGTAGTTTCTCTTTGTCATACAGAAGCTCCTGCAAAGAGCATAGGTATTAACAATGACGTCTAATCAACGTCAAATTAGTAGGCTAGCGATAAAAGTTATGGGATTAACCTCATGAGTCTCTGTTGCAAATTCGAAGTTGGGTCCTTCAACAATAGCATCAACAGGGCATGCCTCTTGGCAAAACCCACAGTAAATGCATTTTGTCATGTCAATGTCATACCTGTATAATCAAGACCTGCGTGTGAGTGTTTGTGTGTGTGAGAGAGGGATATAGAGAGAGGAGAAGGGAGGTAGATAGAAAGGAAAAGTAAAAGAACCAGAAAACATAGCTAAAATCCAACCTAGTTGTCCTACGGCTTCCATCTTCCCGTTCCTCCGCCTCTATTGTGATTGCTTGAGCAGGACATACCTGGCAAACAAGACAGTCTGATGAGAAAGCACCATACAGCTCTATGTAACAATACTTGCACTAGTTAAGAACGCAGTTTTTTCTTCTAGCATATCAAGTAGGGGGGTACTATAAAGAGAGCAGTAACACAAATAAGTCAATTGCAGCCATTCCACACCAGGAGATATAGCTCATCAGTTCACACATAAGGAGATCCTGTATTTTTCTCTTTACTGGAAATGAGAAGACCTGGTTTGAAGATACAGGGGTTCCAACTATTTATTGTATACCACCCATTCAGGATTCATGCTTATCTCAAGATAAAGCAGAAAACTTTGGATTTCACTACTCACAAGATACAGGGTGGCCCAACCTGAGGCATTAATAAATTGTCTATCCTACTCTAGGACACTGTATTTATCAGAAACAATGATTCTTTGAATATTCTCAACATAAATGCATTCAACTTTAACATGTAAATGAAAGATGAACTCTTACAGCTTCACAGAGTTTGCAGACAATGCAACGTTCTTCTCCCGTTGGATATCGCCTGAGGGCATGCTCACCACGAAATCGGGGACTCAAAGGACCCTTCTCAAAAGGGTAGTTGATCTGAAAAACAAAAGGATAGTTGTGACATCATGTCCCACCATTATCAAGAGAGCAGTCCAGAAAGCATATTTGTAACACTTACAGTGACTTTCTTTTCAAAGAAATATTTGAGAGTCAACATCAATCCACGAACCATTTCAGTGAGAAACAGTGTATTTATACTTCGTTCAAAAACTGCAATTGCCCAAATTATCAAGAATTGCTCATAGCAAAAAGTGGAAATTTTAGTTAAACCCAGTTCTAGACACAGACGTCCAAACTGATGTATTACCTGAACTCCAGTCCTTCGAAATCTCCTTTGTAAGCTGCTCGCTTTCTTCATCGTCTGCATTTATTAGACAAAGGAAAATAACTTGAACCATAAAACAGAAAAAATGAAATACAGGACCAAAAATACAACCTTCAACCTAGTAAAATTGCACCAAAATTCGTAGTAGACAGTAATTACTACTTCCAGGTAGGCTAACATAATCGGAAATCTTCCCAGAACATACAATTGAAGTTAGCCTCGTATACATTCGTCAAGATAAAGTTGGGACATACAAAACATGCTCATCCGAACCCACATTTGTGTGTATGAGATATGTGTACTGCACAAATCCACAAATGTCTGTTCGTGGGTACAAGCATGAGTCTGTGTAGGGGAATGAAATATGGGGAGGAAGGAAGAGATCACAGTCGAATTCAAACAAGATAGCAAGAAAAGACCTTTTTTGGTGGAGTAGAAATGTGCACTAGAGCGCACAGGAAAATGGTTCGACCCCTGCAACACCTGGCCTGATACAGCCTATAAACCAACAAAAGATGAAAAAAGAATCACAGAATGAAACATTCAGTCATTAATGAGGCGTTTAAAATACAGAACAAGACAACCCTGAAAAAAAGAACCGTTCTTGATCGTACAAAAAGATTGTAATGGCAATTATGATAGATATTTCAATAACGAACTAACATCGTCGACACATAAATTTGAACGCATCAACAAGATTTTCAAGTTCGGTATCAGCCCCAAGGTAAAATAAAATAAAATAAATCTGCAGTTTCTCTTGGGAAAATATGAAAAACAACCAACGGACTCGATTGCAGATTATTATGGTGACCCTCTTAGGAAATTTTACCTAATATCAATTATTCTTCAAGACCGAATTCACGAGAAGATACAGTAACCAAATTTAATTCACAGCCGGAGAGAATAAAACCCACCAAGAAAGAAACGGTCAAAAAATAAAGAAAAAAGGAAAGAGAAAGGTTTCCTAGAAAGATGGGGAGGACAAAAGATATTCTCACAAGCTGACGAGCACGAAGAGCGGAGAGAGATTTGAAAGCTAAGATCGCTGCCATTCTTGTTTTGTAACAATCGTCGTGACCACCCCTCTTCTTCTTCTTCCTATTTTTCGCGTGAGATTTAAGAATGAGGAAGCTATCGGGGCTTCAAGATCGAGCCGTTAAAATCGTTTTCATTTCTTCTCTCCTTTTTCTCATTTTACTTTATTACTTGTTTTCTGTAGGTCGGCTCATTTATCATGTTTCTGCCTTTGTCTATTTACTCCTCCACATGTATATTTGATTTATTTCTAAATTATGTAAAATGGATATATTTTCTCGAAAAGTTTAGTGCATATTCGTAACGAACGAAAATTTTAGACATTTATGAATAAATATTTTTAAAAAATAATGACCAAGAAAAAAAAAATAAAAAAATTACAGCGGAGCGCTAGAATGCGCTAGTAGTAGTCATAGAGCGGTGCGTTTACGTATTTGGATGGGGTGGCCCGTGGCACGTCAAATGACATCATTGTGCTGCATAGATTTCTATGGGGTTTAGGCAGTTCTCGCTCACTGCTTTCCTCTGTTCTATTCCATCCCGGAATCACGGCACTGGAGCAAAAAATGGCGTCGTTTTGCTGGTCAGCTATAACGGCAGGTTTGGGGTCCCTGTCTGCTCGATCCAAACCTAACTCAGAAATCCATGCCCGCTCCCTTCTGTTCAAAAACGTTATTAGCGTTCACCTCATTAGGCTGCAATGATGGTTGCGTCTGACCTGTTCTTCTCCTACATGGCGCAGGACTTGCAGCCCCATTGTGACAGCCTGCTGGACCAATGACAGATGAATAATGTCAATTGCCAAGGGAAAACTTGTCCTTCCGAATCTGGTTTCATAATTTAAAGCATATGCGAACTTCTTGAATCAAATACTGCTGTCTATTTATACTCTTATGTTTCCTTTTCGCTATCCTGCCAACGGATTTTTGGAGAGTGGAGACCAAACATTTCTGTTACATACAGTTTAATTTGGGGGTTTGAACAATGGGATTCATTAACCTTTTGCGGTGGTGCATTGACAGCTTCAGATTCATTGGATGCCCCTTTGAAAAGATATTCTTGGTCAGGCTTTACTGATTTACTTTTCATTCGTTATCATTAAGCTTGAGCAATAGAGGAGCTTGATCGAACTCGTTATTATGTTGTAAGTTTCATGCATGAAAAAACAGGATAAGTAAATGCATCCGTAGGAAGACAAAGATGCCCTGCATGGAGGTAAAACTGCGGTGGGAGCCAGGGGGCCAGAGGCTGACCAAAAATAAGAGCGATTAGATGCCAAGATCCAGTCGCTTCTGTAAGACACCAGCGCTCTAGCTGCAAGCGCTTCTGTGAGTAGTTGATGGATATTATTTATTCTCAATGTAAGAATGATCACTTGTTTGGCCATCAGCAAGTGAAGTTGTCATTACAGTCAAAACCATTGATCTCACTGGATGTGTGCATTGCCAAGGGTTTTGCCGGTTTATTTTTCACTTTTGTACCGACCTTGATTTAAATTCTTCTTATTATTTTACACACACCAATTAAAAAAAAAAAAAATTCTTAATATTCATATCTCATCTAAAATTTTTCCGGTTCCAAGCTAACCCACTTGGTCAAATTTCTCCGGGAACCGATTTTCTCCCGTGTCTTTTTGTTGCGTTTCCTAGATTTTGCAGTTCCTTGGTAATAAAGATTTCAATTACTTCGAAACAGACCTTGCTTGCGTTTGACAGTTTTGTTCAATCTCTTTGCAAATTCACTTTCAATTACGGCTATTGCTCGGGGTAAGTAAACTCTTTGCCATGATATTTCCTCGTATGGTTCTTTAACCCTGTGCCAGTCGATACCTTGGGAAGCTAGGCTGGAAAACAATCTGAATTTCTAGGAAGCCTTTTCCATCATCCACATCGTGCGAGATGTTGTTTTTGTGTAGGTTACGTCTCTCAAAAGGAACTAATTGCCTGCCAAAAAATGTGTGGATGTGTCTGGGTATTAGATTCGAGGAGCTGTAAGTGGTGATGTTTACGGGTAGGTCGGTTGGGTTTCGTCCAATCATCTCGGGACAGTGCGGCATTGGTTTGGTTTATGTCTTTATTTTTCAGTGTCCTCTGGGCTTGTAATTAGTGTCATCCCGTGTAGCAATTAACTCTTAGTCTCTCTTTTTGTCTCTCTCTCACACACAAACACAGGGGTGTGACAACGCAAACTCCAGGCCAATGTTGTTAAAACTCAATTAAACTGTAAATGGGTCATATTTTTCGTTTAATTTAATTTTAAAAATAAGAAAGAAACTGAACCAGTTAAAATTGATTAAAAAAATTCAAAAAATCATCAGACTAGTCAAACTGTTTAAGTCTATATATCAAAAATTATAATTTAATTTCAAAATTTTATTTAAATTATCATTGAGTTTTAAATCCAATTCAATTTTTCAATTTAAACATAAATATTATTAAAACTTATAATTTAGTTATTAAAACTAAAAAAATTAATATACAATTAAGTTTTTCATAATTATTTTGTCAAAACTGTTTGAATTTAACTGTGAAAATGATTTTTAATGAAAATATATTATATATAATTTTTATTTGTTAATTATCTTTATAAATATATATATATATATATATATATATATATATTATTAAATATTAATTTTATCAGTTAAAACTTTAATTAAATCAGTTAAATTTTAAATTATTAAATTTTTAATTTCATAATTAGTCTAATTTTCAAAATACTCCTTCAAACCAAACGATTGAGTGAAAACTGGTTTATTTTTCCTATTGTCAACACATGCACATGGGTCACACCCACGCGCGCACACGGTCTCCAAGCGTTTAAGTTCGAAGCTTTTATTCCCGTTTTCATGTTTTTTTTTTTTTTTGTTTTTCTAATTAGCTTCTGTTGTCAAGGCATGATTCAGTTTGTGGGTCTATGTGTGAAATGCCTATGTTGGAGCAACGGAACTGCGACCAAAAACATCGAATTAAGTATGGGATGCTTCCGTTTAAGACCTGCGGGAACCTAAACTAGTGACAAGGCATGCGGTACCGTTGACTAGCAAACACGGTGATTATCAGTGATTGGTGAGATAGAAAAGAAATGATGTCTTTTTGATTTCATGACCACCTTGACATCTTCTAGTCTAACTTACAAGATGATCATGGCTGCTGAACCAGTGATTCCAACATCTAAGCCTATATATCATGATTGTTTATTTCCGTTACCGCCCCAGTGAACCTTGTTCCCGGAAGATTTACTAGATGGGCTTTCACGAATTGGTGTACTTAATTAAGGAATTGTGGTTGGCCTGTCTTGCCTAACGAAGTGGAAGCTTAGCCATGTTCTTGCATCATTTCACGCACTCGTTCAAGGTTCAAAGGCTGTGCACGATGATTCATCAAATGCTGAATGAGCCCACAACCTTACCTGAGACAAGAAGAAAAAAAAAAAAAAAAAAAAAAAAAAAAAGAAGAAAATGATGATAATTCTGCTGAAGAACAGAAGACAGAAAATGTTGTTGCAGGTGAGCAACTTCTGTTCATCTATTTGCTTGTCACGTGAAAATGCCGTGGTGTCACAACATCCTCCATATTAATTTACACAAAGAGGGGTGAAAGATTTCTTCTAAGAGAAAAAAACAAAAAAAAAAAAAAAAAAAAAAAAATCTCATCTATCACAAAAATGCAAAGACTTTTGAAGCTCACACATATTTGACATTTTAACAATTTAGAGAAAAATAGAGAGAAATTTAACATAATTCAAAATAAATAATATTATATTTTAATTTTAAATTATAAAATTATTTCTACGTATATATTTTATGTACTTATTTTTCATCTTCCCAACAGGACTCAATAGATTGGCAGATTTGTACCAATTCATTAGGGTCATCTTGACGGAGAAATTTCTGAAAGGAGGAAAGCACCGAGTAAGACGACACGGTGATTGTGACTGCTTGGAGTTGGGAAAGAATGTCCCAATACGGAATAAAAAAATGTACAACGTTGTAGACGCTTCTTGGTACTAAATTATCGCCGTATGTCCTTGACCGCAGCAGCATTCGAGTTTCCCCGAGAGTCTGAAAAAGAATACATGCCGTGTCATTCACTATCATTTGTCTATTTTAGTATTCAAAAACTCGTTATATTTTTTTTTTTTAACGTAATAAATTTATTATTTTAAATTATTTTTTTTTATTTTAATTAAATTTTACTTAAAATTTTTATTTTTTTACTATAATATTAAATTATTTTTATTCACTTCTTAAAAAAATTAAATTAGAGATATCCTTTGAAACATTTTATTCTAGTCTAATGTGACCTCGAAATGAAACGTTTTTCTTCTCTTTTTCGTTGATCACAGGGGTAAGTAACTGTTACGTCTTCCCACCGACCATATCATGTTTGAATCCTCTTTTGAATGTATTAAGGAAAATCTTTTAAGAAAAAAATTTTTAAGTGGTTACTTATAAACAAAAGAATCATTGTATGCAAATTAAGCGCGTTGAAAGAATCAAATGCATTGGGCTAATCTCAAAAGCCACTTGGGCAATTCTGAAAATTATAACACTTGTTGATTGTTTGCATGCGCTTCCCTCATATGTGTCACCTTACTTTAAAGAAAACTTTTTTTTAAAAAAAAAAGCACTATTTGATAAAAAAGGAAAAAAAAAAAAAAAAAAAAAAGGCCCCTGCAGGCCAAAAAGAAAGAAACAAATTAAAACACCGCTACTCTCCATAGTTCTACGTACACTCTCGATACCTTGTAGTCGTAGAATTGCATGTACGGTATTTTTTTTGTTTTTTTATTTATTATTATTATTATTATTTGTTTTTTTCTCTGAGAAAGAGTGTTAGACTAGTGCACTTCCGCTTCATAGTAACATCAGCTCTTTGATCCTGTACATTTCTTTCATAGAAAATATCTGATGAATATCGGTTTAAAGGTGACCCCACCTCCCAATAGAATAATAATTGCCTCACGACGACAAATGGGAGGCGACTCCACCCAAAGTTACTTTTGGGTTTGGTCTTTGTTTCCCAACTTCGACCAAAAAATAGATCATACAAAGGCAAACCCAGTTGTGTTTTAGCTAAATTCGGAGAACTGGGTGGTTGTTTATTTTTACGATTGGCAAAAATCAAGTTAAATTACGCGTTTATATTTGTAATTTGTGGACCTTCGTTGTTCCTAGTGTTGTTTCTTTTCACGAGCTCGTTGTTGTTTGCATATCGAAAGCTCTGTTTCTGTATTGTTTGAGGGGACGACTCACCTTTCAAGCAGAGCCTCAAATTCAAACACATCGGATTGTGGAGGCCCCAGATAGAGACGCAGATATTGGATATTAGAAATAGACTCTTGTGGTGAGTTTCTTTTCGTACTCTTTTTATTTCGGCATCAAAGAATCTTTTTTGATTTTTCGTTTCGGTTGTTTTATTGGGAGATTTTGTCTGTTTATACGACGTGCATGTATCATGTATCGGAATCGAAGGTTTTTTTTTCCTCTTCCTCACCTGTTATCCCTATGGCGGTGGTCTAATCTTCAGTGAAATTGTGTTTTGTAACTTGCCAACTTGTGTTCTGCTCTTGTCCTGGTGGGGTGGTATGCTTCGATTTCTAGTTTCCCCTGATAAATGTTTTCTTTATTGACTTTAACACCTCATTTGACTGCCTTTTCAGTTCCGTTTTGTGAGTTTGATTGATGAAAACTAGGCGTAAACCAGCTTGGAAAGACCTTTTGGTTCGACCTTTGCTGTCAGTATTTCCTCTGCCCAGTCTCTGGAACCGTTATTTACTAGGCTTCAATAATAATATTTTTGGACCTTTTTTTTTCCTTTTCTTTTTATTTGTTTTTTCAGTTTTCACTTGGGGATAATGGGGTGGGTGGGTTTGTTCTCTCCAGTTTGCTCTCTCATGGTCTTATCTTTTTGTTTCTGCTTTTGATATAATAGTTGTTTTTATCTTCCCTCTCCCTTTTTCTAAGTAATTGCCGTCTTATGCTTTTAAATTGTTAAGGGAAGCAAATTTCTGGTCTATAATTCCTGTTGTTCTTTTCGAGCTAATTTCTTTAAAGTTTCGCCTACTTGCTTGTTGTTGCTCTCTCCGTCCTCTTTGAACTGGATGTCTCTCAAATTTCAATGGAGCTTTTTAAGTGAAAACTTTGATATTTTTTTTCGCTCAACTTTTCCTGTTTAAATCTAGATCGATTGGGTTACTCCAATTGTCTGTGGTATTTGGATTGGATATTCCAAAATAGGATATCATTCTGTATTTCATTTTCAATGTATGTTCCTTGTTCAACTTTTTTGCTTAAGTGGTTGAATTGAACTCTCTCCCGCACTCTAAATCTAATCAGCAGCTTTGCTGGCTTGCTGTTGTATCTTAGGTTGGCTGAATGATGTGGGATTTATTCCGTTAACCTGGCTGCAGGTTATTTATAATGCATACCGACTTTAACTGGAATGGATGTCATTGAGGCGCCATGTTGGAAGGACCTTGTTCAGGATAAGATTAACTTCTTGACAGTCATGCAGAACTCTTACAAAGCACACAATGAGGGTGAGCTAATCCCTAAGGGAAGTGAGCTAATGGATATTGGCCATGTAGTTTTGAGGCACACTTGTCACCATGCCAGCAAAAAGTCATCATTACCTTGGCTTGATTTAAAGGTCTTCTATGTTCGAGTCAGCAAATGTGAGATCAATGAGTTGACTCTGGACTACCTTACAGTAAATCATACTCCATTACATCCCGATTCCCTTCTGGAAGTAAACGGTGTTAGGACAAGTATCAATTCTGATGGGGCGTTGACTTTTCTCAGAAGGGATAGACTGGACAAGATATCTGAAGAAGCTACATTTGTTAGCACTGACAGTATAAGGATGACTGGCAGTGTGAAGTTTGAGGTTTTTAATAAGGATGTTCTTGTCCTATCAGGGGTTCTGGAGTTGTTGAACAATAATGGTTCATTTGGAGAATCTAGAACCAATAACCAGGGATGGAGCATGCATTGTGAATCAGATATAACTTTTGGCTCTGGGCTCCTGACAGCAAAACAATTTATGGTTCCCCACTTAGCTTCACCTATGATTGAGGTTTATGTTGCTGGTTCCTTCTCTGGCACCCCAATTATCTTAACTAAGACTTTGCAGCTTTGCTCTCATAAAAAGCAAATAAGGAAAGGTATGCTGGATTCTATACCAGAACACGAGACATCTGAAAGCCGAGAGAATGTGCCTTGTAGTCCTCCACTACACAGGTATGCCAATGCAACCTTGAAATCTCTGTCAGCTTTGCTGTTCTATCCTCTGAATTGTTTTATTGCTAGCCTGGCAAATATCCATTCTGATTTGGATTGTTTAACAACTGATTCTGGAACTTATGTAATATAAACTTTATGCTCTCTTGAAAACTAGCTGAAAAGCATCTGCATTTTCCCTCTTAATGCCGCAGTTACTAGAGTATCCTATCCACAGGCCAGAACATGGAGAGTATGATGACCTGTATGCCGGGACAGAATGTTTAGTACATGAAGATGGGGAACTCTCATGGTTCAAAGCTGGCGTTAGGGTGGGTGTTGGTATTGGCCTAAGTATTTGTCTTGGAATTGGGATAGGTGTGGGCTTGCTGGTCAAGACCTACCAAGGCACTACCAGCAACCTTAGAAGGCGACTCCCGTAGTTACACTTTCCCTAACCCACCATCGTAGCATGATGCCTTCTACTCATCTGGTCCTACTCGTCTGGAAGCTAACTCAGTGGGTCTCTAACGACATTTGGTTGTGAATAAGGTATCAGATTGTTGCACTTAACTCCAAAATGTCTTCCAGCATTCATTAGTTTTCTGGGCAGGAAATGGATTAAAACGGTGTCTGCTACTTAAGTAATTTATGTTTGGAAATGTCGTCCGTCTTTCTTCATGTGTTTAAGAGTACAGTGACTTTTCATTTTTGCTCTTGATGAAACGTGTAACCAGAGATGAAATTTTGGTAATTGGAAAAGAATTTGGTCCTCTTACGCGATGATCATCTCAAATTTCAATTTCATTGTAGTTGAGATTGTAGCTTCATGGAGTCTTACCGACACAAGATTTGGAGTTTGGAGTTTCCATTTGAGATCACGGAAAAGGGATCTGAACATAGCTTTTCCAATTGGGATCTGGATGCATGACCTCGATCATCGCACCTGACATCTATTGTCTTACAGGGCTCTGAATTTCACAATTTGTGATAATCTTTGCTGAAATCAGTATTTTATGTGCTGAATTCGAATTATGCAAATTATCCAAAATGGACCGTTTACACACGTTTAACACCCATAAATCCTAGGACTTAAGGTAAATGAGCCGTGAAGAATGATCTTCACGACCAACAAATTTGGTTCCAACTGATGTATTATAGATGGAGTAAAGACAAAACATGTGCAATTTCAAAATTAGGCCGGAAAAAAAAAAAAAAAAATTGGAATAAAGACTGAACATGTGAAAATCTGATGTAGTGAAAGCCCAAGATTATTTTTTTCTTAATTGGCTCCGATTGTGTTTTAAACTCAAAACATTCCGTTCTAAAAGACAATTCTAGTACCAATGAGTTGGTGATAACTTGAGACTGTTGCAAAGCTAAAATCAAAACTCGAAACTTTCAAATTCCTGTACGTGATATCCTTTTCGATTGAAAATGTGAAGTTGTTGCTTCAGCACTAGAAATAAGTAAATAAAGTTACGGCTAGGCGATGCGCAAGCCCGAACTTCGTGAAATGGAGCGTGTGCAATGGCCCAATTCATGGGTGCACTACCTTCACAACCATGAAGCCTACCAACCTTCTCAATGGAGAATGTGGCAACTCGATTTCTGGTGATCTAAATTCATTTCTACCACCAATGTTCCAGTGTGACTTCGACTCCTAGGTTGCTTGCCATGCAAGGAGGACTCGTTCCAATTTGATGGTAACTTTGTTAATATATATAACACACAAAAAATTGGCACTCTCTGGCCCTTCTCGAGTGGTGAAGGGTGATACGACCAGTTCTTCTTTAGAGGTTAAATTCTCTCAGTTTATAAGGGGTGGAAAATAAAAAAAAAAGCGGAGAAAAACAAAAATTTGTTGGTGTGGTAGACTTCGTAGATGGACGAGAGAAAAAATTAGCAATGTTACCATCCCACAATTATTTATTATTATTATTAGTATTATTTTAAGAATAAGATGTAATTTTCATTTCATTTTCATCAATACAAATCCAAAATCTCTCTTCTCATGCAATTAAATACTCATAACTGAGGAATAAAACTATTGAATATAAATATATTAGTCCAACTGCAACACGAGTGAGTTTGGTTTAAAGAAAAATGGGGGATAATAGGCTGAATTTATAGAATAAATCATTGGCTGCATGCATGCCACGAGCCATGTTACCAAATTGCATTTCTCCAACCTTTTCACATAAATATTTATATATTTTGATTTAAATCTTTTAATGAATAATGATATTTTTATTGCAAAGAGTATTAGAATAAATTACCTAAATATCATATTTGATTAAATTAAATTATCATATATTAATACATTTATAGAAGGTATTTGTTTGTAAATATTATTTATGTGAAAAAGATATTTTTTTTTTAAAATCACAATGTTTTGTTCAATTTATAGTTATGTGCAGTTGTACACCTCATTCTATAATTTTTTTTTAAAAGGAAAATAAAAACGCAAGCACCCTATAAGCCTAGAGAAGAGTTACGGATTCTTATTATTACAAAAATTAAAAAAGAAAAAAAAAAAAAAAAAAAAAAGGCCACCGACCCAGTGGAAATCCGCTCCTCGCGCGCGGAATGCACCGTGTGGGTCCTATTCATTAGTTCGCTCCAACGGCTCTTTTTTTTAAAATTCTCCACTCCCTCAATTTTTCACCGGTCAACCGTCTATTCTACGAGGTAACCTGGTAAATATCCAAAACGTTATGACCTTCTCAGTCTTTTCACAGAATCTCAGATCACATAAAAACCATGTCTCCCTCTCAAACCGTCCCTCAGAAAAAAAATTTTCCTCTCCCCTCATCTCTCTCATACGCACACAATATCTCGCCATCACCTTCCTCTTCACGGGCTCTGGCTCTTTGTCCTACTCTCAAGCCTGGTCTCCTTCCTCTTTCCCTTTCCGGCGACCAAGTGGATTTCAAAACCCTTAAAAAAAGGCTGCTATTGTTGGGACCGGAGGCCTGGCGGAGGAGGAGAGGATGCCTATAGTTGAGATTTCAGTTAGGGTTTTCGGACAGAGCTGCGGTTCTCGAGTCAAGAAAGTAATTAATGGTTAGTTCTTGGAGGACTACTGTAGGGTTTGGGTTCAGAAGACGGTGGCTCTTTATTTCGGTGCTCTCTTTCTTTTCTTGTTGGTGCTAACAAGATGGTAATTTCTTGATTTCTTTTTTTCTTTTCTTTTTTTGTTTGACTTCTTTTTTTCTTTTTGCTGAAAAAAAAAAGGACTAACAGTGATTTCACTTTCGGCATCCCCCTCCTTTCTTGATATTATTTTTTTAAACGCGCTCATTTGCTCTCTCGTCTGCGTAAACTTTTTCTTTCTTTGTTGTTTTGAGGGCTTGCTCTGTTTCTTTCCCTGTTGGTGCTGAGAAAAAAGTGATTTCTTGATTTCTTTTTTTTTTGCCAAAATTATGTTTAGACTTAGAACTATGGAATCCTTAATTTGCCGAGACTAGTTGGTTTCCTTGGAAAATTACTGGATAATGTAAATGGAAAAGAAGGGCGTGCTTAGGTGTGACCCACGTTAACATGGGAACACTTGCATGAATGCATGCATTACCGGACGGAAGATTTTCGTAAAGGTGTTTTGATTGTCTGATTGGGTTCAATATTTAGCATTTTTTTAAAAATAATTTTAATAATTAAGACTTTTTATATAAATTTTTCTAATTTTGAAGTTTCTTTTTAATTCTAAAATATTTTATAAAATTAAAATATTATAATATTTAATTTTTTTAATTTATTGTGATTATTTTTTAGAAATTTTTTTAGAATTTATATTTCTTAAATTTTGTTAGAGCTGAAAAAAAAATGACATTTATAAAAAATGCAAAAATCATAAATGTAAAAAATTGTAAAAGAAATTTTTGAATTACAGAGGATTATGATTTGATATTCATAATAATCGTTGAATTTTTTGAACCATATTGAATCATTTAATTAAAAAGTTCTGGAGAATTCACACTACTCACCTTCCAAGTTATTTTTGTATGCAAAATAGCCTAAACTAGTTGCAGAAATGAGACTCGATTGAAGGGTTGAGCGAGCCTAAGAAAAAAAAAAAAAAAAAAAGGCATTCAAATAAATAAAAACGGCATTCTTGGAACTTCAAACTCGACGGCAGTTGACCTCTCAAACGATCAAATCTCACGTACTTTTCTCGTAGACTGCCATCTTTCCAACTTCAGAATCCTTACAGCCGAGCCACAGTCTACAAACACTCCACATCGGAAGAACAGCAGAGGTTCCCTCCCGAACCGACACGTGTTACCTCAGATTCTGTCAAACTCACGGCACCACCGCCACCAATATCGCCAAATTCTCTCAATTTACCCAAAAAAGGTCTAAATCATTACACTACCATCCAAATAAAATCAATCTCCTCTCTCGGCCTTTCACTTTCGGCGTCTGACAGCACAGATGATAAAGGGAGACATTCTCCCGTTAAACACACACAAGGACACGTTCCACGTGAAGCATTAAATTTTCAGAGAATTGACAAGATTGTAAAGAGGGATTGGGCACGAGAGCGGCGAGGATGGAAGAGAAGTTGATTGCCAGGCTGGAATCGGCCGTGGAGAGGTTAGAGGCGCTGTCGACGGGGTTCGGGGCGGTGCACATTGGCAGTGATGCGGCGGATCCTTCGATTGCGGCGTTCAATGATCTGATGGCGCGGTATTTCAGTAAGGTTTCGAGTGCTGCGGAGAAGATTGGAGGACAGGTTTTAGACGTCACGAACGTTCTCCGAGAAGCCTTTAATGTTCAAAAGGAGCTTCTCGTCAAGGTCAAGCAGACACAGGTAGCGATATTGGTTTTTTTTTTTTTTTTCCTTTTCACATTTCTGCTACTAGGAGTTTCTTCGGCTGGAGACGGTGCTGGCGCCATTATTGAAACTTTTGCTTTTATGAAAACGCATGTCGATTAATTTTTTGGCTTTGTCAATGGCGGACGTATTTCGGTATTTGAATTAGGCGCAGGGAATTAAAACGCAATGCATTTATAGCTCGTGGGAAAACAGATTGACAGAAATTTGGGCTCATGTTGGGGTTACGGTCTCTGTGTTGAATTGTGAGGTTGTTTGTGGAGATCTGAATAATGCCACAGGTGTGAAGAAGAATGTGTTGCTGTCAATATGATTGCCTTTGTGTTAGTTGGACTCTCATGACGTTGAACCATTTTATTCTATTGATGCAGAAACCTGACCTTGCTGGGCTGGCTGAATTTCTTAAGCCATTAAATGAAGCAATTATGAAAGCAAGTGCAATGACAGAAGGAAGAAGATCTGATTTCTTTAACCATTTGAAGGCTGCTGCTGACAGTCTCACAGCTTTGGCATGGATTTCCTACACTGGGAAAGACTGTGGTAAGAGTTTAATAAATAGTAGGATAAAAGGGCGTCCCTAGCATACAAGACTCTTACGCTTGTAGGGTCTAGACAAGGGTTAGATGTACGCAGTTTTACCCTTATTGTTTCACAAAGAGTTTATTTCTGTGACTCAAATCCGTGACTTCCATATTACAGTAGAATAACCTTTCTATTATAACAAGGCTTGCCCTTCTCAATGGTATCAACAGTATGATAGCATACAATATTTAATCTATGGAGCATTTAATATGGGCTTTGCTTTTCTCATTTAAGGTATGAGCATGCCTATTGCACATGTGGAAGAAAGTTGGCAAACAGCTGAGTTCTACAACAACAAGGTACTTTATGCTTTACTAGGATGCAGCTTCTCATTTACAGAAATGCCATGTGCTATAGCAGTGATGGTCATTGCTTTTCAGGAAGAGTAAATTAAGGAATAGGAAGATTGCCATGGCAGCTATACTGATTCAATAATATCACTTCAAAACTTTATTTATCTGGTTATATGATGTTGCTAGTTTGCTTTTTGATGATCCGTTTCCTCCTTTCCCCAGATGGTCCTATCTCATGAACGTGTCTTAGCTGGAAAAAAAATTACGATTGATTCATTGCTCTTGTTAATGCTGTTAGTTTGCATTTTGAAATTCAGATTCTTGTGGAGTACAAAAGCAAGGACCCAAATCATGTTGACTGGGCCAAAGCTGTGAAGGAGCTGTATGTACCAGGCTTGAGGGATTATGTTAAGAGTCATTATCCCCTGGGTCCAGTGTGGAGTGCTGCTTCCAGAGCAATGACTGTTGCTCCTTCTAAAGGTCCAGTATCAGGTGCTCCTGTTCCTCCAACTCCTCCACCTGCTTCTCTCTTCAGTTCTGAATCTTGTCAGCCTTCATCATCAAAGCCAAAAAATGGAATGGCGGCCGTTTTCCAAGAAATTAATTCAGGAAAGTCTGTCACTGCAGGTATGCTAGTTCTCTTCACTCTGCCACCCTTTTCTCTTTTAACCAAGAAAAAATAAAAATGCAATGGAGTAGGGTATGCCAACATGTTACTATATTTTCCTCCTCGCTAGGTCTTAGAAAGGTAACTGATGACATGAAGACAAAGAACTGTGCAGACAGGACTGGTGTGGTTAGTGCTGGAGAAAAAGAAGGTCGTACTGGTTCAGCTGCTTTCTCCAAGGCAGGACAACCAAAGCTAGAACTTCAGATGGGTCGTAAGTGAGTATGCACATGTTTATACTGTGGTTTAGCTTGTTGATTCAAGTGTGATGTTGCTGCAGCATGTGGATTTTTAATTCCCTGTTTTGTTAAATCTTTCTGGCAGGTGGGTTGTTGAAAACCAAATTGGTAGAAAGAATTTAGTAATTGATGACTGTGATGCAAGACAGTCAGTATATGTTTTTGGATGCAAAGATTCAGTTTTGCAGATTCAAGGTAGCTTCTGCTTATTTGATAAGCATGATCATGACTAACATTTCCAGGGTAATAAGTCATAGGCAGACACAAATCTTTGCCATCAACCTATGGTGTTATGAGAACCTGTTTGGTTTGCAACAATGTGCAGGAAAAGTCAATAATATAACGATTGACAAATGCACCAAGATGGGAATTGCATTCATGGTTAGTGTGGAGCACCTGATTTAAGAAATATAAATTTGTTTTACTGTGCTACTAGGACTATTTTTAAGGTTGAAGGTTAATTCTACACTCTTGACCTGGACCAGGATGTTGTTGCTGCTTGTGAGGTGGTCAATTGCAGTGGTGTTGAGGTGCAATGTCAGGTATCTTTTATTTGTTTTTTAGCATATGAAAAATCCTTAAATGTTTTTGTGATGTTATATCAGTTTAAATAGTTTGATTTCAGTCATATGGATTTTGATGTCCGGGGGCATGTGAAGTAATATTTGCCAACATTTTTACTCATTGTAGGGTTATGCTCCAACAATTTCAGTGGACAACACTTCTGGCTGCCAGATATATTTAAGCAAAGATTCTTTGGAGACATCTATAACTACAGCCAAATCAAGCGAGATCAATGTAATGGTTCCTGATGCAGATCCTAATGGTGACTGGGTAAGTTTCTAACCCATAAATGGAATAGGGAGACATGTTGGAGTGCATAATGTGGGGTCAAATCTTAAACAACATCCATTTAGGTGGTACTAATGTCTGGCTAGTCTTGATTAGAGAATCTGGCCAATTACATGAGAATCTGTATAAAATAATTTTTTACTGGCCCTGATAACTCAAGCCATTTAGAATCCGATACGTGCTGTGACTGTGAGAAGTTAACAACACTAGTATATTTATGAATTGAACTTCTCAATTTTCCCAAAAGCTAGGAAGTTGAGTCGATGATTGTACTTTAATGTTAGAGAGAATGTCATATGCTCTGTTTGTCTTCGACAGTAGCTGGTGCACTGTCATTTGTTGTATGGTCAAGTGTTTAGCTCCTGCTTGATTGTCCTGAAAGTTAGGCTGTTACATAACAGGTTTCTAAATGTAGCTACTTGCAGTTTGATGGCTTGCCATGTTTTTGTCTGTAGGGTGAGCATGCTTTGCCGCAACAGTTCACTCATTTTTTCAGGGATGGTCACTTCAAAACTACACCAGTCTCCCATTCTGGAGGGTAATTGAATGAACATGTTACTTTCAATTCAGCTTTCTGTTTTAGGAATGTTCACTGATTTCCTAGGATGATTGAAGCGTTGCCCGAACATCTTGTTCTCTCGATTCTTTTGTTTTTCGCTTTTTTATTTTTTTGAGTTTTTTTCTAGGCGATATTCCCTTCATTGTCTTTGTTGTGCCCTTGCTTATTCTCTGGGCATGCCAGCCCAGGGGAATCCTCTGCGTCATCTTTTTCCCATTTTTGTTTCTGTTGGGAGAGATTGGGCCTCCACGTTAGAGGGTCCAGCCGAACAGTTTCCGGATGTGTCTTCTTCTTCTACCTAGGTTTATGTAACGGCAATTTTGTTGTAATGGTAACAGATTTGTCGAGGTTCCGAGATTTTTCTCATTTTTCTAGTCTCATTGTTGGAAGCCCGCCGTGGGAACACGTTAGTGTCGGATTGCTGTATCATTACATTAAGTGTGACTCGTTCAGTTGACAAATTGCGCATCCCTTCACCTAATATATCTGAAGATAAAAGGGAATGTGAATGCAAATAAAATTAGGATTCTCATCCAGGATAATTTCTGAAGTCGTGGAATTTAGGCTGTTGAACCACTTTGCGGGTGGACTATTAATGCCCACAGACTCCAATCGAAATGCCCATTTTGTGCGACGTGTAAGCCCGTTATCTTCCTAAACGCAATGTAAAATTTAGAGGTGATTGAATGATGTGTTCGTGGGGTCCAAAAGTAGGGAGAGCATATGCTTATTGCTTGAACTAGACATTGCGCCCGCGCATTCAGTCTCGTGAGAGTGTTGTGAGCAAGAGGCTAAACTTATGGACAGAACAACTCATCGAGCATACAAAAGTTCTCTTTATTGCACATAATGGTCCAACATGGATTATTACGTTAAGCCGTCCCAGAGCGAAGAAACTTGAAATAAGGGCTGACACCAATGTGAATAGAATATGAAATAAAATAATATAATGTTGGATCCCCTAATTAAATGATCCGTTGTCGTCCAGCGGCTAGGATGTCTGGCTTTCACCCAGGAGACCCGGGTTCGATTCCCGGCAACGGAATCACTTTTTCAAAAAGTTTTATGGGCATGTACTACCCTGCCGATAATTCCCTAATAAAAATTTTATGTGTTTTTTTTTTAAACAATTATTATATGAACGCAAAATCAAACAAAAAATTATAAATGTATCTTATATAAAAAATATTATTTACATAATATAAAATAATTTTTATGTTATATATATATATATATATATTTTACGTTCATCTTTGTCATTTATTTCAGTCTGGTCAGTCTTTTTTTTTTTCAATTGTATGGGTTGCGGTATCTTTTATATATAAAATTAAATATGAAACCCCTATTGTGGGAGCAGATCCAGTACGGTATAAAGCGTGGACAAGGGGATGACTACTGTTGCTTCAGTCAACTTGGTCTTTGCCCTTTTCGCTCTTTCTCTCTGAAAACTTACCAGAACAAGTTTGAAGATCCCAAGAGCGGCACCATGACCATATGCCACCACAGCCATCTCTCTTCTTCTCCTCCTCTGCACGGTAAATAGTAAACAATAAATATTCATTTTCTCTCCTACTCCTCGGTGGTAATGGAATTCACTCTAACACGAAAAGTTTCTATTTAGTCTTCGGTTGGATATTTTCATGATCGTCGGAGGGCACCAAATCGAGCGAGGCCGTGAGTCGAAAATGGCTTCCTCTTAGTTCGATTATTGAAGAAAGGATATCAAAAAACATTAAAAGAAAGAAAAATGTCGGTTGCGGAGCTGAAGGAGCGTCATGCGGCGGCAACTGAGACGGTCAATACTCTCCGAGAACGCTTGAAGCAGAGGCGCCTCCTCTTGCTTGATACCGATGGTCAACTACAGCGCATATTTTAACAATTTAAATTGATTGCTTCTTTTTGTTTTTTTGGTTTTGTTTTTCGTTTTGGTTTAATTTTCGTTTTCGTTATTGGAAATGGTTTTTGTTATATATATATATATATAAAATAAAATGTTCTTTTGAGCGGATAGATCTCAACTGATTGAGAATATTTTGGCAGTTGCTGGATATGCCAGGGCGCAGGGGAGGGCTCCGGTGAGCTTCGGGCCCACCGATCTTGTATGTTGCCGCACACTCCAGGGACACACCGGCAAGGTGCTTATTTTTCTTTGTCTTTTTTTTTTTAAAGAAAAAAATGGAGTTCCATTTGTGGAAATTAGAGAAAAGAATGTATCATAGTTTGGGCATGCGGTTTTGCAAACAAACAGTTAGGAAATTTTGATGATATTGGCGAAGGGGTTTTGACGCGTAAATATCAGAGAAACAAATGAAAAAAGAAAAAAAGAAACTGTCCAAGATTTGAGAAAATCCCATTATTTTGTGATAGATTTGAAATCTTTTCTGAAAATTGCAGGTTTATTCACTGGATTGGAGTCCTGAAAAGAATCGAATAGTCAGTGCATCTCAAGATGGACGGTTGATTGTTTGGAATGCTCAGACAAGCCAAAAAACTCATGCTATAAAGCTTCCTTGTGCATGGGTCATGACATGTGCCTTCTCTCCTAATGTTCAGTCTGTTGCTTGTGGTGGTCTTGACAGCATTTGCTCTATTTTCAATCTGAATTCGCCTACTGATAAGGATGGAAACCTGCCGGTAACAAGAATGCTTAGTGGACATAAGGGCTTTGTTTCTTGCTGCCAATATGTTCCAGATGAGGACACTCACTTGATTACAAGCTCCGGTGATCAGACTTGTGCTTTATGGGATGTTACTACAGGTCTAAGAACTTCTATATTTGGAGGAGAGTTTCAGTCGGGGCACACTGCTGATGTACTGAGGTATGCTAAGTAATTCTTAAGCTGTCATCAGATTTCATTATTTCATTATCCTATTTTTTGAAGATTATAGGGGAGTTTCACGTGGACTGCAATATCTTGTTGGTTTCTGTTACTTTTGATAAGGATAAGATGGATTATATGACCATCAGACCTCTAATCTACCAGTATGAATACCCCTAACCCCATTCTTACTGTAGAGAAGAAATGAAGGGTGAAAATGATTAAAGAAAACTGTAGCAGCTTGTAACACTCCACTTTCTCTGTGATATTTTCAGTTAGCGTACCAAAGGAAAACTTAAATTGTTATGACAAACTCAAGCCCCAACGTATCCAATGAATCCACACTAATGTCATGATTATCTAGATCATAAGCAATAAAAATGTTATTCAAGACCATACAGCATGTAATTCTTGTCAAAAAAGCTGCTGTCTTCAGGGGTTGTTTCACTGTATTTTCATAATCTGCTTTTCAGTGTCTCAATTAATGGATCAAACTCGAGAATTTTTGTGTCTGGCTCATGTGATGCAACTGCCCGGTTGTGGGATACTCGTGCTGCCAGTCGGGCTGTACGCACTTTTCATGGGCATGAGGGAGATGTTGATACCGTGAAATTCTTTCCAGATGGCAATAGATTTGGAACAGGCTCATATGATGGAACTTGTAGATTATTTGACATTAGAACTGGGCACCAACTCCAAGTTTACTCTCCACAGAATGGGGTCAATGAAACCCCACATGTAACCTCTATTGCATTCTCCATATCTGGAAGACTTCTCTTTGCTGCATATTCAAATCGCACTTGTTTTGTATGGGACACTTTGTTAGCAGAGGTAAACTCCTGCACTGTAAGTTGGGCGGACTATCTAACATTCATAAAATTATAAAGAAGAAGCATTCATTCCAATGGGCCCTTATTTAATCACCAGCACTGGTAGTACAGATGGAGAAACAAAACTGTAATAGCTACCACAGTCTGGCCTGCTTGAGAGCAGACTTGTATGATATGTTGCATGAAGTATCTGACTAGCCTTTCTTCTAAAATGAAACAAACCATTGGTTGATGTGCTTACATCTCTTCCTCATCTCAACCTTAGGTGATCATGGTGAACCTTATTTTCATTAATTTTATTCAATATGTCTTCCAGATAATGTGTGGGTGAGACAAACTCAATTTCCTTCCATATTTTGGCTTGCCATCAGTTTACATCCATCGAATCTAATGTATTACTTTCTATTTTCCCTTTTCCTTTGTCAGGTTGTATTGGACTTGGGATCTCTACATAACTCACATGAAGAACGGATCAACTGTTTGGGCTTATCAGCTGATGGAAGTGCTTTGTGTACAGGAAGTTGGGATACAAACCTAAAGGTTACGTTTCAAACAGAACATTCTGGGTTGCTTACATTTGGCACCTAGTGATTTTTGTTCTATCTAAATTGTAAAATATGGCCTTCATTCTGCGACAATTTGATGTGCATTTCTTCCATGCAAAAATTGTCCGCAACCAACCAAATCAAGTTTAACCCTTGCATCCTTGCTGCAATCTCTCTCTCTCTCTCTCTCTCTCTAAGAGATCCTACTATAATTTGATGGTGTCTTTTGTCCATGCAAGAATTAACCGCAACTTTTATTCTTTTCCAAATAAACAAAATTTGACTCTCTCTCTCTTCCTCTTACAGATTTGGGCATTTGGAGGGCATAGGAGGGTGATTTGAGGATGATCCAAGGGCTTGTCTGTTGTCTGTCAGAATCATCTCATTCAAGACAAATGGATTCTGTTGCCTTTACACCTTGTGCCTTCTTTGTAGATTTCTTTTGTACTTTCAGAAAGTTGATGTCATGGCGATAATGATAGAAATGACCATTGGAAACTAGATTCCCGTTTCGTTCTTTCTTTTTTCTCTTTTGATTTCAGGGAAACTGTCGCATGAAAACTTGAGACTGATAAGAGACCGATAATTTGTTTGGACTCATTTATTCGGACATTTAATCCTCTCTTTTCAGTTCCATTCCAATGCGACTTCTTGCTTTGCGACTAAAGGACGTGTAATTAATGAATTAATAGCTTGCAAGCCATACGACTGTTCTACGGCAGGGCAAATTGGAAACTCAAAACCCTATAAAAATGTGTGCATGCCCCGTCTGATAATAGGGCAGAAGTCAAAAGAATCTCAGGAACAGAATAAACTGTTACCCTACTAACTAATTTAGCGAAACATGTCCCAATACAATTTTATTTCAATGAATTCGGAAGAACCTGTACTTGAATATCTTAATTCCAACATAAAACCAAATGTAAACCAAAAGGAATAAAGAAAACAAAAATTCCTGTATTAGACGGGACTGGCATGATACGGTATCCCTGGTTCAAAAAATGACGCCAGAAACTCCATACAAATGCAAATCCTTCCTTTCCTCACTAGATCCCATCTCTGGAGCAAACAATTTCTTCTGTAACAGGCGCCATGTATGCGCAACCATGGGCCTTCGATCTTATCCGTGAATAGACCAAAAAAGCCGAAGCAGGGGGAAAATAGAACCAAAAGAGATCAACTAGCCGCTTGCTACAATTTCATGAATGGCATCACTAACGGATTCGTCTTCAGATCTAACAGCCAGTTTCATTGCAACCTCCTTTGGGCCATCAATGCCGAACTGCAGACGCACAAGAACCTTCACATTGCCTATGTAAATACCAGAGAGTAGACACGAGTGGGACCTTGAATTGCTCGGAACGACCTCTGTTCCCTGAATGATTATAAAAGAAGGATGTCAAGTACATGATACAAACAACACCAAGCACACGATAAATTGTTAGGAAGGCCTTGGGAGGGGGAAGTAATGAAAAGGAATACCATCAGATTGCTACGTAAAATGAAGGATAAATCTCAAATTAAATTCCTGAATTTAGTAATGACATGATCCTTTTCATGTTTTGTAGTACTGCTTCCCAAGGCACTTGCCTTAAATGTAGTACTCTGTCAAATGAGGATCACTTTTCAGCTTGTTATTCTCAGTCTGCCATGCATGAAAGCAAGGAAGAGAAAAGCTCTTTTTCTTCCTCGGGAATTTAGCATGCAAGAAATTTTTATTTGAAAGTCTCTCATGTAGAGATGGCCTACCCATAACTTGTTGAAAGATAATTTTCAAGAAGCAGCTAAGTTTGGGAAACTATTTGATGATCAACATCATAATTCCATTTTAAGCTAGTTTTTTTTTAAAGCAGAACTTCATGTCCTCAATCTGCAATCCAATATCTCAATCCAACCTTGAGTGATTTCCAATCTACTCTTGGGTCTTGGGACATTGAAAAAGTTCTGTAACTAACTGATCATGCAGTAACGAAAAGACAAACCAACCTCGCAAGGCTGCATGCCAAGAAGATTGATGACAGCACTAACAGCTTCAGCTAAGCTCTCCCTTGGGCCAAGACCATATTCATCAACACGCTCAAAATCAGGTCCCATGCTTTCCCAAGCATTCCTGAAATTTGAGACTCCAACTTTCATCATGTAATCTGCTGCAACAACTTCAAGGTCCTCCAGCTGGTATTCATCCTCAACACCATCTTCCTCTGCTTCACCAGTACTTGGATCAACCTGGTAAGATCACCAAATATGAGAGAACTGAGAACACCTTACAATACGTCATTTTTTGCCCAGGTACAGATCATATCATTTTCTCTCTTAAAAATAATATGCTATAAATTTAGGCTAAAATCACTTTTTTGTCAAATGATATTCAAAAGATCTAATGACCAGATAATATATGAAATGCTAATTAGTTCTCTTAATCAACATCCCCTTTCCCAGACAAAATGAGATACAAACAACAGGAACTGGAAGGATGAAAAGCCATTATCGTTGCAGGAAAAGAATAAGAGTAAGTACCTCTTTAACAATAAACCTCAACATGTTCGAGAACTTTCCAACAGCTGGGACTCCCTCTGGCTTTTCAAATGCAACAAAGGCTTGTCCAGGTGAATCGTAAGGAAGAGATCTTAAAGGCTTTGATGCCACCTCTGAAAATTCTTCTGCTTCTGAAGCATCCACAATCACAGTAACCTGGTAGCATACACAAACTATCAGAGATTGAAGATTTTCCTAATAGGTTTTGACCAAAAAAACCAAAGGTAATTGTTATTCTAATCCATATAGAGGCATTACGTTTTCCAGTAATTGCTCTGGAATTGTGTTGGTGCAGTTGTACTGGAACACAACATGGCTGTCAAAAATGTGCTTAACAACATTAACTGCATATTCTGTTTCTGCTTCTGTGAGCTCCACAGGAGCTGAGGACTGTGAGGAACAAACAAACATCATATTAGTGATTTGTATGGTAATTATCTATGAATGTAACATCCATAAAATGTGAAAATTTAAGGCATGGGACCTTGAAAAGCTTCCCAAAGCTTGAAAACTCAGGAATGGAGGACATAAGTCTTTCATAAGCATCAACAGAAGATGGAGGGCCAGCAGGAGAAGCACCAAGACCAGTTGGCTTTTTGCCTGGAGCCTTCTTCTCAGCAAGTGACTGAGATTTGACTTCCTTTGGCACAGAACTAATATCAAAAGGCTGCTCCGAAGGCTCCTGTATTAGCAATAAATTGAATTAGAAAATGACAATTGCACCACAAAATGCATAACAGCACCAGAAGACTTACGTAATTTTTCAAACTTGTCTCTAGGTTGACAAGTGGTATCTCAAAAGCTCCAAAAAGAAAATTCTTTACATTTTTATCAGTTTCAACAATTTGACCATCACCACCAAGTGTTGAAATGTAAAGTGTAGCCCTGTCACGAACCTGTGAAAGAGGTCAGGAGATTTACTTGGCCCAAACCATGCCAACAACAGAAATATTAAGAATAGGTTAAATATTGTTGAGGAAGCAAAAGAAATAATGAAATAGGCCTCATATATTTGCCAAATAAAGCTGGAAAAATACATTTGAAATGCAGATGCATGCACACATACAAATCACTTTAGTATCTAATTACATGCATGCTATCTCAATCATAGAAAAGGGTAAATCAGATACACTATGTCAACC
Organism: Rhizophora mangle; assembly: GCA_037832345.1. Taxonomy (NCBI): domain Eukaryota; kingdom Viridiplantae; phylum Streptophyta; class Magnoliopsida; order Malpighiales; family Rhizophoraceae; genus Rhizophora; species Rhizophora mangle. The sequence goes on from JBAPLJ010001225.1 coordinate 174,873, forward strand.
AAAAACAGCTTCAATGTTCACACATTTATGCCGAAATTCACCTCATCATCACCATCAAAGAGACAGCGCCTCAACAGAATAAAAATGCGAGGCTGCACCAGAAATGAACCAACCCAATTCAGAAGCCAATAATTAGCCAAGAAATGTACATAGAACAGATGAAACACACGCATAAAAGCACCTTCAATGCATCAACCATGGCACCAAACTTTGCCAGTGTACTCACAGCGGCAGCCCGAACAGTTGCATTCTCAAGATGTACACGATTGTAGATGTACCTAATATATTTGCTGGGGTCTGTTGTCTTTGGTCCTTCAATCCCCAGGAAATGGAGTATCTAATAATAAAATAAAAAATGAAATGGAATATGCATTAGAGTGAAATAGAACACCAAGATTTCAATGAAAGTACTCATTTCAGTAGAAGAACAAGCCACCTGTGTGGAAAGATATGTGAATTCACAATCTTCAATGAACTCACACAGATGAAGCAACCCGCTTTCCTTTGCCTCGGGAATATCTCTAATGAGGTTCACAATTGAATCAACAATTGCCTTCTTGTACTCAAATCCACCTTCTTCCCTGAGAATATTGCTCAAAAAGTTCATCCTGAAACAAAGAAAGAAAGAAGATTAGGCTGGTGTTTCTTAGCCAAAAACAAAACATGTTGTCAAACCTAGCAACCTGAAAGACAAAGCACTAGTTTGATCACTCACAGTGATCTGTACTTCAAGGGGAACTTCAAACAGAGAGATCTTATGGCCTCCACCACAACAATTTTAAATTCATCAGCAATGTCTGACATAAAATTTGTTATCTGCTTCATTAAACGGTCTACACTTGATTCATTTCCAGTCTTAAGCAGCGTGGTGATTGCAAGTGTGGCAATACTTCGGTTCTGATCAGAAATTAAACTCTCCATGTCAATGTTGCAGTTAGTGACAGCCATTGGATGCGTCATGGCCACCTGCAAAATATTCACTTCGGATTAGTGCTTATAGGGAAATATTTCATAGTCAAAGGCATTTAAGGCCAATATAACCTTCAGCAGTTTGATAAATGATTCCTCAAAGATTAACAAAAGGCAAAAAAACTTACATGTATTCCCCACACCAGATAAATAGTTAATCTCCCAACAAGCATTGCTAGATTGTTATAACATTTGGAAATTCAAATTGTTAAGGGTTCAATGGCTTAAAGAAAGATAGTTAACCTTGTTCAAAGTGCGGACAGCAGCAAATCTCAGTATTGGCTTGGAAGAACTCAAAAATAGCTGGAGGACTGTTATAGCTGGAGTCAATTCCCGACTTGTCACCCCACTGAGCTCTGTAATTGCTCTAGCAGCCTCAAAAATTACCATCTCTGCCCTGTGGCGCAGACATGTCTCAAGAAAGTCATAGAATGGGCGGTCCCCTGTTTGTGTGTTAGTGGCTGATTCACGTATGACCTGCCACCAAAATAATGTTCAAAGAGTACACGCGAAGAAATTTTCAAAGAGTACACGTGAAGAAATCTTCAAAGAGTCACAAAAAAATGTTACAGTACAACCAACTACCTGACTAGTGTAGCGTATCAAGAGGCATTGGGCAAGTGGTGAGCGAACACTTCCCCTTGTCAAACTGGTAACTAACTTGCTAACAGCCAGTCTATCATTCTGCCGTATCTGCAAGTTTGTAAAGCACATTTGACTTTCTAAGACATCATTTCATGCAAATCTACAACCACCATCCACTACAGCTTTTGCCCACAAAAAAATCCATCAATATAATTGAAGTAACTTCCAGATGAGTAAAAATTGAGCAACAAAATTTTGCTGAGCATAATACATTCACTCCAAATATCAAAGATATGTGAACCTTAGGATACATAGCCACTGATCTTGAAAACAATATTGTATTAGCTGGAAAAACTCAAATTATGTAGTTTATTACAGTCTTAAAATACACTCCAAATCGTGAACAATAAAGTCAGCACAAATGAAACTGCAAATTTGGGGTACCTGATGGAGCAAAGCAAGCGCATGGAATTGTACAAGGGCAGCCCTTGACTGCACAGCTTCCTGGACCTCATTGCTCCACCTTTTCACAATCTCTGGATTTGTCTATTTAACATAATCAAAAAATTAACACATTTTTTTTTGGGTTTGGGGGTGGGATATTTCTTGCCACTAACTCTATTCAGAATGGCACCTGAAGTAAATGTATTCCACTGACTAAAGCTGCACTGGCAACCACAGGATTTTTGTCGACAATTGCTTGCTTCAGATATCGCTCAATTTGGGTGAGAAGGGTTCCATCTGTTATCCGACAAAGCACACGGATAGCATTTGCTCTGTACATATCAGTCTTGCCATTCATGTCCTTCATTAAGGAGCTTGTCACGATAATAACCTGAGGAAAACACCAAATGGCCAGTCAGTAGGAACCCCCCAGCTAAGGCAACAAACAGCGCGAATAAAATACATAGAAGTTAATTGAGACAGAACTTAGAACCTCATCTGATGATGGGGACAATTCCTTTATCATCAAATACACCATCCTCCTCAAACCTACATCTCTCGATTGGAAAAGCTTTGTCACAGCAAAGAAGACTTCTGTGGCTTCAATCTATTGAAAAATGAAAAATTCAATAGGCACAGTTTAAGAAGATCTCATGTCCATAGCAACACACAACAGTATGAGTCAAAAAACGCATATGATATGTGAGCAAAGCAATTCAAATTCCAAACAGTCAGTTAAGGTATGAAATATCACATAAGCATAGATCCCATTCTTCTTCAAATTATTGGGAAAAAGTAAAATCTGACCTTGGTGAATGTCTCTCCTTGGTTCAGTAAATAAAGGAGCTTTGTGATAACCTACCACAAAAACAGCATAGCATATCTCATAAATTAGCAGGCACATTTTGTAGAAATCTGGTTTGCAAACAGAAAATGCAGCAGCATAAATCAAAAACCTGTGAGCATCTTCTAGGATCAAGCTGAGGGTCATTGAAAACCCTGGCTTCTTGAAGAACAGCACCCTTCTCTATCCCCAGGAATGGAGAGTACTCCGCTGTCAGAAAATAGACATTATACAAAAAATCCAAAATCAGGCAAAATCAAGAAACCATCTCAAATTTCAGTATTGCAATCTAACAAATTGCTATAAGACGTTTTTCACAAATCTGAACTATAAAGGACGAACAAAGCACTTCTTGACAGCAGAAACAGAAAATCGCAAGAGATCATGAATTGATTAAACTAATAACTGACAGACTATGGCTTGGCGACTATTACCGTTATGAACTACAAGTTAGATCACCAGAGCTTAAGAAGATTTAAATTAAATAGAAATCAACGTCATAATTCAAAAACCAAAAGAACTAGAGCAAGAATTGGATAAATTAACCGATACAAGGATAGCGGAGATCAGATCAACCGAACCTACAAAAATTTTATAAAAGGCAGACCAAAACCTTCGAAATTAGACCTAAAATCGAAGAATGCAGAGAGAAAAATTAAAAAAAAAAATCATAAAAGTGCACGGATCTAGAAGCAAGTCATTGATCTGGTGCAGCCAAGTTCAGATTCAGAAGTTAAGCCCAAAATTGGACACGGAAATCAAATCGAAGTAATGAAAACAAGTATGAAACGGCACAATTTTCAAATTCCATAACGGGATTTACCTTCGTCGTCGCGATCGTCGTCTTTCTTCAGCAGAGGCTGCGCCATTGCTCGCCGATAGCAGTTGCCAAGATCTGCACACTATTCTATACAGATATTCTCTGGCTGGGCTCGCTCGCGAGATCGCCGAACGCACCAGTGAAATGTCGAAGACGAGATGGGTCTGCCTTTCTCCCTGCGTAAATTTCTTTATATTGGGGGCGCTTTTTTAAACGCTGGAGCCTGAGTCTTGATTCTTGAAGAGGAGCTCTCTGGTGACGGAAATTATCTCGTGGGGTGAGGAACAACCGACGCATTGCGAATTTTTGTATTTAGTGAGGGGTTTTGACTAATGAGAAAGCGCCATGTCAATAAACAATAGGTTTTGGTTTTGTGATAAAAATTGATCAAATGAGCGTCTTGATATTTAGCGAACGTAGGAAAAATATGTTTTTGGTCTTTGAAATGAATTTTGTAATCCGTAAATATTTTAAATTTTAATCTGTGAAGACAAAAAAATATTAAATAAATGTGTAAAATATAATTAAATAATATATCTTCACTCTTTATATATAATATTTTTTAACTAAAAAACTCAATTATTTTGTAATAAAAAAATTGTTTTAAACAACAAGGTTATTTAATATTTTGTTTAAATTTAATTTCTAAATATGATTCCTGTTTCATTTGAGATCAATGTCCTGAAATTCGATTTTGCATTTTTTTTTATATCAGTCTCCACCTCAGTCCATTAGTTTAAGTCAAAAAAAAAAATGATAATTTTATTTGCGCTGAGAATCTCATATTTTTGTGTTTTAAGTCAAAAAAAAATGATAAAAAACAGAAAGATTAAAACATAGAAATCTCTTGGCTATGGAAATGTGAGTTTCTTTTGATAATTTTATTTCTACCTTTTTTTTAATTTTAAATCAAACAACTCTATCTAGATATTTTATATGTACTAACATATTTTAATAAAAATAAATTAATATATTTTAACAATATAATTTATATGGACTCTTTAAAGTGATATCAAGTAAGAAGTTATTCCTTAAATATTTTTTTTTCATTATAAAAAATTAATTTTTAATGATCTTAAAAATTTTAAATTTTTCATTAGTTAATTAATTTAATAACTTGGATAGCTAAATTACCAACGTTTTTTTTATAGTAGAAAAATTGTCAAGGTTGAAAGATTTATCGTGAGAGTAAAAATTAAGAAATGGTACATTTTATTTTATTAATTTAAAAATATCAAGGTCGAAAGTTATAACTTGCTTAAATTTTAAGGACGCAATTTCTCATGCGAACGGCACACGCGAAGGACTTATTTGTAATTTCATACGTTCAAGGTTTCGTACGTTTTACGCGGGGGTTAAAATGTCGTTGCTCTAATTTTATTAATAAGTGAGAATTAAAAAGGCGGTGACGGTGAAAAAGATTAAAAGGAAAAAAAGAAAAAGGAGCGAGGCGGTCGTTGGCCTTTATATATATAGGGTTCGAGCCAAGCTCTAAATCAAGAGAGCCGTTGGCTGGAGCCTCAGAGGGTTCGAGCCCTCTAAATCAAGAGGGCCTCAAAGACAAGATGTTTCTTCTTTGGGCTGGCGAAGAGGAAGAGAATTTATGAGGGAGGGGAAACATATTGGCGATCAAGACTGCCATAAATCAGAGAAATCAACTCAGGTTCTTGTCATTAATTTTGTTAAATGTTCGTTTCTGAAAACTTGTTCTTAAACTAACTGTAAATTAAAAAAAAAAAATCCTAAATATCTGTTTTTTTGAGTTAAAAAGTAATTTTGTGTAAATTGCTTATGTTTACCCTTTTTTTAAAGAACGGATTTTATTTTAATTTAAAGAACATGCTTTCTTCTTTAAAGAATTGGATTACTGGTTCTTTCTTGATTTTCTTTTTCTTTTTTTTTTTTTTTTTATTTGTAAGATTTATGTAAGCACCATAACAAAGATATATGTAATCGGGGGACCGGAATATGTTTCTTTGCTACATTCCCGGGTTGCCATTTCAAGAGTTTGCAAAAAATGCCAGCCGTAGTTTGCGAGCTGACAGTAATCGACTGGTTTAAGCTGTTTGGTTCGATCGCTGATAGTTATGATCACTTTGTTTTCCGATTTCCAAACCGTTTTAGACAAACAGGAAGTCACATCTGGCTCCGAGGCTAGCGATCACGGCGACCATGGAGCTTTTCATTAGAGGAACTGGTGCATTCATTTTAGTAATTTTCTTCGTTTTTCTTTTCTTTGTAAATTCTTTCCTTGATTATAAACCTTATTTAAATGATAAGTATTAATCAGCCAAATTGGTGGTTTATTAAGATCGATTAGGCATAAATATGGTGATTCGTGGTGACTATAATGTTTTTTTCTCCTCTATTTCGTAAGCTGTATATCTAATGCGATGATTCCCATATAGCAAAGAGTTCGTTGTGGTAAATGATGGCTTGAATTCGGATTCTGGGTAAACATAATGATGCTATGTGCTATGTCATGGTAGATAAATTGGTAACGGTACTAATATATATATATATATATTTTTTTTTTTTTTTTTTTGGCAGTGATGTCTGAATTGAAATAGTTCTGTGCTTATTGACAATTTCTCCCTAGGCAACTGCCCCATCTATGTTGCACTGTCGTTATCTTGGTGATATGTCTAAAGTTCGCTTTTCAATATATTGGAGAGCAAGTCACCATAGTTGCTAATTTTCACTGTAATGTAAGTACTCAAGGTGAGCTTATAACTTTTCACAAACTTCTTTCTCAGGTGCACTTGATTTATCTCTAAAGTGCAATGTGCCCGCATTATTTTTGTATTTCTACTTGCCTGCCTGCCTGAGTATGTATCTTTCTTGCATGATGACAGTGCGTTTAACTTGTCTTGGTTGATCACAGTGCATTAAAGTTGCTTTGATTTTTCAGTATTGAAGAAAAGGAAAATTGGGCACAATGAAGGATTTTATTGAAAGAAGTATAGAGAATCAGTTTAATAGTATCACATAATAAAGGTGTTTCATATTTTGCCTCTACTTGATAACACTTCTGGGATGGTATGACCTTGACAATTCTTATTGCAGGAAAGAGGCAGTGTGAAGTAGAGGTTCTTGGGGTCATTAATCCCAACCTTGAAGTGGCAAATTTTTCCTCGACTGAGCATACTGATTTGTTAGCCAAACAATTCTCCTTTTTGTAGAATACGGCATGGCAGTGATTCCCTGAGAGCTAAGCACTCCTTTAATAGAACATGGCAGGGGAAGTGTGACCAGTGAGCTGCTTTTAAGATGCCTTTTGCAAATTGTTTGCATTTTCTTGGATTCTATGCCTTTGGTTCTAATCAAGATAAAAAGAGACATAGAAGAAGAAAAATCACTTATTCTGCAACAGGTCCTTAACATTCACAGTTTTCTTCTGAATTCTTTAATTCTCTGAAATTACACATTTTCTTTATTCTGTCAACTCCTTCATATTTTGTGTTTATTAGGTCTCCCTTGCAACTAATGATGATGCAGCCACCAAAATTTGTTTTCTTCAATAACAGAAAAGATTGCTGCAGGTAAGGTGGCAAAGTCTTGAAACCAGTAGTAAAATTATCTTTGTTGTGGTGTCTGACATGAGTTTGTGCATACTGGCAATTGAGACTGCTCCCACAATTCTAGCACATCTTTCAGAAGCTATTCTTCCCCTTTTAATGTTTTGTATGTAATTACTTTCATGCAACAGGTGCTGATCTTCCCTTGTACTAAATGGGATTCCTGAATGTTGATTAGTTTTTTCTACACTGCCTGTTCCGCATGTCTGGTTTATCAGTCTTTTAATAACCTGGTTCTTTGTGAGATGTTTCCTGATTTGCATTGTTCCTTGCTATTTGATTAGATGTGGATATTAATTTATCATTTATGCTGCAGACAGAGAATTAATGTTTGTGCAAATATTTGTTGCCTTCTTGTTTGGATAAAGGTCGTCCTCATCTACATGATTTAAAGTTTCAAGAGACTATATCTGTTTCCCATGACCCAAAGATTTTAGGATTGGCTTTTGCTTGCAAGACATGTCACACAATTGCTAATAGTGGTAAGTTATGGATGGACATGACAAATTGATGATGCAGAGTAAGGTTCCATGTCCTTTTCATGCTTTTTATTGGGTTGTGGATTGTTTGGATCCTCTGCATGCACTGCATTAAAGTCTAAAACTGGATAATCTAAGCTAGCAGCAAGACTAGTATTGTGTGCATGCATTTGTTATAAGCACTTTTTGAAGCAGTATTCATGTCCTTTTGGTGTGTTGTTTTAATTTTGTGAAGTTATTTCTTTTGGTATGATTATGACATGAAAATCAATAGGCTTTTGTTACTAATTTGAGTGGACAGTAGCTGTTATATTTTGCCAAGTGAATGATTTACTGAACTCTCTAGCTGCAGTGTGCAAAATTGGGCGTCATACTCCCATTCCAGCCTTTCTATACCTGAGATATAATCCGAAAGATTATCTCTGCGCAATGGAAGGTCCAATTGGCGATAAACCTTCAAGATTTTAACATGTTGGGAGCTTAGGTATGGAAATTCACTTCTCATGAGGAGCGTGTAAGCTGAAATTTTGTCTTGATTTAGCACTTTAAAAAGTCAGTTTTTTTTTTTCCTGAATTTCTGCATGCCTAAGTTTCAGGTAAATTTTTCAGTTCTCCAACTAATTTTCCAACCTTTTGTGTTAGATTATGTGAAGATTCTGTTCATTTGATATGGCTAGATTCAAACCTCGTTTGTGGGGTTGTGGATCCTTTGGCGGTTTTGTTGTGCGATGTTACGATCCTTGGATCATTATGTTCACCACTTTCTATTGTTTCTATGAAACTCGGTTGGTCTGGGCCTCGTTGTAGTAATGGTCGGCTAATTGACAAGGCTTTCGGCCTTTTCTAATAATGGAAATTACGTTGGAAGCCGCACATGGAAGATGGTCTCCTTCTGTACGTTACCATGCGGTGGTAAACAGACGGTAGAGAAGCTAACGTCTGGCGTTTACTGTAACTTTACTGTAACGTTGACGTGGATCTTAGCGCACTTGTGGGAGTAAACAGTGCCGAGAATGGTTGTTCAAAGACGTAACCAAATAGCCATCGGCAGCTTGACAGATTGCCTTGCTGAGCAGTGATACACTGCCTTGCCTTGTTGGTTTTACATCAGCAGCTTGACTATTTTATTTTTAATAATTTTCTAAAAGGACAAGAAACTTAAATACTTACATGAATTTTGATCTGTAAAAAACATATAGAAAGACATAGCTTGAAAATATTATGTTTCCATAATAAACAAGTAAGGACGTGTTTACAAGACCATTAAAGAAATTGAAGGAATAAGATTTCTTTTTATACGAAAGAGCATAGCTGACCTTAAAAAAAAACACAGTGAAATGACTAGAATACCTACGGGATAACTCATCAAAGTTCAGCCATTGGAGGCTCTTTTGGTCATTCGCTCATTCTTTCCCCTCGCCCAGGTAAATCGGGGCACAAGAATACCCAAGTCTCATTTTGGTCATATGGTACAAAAGAGGATGCAATACAAAATAATACACGTGATTGAACTCTGATTGTCTGCCGCCTTTTCTTTCTGGATTTGTGTTTGAAAATCCTTTTGTCTTGTAGCGCAATTCGGGACATCCCTTTCACCATTTACTGAATTGTCCCATTTGGCTGCTCACAGTTTTTCCTCTTCATCAACAGGACAATTAATATCCCTTTCTGGGTTGAGTGGTGAAATTTTAATTCCTCGGTCCCTAAATATCTTTTAAAGATGACATGCTCTATTCGACAAAAGAATTAATTGATGACCAACCTTATTTACTTTCCGGTTGGAGGCGATTTGTGATCATTATATTGGAAACGGGTTTCTAAGCGTAACGACGTTAGATTTCTCAACTTCATATTCGGTGAATTTGAGGATCGCAATTCAGGGCTTGTGAATATTGCATGTAGAAATTCTTCAAGGGCCTCTCCTGTCTTTTTCTTCGCTGTTGGGCAGTCCGACTTGGAGACTTCAAACTGTTGACCCAACTTTTCGTGCTGTACAACGACAGCAATACTCTGATGATCTCAGTAATATTTTGATGACGACTGTTTCAGTGGGCCTTCTATTTTGCTTTTATTATTATTATTATTATTATACTTGTTATTAGTTTAATTATGTGCTTAATTATAGTTGATCCACACCATTATTTTATGCTTTTATTTTTGCAGCTAAAGGCTCAACTACAGCACCTGGTACAAGGGATCACCGCCAGCTCTTCCTTTTGGCCATGGAACATTTTCTCTCTTTTAATTCTCATAGGTAATGTTTCAAGCTAGGCATGCAATGCAATTCATCGTAAGCAAAGAAAGGCACATTACATAATTTTCAGACATCTTAATTTTGGAGGAAATTTAATCTTCCCGACCCCAAATGTTTCCCAATTGAAAATCCCATATTATTATGTTGAAATCAGGAAGTGAACAGTAGAGCAAAAATACCAACAAAAGTGGGACATTTTACATTTATATTTTCACTTATATTTCTGAGAATTTGAGTTTGAGAATCTCACATTTTTACGTTTTAAATCACGAAAATAAAATTGATTGTATCATCTTGTTCTTCCTTTATTATTATTATTATTATTTCAACTCTAGAATGCAACATGATATGAGAATTGAATAATTGATAATCGAGATTCCACGGTTGCGGGAATTTAATAATTGATAAACATCCTGATTGCGCCAAGGACTTTTTCATAATTTTATTATGTCTATGGTAGGGGAGGATTTAGTAACGGGTTTTTTTTTTTTTTTTCAAAAAAAAGGGTTACCTTTCATTGTAGCTGAAATTTAATCTTTGATTTAGCACTTTAAAAAGCCAGTTTTTTTTTTTTTTTATGAATTTCTGCATGCCTAAGTTTCATAAATTTTTTTAGTTCTCCAACTAATTTTCCAACCTTTTGCGTTAGATTATGGGAAGATTCTGTTCATTTGATATGGCTAGATTCAAACCGTGTTTGTAGGGTTGTGGATCCTCGGGGGGTTTTGTTGTGCGATTGTTTCTATGAAACTCGGGTGGTCTGCGCCTCGTTAGTAACGATCAGCTAACTGACAAGGCTTTCCGCCTTTTCTCATAATGGAAGTTACGTTGGAAGAATGGTCTCCTTGTGCACGTTGCCATGCGGTTGTAAACAGACGGTAGAGAAGCTAACATCAGGCGTTTGCTTTGACGTTGACGTGGATCTTAGCGCACTCACTGGAAAAGGTTGTCCAAAGATATAACCAAATAGCCATCGGCAGCTTGACATATTGCCTTGCCTTGTTGGATTTACATCAGCAGCTTGACTATTTTATTTTAATAATTTTCTAAAAGGATAAGAAACTAAAATACTTCCATGAATTTTGATCTACCATGTAAAAACCACAATCTTCTGAAACAGAAGCACCTAATATGAAAAGACATGGCTTGAAAACATTATGTTTCCGTAATAAACAAACAAGGACGTGTTTACAAGACCATTAAAGAATTTAAGGGAATAAGATTTCATTTTATACGAAAAAAGCATAGCTGACCTTAAAAAAAACACAGTGAAATGACTAGAGTACCTACGGTATAACTCATCAAAGTTCGGCCATCGGAGGCTCTTTCGGTCATTCGCTCATTCTTTCCCCACGCCCAGGTAACAAGTCTCATTTTAGGCCTGTATAACCTTGCAGATGCGTATGGTACAAAAGAGGATGCAAGACAAAACAATACACGTGATTGAACTCTGATTGTCCGCTGCATCCTATTTCTGGATTTGTGTTAGAAAATCCTTTTGGCTTGTGGCGTAATTCAGCACAGCATTTGTACTTATCTGGCCATCTCTAACAACCCTTTCACCATTTATTGAATTGTCTCATTTGGCTGCTCACAGTTTTTCCTCTTCATCAACAGGACAATTAATATGGAAAATAACATGCGAAGGGCGTACGCCAAGGACTTATTTGTAATTTTATACGTCTTGACTTTGGTAAGTCTTTCGCAAAGGTTAACAAACGGTTACTTTAATTTTATTAATAAGAATTAAAGAGGCGGTCGCTAGCTTCTATAACAAATAGGTTTTGTTGTTTTCGAAGAAAGAGAATTCATGAGAGAGCAGAAACACATGGCATCGGAGAAATCAACTCAGTTTTTTGGAGTTATATGTAATTTTAATTGTAAATTGTTTGTGTTTAGTGTTTTTCAAAAACCGGTTTTATTTTAATTTAAGGAACCTGCTTTCTTCAATAAAGAATTAAAATTTCTGGCTCTTTCTTGAATTTCATGTGTTGTAGAGATTTATGTGATCAGCATACATACAAAAAAAGGGATTTGTGTGATCGGGCCATCGGGGGTCGGGAATATGTTTCTTGCCACATTTCCGGGTTAACTTTTCGAAAATTCTCCAAAAATGCCCCGCGTTGTTTGCGAAGTGACCGTGATCGGCCGGTTTATGCCATCGGGCTCCGAGCGAGGCGTTCACGGCGAACATGGGAATTTTCATTAGAAGAACGGGTGCATTACAGATTTTTTTTTTTTGAAGTCAAGGACAATGGTAGTTAGGTGCCTTTAATCATTTGCTTTTTGGTAACATTTATTCGTTGGTCACATGCATCATGGTTTGAATGCTCACACGACAAGTGGACAACGGGTCGCCGTACTTGCTAATTTTCACTGCAGTGTGTGTACGGCCTGGAGGTAAGCATGTCACTTTCCCCCTTGTCAATTGCTTAATTCATTGATAAAAGCGATTTCACACAAACTTGGATCGAATGTCTAATACATTTACCAAGGATTTACCGTCTTTTCAACCTTTTGTGCTTATTTTGCGGTTGATACACAACTTGATTTATTGTATGCTATTCTTTTGGCAGCTTAAGGCTACAAAGGATCACAGCTGTTCCACTTGGCCATGGCCATGGATGACGGAGCAAATTATTCAAGGTTCGTTGTGCCATTCGTCTTAAGCAAAGAATGGCATGTTACAACAATTTTCAGACATATTAGTTTTGATGGCAATTTTATCCTCTCAACTCCAAATGCCTTCCAATTAAAGCATGGATTTGAGCAGAGAGGGCAATCGATCATCTGGAGCAGATCTTATAGGTTCACCAGTCATTTTTGCTACCTCTTCTTGAAATCTTTCCAACTCTTGGGGCTGCAAGGATATTTGCACCGCAATCCCATCTTCTCCTTTGCTATTCTTAAACCGGACACAGAAACTAATATTAGGAACCACTCCAGCCACCCCAGCATAGACAGGCTTTCCCCACCCAAAATCAACATCCCCAAAAGGGACGCGAGTGCTATCTGCAACCATGAAGTGCCGAGTCGTTGTGTAATGGGGTCGTCCCTTGGTGACCATGAGGTCTGCAACTGACCTTACGTACTCTTGAGACATTTGGGTCTTTATTTTTCTCACTGACTCGACCGCAAAACCCAATGGGTTCTTGCACAATTGTTCAGCTTTCACGAGTGCTGCTGGGAATGCAAATGCATTCCCGTAATATCCCGCGGGCAGCTTTATGCCTCTCTTGCCACCTGCATTAATCATGTATGACATGCGAACAATGTCATTAGGATCAACTTGCATTGCTATGGTGCGGCATTTCCACAGACAAGCGATAAGTGCCTCAAATGCGGTGCAAGCCTGAAGTCGTGGCGGTAGATGTTTTCTGATTGAACTTATCTCCTTTGGGCCGAAAAAGAAGGAACCGTGGACCAAGTTGGCAGCTGCCATCGCACTGTTATTGGGGTCTGGAACCTCGTCGTACTCGTGGTGAGCGCAAGTTATACGCGGTGGGTCTCGCGCATTTAGGATTTCTCTTTGCCAGGCTGGGAGCTGAGATGGTCCAGGTGCACCTCTAGCCATCTCTCCGAGCCCATTCAGGAAATGAAACATTCCAAGTGCATCAGTCATAGTGTGATTCACGCGCATGGCAGCGACGAATCCGCCGCACGTTAGTCGAGTCACCTGGTATATGTCAAAAAAAGAAAAAAAAATAAAATAACCGCTACTTTTATATTTTATTGTGTATTTAGTCAAATTTATAAAATTTAAAATTAAATTTTAATTTATTTTATTTATAAAATAATTATTATAAAAATTAATAATTAAATTATAATTTAATTATTTTTAAAAATTAATAAAAAATTTAAAATAACAAATTTTAAACCTAAATAATAGTTTTTATATTAAGATAAGAGTCGTGATGTGAATTATTATATATAACTTACAAATATATATAATTAGATTATTTAAATATTATAATATAATATTTATTTTTTATATATAATTATATTTTATTTTTTAATATTTTTATATAATATATATAAATATTATTTTTTATATATTTAATATTAAATATTATTTTTATTAATTTAATTTTAATTAAAATAATTAAATTTTTAATTTTAAAAATTTTTTAGTTTAATAATTAATTTAATTTTTAAAACCTTAATTTTATCTCATCTAACACATGAAGATAATAAAAAATTAGTTGGGCAATTGCATGAGAGATAAAAGAATTAAATATTGTATGATTATTTATATAAAAAAAATATTTAATAAATATATAAGATTAAAAAGTCATGCAGGATTTCAAAGCACGAAACCTCGTAGGGAGCTATTATAAAGTCTACAGTTTAGCTCGTGTGATATAAATATTTTCTTAATTTTGTTATATATGTATTATTTGAATTGTTACATTTCAACGTATGAATTGTTCCTTATGAAAAATATTTCTGGGAGTGTTGGGGTCGCAGCCGCTTTTTTTTTTCCGCTGTACTCAATTTTTTCGCCATAGTAGTGGAAATGCATATATTTCTTTCATCACCTTCAAAAGTTTCAATCCAGAATTTTTAATTCCCTCATCACCTCCAATATTTTGCTTGTGTAAAAATAGATTTGTTTGAAATGGTACTATACCTCTTTAAAAAATCTTAATGGGTAATAGACAAACCAATTCCTGTGTAATATGTTAAAAACTTCAGAAAATTCTGAACCGTCACTGTCACAAATACAAAATTAAAATCAGTACAAGGCATTTTACTTTAAAACAATCCCGTCCTTGTGTCATAGCGTCATAATTAATTCGAGTTAGGTTTAACAAAGCTTGATACACGGTTTGTGTTGATACCTGAATGAGCAACAAAGGGCAACCAAGGATATCTGCAGAGCCAGGAACATCGTGAAGAAGTTCCTGAAGGTGAGGACATGGAGGCTGTATTGAATCCCTCAGCTGCTCCAGCGAGACATTTGCATCAGCTTCAATGAACAATACCCCTTCACCGGTGCAGTTGACTAAGAGTCCGGTTAGGCCCTTCGATAAGCCTACCGGCAAGTGGATAGTAATACACCAGCATGTGGGCTAATGCGTTACGGATGATCTTTACAGGGTCTTTCCCTTCCATGGAAGGATTCTGACGACAAAATAAGATAAATGGCATGTGAAAACGAAGGCCTTCTTGATCATCTAGATCAGACAGGTGCTTGATCTCGCGTGGAGTTGGTTTTGCAGGCAAAACCAATTCCGGCTTTTTGTGTGTCACTGAGAATGCTTGAGAACAAGATGGAACCATTTTCATGAAAGAACGAGATAATACTATGGAAAGATTAATCAAGCCTGGGGTGCCTTTGTTATTGTTGCAAGCTACATGTATATATACATCAAAAAAGTTGGGTAGGCAGGAGGGGGTGTACAGGCAGAGACAGTGTAGTGAGTCTCACGAACAAAAAGTAACAGTACAGGTTTTTTTTTTTTTTTTAAGATATGTCATAAATAGTATATAATATAAGTGGTGGTTGCACAGTATATGGTTGTTGTTAGGTATTTTACATTTTATGATAATTGTTAGAGTATATTTTTTTCAATGTTGTTGCGCATCATATGCTCTTCTCCAACCCAAAAAACAAAAATTTACACGTAGGACCCATTAGTGTCATTCCTCGCTTGCCGCCTAATGGTCGTATATCGGTCAAGCCGACCCCCGCCCTCCCCACCCTTGTCTTATCTGGACTCTACCGCGCAGCCAACGTTGAATTTCTCCCCACCTTTTCTCATCTGTCAGAGGAAGCTACCAGGCAGCCAACATTGAATTGCTGTAGAAGTAGAAGTTTCAAACGGCAAAATACGATACGTGCATCACGAAACGAAGACCTTTCCTAGTCTCACTGAGAATTAATGCAACAAAGTTGGCGTAATTTTCTTGCAGGAACGATACGTGCATCACGATACATGCTGTATCTCAGGCATGGAAGTAAAAATTTCTTTGGCGGGTTCGGAAGGTGCAATTTGTACACGTGATGAGTTGGTGGCACAGGAGCACTTGGTGGCCTATAAATAAGCTTAAGTTGCAGAACCTGGAAGTATCCCAAGAGGTGAGGAAAAATAAATAAAGTCTTTTGAGTTTTTCCTCCAGATTACAAAGTAAGAGCAGTGTTGTGAGGACAAAATTGTGAGTATAGCTTCTAAATTTCTTGTTTACTTCACAGTAAAATATTTCTCACTGATCGCTTTTGTCTAGCTGCTCGCAAGCAAGACCATGTAAATAATTTCTTGCATTCTTGAGTTTGTGAGTGTCATTATTTTTAACACTATTGTTATTCCACATCATTACTCTCATAAGCTTGAGTTGGGTTAAAAGCAGAGAATGTATTTGCACTTACTTGCAGGCGGGTAAAGCCACAGCAGTGAGTGACGAGAGGCTCACTTGTTTTTATATAACTTCATCTTTTTAATATCTTAAGTGCATATTCATAATTTTATATATGATGGTTAGTGGCGAGGGATACTCGATAGAGGACATGTGTGGAGATGGTATTAGATCAAATCCATAGGGAGTTTGTTGGATTGCATAACGTCTATTATTTTGTGGGTTGGGTCTCACTTCATAACATAGGAAATAGTGGAGACCATCCCTTACTTCTTCTGAGCAAAGAGAAACTGGTGTCGAGACCAAGAGGGAGCCTAGTGGGCTCAATGCAATTGTTGGACCAATTTAAGTGGTTCATGAATGATTCTGACCTCTTTGTCGCTTGTATATACAGATTAGTTTAATCAAACAAATGAATGTAAATTCTTATGATAGGAACATGACAATATTCCAAGATTCCCATCAATTCAGATTCACGGATTTGGTAAGTTTTATGGATTTAAAGACCATTATACCCAACGAGTCCAAGAAGAAGTCGGTAAAGAAACAGCAATAAGTTAGAAACCACCAACTTATTTCCGAGCGGCACGGCTTCCTCTTGAAAAATTAGAGCCAAGCACCGCCAGCTAGCTAGAAGCTAGAAGCTGGCGAATAGCTCTAACTAGAATCTGGACAATAAGCCACAAAGTAAGTATGGAAGATTCCCCCCGAGAAATTATGATAGAGAACATGATCAAGAAGGCACTAAATTGGGAACCACGGCCTCTCATGCGAACACATTATTATTTAGTACTCACATGTACCGAGCAGGAAAAATAACCTTTGTTTTAAGAGGGAACATCGTGACTGCAACTGGCAATCCGAACCACGTGCAGAGCCTAAGCGACGACATGAAAAACGACTAAAGATATAGCTTACAGCCTCAGAGTAACAAGCCTAGCCCATGCCACTTGCTTCTCAAAACATCGTGGCTGACTTGAAAGCCAAGCCCGACGTTCAAGTACTGAAATAACAAAATAGTTGATATGGATAGTAATATTACTAAATTGAAATATCATTTCTTAATTCAATGATTTGGATTTTCTGTGACATATTATAAGGTTAATGAGTATTCACGTGCAGAACAGGCATTCAGGTTGGACAAGTACTTCCTACATCAGGCAACAATGGATGTTCAACAAGTTCTTCACATGAACGGCGGAGAAGGAGAAACCAGCTATCTCAAAAACTCGTTATATCAGGTCTCTCCCTCTTTGTGTGGGCTTTTGCATGATTGATATGGTTCTAACTTTTTGTTGTTTATTCAATGACAAATGGCCACTGACCATACTATTGTTTTAGAAAGGAGTCATGTTGAAGGTAAGGCCTATTCTTGAAGAGTGCATCACGGATCTTTGCTGCACAAATTTGCCAGAGTGTCTAAGTATAGCAGATTTGGGGTGTTCCTCGGGACCCAATACGCTTCTACCACTGCTGGAAATCATAGAAACTATTGATACAACCTGTCACGGGTTGAATAGGAAACCGCCCATGTTGCAGGTGTTCCTGAATGATCTTCCAGGGACTGATTTCAACATCATATTTAGGTCACTGCCAAGCTTTTACAATAAACTTAAGAAAGAAAAAGGCGACTCGTTTGGGCCTTGTTTTGTAGCTGGAATGCCTGGCTCTTTCCATGGCAGGCTGTTTCCTGACAGATCCATACACTTTGTTCATTCATCTTACAGCATCCACTTTCTCTCCCAGGTGAAAATAAAATGAG
Source organism: Rhizophora mangle (assembly GCA_037832345.1). NCBI lineage: Eukaryota > Viridiplantae > Streptophyta > Magnoliopsida > Malpighiales > Rhizophoraceae > Rhizophora > Rhizophora mangle. Next base: position 192,965 of record JBAPLJ010001225.1, read on the forward strand.
AAGCAAACTGGAAATATTGTTACAACATGCTCGTCAAACTATATTTCTTGAATTTTCTCTTATTCTATATTCACAACGTTTGATGAACAGCCACCTGAAGGGCTCAAAAGTGAGCTAGGAGGTCTACTGAACAAAGGGAATATTTGCACAGCCAAGACAAGCCCTCCCGCTGTCCGTCAAGCATATTGGGATCAATTCGAGAAAGATTTCACAACATTCCTAGGGTATCGTTCAAAAGAAATGGTTCCTGGTGGTCGGATGGTTCACACAGTAATGGGCAGAACAGAAGACATGGATGACCCCTCTTGCGAACACAGCTGTGAAATTTGGTCGCTAATTGGGATGACTCTCAATGACATGGTGGCAGAGGTACATACTAGTGTGTTTTGCCAAGTCCATCCCCTTTTAGTTTTTTCTTAATCCATTTGTTGGTGAAACTTGAGTTACTACAGTACGATCTCAATCTCGTGTTATGTTTTTGGTATGAAATGTAAGCTATCAAGACGACCAGCAGGTTTGCAGTCTTCTCTACAAAATTCGATAGTTTCCTAATCATTGAAATGGTGCAGGGCTTGGTTAGAGAATCAGATTTGGACGCTTTGAACGTTCCATTATATGTTCCGTCAGCTGAAGAATTAAGGCGCCTGATTGAGAAAGAAGGTTCTTTTGATATTGTCCGATTCGATACATTTGAAGAGAAGTGGGACGCCAGCATTGAGGATTATGACAAAGACTCCCCGCTTGATGTACATGAACGCGGGAAGCAGGTAGCAGCTCGAATGAGAGCAGTTGCAGAACCCATTCTAATAAGCCATTTTGGCAATCTCGTTATTGAGACTTTGTTCCTCAGACTTTCCCTCAAGTTAGTAAAATATCTGGAATTGGGGACCGGTTTGTGCAATAATCTGGTCATTTCCATGATCAAGAAATGAAGGGAAAACAATGGAATGCCACACCAGGCATGGGTTTTCATTTTCAAGCTGGTTTACAATCTTGGAGCTCGTAACAAAAAACAACATTGTTCTCTATGTTCTGTTCTGCTCCGTTGAGAATATGGAGGAAAAAGCTATTATGCGCGAATAAAACTTTTGATACTCGATAAAAGACATAGGCTGCAAAGCTTGTCTTGTTTCGTGTGGGCATATGATAAAGAGTTCATTCATGTCGCATTACTTTTGGCATTTTATTTTGTTTATAATGTTAATTTAACATAGATTGTTTTGGGTTACTATCTAAACAAAATGAAAAAGCTCCATGCCCGATTTTGAATCGCATGTGCCTTCAAAATTGTTAGATACTAAAATTTTGAATTTTTTATTCACGTGCTTATGGCATTAAAAATAAAATTTTGAGATCTAAATTAATCCTACTAAATTAATATATATTAAGTTTAAGCTAACACCCTTTCTTTTTTTTTTGAACAATTCACAAAATTCATAGAATTTGTCCTCATCAACCATTTATTGAAAGCCTCTGCACCCTATGCCTAATAGAATAATAAGTATGACAGGCAGTGAATAAAAAGAGCGCCCTCCTGGTTACTATTTCTGCCAAGGCCCTATCTTTTGGCTCGTTGACAGTTAGAGCCAGGAGGATTTCGTGGCTAACCAATTAAGTCAGGAGCAGCAGCAGTGTGGCTGCCTTTTTTTATGTATATGTGAAGTGACATAGAAGCATTCGTCTCTGGAATATTGGCCACTGACGGTTAAACAGGCGATGGTCCTGGTGGTCTCAATTCGGCTAAGGCTAAGCCATTTAGATAGCAAGTGTAGTATTCAGTCAACAGCATTCAAGCAACCAACATTTTGCGATTACTTCATCAATGAAAGTGAATGGTTAAAAAGAATAGAAAAAAGAAGGTAATGGTACAACTTATACCTCACCATCACCTAAAAAAATGAAGATTTGCAAATGTTTTGTCATTCTTGGCTCTGCTCAAAATAATTGGCATGGTACTCCCGTCCTTCAAAATGTTCAAAGACCCAAGTAGCAATCAACTCTCACGATGATCACAAGTTTTACTCTCCCAGAAGACCGTGCCTTCGGCTTTCAATTCTGCTCTTGCCTATCTCCTCGCTGCTGGAAGTGGAAGGATTGACACCATACTCACTTGTCTGACCATATTCACTGCTTGCATAGTCTTGACTATCCAATGCCACCTTCCTAAACTTCCTCATGTCTGCACTGTATGCGCTGTTATCATAATCAGAACTGCCAGAAGCAGAGCTGAAGATTGAGCTTTGTCCAGGTTTGACTCCCTCGTTCAATTGATCCACTGAGACATCGCCTTCAAGTGCTCGAACAATCTAATTCACATGTACTAGTTCTCATCTCTCCCATCAAAAATTTCTTAAAAATTCGGTATGGCAGGCCAGAGCATAATTAGTTCCCAATACAGGTAAGTAACAATGGTAACTAATGTACCTGGCTCATTTTTGGCCGTCTCCTTGCTGAATGCCTAATGGACGCCCCAGCGCATGCCAACATTTGTGCCAGCTCATGGGGAAGATAGTTGCCTTCTAGACATGGATCCACCAGCTCATCATAGTTTCCATCCTCCAATGCACTTGCACATAAAGGTCTAGCCTGTTGATTGGTGTCCAAGACAACAAATAAATTCTTCTCTAACATGTAAGCATAAATTAGATAAGCAGAAGTTTAATGAGAATCGATGAAGGGCTGCAAAAGCAGAGAATTGTGTTCTGTACCCAGTCCACTAAGCTGTCATCCATGTCTGCAGTGAGATCTACTGGTAGACGTCCGGTTATTAGTTCCAACAGCATGACACCAAAAGAGAAAACATCAGATTTCTCAGTGAGCTTGCCACTTGATGCATACTCAGGAGCCAAGTACCTACATTGGTAAAGTAAAGGAAAATCACAAATCAACACGCCCATTAAACTCTTCAATTCTTCATCTGATCGGGCCTTGGTGCCATACCAAAGCATCAGTCTATTCATAAGATATGTGCAACAAAAGATGAAAGGACTGAACTTTCTCACCCAAATGTTCCCATGACACGAGTTGAAACATGAGTGTTGGTGTCTGATGAGAGCTTAGCCAACCCAAAATCTGACACCTGGTATAGTTGCGAATCAATACAATTCATTAGTTACAAAACAAGCAATCAGCTTGCTCTTTGGAGGAAGGAATGTCAAGAGATAAAAGTAAACATATACCTTTGCTTCGAAACTGTCATCAAGCAGAATATTTGAAGCTTTGATGTCTCGGTGGATAATGCGTGGGTGACCTGCATTTATCAAATAGATTATAACATATCAATTGACAGTCGACTCAGAGTGAGAAATCAGGAGAGGGATGGAAGGCCGGCGAGATTTACAGTCTTCGTGCAGGTAGGCAAGTCCTTTTGCTGATCCCACAGCAATTTTGAGCCTAGTAGACCAGTCCATGGTTGGGCGGCCTTTGCCTGCAAATTGCAAATTACATTTCAATTGTCAATGTACATATTTGGAAGGGCGAAGCTTAGTGTAACAGAAAAGTTATTCTTATCACTTGGAGATCATGGATTCGTGATAATAATGAATAATGTGGGTCTGGGATTTTAGAACGTACCATGAAGGTGAAATTCAAGGGTGCAATTGGGGACAAACTCATAAACCAATAGCCTCTGACCTCCTGCGATACAATATCCAACGAGTGACACAAGGTGGCGATGATGAACCCGACTGATAATTTCAATCTCAGCTTGAAACTCCCGGTCTCCTTGTCCGCTGCCGGTTTTCAGACTCTTCACGGCAATTTCCTTGCCGTTAGGCAATACTCCTTTATGCACATACCCGAATCCTCCTTGGCCTAGTAGGTTATCCTGCGAGAATCCTCTGGTTGCTGCCGCCAGTTCCTCGTAGGTGAAGGTGTTCTTAGTGAACCCGAGAGCCACGGACGGGTGTGGCGGAGGCAAGGCTGGACAATGGGGGCCGGAGAAATTGGAGCTCACTTCGCTGCTCGATACACCGGGAGGTGGTGGCGGTGGCGGCGGCGGCGTAGGCCAGGCTCCGTGGGCTGGAGGCGGTGGTAATTCACCATTTCTTTGGCTCCCCCAATTATGAAGAGACGGTGAATTGTAATAGTCAACTGTTGCTGCATGTATTTAACCAATTATTATTTATTAAGGCACAATATCTGACCCGGTAACATTATAATAAGCAAAATCCAAAAATTAAAAAAATAAAAAAAGTTTGACCAATTCGCAATTTTAATCCACCAATTCAACGCATGCCAAACGCAATTTCTGCATACATGGAATACGGCCCACTGAGGAACTGTAGATTGTAATTTATAATTTTTATTTAAAAAACTAAATAACAATACTTAAATAAAAACATATTAACAATTAAAAAAAATTTAACCAATTATTTTTAATTTAATTTCAATTATAAATAATATTAAATATAAAAATATTTTATATTATTATTATTATTATTATTATTATAATGTATCTTCTTATACTTAACAAAAAAATTAAAGTGATCCATAATTAATTTAAAATAAAAAAAAAAAAGAGAAAGAATATTCTTAGAAACATGTTAATGGATATTTGTAGAAAATTTTAACAAACATAACTTAAAACACCTCCTGCAATCATTAAAGGCATCAAGTGATTAAGATTACCTGTTGATCGAGCGTGAGATTTGTCTCCATAGTAATCGTGTCCTGGCGCTCTCTTTTTTTTCTTTCTAAATGTGCAGAGATAGAGCAGTAATGCAAGCAGAAGCAGCGCCGATATCCCAATTGCGACCCCTACTACGATAGGTATAATATGATCGTCGATCCAATTGTCTGCTGTCGGGCTACCATTTGACGACGAACCCCTTGAAGGTGGGCTCAACGATCTCGGTGGAGGTGGCGAATGATTGGACTTTGGTGGTGGAGGCGGCGGCGGCGGTGGCGGCGAACGGTTATCACCATTGCCTCCTTTTGGTGGAGGTGGTGGAGGCGGTGAAAGCTGTGGAGGTGGTGAGTTTTGACCAGAAGGTGGCGGGGAACCAGATGCTGGCCCCGGTGGTGGCGGTGACGATGAGGATGGTGGAGTTGGTGGTGACGGTGTAGCTGATGAGAGTGGAGGGGGTGAATTTGATGACGAGGTAGGTGGCGGTGGAGAATTTTGCTGCGGGGCAGAAGCCATCGAAGCAGTTTCCGACCAGTATTGTCGTCAAATGGTGCCCGACTAGCCCCACCGCGCCTCCACCCTGTTAATCCCTAATGAGAATATGTATGTATGTATGTATGTGTGTATGTAAGCGCTTGTGATCAAAAGGAAGTGAACATGCTCTTACGTTCAACAATTAGAAATGATAAAAGGTCAATCGAATTTGGGAATCAATTAACATTTAATTTTCTTGCCTCTAGACTATAAACCTTTACTAAAATGGCCAAGAATGTTTGTGTGTGTTTGAAAGAGAGAAGGAGGGGAGAGGGTACCTGTAGGAGAAGAAGGGAAGGAGCTCAGACGGTGGAAAGGAAGCCGTTGCATGGTCGTAGTATAGTTTGCTAGAAAAGAAAGGACAAAACCGTGTAGCTAACCCCCTCTCAGATACCTCCTACAATTGAGGAAATTAGCTGTCTCATGTTCTATTTCAAAAGGGAGCTTTTTTTCCGTTTTTCCTATATTTATGGTGCACCTTTTATACAATACAGGGAGCAATCTAATGCTCCAATTTGGTAGGAAATGTGGATCTTTGGCAGAAGTTGTTTGGTGGACCAAACATAAGGTGAAAAAGGAAAGACCCCATCTGAGTTTCTACATAAATGGAAACCGTTGTTGTGCGGTCTTTGTTAAGCCAGCCAGTCTTGGACCGATCATAGTTGGTTTTGCAGTCTCATCTATTCTTGGCCTATGAATCTACCCATCTCCAACACATGAATGCTTGAAAATGTTTCGCCAAATGCACTGCTCCCCTTCTTTCTCGGCTTCAAGCGCAACTGGAACAGTTGTAGCCGGGAACAATAATCGCAGTCGCACAACAGCTTGTACTTGTGAAATTGCCATCATGAAATGGCTTGAGGAGCAGGAGAGGAGACCGAGGGCTAGGGTGAGTCCACACATTATTACTAGATGACCTTTAGGACATTTGGATAAGCCATTTCATGTATAGATTTCCAATTAAGTTCAAACTCTAAATTTCAACTAATATCAAAACAAAATGTATTTTAAAATTAAAAATAATGTTAGAGTTGATTGTATAAGTCGTTTATATGAAATTTTTGGTTCATGTGTAAAGTTTTATGATGAACAAATCTTGATTTTTTTTTTATTTTTAAGATTTAAAATGCATAAACTTTATTCATATGAACAAAATTTTGAGTCCAATACAAATTTAATAAATTCACATGAACATAATAAATTTTTATACTATATTTTCATATTTTATATTTCACTAGTATAATCTAATATGTGTAGTACAAAATATAAAAATATAATATAATTTTTTTTTATTTATTTAAATTTAATCTTTTTAAGTTTATTTAAATTTTTATAATTTTTTTTTATCTCAAACCCAATACCGTTGGAATAGGGGTTAACTTTTCACCTCTTTGAGATGGTGACGCTCTAAGTTTGGCCAATGAACGTTGAGTAATAGTGTAATCCTATTTAATGACGCTTACTTAAAACGCTCACACACACAGCTGTCACTTCCACCAATAAAAAATTAAAGAAAATTTTCTTTAAAAAAAAAAAAGCAAAAAACATACTTCCCAGACAAATGACAGGTTGGCTCCAGCATTCCATGCCCAAGCAGACTGGAATCTAATGCAAGAACGCTCCAATTTGACCGCAGCTTTAGAAAGAGGGACAATTAAGGGGTACCTGGTATTTAAAATGTGAAAATAAAACACATTCTTTATTATTAAATATAACAAATTAAATCTCAATATTTAATTCTGATAACCAAAAAGCATCCTTTGTAAATTTCTGTTACAAGATATTTCAAATAATTATAAAAATTTCATTATAATTAACATTAACGGGATAAAACGCTCTTAATATATTTTTTAAAAAATTTATTAAAGTGTTGACTAAAATTGACTATTAGGTACTAAGTATTGAAGAAAATATTTCACAAAATGATTTTTATTGATTGAGACATTTAAATAAAGAAAAAAAAGTATAAGAGAATTAAAACTAAAAATTTACCTAATAATTTTATAAAATCAAGTAATATACAAATTAAAAATAAATAATTAAAAAATTAAAAAAAAAATTATATACTTAAAAAAAGGAAAAAAAGATGACACTTTTTTCATCTTTTTTTTCTTTTTTTGGTTTTGTTAAGGTCTCTAATATTTTTGTTGATAAAGAAGAGAGATGAAAAAAAAAATATTATATATATAATTAAGGATAAAAATGTTATTTTATAATTTTGTGTTATTGTTGACTGAAAAATAGGAGTGACAGGTGTAAACTTTTTGAGAAAGAAAACAAAAACAACAGCCATAAAAATAAAATAAAATAAAATAAAGCATCGTACATAGGGAGAGGACTGAAAAGAGTCTTTCTACCTTATTGGCACGGTGTAAACAATCCATTTTTCGTGTTTTTACGTGAACGGACAGATCGGTTGAAATCCGCTGCCGCCGCCGCCATGCCTTCCCGCAGAAGAACCCTCTTGAAGGTCATCATCCTTGGCGATAGCGGGTCCGTCGACTAATACCTAGCACCAATTCTAGTTCCGAATTCTGGTTTTTTTAAAAAAAAAAAAAAAATTCTTGGTTAGGCGGTTCATTCGAGATTGCGGAGTTCGATCTGATTAGTGAAACTCTCTAGTTTTTTTTTTTTTTTCTTCTTTTAGCCTTTTATTGTAGAGTTTTGATCCGATTTAGGAACTACGTGGTGGATGCTTGCTTGGTTTTTTAAAGCCTTTATTTTTTCATATTTTTTTATTTATTGTGAAGGGAATATTTGTAGCCGTTGACCTTATTTGAAATGTTGTAGCTGACTTGAGTTGATTGTAGTGCCTCTATTATTTGTTTTGAAATTGATGGATTGCTTTTGTTTATTTATTTTGGCGTTGTAACATTTGTTTGTTTTGCAGGGTAGGGAAGACCTCGTTGATGAATCAGTATCCTTCGGTTCAGGGCTGTGTGATAAATAGTTCACTTGCGTTGCCAGTATAGAGGGAGTAATTGTTTTGGCAGTTCTGGTTCTGTTTTCTTGACCCATTTCCTTTTAGATATGTAAATAAGAAATTCAGCAATCAATACAAGGCGACAATTGGAGCTGATTTTTTGACTAAAGAAGTGCAGTTTGAAGATAGGCTTTTCACTTTACAGGTTGGTGCTGGTAATGGCGGGCTATTTAAATCATTATGTTACTTGAGATTTTATCTTGCACTAAGTGATCTATGTTTGAGTATGCATCTTAGGGTCACGTGTGTTGTAACATATGATGCATATGCTCTCGGTGTTCATGAGATGTATTGTTTCTCAAGGTTTTCGTGTTTTAATTATAGAGGGACTGCACCAACCTTTAAAAGTGGAACTGTAGGCCCATAACAATGAAAGGAAAATAGAAAAATTGAAAAATACAACTGTATGTATTGCAAGGGGTATTTTTATCCTGTACACTATTTGAAAAATTAAACTGCTCCATTTGTTGTTTAAAGAGTGAGGGTGGGGTAGAGAGGGGAAGCCAGTTGTTAATGGCGGCAGTCAGTTTGCAAGCTATTATGTGACTTAAATGTCCAAATGGTATTTGACAGTATCTCTGTGAACTATATGGCATCGTGCCTGTTTCATTTTTATAGCTGAAGGGCATTTTCCAAATTTTAGGTTTTGAGTGTAATGCAAGGAAAGATGTTCTTGATGTGGTCACTAGGCAATGGTACCTGCCTCATCCTCTGCACTATCAAAACATTGTGTGGATCAAAAGTTTATGTGTTCTTACTAGTTTTCTATCCGAATAAAAAGGGTTGTATTTCCTCTCCTCAATAGCTCCTCTTTTAACTTTTTCCACGGTAACCAAACAGCAAGAGGGATTATAGAAACTTTGTGGTTGTCATTGGCTTTTTTCTTTAGAAAAATATTTGTGGATCCTTTACTTGTTTTCAGTAATTATGCTTATTATCTCAGATCTGGGATACTGCTGGTCAAGAAAGATTCCAGAGTCTTGGTGTTGCCTTCTATCGTGGTGCTGATTGCTGTGTTCTTGTGTATGATGTTAACTCCATGAAATCATTTGACAACCTTAACAACTGGAGGGAAGAATTCCTTATTCAGGTATTCACTTTTGTATATCTTCAAATCTTGTCGAAGAGTAAAATCCTTGATCTTATGCAGTAAAGATATTAGTCTGATAACAACTTGAGAAATCATCTGCAGGCAAGCCCTTCTGATCCAGAGAATTTCCCATTTGTTGTGCTTGGAAATAAGATCGATGTGGATGGTGGAAACAGCAGAGTTGTATGTATTTTCTTGGATCTGTTTAACCTCTCTCTATTTCTCTTTCATATTCCTGTGTTCATGTGAAAAACTAGTGTTTCTCAGTCTACACACTGCTGCTGTCAATTTCCAGGTTTCAGAGAAGAAAGCACGGGCTTGGTGTGCATCAAAAGGAAATATACCATATTTTGAGACCTCTGCCAAGGAAGGGATTAATGTGGAAGAAGCTTTTCAATGCATAGCAAAGAATTCCTTAAAGAGTGGTGAAGAGGAAGAAATGTAAGTTAGAAGACCAACTATCTGTATCTTCATGCTCATGCAAACTTTTTAGCTTTATGATGATTATTGTTGATGTTAGTGAATGCATATCCACCAATCACAGCTTTGGTCTATTTGTTTATTTATTTGAAGTTGAGTTGCAAGTTAAACTACTATGAACATCACCTCTTAAATAAGATGGTTTTTTCTCACTTCTATCAGTAATGAATGTTCTCTTTTGGCATCATTTTGGATGTACCCAGTGACATTATTAGATGGGTACATGCACTCTGGTTTAGCTTTTAACCAGTACTTCTGGTGTGTTATGTTATATGTGTTGGAATGGTTTGAAATGATATTCTGATACCAATTTTCTGGCTTTTATGCATATGTTGGTATCTTTTCTTCTGTTACAAAGATACCTGCCGGACACTATTGATGTTGGAAGCAGCAATCGGCCTGGATCGACTGGCTGTGAGTGCTAAACTATGGACAATTCTTCAGCAGCAGTAAGTTATATTTACAAGTGCCCCACCTGCTCTGGCCATATCCAAGCATTCTTATTGGTATGTACGAAGGGACACTGTACAGTAGTGTTTCTGGAAGACAAATTGGTCCTTGGGTGCTGGTGCTAGTGCCTTCTATGTAAAATTGCTTTTGATCTCTTCAGGTTGTGTTTGATTTCGTGGATGTCACGATTCTGTAATTGTTCTCTGATACTCTGGTTTACATTGTTACCGTTTCTTCCATCGTCAACATAATTTGGGATTTTCAATAGACAAGTTGTCTATTTAAAACGTTGGAATTTCCAATTTTCCAGTGGACTTGAGCTGTACAATCAAAAAATTTCTGCGGACGCATCATTAGGCAACCTTATTAATGCACTTTAAGGACATTAATCGACATAATCTAAGCTACGGTGGGTAAAGAATGATAATGAATTTTAACCTCAAGGATTCAAGCTTAATGATACTGCTATAGAAGCTGGAAAGGGAAAAGCTATTTTTCTTTTGGGTAAAATATCTGATTAGGATTATATCGTATGCACCCGTAAAAACAATTGTTTGATATATTCTATAGACCGTATTGTTTTCATTAATGATAATGGCCTATCCGGCTACTGCCCAAATACCTCACACCAAAGCTTCTACAGATAACCATTTTTTTTTTTTTCACAATGGAGAGAAAGGATCCAACAATTTTAATACAGATATGCATTTCCTTACATCGAACACTCTACAAGCAGTAAGACCTTTTACAGATCTATCGGTTCTACAGTATGCTAACTACACGCTATATGCTACAACATTAGAAAGAAGACCCTTTATCGGCATGTTCCTAACGTTATAAAGGGCGATATATTGCTTGTCCCGTTCACCGCGATAATGCCAATATTGAGCTTCCAGTTGATCGCATGAATCCTCACTTGTTGAGTGCACAGGAGTTAACTGGAATAAAAATGAGAAAGGTAAAAAGAACTTGTACAGTCTACCATAAATTATTAACATAGCATGGCTGCCAATAATACGAGAGATACAGCTACAGCAGTTGTTTGTAACTGTTATCAATGTCATGTTGCACCCATAAATAAATTTTACAAACTATACTCATGGCTGCAGTAGCACAAGGAACAATGCCACGAAAAACAAAACTGTAGTGCTGCACATGGGAGAAATTATGATATTAATCTAACCAAAGTTCAAGATATCAAAATCACCTTGAAAATATGCCAAGTTTTCTATTATCATTAAAACAATAGGAAAGGGCACTTACTTGGTAAAACTGGTCTCAACAGACTGTTGAATAAGATCAATGAAACTCTCTTCAAATGCATCCCATGGAAAGACTACTTTGTCCCAACTGATGAAATGTCTTCCTGACTAGGATGTCCCCTGGAACTTCCCGGTGTAATTGTGGATACAAATTTGTTAGGAATTGGAGCCACCATCCCCACAGGTCTGGAAACTGGTGGCCTTTGGGAAGTCATACTCATGGGTGGCCTTGCAATTGAGTTTGCAAAGTTCATTGCAATTCTGTTGGCTGGAAATGATGATGGCATTGCTCTGGATTGAGCAGCTGGTAAACCTAGTCGAGAAGCAATGATCTGTGCTCGCTCATGGTAAAGCCTTTGCCTGGACCGATCTAGTTGCTCCCTGACCCTCATTATCACACTGTCCATTTCGTTAAAGAAAGATAACTTGACTTCCAACTTATGCAACTGGAGAGAATGAAATCAATGGAAAATTCAGACAACAAAAGTCAACATTGGACAACAGCACAGAGACAGTACTATGATATGAATATACCTGCTTTTCTATTAATGAAAGAGCAAGTTGTCTGATTTTTTCCTCTTCCTGATTTGCAAGAAATTTTGCCTTAACTGTTGCAGCTGAGAGTGCAGAAACTGCAGCATTCTTTATTTTATCTATACTATGATCCTCTTTATTGTCATCACAGTCAGGTTTCTCTTTCTTCCTGTCTTTTTTGTCCTCAGCTGCAAAAGGCAAACCAAGATTGGAGCCACCATCAAAAAGAAAAGACACACGGGTAAAATTTTGAACCAAACCTCACACAGCAAAACCACTACATAGTGACAAACCTTTTCATACCAAACTAGACATTCTCCTCTAAGCTACTCATTTTAATAGCAAATGGTACCAAGTGTCATGCAATAATCATTTCATGAATTCTCACAAAAGTCCCAACAGAGACATGCCTAAAGCATTTCAACCAACTCATATCTCCTCATAACTTCAAGCTTGCATGCTTCTCACCTACATTTCCCCCTATTAGAATGTTCCAAGAATGTTCCAAGATGCATTATCATAAATATGTTAAAACCTCTGACATACAGAGAGAGAGAGACCTGCAGTTACTCCATTTTCAATTAATAAATTTGACGTGACCGGCTGATCTGTGTTCACATCTGAAGGCAGTGAAAATTGCATCTCCACATCCTTTGGTATCTCTGTCGGTTTGGAGCACTCCCTTGGTGAATTGGATTTCAATGGTTGCTGTGTCTCATCCTTCTCTGAGAGAAATGAATCTGATACCATGTCTAAATCCTTAGGTGCCTCTGAAGGTTGAGAGGGCTGTTTAATAGACACGGATGCTACTGATGGACAAGGCCCATTCTTTTCTGAAGGCTTCATATCAGATCCCATGTCCCCATTCTTAGCTGCCTCTGTAAGCTCAGAATGCTTTTCCCCTGAAGATCCTTCTGCTGGATCCTTCACAGAAGTTGACACACTTAGTAATTTGGATGTTTCATCTGATTCCTCTGGAATTGTTTGTGAGTGGTCCTTCTGCAACTTTGACTCACTACAAGGTCCAGCTTCCTCACAAGTGACTGCACCACCTGCTTCATTTACAGTGTTCAAGTTTGCTGTAGATTCAGCATTTTCAGAACCAACTGATTTCTTTTCTTCAGGACCAGAATCTTCATTTGATATGTCTTTCTTGTCACCTTTCTCATTTTTGTCTTCCTGGTTATCTTTTTCAACATCTTGATCAGGTAATTCAGCAACACTGCTGCAGATCTCTCACATAAATGAGAAACAGAACACACACATTACCAAAGAAACATAAGCACCAAGAAAGGTTCACATACCAATCAAAATCAGCTTGCTCCTTTTTGTTCTCTGGTGGATCTTCCAAAAAATAGCAGTGCCTTGCTGCTAGCTGCATGCCAGTAGAATTTCCAGATAATGACTTCAAAGTGCTGCGGGCTGCAGCAGTAGCAACATCAAGACCCACCACTTTTGCCAAAAATGCTGCCTATTGATGAAAGCAATAAGAAAGTTGGAAGCTACATAAAGCACCTTTGAACATAAAACATTCAAATGGTAATGTTTTTAATGAGTATCATCCTAAAAAAGCCTTAGTTCCCTTACAATGAACTCACCAATGCCATGACAGGATTTCCAGCTTCTGCAAATGAAAGTTGCCTTTCAGGTGTTGGAATATAACCAACAGCTTCAAATGCTTCTGTAAGAGCCTTAAGCACGAAGTTTTTGCCAATATCTTCACTAGCCTTTCTTTCACTCATAGCTTCTGATTTTGAAATTCCCTGTCCAGTCATTACCTCACACACATTGTCACATTTTGAAGTTTCATCACAATTTTTAGCTTCACCTACATCTCGTTTTGAACCTTCTGTGAGTGAAATCAGAGGCTGATCTTCCTTAGCTCCAATTTTTCCATCATTCACTTCAGGGACAACTTTAGAGCCAGAACCTTCATCAGTACTTGTAGTTGGGTCCAATGTTTCCTTGGGACAACCATCAATCTCCTCACTACAATCAAAAAATGCATCCTCAATAGGCATTTGGATGAAGTGTAATATACATTGAGCTTTTGTTTGGTGGCAACATGCTCTGCAATCTCATTCCAGTTTTCTTTGTAAAGTTCCAGTGCTTCAAGAAGAAGTAAGGTCTCCTGGTCAGTCCAATTTCCACCACTTGCACCAGGAGCCTCAGCAGGCTCCATGAGAATAAAATCTGATGAAGACATGTCTGAGCCAAACTTCCCATTGTTGAAGCAATCAACACATAGATCATAATCTGCCTGTTTGAGGGGATTCAAGTCAGAAAGAATACAGATCACCATTGATGAGACATGGGAAAAAATCAATCAATAAAAAAATCCCACACTGAAATCAGACATCAAAATCATTCATATCTCACACAACTTCTAGTGGTTGGTCAAAATTAAGGTAGGAAGTTATGAACTCAACATATCAAACTGTGTGCACACTGCACCATTTAATATTATAATTTAGGCAAGTGATTGATTTTATAATAGGTCTGCAGCATGGGCACACCTCTCTGTGGGTTTTCTGTAGATACATAACAAGTAAAAGGTTGAGAATGGCTATACATATTTATCTTGTGCACAAAATTGGATCTATTGACTGAGATTCCATATATATTTACAACTCAAATTGACACCTCTGAGTTCAATAATGCAGAATCAAGACTCGATACCCAGATGATCATAAGGGTGCCTCCTCATAAATAGTAAGAAACTAGTTGATTTTAGGAAATAACCAACCTGCTTCTGGCAATGGTACAGTTTGCGGGAGCAGTCAGTTGAACAAGAATTGCAGTGGTACCCAACAGCTGGCCCCTCAAGCCTCGCCAAATCTTCAGCAATTGAGGAATCAGGAAACAATCCAGATGTGGCAGCTGGCATTGTGATGTTAGGCTTACGAACAACAGGAAGGCAAGGTTGAATGGCTTCAAATTGGAACAATTTTTCAAGTAATGAATCCTTCTTCACTGCTTCATCATCCTTGGCACTTGCAGCAGAATCCATTTGTGGGAATGGGTGAAAATTAATCAACCCCCAATAATCTAAGAACTCTAGCACTTCTTGCCTTGCATCCAAGTCTCCAACCTCAAGTTCAGACAAATTTTTCGGTTCAATCAGTGCGTTTGGATTTGCATGAAACTTCTTCACAATCCAATTACGTATCTCCATATACACTTCGGGTGTCCTAGTCTGGAACTTGCTATTAAAAAATGAAGGAAGTGCACGCTCCTCAAGGGGGTGAACCTTAGTCCACGAAAACCAACCTACAACAGAATGGAGCAATAAGAACTTAAGCTTAACTGAGTAAGAATATGTAACTCAACTACATGACCAATTGACAGAACGAGCCTACAATTCAATCCCCATTCTTCCTTCCCTCCTCCCTAACATTTCAACCAACCAAATGGATTATAGGAAATTTTTTACTGAGTAAAATAAGAAAAACAGCTTTGCACATAAGTCATATAATCAAAGCCCTAGATTGACCAGCAAATTGTTGAGGAATTTGCAGTTCTTTAAACCAAAAAGAAAGGAATCAAATAAAAACACTCGGTCTTTAGACTTATCTTCATTCCAGCGGAAAATAGCCTACTGTCCGTGGAAATTCATAGACTTGAAAGTTTTAGAATAAGCCATTGTAAAACTCTCACCACAATGGCTAGGCACCACATGAGCATTAGTATCCCGAGATCTAATTGCCTCAATCTCCGCTTCTATAGCTGCCTCCAACTCCGCCAACTTGCTCCCCTCGTCTTCTTCCGGCGCCTTTGAGTTATCCGGCGCCACCGCAGCCACACTCTCCTCGAGCTTCACGTTAGCAGTGTACGCCGCAGCAGAATATGGTGAATTGTTAGGAGTTTGCCGCGCTCTGGTCAGCGGACCATTGTGGTTCGGAGCGTGACCGATCGCGGCCTTGTCGCGAGTCAGCCGTTTCGACGGCGTTGATGAAGAGTTCGATGTAGAGATCGCGTTGGCTTTCCTCTTTTGCCCTCCGGCTCGGCGCCGTGATGATGCAGGCTCCGATGATGCCGGTGACTCGGCCACGGCAGCGGTACTCGCCGTCGGTTTGTCCTCCATTTATTGATTTTTCTTTTTTTTTTGTTTTTTTTTGAGAAGATTGATTTGGTTGTTGCTCAAAAAGGGTTTTTGGCTCAAGTAGCCAGGAAGACACACCTAGCGTGTCTCAATGTTCATTGTTCCCCTGAACCGGCGGTCCACTTTAAGTTTCGTGAGGTTCAGTTATTTGTCCATCCTGACCATTGAAAAGGCTTGATGAGAAAAAGAATAAAGACCCGCGCTGAGTCGTGCGTTCGCGCAGTAGTTATTCCTCCAATTCAGAGGGGCCCAGTATACAGTTGTTATCGTACATAAGCTAGGATGGGCTTAAATATTTATGAAAGGGTAATGGCCCAAACTCCGTCATGGGCTGGACCCAAACTTGAGTATTAGCGAAAAAAAAAAATCTAGACGACAAAAAACAGAAAAAAACATTTTAGTGACAAGTACATGTACACACGTATACAATACTTAAAAAGAAAAAGAAATTAGAAATTAAAAAGGAAAAAGGGAATGGATGATGTTAGCAACCATCCATTACTCGAATTCGACGTCAAAAGCAACACCTACACTGTACACTCATTTGTGTATTTTATAGGTTACAATGCGATACGAGTCTTCCTTATCAAAGCAACAATTCAAGTAACACGGATTAGAAGCACAACCATGATGAAAATACACGTCATTAGGAACATCACGAGCCATGTGAAGCACGTAGTCTTGGAACTCTTTGAGTATACCTCCAATGCCCGTACATTGGCACGACCAGTGCCAGCCAAGCTCTGCTCAACAGCCTTCTCTGTATAGTCAAGTATCTGCACTCAAGCCATGATTGGGTTATGACACTGTTGAACTGTTTGCTCAAACCACAAGCACATGAGAGGCAAAGGAAAACAGCAAGCCAGCTTCTCTCAATCCACTTGAATTCAGTTAGGGTGACCCCCCCCCCAAAAAAGAAAATGTTTCCACAAAGATTAAACAAATCTATAGGAAGCAAACTTGACTAGGACTACAGTAGCACTAACAGCTATGGCAATGGAAGAATTGAGGGTGGGCATGATAGTATTAGGTACTTCTTTGTGCAGTTTTGGCAGGATGAGTAGTGATGGCAGAGCCAGAGAGCATGCAGATATGCAATTGTTGCAACATCAGGTGTTTGCTCATAAGTTATGCTTTGAAACTCGCAGGATTACCAAAAGATAATGTGATGCTCAGTTTGTACATAGATGAGATGGGATGGACTCGGAAATCCTTGACGCCATCAATGTAATAAAAATAAAAACAATACAAGACTTGGCAAAGCTCCTGCAAGCCATACCCTTTCAGTGTTTTGCACTGACTGATTCATCATGAGGCTACTCTCCTTGAGTTGTTGTGCCAATCCAACCATTTCATCAGTCAAATCCTCTTGGAGCTTTCTATTACAGAAGAAAAAATGGGATAAGGACTTTGAGAAGCAATAAGATAGGCAATCCAGTTAAGCTCATATGCACTTCAAACTTAGCCTGAAGGAGTTTAATAATCATTTTAGGAAATGCAGTATAGATTTAAAAATATTTTGCAACACTGCA
This sequence comes from Rhizophora mangle, assembly GCA_037832345.1. Classification (NCBI taxonomy): domain Eukaryota; kingdom Viridiplantae; phylum Streptophyta; class Magnoliopsida; order Malpighiales; family Rhizophoraceae; genus Rhizophora; species Rhizophora mangle. Next base: position 210,559 of record JBAPLJ010001225.1, read on the forward strand.
AGAATCATGCCAGTTGTAGCACTTAGAACAATGGCATGGGCAACTATGAAAATCCTGTTAGTGACAAACACTGATGACCCAAGTTTTTGAATAGATCTGCTCTTGTTTGAGGTGGAATTTTAATTTCAATTTAATATGCACAAAGTGCAACACAAAGAGAATAACCATGAACCAGCAAACACTAACACACCTGTGTTTTTCGATGTGTGCTTTTGCTGCAGCATCCAGTTTGACAGATGCTGATGCATCAGATTGGATTGTGTCATGAGTCCTGTCTTCAATATTTGAGGCCTGGCTGTGTGATGAACCAGATATTTCACAAAGAGACATTTACAACCCACAGTTGCAAAAGAGAGAAAGAAGTAGAGAACCAACCAAAAACTTCCGCAAATCATGCAACACACAACAACAATTAATTCACTTACACAAATCTCCTTCTCAAGCCTGGAGAATGTGGAATGTGGTTATCTCCATCTTTACTAGGACTAACATTTGTAGAATTCCCATCAAAAGACTCCCTCGGTACTTGAATACTAGGCTGAGAATTGGTCAAATCGAACTTAAAAAATCATTACAACCCCCAGCAAAGTCGCCAACAATATATGAAAACAGAAATAGTCTCATAAAATAACATACTAAGGGAGTAGCAAATTTGGCAGCAATTGCTTCGATCTTCTTGGAATAATCATTCACCATTGCTTTCGAAACCCTAACACACATGCCCAAAAATGCATTACAAACCAAAGTGGCCAAAGGCAAAACATTCATAATTACAATCGGTAATCATCAACTACAGACCTAGGCAATCCATCGGGGGTTCTCTCTTCAGCCAATTGTTCCAACTGCTCCCGTAAAGTTGCAACATACTATCAATTGTACAGCCAATTGAAATATCTCTCAAAAACAGGTTCAGGAATAATAAAAGCGGTAATCAAATTAAATTTTCAAGATCCCTCAAAACCCACATGTATAAGCTTCGCTTGATTTTGTTGCTTTGGTGCGGCGGCGAGTAATCTCCTGAAGTTTATTTCCGTTTTGCTGATTCCCATCACAAGTCGCGCTGGCTAGAATGCCTTAACAGGTTAGAATCCGTGTCAAGTTTAGAAATTAATCGAGAAAGAAACGGAATCGGCAAGAAAGAATGTATTTGAGCAAAGGAGAGAAAACGAAGATCATTACGATTAAAAAAAAAAAAAATTCAAGCCAACGGATAGGTAACGAGATCGATTTAAAAAGGAGAAGGAAATGGAGGAACCTGCCTCCGCGAAGAGATAATAACAACGAAGGCACCTTCCAAGCCACAGCGCTGACAAATAGCAAAGCGTTTATCTTAAGTAGAAGAGGTCACGAGCGCACTTGGCTATGAGGAAGATGACGGATAAAGATGAAAATCGGCGTCGGAGAGAGAGGACGGAATCAATAAGCCAAAGAAGAGGAGGAGAAGTGTGAATTTCGATTCCACCGGAGTACCGACGGCGGCGCGTTTGGAATAGATCGAACCGATGTTGAGGGCTGGGGCCAGTGAGGCTCTCTCGCGCGCGTTCTTTTCTCTTCCCTTTTCCGCTTATTTTATTTTATTTTTATTTTTATTTAATTTGACTATTTGTTTTCAGAATCGTAATGGACCCATGGGCCCATTGGAACTCGACATTTTGGATTTGAGCTGTTACGTGCGCGGAGACGATGGGCTTCACAAATGTGTTAACAAGCCGCAAAGCAAGCCTGCGATGTATACTCGCTGTTTTTTTTTTTTTTTTGTAGGCTTTCTTTTAGCAATTGATGGGACCATAAGATGGCCATATAGGCTTTTAGCCCATTAGAGTAGATCAAACGCCAGCTAGTCAGCAGCTCACTCACTCAACGAAGTATTCATGTATCAATAAAACTATTACAAGTCAAAATGTAAAACGAAAACGTTACAGCACCATAAAAATGCACAGAAAAATTAAACACAATAAATCTCAAATGAAACCACTTTTCCTTTATAATACAAGTTGATAATAAAAATTTAATATACTGCTATCTTTCTTGGGATATTAAAAAAATGTCTTAAACCTTTAGAAATTTGATCATAAGCATTTTTATATTTTCATTTAAGTCATAAATTTTTTAAATTGGTTTCAAATCAATTTTTTTAAACAAAAAAAGGGTCAAATTTGTTAAAAATAATATATTTACTAAATAAAAATCATTAATGACTTATTTTTTATAAAAAAATAAAAATAATTTTAAAAATGAAGACTCGATTAAAAAAATTAATAAAAATTTAAGACCAATTTTTCACGTATCCCCTGTCTTTCTCCTGTTGCCAGACAACGTCCGGATCTTCTCATGAAAAAGACTGATTATCAATGGAAGGGAAATAAATAACATTAAAACTTGACGCTTGTAAGCTTTGAAAGCAATGGCCTTAGTCCCGGCTACGAGAAGCAGCTTTCTCGGTTCATATGGCTCGGTGTTTTTTGACACAATTTTCTTCTCTTTTAGCCAACTAAACTCAATTGCATTGGTTTCATTGAAACGTCATCGGATTAGTTGTCAATTGGATCCACAAGTTTAGTTTGTGTAAATTTTAAGAGGGCATAATTATTTTACAGTGAAAATCTACTCTTTTTTTTTTTTTTTTCTAACACATGATCATAGATGCCCCCTGCAATCTACGTGCCTGTCTACGTGAATGCAAAATCCTGTATGGCTAGCATTAGTACAAAATGTCACCAGAATGTTCATATGTAGTTTATGTGTATTGTTTAAAACCAAAAAGCTAATTACGTATACTCCTTGTCAAAGAATCAAGGATCTGCCCTTGACGCTTGCCTTTTCACCTGGGAGGAGGGCTCTGTTGGCAGCGAAAACACAAACGTCCTTTTTAATGTTTTGGTTGCGATGTAAGTCTTTTTTTTTTTTTTTTTTCTTTTTTAATGCAACAAGGTTTCGAGGCGAAATTACAAATGAACAATACTATGTAAGCTCAAAATAAAGCAAGCCCGATAGGCCTTTTCCGCTAAAGTCAACTTTAAATCCGTACCATTTCACATGAATGGAGATGTGGTAGTTGGGCTTTATCAATATCAAAGAAAATTGCCTACCTGCCCCCCTTTGTTTCCATACGGTTCATGCATAGTATCTTTGCTTTCAAAAAAAATCTTCAGGTCTGGCCTTTCTCTTCTGAGTTAGCGGCAAGTACTGCTTTGCTATGTCGGAATGGGACATAAGTCAACTTCATGGAAACATGCAAATTTTTAGGATTTGTACGGTTCATTAACTTTCGAAGTTGCGGTTATGCATAAAGTAAGTAAATTACTTGTTTTTTTTTTTTGTGTTTGCTAAGACAGCATCGAGAACAATAATTGTTTTAACCATCACTTGTGTACCTATTTCCAGGTGTCATGCCACAAGTAAAATCCACTTTTCCCTAGATTTCAAGTAAAGAAAAGGTTATACATAAAATAACAGGGAGAAGCTCATTGCCAGTGCCGCGTGGATACCGCTTTAGATCTTTGATTCAATAATGAGTCATCAAAACTTTATTGGGCAATGTATTAATCAAAATAAAATGATTAACTAACTAAAGAAAAACATTTTGGGTCCCCCAAAACCAGCGGCCTATGAAAGGCGTGGACATGATGTAAGTGATATTCCTAGATATCACAAGATCCATTCAATTCATCAACCCTAAGCAACAAAAAATACTAAGCATCATGTAAATAATAATAATAACGGTAATAATATAGGTCAATACACGTATCAGGAAGCCTAGCCATCGTTAGTGGGATGAGGTTGTTCAGCAAATCGCACAAATGAGCGGCCGACAATCGAGGAGACAAGCACATCCACGGCGGGGCGCACGCATCCGAATTGCTGTCCCTGATCATGTGACGCTCCAAGGGCAAGTGGGAAACAATTGTAAGGGCAAGAATAAATAAAAAAATGAATATTGGATCTTGAGCAAATCTGATCCATCTTCAATTAAAAAAGGAAAAAATATAGAAGGATTTAAATTTTATTATTTTTGAATTTACTTAATTCATCTATTAAAAATTTGTTAGCTGGATCAAACATGCTCTAGGGGCAAAGCGGGCGAATCGAGATGATGCAGTATTCTACGAAAATGGTCTCCTTGGTTTACGAGGAAATGGAAGCCTCGTAATAATCAAAACGTCAATTGATTTAGGATTTGTTGGGTGGGTGATCGTGAAGTGACCTGGGAGGATAAATGGAAAATGGATTATGGTGGGCTGCGAAGGTAACTGACCGGCCCCGAGAAATCGGAGGTGGATCGGTGTTGTGATGATTTTAAGCATATTGGGTTTTTTTGATTAACGTTTTTTTTTTTAAAAAAAATTTTTTTTGATTTTTAGCCTTTTATTTGGCGTTACCCTTTAGCCGCCATACCAAATGACTTGAGAAAAAAAAGAAAATAAGTCAAACAAATATTAAAGGAAAAATAAAAACACAGATGTTTTTCTTAATTGGTTTTTCTCAATTAGCCGTGGCCGGATATTTCAGCGCCTTCTTGCAAACAAATATGGTTTTGTATGAAATGAATGTACAAGTCTGCAATGGTAGAGACAGACGTCACTCTAAGATCCAGTTGCAGCCGTACAACAATCCCGTAATGAGCCAACTCATTTACCTGTCAAAGAACGCAATCGGACCGAGTTAGAAAACTAAAGTTCTCCATGATGCAGTTACCAATGTCAACTTCCACCATCCTCATCTTCAAAATCACTAGCATGGCCAATAGTGGAAGCGAGAACCCAAATAAATTTATAACCGCTTTAACTTACATGTTCCAATTTGAAAGACATTATGATTAAAAGAGGAACTTACCATAGTTCTGGCGCACCATTGTGAACTTAGATATGGTCTTCACCAGGGAACCATATCTCCTGGATTTTAGAGGTCCCATGTGTCTGTAACATTGAAACAACCTAAAATTAAGACCAAGACAAATAGCAAAACTTGGGAGATAATTTTTCATGAGATGAAGGGGAAGCTCCTCAAGTACCCATTACATGAATATTCCCCCATACATTACTTGTAGAATTCATTAGATGAATGCACTATTAAAATTCTAATAAAATTTTCAGACAGAATACGCCGTGGCTGGCCTAGTGGTTGTTTTTCAACTTTGTATCATCTGTTGGAATTAGTATAAAGAACTTAATTGTTCCATCGTGTCAGAACACTTACACTATTTCAGTATACCTCATTCTCCATGCTGGGAAACCTAAGTGGCATCTAGCGGGTCCATACACAAGTAGCAGATCAGGTTCTGGTCCTCTGTAACCTGCCAATACAAGAACATGAATTTTCAGTAAGCCTGAGATCAACGAAATCAATCTCTTAAAAGGGTTTAGCAAGTCAGAGAAGTAGGAAAAAACCTATAGCTCTTAGTGCGTCATCCAAATGAGCTTCTGTGTACATTAGACCTTCCTGTTTTTTATCAGTGTTAGCCAACTCCAAATACTTAGAATAGAGTAAATTAGCTGCCTTGGCCACCGCTTCCTTTCCATCAGAGATTGAAGTGAACTCCAGAGTTATATGTTTCTTGTCCTGCTGTAAATCTTTCTTCTCCTCAATATCCTGTACGGACCAGCAGTAAATGGAATCAAAAGTCAGTCATTCATCGCAGCCAAATAAATCCCATGGTGGACAGCTTTATTTATTTCCTTTTTGAGCAAACTTGTCCAGGAAAAAACAGAACATCAGGTTATGATTTAGACCAGAATTTTGCTGTACCTTATCCACCTAAGCCATCTCTACTCAAGCAAGAAACTCAAAATTGTTGGTTTCATAAGCCTGAATAAAACTTATGACCCTAATAATTAGCAGAAAGATTGCAAGACTAGTGATCATATATCTTCACCGTGTCAAAGCAAATTCCATGAATGGCAGCAAAGTGAAAAGCAGAAAGATAAAGGACTCTACCTCATATAGCACTGCATTATTCAACTTTTGCAAGATGGATTCTTTGGATCTCTTCAAAATCCCTGGGAGAAAGGAGAAGTGCAAAGATATGCTTTTTCTTATTGTTTTATTTGAATATATTCACAGGGTTACACCATCACACGTTAACAGCAGAAGAATGCCCTTACCTTCCATATCATAGAGGCATAAGTGTTTCAGACCAATAGCTTCCAACCACTGCAAAAGCTGAATAACTTCAGAGATTCGGCGAGCATCTTCACTTTCCATCACAATGGCAAGGTAGTTAAGCTTGCTGACATCAAAAGATTTGTAGCGGTTGAGTATTCCACAAGAGATTAAATAACTTTCAACCCCATCAACCATACCAACTCCAAGGTACCACAAGCTGACAAACAGATGCAGAAAATGCCACAGTAATCGAAGGCCAAGATTGACAATCTGCAAAAACCTTAAAAACCAAAATGAAAATCTAAGTTTGGGAGAAAACTGTAGCTTATACTAAAAAGAAAAAAAAAAAATGCAGAACTACATTCACTATTGTTTGATATCATAATAAACTAAAAACTAATCGCAAACCCAGAATGAATCTTCACATCCAATATTACATCAGACCAATTTTCTCAACCGTGTGATGATTGATACCACTGTGAAACATCATCAGGGATCAGGTCAATGACTATAATTGATAACGTGAACAATGAATCTAACTTTTACACCCAAATTACAGACATACCACCCTAAAAGCCTTTCACTTTAAATGTATCACATAGTTTCTCATCTTTATGTCACATATTATGATTGGTACTAAGTACTTTCTCCTCCAATTAAATTCTAGAAGAAGAAAAATGACTAGGAATAAGGCCAAAAGGAAACCGTCCCAAATTGTAAATAAATCTGTTTGATCTCTATCTTTTTAAATCACTTTTAGAGGCAAAACTAAAAACAATACTAGTCTGTAACTAAACACCCAATAAAACAATAAAAATTACAAATTTCAACTGCAATCACTAAACTTCATTAAGAAAAAATTAATGAAGAGTTCAAGGTGCCAAAAATAGTATATGCAGAGATTAAAATTACAGGCCCTTAAAATCAAGAAGGACCCTAAAACCAACTGATCAAAGGAACACGTACTCACCTGATTGCCGCAACAGGGAAACCTTTGCACTTCATATCTCGCATCCATCATTAGTCTAACACCAGAAGAACAGAAAACACATAAATAAAACGTATAGACGTATGGTTGTATGATTGGACATGAACACAACAGAACCAACACAATCCAGGTAAAGAATACGCTTCCGAAATTGCCAAAGCCAAAAGAAACAAGTGGCTTTTTCTTGCGTTTGAGAAAAAAAAGAACGCAGAGAAAAAGAAGAAAAAGAGACAGGATCGCTTGGATTTTTCCCATACCTGTTTGCATCAGTTTTTATCTCTGAAGAGAAAAGATACTGTTGAGTCTGACTGGCCGCTCGGCCTTTTTTCTCTGACTTTTAGCTTGAATCAATGTAGTATACGAACACTTGAGAGTTCTGTTGTCATATCCTGATTATTACGTGTATCTCGGTTTGTGTCTCTGTGGGCTTCCATTAAAGATTTTTTTTTTTTTTTTTCAAGGAAAGATGTTCTTGAGTTGGAGTGTAAACCCTTTTTTATCCCTTTGTTTTTTGTTCCTTTTTTTTCTTTTCTTTTTTAATTTTTTTTCCCCTTCTCTTTTCGTTCCCTTCTCCACACGAGACTTTTTTAAATTAGCCCGTGAAGAAAAAAAAAGACAATAAAAGCGCTTCTCTTATGGGCTGTTTTGGTTTACGGAGCGACCTTACTAAAAAAATGAAGCCCGAACTGGATCAAGCCTGACTCGGGCCTGGTATGTGTACGTTCTTGTTAATGTATCTTGTGGTTCATCAAAACGGAAGAAATTCAACCTTAAATTGAGGTTGACTTACAAGGTTTTTTGTTCTTCTCATTCCTTTAAATTGATTTTTTTTTTCTGATAAGGAAATTAAGGAAGTAAAATATCGATTTGTTGGTGGCAGTTTCTAATTTTGCAAGAAATTATTATATAAATTTTTATTTATAATAATAATAGCAATTATTATTATTATTATCATCACATTAACCCTAAAATAATCTATCCATTAATTCTTATAAGTTTAGTTTTGTCTCTCTAGGGTGAGGCTATTACTTTACCTCCTTCTATTTTTATAGATAAATTGAATTACATATAGTGAATACTTTTAATTTTAACTCTTTTTTACTTCTTAGTAATATACTCTTGGTAAATTTTTTTTTTAAATTAGTACATGTTTTTCAAGATTGAATTTATGAGGTAATTTGATAATATTTTTTTTATTTAAATCTGTAATTTTTATGTTGTTTTCTTATACACAATTTCGTCAATTAACGAGAAAAGAAAAAAAAATTCTTTTAATCCATTTTTTAGAGCACATCAATTTTTCTATATTGAGAGGTTGAAATAAATTTAAAATTAATAAGTTTTTCATTGATCTCTACATATATTCTTTCCTTAGAAGCAGAATGTTTAGTATGTTGTATCACAATTTTTAAATTGTAGCACTTAACAAGAGATAATAAATTAGAAACAAATAAATTATTTCTTCTTTATATATATATATATATATTCCTTTTAGATCCAAATATTACACAAGTACTTATTAATAGATTAACTTGATAACTTAAAGGTTAGGAAATTTTTTATATGATTAGTGAAACTAAACAACACATTTGTATTATTAAAATTTAAAGTGGTCGAACCTTATAAATATAATGGCAATTATGTATTTTTTATCGTAATTTTTGTTGATTTTATTAAAAATTATAAAATATTTTAATAGCATTGTCTCTTACCCAAACTGTTAAGAAAATCAAACAAAGGACTAAAAAATTTCCATGCTTAGTCATGTTGCATTCAGATACCTTTAAAATTATTGAAAACAGTCGCGTCTTAACAAGGATGTGAAGAGATCTTGAAACAAAAGATAAATGAAAAAGATAGCTTCCGAATAAGTTTATTTGAGCTGATGTTATGTTCCTGTTTCTTGTTTCTTTGCCTGTACCCTCTGATCTTCTTCTTGACTTTACATTTTTCCCTGGTAAAATGTAAAATGAACAAACCTGGACCGTTCATCAGCCTGCACCGGTCACACTTGTCTGTTTTAGCCCTGTTTGCATTTTCCTTATGGAATAAGAAAATTCAAATAAATTCTGAAATCCTAAATAATAGGCATTTGGTTATTTATTTATTTATTTATTGTTGGTTGTATTTTAAATCGACTGTCTCATTATAACGGTCAAATTCCTTGGTATATATAAATCCTCTCTGGAATGAAACTAATAATTTCACTTCCCTCCCGTTCCCCCAATTTCTTCTTCTCTGCACTCTCCAGCCTCACCGTCGCTCTCTGTCTCTGTGGCCTCCATGGTCTTTTGGCCATGTCCGCTGCTGAAGCGCTGCAGTTTCCTGCTTATTTTCGTGCGTTTTTTCGGCTCTGAGATTCGTCGTGTTCTCTGTCCTGTAAACCCTGGTTCTTTTATTTCTAGCAACCGCCGGAGTCGGAGTTTCACAGACTCTTTCCATTTTTTCTTTCAAAAATGCAAAAGAAGCTCTGAAAATGGAAGAATCTTTGAATCTGTGAGTCGTCTTGGAAGTATCACGCTCCAAAGATGACCAAGATTTGGCGTGCTTTAAACCGATCGTGGCAATCCTTGATTTGATTTGACTTAACTTCAGATATTTCTGTTGTTGCAATTTCTTGCAACGGTAATGTTTTGGTTGTGCTCATTTTCTTTTTGTGGTTCTTTATCGATTTCTTCCTTTTCCTCTTTGCCGTCTAATGATAGTTCCTCTATCAACTGTTTGGTAAGAGAAAAAAAAAAAACTAGAGAGTTTGTTTTCTAAAGCATTTGATTTTTTTTTCTTTGAATCAGTCCACAGAAAAAGGGGAGACAAAGTGTCAATTAAGCATTAGAATTTAGCAAGGAATCTGATGAGGGTTCACCAAGGAAGATATTGAGCTTACTTTTGGGCCTGAGACCCGCAAGAGAACACACCACTAAAGTTTCTGTTTCATAACTTTTTTTACGCATGTATCTCACCTTCATATTGTGCTCATGTTGATCTTCTGGATTTGGATATTTTCTTGATCTTCTTGAATCTGCCGTTTTTGGCCTTTATTGGGTCAATCATCCTCCTTAGATGGACTTGCCTTCTCTGTTCCTCTTTTTCTGTGATGATTTCATTCTGTTTTTGTCCAATCTTTACCTTATCCCCTCATCTTCTTGTTAGTAATATTTTTCTTCCTTTATGATATTTTCTTGGCTTTCTTGTTCCACAGAATGTAAATGTGTTGGGTTTTTTCTTTTCTTCCCCCCGCGGGGATTTTCTCATATAATTTGATCTTGGATGAATTGACCTCGCTGTCAACCTCCCAGTTGTCCCTCCCTTTTCTCTTCACTGCAATTAACAATTCTCCTAATTGATAATTCCCACTATTGCCGCAGCGATCTTTTTTGTGGGTAATCTCTATTCAGTTAGCCGACAACGAAATGGTATCTTAAATCTTGCGTATCTTTTTAGGCTTGGCTTGGGTTGCACCCTTGGCCTTCGGTCATTTCATATCTGTTCTGTTCTGCTTCGGTCATTTCGAATCGTTTGCATGGTTGGAATGGATGGTTTCCTTCAACACAGTAAATGTATTGTTAGAGTTTTTATCTGTTTCTGAAATTTATTATTTATTTTTTTTTTATAATCATTAGATTGCACCAAGTCAATGAAACTGCCATGGACTATTGTATCTTTTCTAGAGAACTAGCTTCGGATGCATTCATGTGCAGGCCTTGGCTTTTTCTTTGATGGACATTGGGAACTCATTTTGTTTTGGAGCCGAAACACATGAACTGAGCGGGCGGATAGAAAAGAAATTTTGTAATTAACATTAACAATTTTACATTTCTTTTCATGATTCTCTTATATGTTTTGACTCTTAATGGATTCTTTGTTTCATCTTATGGTCGCCTCGCTTTAATTCTCCATTTTGATTTTTTTTTGGTCTTTGCTGCAGGGTGGTTGAGGTCGTTCGCTCCGTGATTAAAAATTTTGTCCCCTAAACCCAGTAGTGCCACCACAATGTCTATGGGGATCAGTCTCTCAGCCAAGATGTCAAAATGGTAACTTATTGGCTGATTCTGGGTTCATTCTTGTCCCCTTCTAATTGTTTCAGTTTTATGTTGTTACACTCACTATGCATTGGGTGTTTGGATTTGTTTTAATAACCTCACTGTAACTGCTTTTATTTGTTTTCGAAAAGCTGCACAAAACACGTTGATATAGCTCACATGTTACAGTTAACCTTTTTTCACTTTTGGCAATGCTCCATCTCAAATCTCTGCTGTTGCTGTTTTAAAAGCTAATATATTTGAGATGGCTTTAAAGCTAGGAATGTCGGTGTTGGCTATGATTGTAGGATAAGGTAACTCTGGTAAATCAAAGTCAAGCTTGTATATCTATACTAGTGTGGAAGCATGGTCGCTTAGGATGGATTTGAATTTAGATTATTGGATGTGGGGCTGTTGGTTACTTGCTGTAGGCAATGATGGTGACTGATTTCTCTTATAGGTTTTACAACCTTTAGTATTTGTCAGGTTGCCAACTCTTTCTAGAAATAGCAACTCTAGCAACAGCGCTGTTGCTATGGTTGCTCTGCATGTTTCTTTGTTTCAGTTTCTGCCTTCCGATGAATTTTGAGATATTGAAAGTTACACTGAAGAAGCTTGTTTCAATTTTTAAGTTCTGGTTATGGGAGTCAAGTCATTCAAACAAGCAGCACGACTTGCTCTCTGGAAAAGAATGGATAAGAAATGGGATCTTATTGCCCGGCCTTTCCATGGCCTTTTTTTTTTGGTTTTTCCCTCCTTTTGTTTTTGTTTTTGTTTTGGGTTGGGATCCAAGAAGGTTTGGCTTCCATAACATCTGTGGTTGGCCTTGTCATTTGGTTCTATTCTTTGTTTTGCAATGGTCACTCTCTTCTTTACACATATGTACTGTCATTTCCAACTAATGTAGTTGTCATTTTTTTATTGTTTTACTGTCTTCTGGTTCTGGCATAACTTTGTGTACTGCAGTGGATCATTGTTGCTGTCTGGAAATCTTGCCAAAATACTATTAATATACTCTGTGCAGAATGATAGTGACAACCCATTGGCTATATCAGGTAACTTGTCACTGTATCATGTGTTGTTGTCTTGTCATTGCCTTATGAGTGGTTTCACAATCTTCTCCTATGGCATCTGCCTACTGCAGCTGAGCTTTTGATAATTATGTGTAGTACTTAAGTGAAGGCAATGACTTCTCTCCTTTTCTTTCTTCTCATGTTTTCTATTTTCCATGTTATCACATATGTATAACTTCCTTTTTCACTTCTCATCCCATCTACCTTTTCTTCTTATTTCAGTTCTTGTCCTAAAGAAATACTATTGTATGGGGTCTGGTCTCTTGAGATGCAACCAATGTTATGGTTACTATTTTTTCTTGCCTTTGACAGATAAAGAAGAGGATAACAATCTTTAAACCTCACATCAGTGAGGATATCTAAGTCTTTAGTGTGCACTAAATCATTCAACAATATAAAGAACAAGATCGTGAAACTAAAGAAACCTAAACACCATAAGACTTTACATGCTTCTACAATGATTAGATTTCAGATACAGACAGGACAATAATACAGTGGGCATATTGAGGAGGTAATGAGACATATTAACAGTGGAAGTTGCACTTGTGTGAGTGTGTTTGTGTGTATGATTTGGGAGGAACTAACTTGTTATTAAAGTTTCTCTGGTTTACTGTGCTATTTGGTTTCTCCCATGCTTCATCTGTCTGATTGTTATGTGACTTGCATCTGCAACGTTATATCCCCATGATCTCATTGCGAATTTTTCTGAAATGTCTCTCTGCTTTAGCTGACATGCACTGTATCTTGCAGTAATGGACTTTACTGAGCAATTGATGGAGACAAAAGTAGATAACAATTTCTTCTACTGCAAGGTGAAGAATCTTGGGTAGGAAGTAACATTGAAAGTTGCTCTTGTTTTTCCTGTTCTCTACTTCATGTTAGCAATTTATTTTTCCATATTTGCTTCCATCCTTCAAGGTAAATTTTTGAGATTCTGTGGTTTCCTTATTTATTTGAATTTTTACATTATATCTGGTGAGAAGTGATGATTAGTGTTATTGCATCTTGATCTAGGTATGTATCTCAAATGTTGAAATTTTGTTGGATTTATAAACTTATTTTAGGTTCGTTGGATTAAACCCATGTGCATATATTGATATGTTTGTCCAATTTTCCAGTATATATTGCTGAGTCTTCCAGTCTTTTCACCAACCAATGCCTGTCATCTGTAGCCAAACCTGTTTCGATTGTTGCAGCTGTCATATTGTTGATATCTTATTTGCAGGATCCAGTAAAAAATTTATTCACTCCTGCCTATATATTTTTCCTCTACTGTTTACATTCAACTACTGTATCTCAAACACTGCTGTCAATTTTGTTTGTTTTGTATGTTGCTGATTGTCCATCCATTTGAGCTTTTTGTGGAAGAATGGATGACTAAATGGCTGCACTTTCATTTGGAAATCTTTATTTGTGATAAAATTTTATGCTGTTTGGATGCAATACTTTATTCTGCTCAAAGCTGACAGGTTGCACTTGCATTTTATATGTGTTCTGACTTTTTTTTTTCCCTCTTTGGTTCTTTTATGGCTAACAGTTAATGATCTTCTGTACATAATTCATCTTCTTCACAAGGTGGAGAGATTTTAAAATCCCGTAGGGAAGCCCCTCAGGTTATGGTGAATCCTACAAGGTTATTGGCCATTTTGACACTTTCAGTGTGTCATCTAATATCCAAGCCCACTTACGCATAGACTTTTAAACAATGACAAGTGTGCCATAACGGGAAAATTTGTTTTTATTAAGGTTGCAATCTGTGTACTTGAGCACACAAAGCTTGGCAATAATTATTCTCCATGATTTGTTAGTTTCTGTTAGTCTAGAGGAGGTTAACTGCTATTCTAGTAGCCTGGTTTGCATAACTGAACACGATGGGCTTTTGAAAATAAGATATATCAATTTTGGATGGTAAGATATTTAGCAAATATGGATTATATTTCCTGCATTGTCTTCATATTCTTTGAGTCTCCACATAACATAATCTGATTCACGATTCTTTAGAAGATTCTAGTTTCAGGTTTAGTATATTATATCCTAGTGTCTTTACTATGGATGCTTGAGTTGTTACATGGGCCACAGAGGCTGGTGCTGCTAGGGTACTATCAATGTGATTATTGCAGATTACTCAAACTATATTTATGCCAACAAATATGCTTTGGTCTGGATGATAAGCAGGTTTGATGTCTTGGATTTATCCATTTTGTTTAATTTCTCACTTCTTTTCCTTTTTATTCTAGTTTCCAGACCTCAATCTTGACTTACTGCTTTGTCTTTTATTACATATTTACAAGGTTCACTGAAATGTACTTGAGCAGTTAGAATGGAATGAAGATCTATTGGTTACAATATCAATCTGCTTCATTCTGCAGCACGTTATCAGGTTGGTTTTACTTGCATTAAAACTTAGTCTAGGATTTTAAGTGGAGTTACTTGATCTACCTTTAATATTTTCCTGAATGTAATATTCATTGTCAAAGTTCTGCTCCTCCATATTCTTACACCTTATCCTTTATATTGTTAATAGGTTCTGAACCTTCATGGGAACAATTCCAAGTGATAGTCAGGCTTCCCCATTGCTCTTTGTTTTTCTTGGAAGTACATTTTTTATTTTATTGGACTGGATTGAGAAAAGGTGCTCGTCAATACATGTTGGACCATTTTTTTGGACACTTCTTTTTATTGTGATTTGGGAGTATAAATTGTTCATTAAATGTAGTTTAGAATTGATCTCAAGCATTACCCCCACCTCTTGGTGGTAAGATGGTTATTTACCTGAATGTTGCACTCCCTTATTTGTTGAATATTCTTTTCTCCAGCAAACCCATGTGCTGCTAGTGGTTTTTGATGCACCATGGCAAGAGGCTGTTCATTATATTAAAGCTTTGAAATATCTAAAGAGCTCAGAAAGCTGTGGAAACAGTTGTCCAACTGTGTTTCAATAGATGATAATTGAAAAGCCGCCTCCATTGAGTATTTAACTGAAAGTGAGGCTCAAAGTTGGGCTTACAAATATCATTGTTGGAAATAATAGGATATGACATGTTTGTAAACAATAAGTTGTTACACACTGAGACATGCTCAAAAGAAGCCTCAAAATGTAAGGATAGGGCTGAAAATGCAGCAAGTGCAGAAAAATCAAAATCTAAAAACTTTTGACTCTAAGGATATCTTATGGAGTTGGTGTGGGATTATCAATTTTAGCAATCTAGTCAAATAAGATACTTCTTGTGAATACAACAATAAAAGAAGTTATCGTGCAAAGGTGACCTTTTCAATTCTTCTTCACTTTTTTATTTAATTTTCTTTGTTTTTATTAGTGCTACATGGACATGTGGTTGCTGCTCTTCTTTGACCCTCACTTGTCTGTCCTCAAGATCTCGATCTCGATCTGTTGTCTTCAAGTAACATCTAGGAATGCTTATTATGATAAAGGCATAATTGTGCTTTCATCTGTGATTTGCAGGTAGCTGCAAGTTTGTCAATTGTCCATGTGATGGGAAAATTAGCATCTGGTAATACTACAGGTTTGTCTGTATTATTACTTGAGAAGATAGGCATCACTTGTACAAAAATATGTTGTTGTAATTATGCAGTCAATTTGATCCTTCTGCTTAAGTCACTCAGAAGGATGAAGTTAAAGTTATTGCACAAAAACTCTATGACATCATATCCCGTGTTTGTTTTCCTTTTAACAGTTGATCTATCTGCCTGCCTTTTTGGAGGTTGTGGCAAAATACTCACGATGGGGCTACAGGTTTGTGCAATTATACCATTTTATCTTTGAGCTTTTACCAAATTTAGCATTCTTAATGAAGGCATGTATTTGACTAGGAGGATTAATATCTGAAATTATAACCTCAAATATATTTTGAATCTTTTCAAGTTTTATTGTTCTTGTTGGGCTGTGGAATTACTGTAGACTGATTCATAGTTTACTTCCTTCCATTACTTAAATAGTTAAACAGGAGTGTATTGACATTCTTTTCTTTTAAAAGTCATAAGATATCTGTTTCATGGGCATATTTCCAATGGCTAATAAAGATGAATATCCAGTTGCTATATGCTTTGGTACGTCTTTGTGTCCATTTCCATTACTCACTCTTTCTGACTCCAATTATGGATCTTCCTTCTTAAACCCTCTTTCTGCCTCTCCCCTTAGCCACTTAACATTTGACATTGTCATGCTAGCCTGCCGCTGCCGAAACTGTTGCTTGTGCTTAATTACAGAGTTATGTTACTGGACTGTAAAACACAATCTTGCAGAGTCATTTATTTAACCTTGGCCGTCAATTGGTCTATAAAATGTAGAGCATTCCAATTTCCTTCCAAAGGCCAAAATGTTGACGTTTCATTCTTTTTTCCTTTATTTCAGTGAAGACAATCAATTAAAAAAATTGCTACTCAATGATCTCTATTATAATTTGCAAGGACAGCGTAAAGGCTGTAAAATTTCTCCTGGAACATTCAAAGAGCTCTCCCCTTGCAGATTTATTTGCTTAAATGCAATGATGAATGTTCTGCAGTTGTCAGAACCCCAGTTGGTTTTAGTTGCAGCTGCTAATTTTGCAATGTTAGGATCTATGAGTATTTTATTAGTTGGTACTCGGGGAAACTGTTGACAGGTTTAAAGTGAGTTTACGTTTTTTAATTCTTTTATTAACTATTCTATTAGAGGCTACTTGCTGATGGTCTAATTTTTGATAACTAACAGCAAAATCTCATAATTATGTTGTTCGAAGAACCCAGTGCGAGGTCTGATGCTGGCCTTTTGGACAGTTTAGAAGCTTTATTTTGTAACCAGGATAGATGCAGCATTCTTCACAGATTCTGTGCAAGCATCCAACAATTGAATTGTGCACGCAATATACCACTGTAAAGAGGTTGGGTTCCATTCAACATTTCATCTTGGAGTACCATCTCCAACAGTTCATGTTATAAACTCCTTTACTTCGGACAGTTTCATGGACGTCTGATATTTTGAGCCCTCTTTTGATGCACTTGCATATGCTAGAATTTCTTGCTTAACGTGCTGATTCTTATTGATAAGAAATGAAATCACTTGCTGCAAACAGTCACCAAATTATATGCTGAAAACTGTCTCTCTATGTAAACAAAGATAAAACTTTATGCTCTCTTAAACCTCATAATGTGTGAATCTCGTGCATTAAAACTCCTTTTTTATAGGGTCACCAAATAGGAAGGAGGCAACCGTAGGAGATATCCCTAGCAGCTCTGTTTTTTCGTGCATTGGCCTATATGCCAGTGTTTTCGATGTCCAAGTAGTACATTTAGCTCATTTCCGCATGCTTCTGGAGAAATTCTTGATTTCCTTGCAGCACAAGCAGAATTACTTCTCCGTCTCATCAGATCTGTACAAAGCAGCTTATCTTTACATGTCTTGAAATCCTTGGGTTCTTGTCTTAAAGTGCTAGATGACTTCTAGCCATCTGTCGCTCAAGGGTAGAAAAACTGTGAAGTTCTTACAGATGCTGCTTCTCTCGGCACTTGAGTTGGGTAGAACTTCAGATAATGGGCTTGATGTTGGCCCAAACTAGCGGGTTTGCCTCACACAAGGCTGTGGGCCTCCTCTCAAACGCTATAATCCAAAAGACCCGTCAGCTAACTCCGTTGAAGTCCCAAGTAGTCCCTCTCGAGCTCCCAGTTATGATCAAGGCCCGTAACTAATTCAAGAACCACAAAAAAACTTATTCCATACTAGTTATTTGCTTTAAAAAAATAATTAATAATAATAATAATAATACAGGAAGAAATCAAAATAGTCCTCTCTATTGCACAATTTTACGGCATTCGTCACCTTTAATAATATCTTTATGGTGACATTTAATGATGCTTACACGTGCTGTCATCTTTAAAAATGTAAATTTCCAGATTAGCAATGATGTTGTTTGGATTCTTTATAAATTAAATTTCAAAGGTATTGGTTCAATAAACAAGGTGTGAAAGAAGGCAAATTGACAGGGTGATTTTTGATTCAGAAATCTCCCTAAAAACTCAGCATCTGTTTCCGATGCCCTTCAAAGTGTCTTGTAACTCTGTAACTGACTCTTAATTTATGTTGTGGTCTCTTCCTTTCAAGGGCACATCTCTCACTGAGCATTTGTGCCCTCCCCTAATCATTTTGACTTTGTTCTGAGAAGTTTCTTGACACCTATTACATAGAGCTCCAAGCTATTGATATCTTCATGACTTTATGAGCTTCCTTATCTACTGCATGCAGGACCAAGCTTTTGCTATTGTTTCTGAACCGTGCGATTGATTCAAACAAGTCAATCAACAGTCGGCCGGAAATAAATGCGGTCTCTGTCTCTTAGTGCTCCGAACAAAGGAGGTGGCCTTGAATTTGGAGCCTTGTGTCCTACATACATCCAGAATAAGACCAGTAATGGGACGTCTCCGAGGATTGTTCAAAGGACATCGAATTGTTATTGAAAGGTAAGAGTCTTTTGCAACCACCCAAGTATGTTGATGATTAAATTATTGGAACTAACTCTTACCGACGACAAATGTTATTTCGTTGATTAATATATTCAGCCTGCGCGGACCGAAAGGCTTGTTGAGAAGATTAATTTTCTCTCTAATCTTCTGTTATGCTTCCGTATACTTGTACTCGGGAAAGATGGGATTCATTTATCCAGCGGTGTGGTCTGGAGCCGACCAAGTGTCAGTGGATAAAGCATCTCACATCATATTCCCTCCACCTTTATCTTATTTTCAACCTTCACGATTTGGAAAAAGTTGGTTTGTTAAGTTAGATAATTTAGCCTAACGCGTAACTCGAAAATTTTTATATTAAATAATAAAAAAAAAGGGTTTCTAGAACTAAATTATGTGCTTTTAAAGGCGTGCTCCAAGTATCTGAGGATGCAAATCAGCGGTGGTAAACACACACGAAATTGTGCGCGTGAACCCTGTTAGGCTATGTGAAACCAAAGCCAATAGCGTTACAGTGGAAGATCTACACCGTTGGATCAGATTTGAAGTCAGCATCACTCTCAGTCATCGGCGTTGCGAATTACGCTGGAGCTACTGATAAACTCTAGTTAAAAGGTACCGCCACACGGTCGGATAAAATCACTCGCACCAAACGTCGCCGTTTATCCTCGATGATGTCACCCAACGACAAAACTAAGCAGATGCCATCACCGCCTCGGATCCCACAACTAACCAGGGTCAAAAACCAACCCAACCCCAGTTTGAGCAAAACGCCACGATTCTTACACGTGTCCAATCCCACGGCCTCAATCCATTATCCATAGATATTCACCGGTTCGCTCCGCTATATTACTGACCTCGAGTCGCTCCAGTCATCCAACGCAGTCGTCAAAAAAAAAAAAAAAAAAAAAAAATCTCGTTTCTTCTTTGTGATTCTGTTAAAGTTCAATATGGCTAACCCTAAGGTCTTCTTCGACATGTCCGTCGGCGGTTCTCCTGCCGGCAGGATCGTGATGGAGCTCTTCGCCGATGTCGTACCACGCACCGCTGAGAACTTCCGTGCCCTCTGTACCGGCGAGAAGGGAACAGGGAGGAGCGGGAAGTCTCTCCACTATAAGGGGTCTACCTTTCACCGTGTAATCCCTAACTTCATGTGCCAGGGCGGAGACTTCACTGCCGGAAACGGCACAGGAGGCGAGTCGATCTACGGATCGAAGTTTGCAGATGAGAATTTTGTGAAGAAGCACACCGGACCTGGCATCCTCTCCATGGCAAATGCTGGCCCTGGAACCAACGGATCTCAGTTCTTCATTTGCACGGCCAAGACTGAGTGGCTCGACGGGAAGCACGTGGTATTTGGCCAAGTTGTGGAGGGGATGGACGTGGTGAAAGCCGTCGAGAAGGTGGGATCCAGCAGTGGTAGGACCTCCAAGCCCGTCGTCGTCGCCGATTGCGGTCAGCTTTCCTAGACGGTTTCCCTGGCGGCGGTTTTAGTGATGTGGGGTGGTGTCGTCTAATCTTGGGTCTTGTGTCTGTTTGTGTGTGCGTGTTCGTGTGCGTGCGTGTTAGTAGTTTAAGGTTTGGGGTACGGCGTCCGTGCTTTTATTTCTGTGCTATGTAAGGGGGTTTTGGTGGTTCTTGAGACTTTTATGTGTTGAACAGAACCACCCTAAATAAGATAGGCTCATGGATCGACAGAGGTTTTCTAATTGCTATGATCTTTCGATTTTGATGTTCTTGTGATGACTATTACCCTTTGAGTCAAAACGGTTAAATGCCTAATCTCGATTATACGTCTCGGTGTGATTGACCATTTCAGATGCACTGCGTGTATTTCTTGGCACATTGAATTTGATTTTTGTTTGGTTAAAATATCGGAAAGAAATGAATTTTAAACTCCGGAGGGTGGAAATTAAATTGATTGGAAATTGAGGAAGAGTCTGAAAAAGAGACTTGATTTCTGAATGCGTGCCCAAGGTAGACGGAAGGGACGGAACCGTAGACGCTGGACGTTATCCATAAAAAGACGAAACGAGACATAAACATCCGCTTTCCGATGAAGGGAAACAGTGACGGTGACTTCAAAGTTAATCCATCCGTTTAGATGTGATATCGGGTTCGAAAACGCGAGAAATCTTTTGAACATTTCTGGGCCCTTCGTTGTCGGAATTTTTTTACTTTTTCCTGTGGATTGTGCGATGGCACGCCTTAAAAAAATGTGGAGTTGTTGGCACGGCCACTAGCGGCTTTTTACTTGACGTGTTTTTAAAGCGATCCCTTTACGTAAATGTTACTGTTGGCTTGGCTAGTGCTGGATAGATCTGGGTCGTTCGTGTTTTAAACGTGTCGTAGAGCCAACTTTCATGGGCTGGGCTTCACCCGTTATTCACTTGTTGAGTGAGCCATGAATCTCTTTTCCGTGTAACCACGTGCTTTGAGGCCCCTCGCAGCCTCGCAAAGATGCAATCATAACGTGTCGCTGGAGACACGGCGGAGCAGTGTCGCTGGTCCTTCCCGAAGGGTCGTAGATGTATGCATTAAAGTGGGCCGAAGCTGACGAGCCCAATTGCCTAGAAATACTAATTCGGCCTTGCTTGGCCCATTCGAGGGCGGAGAGGAAATGGCGATTATTAATCGGCCCATTGGTGCAGCCCGATACGGGCCCTCTTCAAATGCATATGCTACTGTCATGCCGCTGTCAATGTTAAGTGTAACTCAATGAACGGGACCATATGCGCACGTGATCATGTGCTAGCCTGTTTTCACTTTTTTTTTTTTAATCGTGGACACATGCTACTCTGTGTCTAACTCATGGCAAATCAATTAACCTTTTCTTTCTTTTCTGGAGGTAGCATTATATTTTATATCTCACTTTTTTTTGGAAAAATTCTCACTGAATACAATTATCATAAACTTATAAAACAAAAAAAAAAAAAAATAATTTGTTAAGTTTCAATTATGATATAATTAATATTAATAAATTATTAAAATTATACAAATATTTATATCTTTCATAAAATATACTCTGTTTCACTTTTTTGATATAAAACATTAATTATGTAGTACAAAATCATAATTTTGGAAGTAATACGTTAATATCTGTTTTATTATTATAATATAAGTAATCTTAATAAATTATTTAAATCAGAAAAAAGTATTTGATCTCCTGTGTAAAATATTTACGTAATATTAGTTAATCCCAATTGATTTTTTTGGCTTTCTAATAACATCAACAAATTTTCTTCACCTATCCCCCTCCCCCTTTTTTTTTTTTTTTTACGGCGCTACGAACGAACGAATTCTGTGCACCGATCAGCATTGAACCATCTCCAATCCCAACAAAACCAAATCACAGAATAAGAAGAAAGTAAAAAAGAACAGGGAGTAAATTAAGCAGAAAGTAATTGGCGCATGCTTGTCCAATGAGAATTCGACGCGTGTACGAATATGGTATAATCCAGTCAACAGCTAAATCGCTGGAGCTGCGGCAAGCAACGCGCCGTGACAACAACCGGATGTAAACGTAATTTCCCAGTCGGAAATTTCCAAGTCAAACGACAAAATATTAAAAAAAAAAAAAAAAAAAAAGAAAGACTTCGCCCACTTCTTCTTCTTCTTCTTCGATAACACGCCAGCCAGCAGGAAACGAGAAGAGAGAGAGAGTTTTTGTTTTTGTTTTTTTTTTTTTTTTTTTAAATTAACTCTGGATCCCTTTCTGGAAAGTGGAAACTCTCTTTCTCCCGAAATCCGTTTGGCAAAATCGTGCTCGACACGCGTCGTTTTGGGCAGAAGACATCTGTACAGTCATCGTTGGACCTTTCTTTTCCTTGGTGGAGTGGGAGGCAAATCGAGCTGTATTAGCGGCAACGGCGTTTTGAATTTCTGCGTAAACGCTGTGATGCTAGCTGTATTCATAAATATATACACGTACACGGAATTGAATTCTCAGTACAAACTGTAGATTCGTAGAGAGGTAGATAGAGAAAGGGGCCGGCCCGATGGGCATATCGGACAATGGGAAGGGGCTTGTACTGGCAATCGCGTCGAGCGCTTTCATTGGCTCCAGCTTCATTTTGAAGAAGAAAGGCCTCAAGCGTGCCGGTGCCGCCGGCACTCGCGCTGGTTCGTCACTCCCTTGACTTTTCCTTTTTTCTTCTTTTTATTTTTAGTGTTTTGTCTTTGTTTTAGCGATTCTAATCGAACTTCGATTTCACTTCGTTTTCGTCGATGATATTTTTTGAACGGAGAAATTGGCTTTTGTTAAGAAAATGGAGCTCGGATGACGTGAATTCCGGGTTTATCCGATTGCGATCTTCTAAAGATTAGTACTGCCACATCTGCCATTTTTGCCAGTTTGTGTTTTGCGGTCCCTAGCGCACTATGTTCACTGAATCAATATATAACTGTAGTTCTTCCCTCGGCCCTTGCCTTTCAAATGAAGAAAATTTAATTTTTTTTGTTATGAACTATATGTGGGCTGGCCTGTCGGCTTAGGTTTAAATCTTTGATGATTATGCACTTCTTGCTTCGTGCAGCTGACCCTTTTCTTCTAAACAACACAGGGGTTGGAGGTTATTCTTACCTTCTGGAGCCACTATGGTGGGCAGGCATGGTGACAAGTATGTATCGGGCAATATGTTCCTGAGTCAAGTTCTCCGTTTCACTTTCCACTAAATTAAAGATAAAGTTACTGTCATCAGCATGTCATTAATTTCCTAATTTTGACTTTGTGCAACCAGTGATTGTTGGAGAAGTTGCAAATTTTGTGGCTTATGTTTATGCTCCTGCAGTTCTAGTGACCCCTCTTGGTGCATTGAGTATTATTGTCAGGTGAATGCACTGACTTTGAACTGTTGTTTGTGGCAACATCTGATTAAACAAAACCTTTTTGTCTCCAACTGAAAATTTCCATGAAATTTGAGCAGTGCAATTTTGGCGCACTTCATGTTGAAGGAAAGACTGCAAAAAATGGGTATTGTTGGATGTGTGTCCTGCATTGTTGGATCAGTAGTTATTGTAATTCATGCACCTCAAGAGCATACCCCAAGTTCTGTTCAAGAAATCTGGACTTTGGCAACTCAACCAGGTTAATATGTGTTTCTTGTTTTTGATTTTCTTTGTTCAACGACATTTCTTATTCTAACAATTATATTCTCCTTTTTCTTTCCTGATTGTTTTCACAGCTTTTTTAGTTTATGTAGCGGCTACACTCTCCATAGTTTTGGCATTGGTATTGTACTTTGAACCTCGATTTGGACAGACAAACATATTGGTATACCTGGGAATATGCTCTTCGATGGGTTCAGTCACGGTAATGAGATTTTCTCTGAGTTTTGTAAAGGTCTTATGGCATTTATGCCCCACAGGTGGTTACTACTGGTTACAATGCATGTTATTTACACTGTGAAATGGCTGTTATTGCATCATTCAGGTTGTAAGCATAAAGGCCATTGGAATTGCAATAAAGCTTACACTGGAGGGGATAAATCAATTAGCTTATCCTCAAACTTGGTTTTTTATTACGGTTGCAGTGATTTGTGTCATTACACAGTTGAACTACTTGAACAAGGTAACTTTAATTAACGTTAATGGTGTGATGGTTCTGTTCCACTCCTTGGCTTTGTTTATGCTGTCAAAACCTGTTTTTCTTTTTTTTTTTTGGCACTGTTTCTCAATATATTGAGTGATTAGTAGCCTTGATCTTTGGCCGTAGATCTGGTACAACTGGGGAAAATAGAAGTAGCACCTCTGGTGTCCTGCTTTCCATTATGTCTGTTCTTGCTGGAATGGTCAATGTAGCCAATAAGGGGTGTTATTACCATTTAAAATTTCACTGTTAGGTCATTATATTGGATGCCAAAGGCATCAATTAGATTGCAAGCATATAGTGCATGAGAGAGAGTGAGATTTGTGGAAGAAAAGATTATTCCCTTGAAAGATATTGAATGCCTTGAAACTTGCCAGCATTGTGCATAGATGATTACATGTTCCAGTTTTATCTGGCATCTTGAAGTCCTCAAAGCAATTGTGTGGTCATTAGTGATAGCATGATTATTCTGATGTTTCATCTCTGTTTGTGTTATCATTGGGGCAGGCATTGGACACTTTCAATGCAGCAATTGTTTCTCCAGTATACTATGTAATGTTCACGACTCTGACAATCATTGCCAGTGCAATAATGTTTAAGGTGATTGGCGAATGACTTAATCCATGCTTTGGGGTTTTATCTGGCATGTGATTGCAGTGCTTTGTGTGTTGCACTTATGATATCTAATGAGCTTATAATGTATATTGTCACACATTTTGTACAGGATTGGTCTGGCCAAAACGTTAGTAGTATAGCATCTGAGATATGTGGATTCATCACCGTACTTTCAGGAACAATCATACTTCATGCAACAAGAGAACAGGAACCACCTCCGCTAGGTAAATATAAGTCATTCCTTTAAAAGGTTTATGCTGAAGTCAGTTTGAACATGTATCTTGTGTAGAAACAGAATTAGGGGAAAAATTAGTGTGTCAAATGAACATGTCACTCACTGCATAATGGTGCCAAAGCCTGCAAACAGTGGTTTTGGAAATGACTGATTGATTCTGGCTTGTTTTGTGAAGAGATTACAACTTACGCACTTCATGTCAGATCATTTCTTTCCTCAAAATAATTGTCTAATCCGGTGTGAACTGCTCAGACAAGAGACAGACAATAATTATCTTCATTTCTTGTGGCTGTTTCTTGGTTCTTGACCTCCAGCTGCATTGAAGGAAGAGGCCAATTTAAATTTTCATTGGATCATAAAAGGGGGTTTAAATTAAGTTTTGGAAATGTTCTTGCAGTAGCGCTGCCTTTTTGTTTCCCCTGTAGCATTGAAATGTTTTCCTTAGATTCCTAGTTGGTCAATCATTGATTGCTCTTAGAGTCAATGACTGAGTGTAAATGCTTCCATGGTAAGTAGGAGAAAAGTTGTTTCTAACACGAATTGTTTGTTTTGGTTATCCACTTGCTGTATCTCTAGTTTGCTTCATGAACTTGTTCACTGGCCATACCGGCTTTTATGGGTTCCATTGCTGTCTTCGTTGGTTTCAAACATGCTGATCTTTTTGAGCTTATAGTCACATTGCAATTACTGCTTATTGCAGGAACTGTTACTTGGTATGTCAGCGGGGATTCTATAAAGGGTGTTGAAGAGGAACATTTAATTGATCTGCATTCTGCAGAAGAACAATGATTTTTCAGTCCCAGATGCTAGTGAGAAGAAATTGACATCAATTTTTTAAATGGTGGTGCAATGAGAGAGATGCATTTGCAGGATGAAGCTTGGCATTCTGCAAAATTTTTGTGACTCTAAATACTGGATTTGAATGGGGATTTTTGCAATGCAAATTATTGGTGCTGCAGAAAGAGGCGAACAGAGTCAAAGTACGCCGCTCTCGATCCTCAGTCGCCTCCTTATTTTTTATACTCCGAATAGGCTTGATGGTGATCTTGCAAAAACAGCCCCAAAAAAACCCATAAAAAGAAAAGAATCCCGCTGGACGCGAATGATAGCCCGTATCCGTCATGATAGTGTAAATGTGCATTCTTTTTCTATTCATTTTGTCCAGTAAAGTAAAGTTGGTATACAGTTTTTCATCATGTTGTAATGGTTATTTACTTGCTAGCTTGTACATTCCAGTTGTTTTTGTGCTTGTAAATTTTGATCACGAAAGACGCTGCTAATGCTTGTGATCTCCAAAATCCGGGTCGATCTTAATTGGAAGCTAGGAGTACCAATGTGTGCATATTGAGCAGCTCCCCATTGTGCACGTGGGGATCGATGAATCCGTTTCATTAACCAGAGGACGTTAAACTGATAAATTTAACATGTCAGGTATTTGAACCCAAAGATGCCCCTGCCTTGGGAACGAGTGAGCTGCTGCAAAGGCATTCGTTGGACATTGGCAGAAATTGTTACTGTGCCTCTGATGCATGCCAGTATGCGTTTCGTTCTGATGATATATGCGGTTGGTTGAGTTCAATTTTTCGTCGTGAATGAACTGCGTGCACCTAAAATTTTTTCCATGGGTACAATAATATATTTGTATGCTATATAAAATAATATTTTATTGCATAATCCGGGGTAGTATGTAAATTTTATTTTGCCCCATAGCGTGTACAGTATTGAGCTGGTTGTACATAAAGCACAGGTAGAAACGCCAGGTGAGATAATCAAAAAAATTTATAAAAAAAGAAAAAATCGCGGTAAGGATATGACGCGTGAAAAAAAAAAAAAAAGGAAAAGGAAAATCAACCACAAGAAATGTTTTTAAATGGAAAAGTGATAACTGTTATATGTAAACAGGGGTTTTTCAGTCAATATCTTCGCTAACATGGGAAGGGTATCAAAAAATTCCTCGCCGTCCATTTGTCCACGAATCTCCCAACCTCATCCTCCACCGACCGATAGAATCCACTTCCCTACGCCTCTCATAAACCTCAAGACGCAGCCTCTCCCCTAGCTGCTAAGTAACGCACGCAAGCGAGAAGAGAGAGAGAGAGAGAGAGAGAGAACGGCAAAGGGAGAACGAAAAGAGACATGGCGGCAACCACGACGACATCTCCTTGGAACAAGCCGGGCGCGTGGGCCCTAGACGCTGAAGAACATGA
Source organism: Rhizophora mangle (assembly GCA_037832345.1). Taxonomy (NCBI): domain Eukaryota; kingdom Viridiplantae; phylum Streptophyta; class Magnoliopsida; order Malpighiales; family Rhizophoraceae; genus Rhizophora; species Rhizophora mangle. Next base: position 237,838 of record JBAPLJ010001225.1, read on the forward strand.
GACCGAACTCAAAAAACAGCAAGAAGAACAGAATTCCCAACCTTCTTCCGCCGCTGAATTCCCCTCTCTTGCCGCTGCTGCCAAGCAGCCCAAGAAAAAGAAGAACCAGACGTTGTCCTTAGCCGAGTTCGCTGGCTACCCTACGGCTAAGCCAACCTATGAACCCAAGGGCCTCACCCACGAGGATCTCTTTAATCTCCCCACCGGGCCCCGCGAGCGCTCAGCAGAGGAGCTCGACAGGTCTCGACTCGGTGGCGGCTTCAGATCGTACGGCTTTGACAGCCGTAACGGCGAAGATTCATCGAATTCTCGCTGGGGCAGCGGCGGCGGTAATTCTAGGGGTTTTACTAGGGACGCTGCTAGAGAAATGGCGCCGTCGCGTGCCGATGAAATCGATGATTGGTCTAAGACCAAGAAATCAACGGTGGGGAATGGATACGAGAGGAGAGAAAGAGGATCCTTTTTCGAATCTCATTCGAAAGCCGACGAATCGGGTACCTGGGTTTCCAATAAGCCAACTGAAACACGGCGATTTGGTTCTAGTAACAGTGGATTCGAAAGACGAGGAAGCTTTGATTCTCTATCGAGAGACAGACAGGTGTATAATAACAGCAGCGGCCCATCAGATTCGGATAACTGGGCAAGGAAGAAAGATGAGAGCAATGGAACAGGGGCTACAGGCGTGAGGCCAAAGCTAGTATTGCAGCCCCGTACGCTGCCTGTGACTGAAAGCAACGAGAATGCAGCGAAGCCGAAGGGTTCGAGCCTGTTTGGAGATGCCAGACCGAGAGAGGAAGTTTTGGCAGAGAAAGGGAAGGATTGGAAGGAATTAGATGAGAAGCTGGGGTCCCTGAGGGTTAATAACAATGGAAAGGAGTCGGAGAGAGATGGAAGATCGGATACGGCGCCGTTTGGATGGAGAAGCCCTGGAAGCCGGCGTGATGAGAGGAGTTGGCGAAAGTCTGATAACGTTGATTGCAGCTCTCGTCCCCAGAGGTTTGTTTTGTGAAGCTCTTATATTGTTCAATTGGCCAGTTTGTTAAAGTTTTGGTCATGCTTTTTGTGTTTTGTGAGTTTTGGGCTATTCTTACAAGGATTTGTTTACCTTAGCTTTTGTTTATGTCTCGTTTAAGTGAAATTAATTCTTTTGTGTTGATGGGGTTATGTATCAGGGGGCAAAGGTATAGACTCTAGCATGAGCCTTCTGGGTTTTCTGCGGCTACTAAGTGGGTTTTTGTGCCAATGATATTTCTTGTTCTTTGTATTGTGCTATGAACATGAATGTTGCATGGAATTGATTGGGAGCCATACAATGCTGTGGACTGTCACATCTTTCCAGGCTGATAAAGGGCTTATACTGCATATGGTTTGACAGCAGAAATGCCTGTCTGGTTAGGATGACCAGGATATTGCCACAAGAGGCACAAAATGAAAAGTAAATAGGGTACAAGCAGACTGCATGGATAAAGCTACCTACAATTCTCTCATAGAGAGTCAGACAAGATTTGTGTTCCTTTTCTTTTTGGTTTTTTGTTTGGTTAAATAGACAAGGGGGGTTAGGGGGGTCTATAAAATACCAGGCTCTTCTAAATTAAAGAGGATACCTTGTTGAACAATATCTTAGACTCTCGCATGATGGAATTTGATGTTGGGTTACCTTGTTTCCCCTTCATCTAGTGATTTTTTTTTGCAAGATCTTGCTCATCCTGGACAAGCAGGCTCTCTTTTTGGCTGTTAAACCGTGTCCATTGTCTGTCTATAAGCCCTTTTTTAGCCCAAGTTAAATTAAAAATTGACGACTTCAATGTTGGCTTCACAATCTTGTGCATTCTTGTATGATATTTATACTTTGCTGCAAAATTGGAGGTCTTACATTGCCACAGGTGAAAATTTTAATTTTTGCACGTACCTTTGCACACACATCTGTGCTCTAAAGGGGTCTCTGAGCTGAAAATGCTCTGACCCACTGAATCCTCAATTCAGAAAATAAATTCTCCAGGAAAGATGATTGTCAATTTCATCCAATGTCCATCATGGGTTAAACAGAGTTCAAGTTATCTTAAGTTTTATGACCAAATTAAGACTTATAGACCTTAGAGATGAACTGCTGAAGTTTGTGAGACTAATTTTCACATATTTGGTGCAGTGCTGAGAAAACTGAGAATTGTAATGCTGTTGAGGATCAGACTGCCAACGAAAATGGATCTACAGAAGGAAATTAAAGTTGTTGAGGCTTATAGACGCCATGCTGAGAATTTGGAAGAGTATGATAAAGGGGTGGTCAAACGTGTTCTGCCTTCTCTTTTTAATTTATACAAGTTTTGCCATGACTATCGTGCTGAACTGTGTGGAGACAATTTTGTTAGGGCTTCGTTTTGTACCAGCTTTGCGTTGCAAAAGCATCTATACAATTCGAACACTAGTAATTGACTCTCGACAGCATTGAACATCCTTTTGAGCGGTCGTTTTGATTTTTAATTGTCGGGAATTCGTGCTCTAATGATTTACGGATACTTTTGTTCTTTTCTGCCCGATGTTTTATTAATTTAAGATATACGGCTATATTCTGAGTTTAATAAATCATGCCCAGACGAGGAGAAAAATTGCCTAAAGGATATGTAAATGCAATGGGACATCTTAGTGGTGGTGGGTTAAACTTCTAGAGTGTAGATGTCCATCTTGGAGGTTTCATGTTCAGTTCCGGGGAAAAGGAGTGGATTTATGGGAAAATGAAGAGTGTCATTCCGTGTTTCTTAATTCAGGCCAAACAAGCATATCCTGGAAGACGAAAACTATTAGGCTGATGCTTTGGTTCCCATGTTATTCAAATTCTTGTGTCCGCGCCTCTATGGTACTCGTGAATGAGTCTGTTGGTGACAGCTAAAGGGGGGGATGAGTCCAGCCTATTTCTGCCCATTTCTGGAAGAGAAAATCCTCCAAGTGGCGCAATGTGATTTAGTGTGCAATGTGAACATCATGATGGGCGGTCTTGAAATGGCGGGCTAATGCTGCCACCTAGAATTGTTCTCTCCCATACAATCTCTGAAACTGAGCCGACATTAGAATTATTTAAATTTATTATGTTCTGGCTGCCTGTTAGGTAGATCAAATTCTTCGGCCCTTTAATAGGGTAAGATCATCTCCCTAAAATTTAAATGAAAGCGATTTGATACAACTGTACGAGGGCCCTTCCCATTTGATACGGCATCCATGAGCGTGCCATCGACACGAGAAAGAACTGATAAACAAGATAAATGCAATCTCAGTATAGCCACTCATGTCTACACCCAGTGTAGATAACGGAGAAAGGCCATGGCTTTTCTCTATCAGACTGGCGCATGTTTCACCAACTCGTTGCTGCTTTAATGCATCGCCCTACTTTGGCAGCCAACTCACACCCCTCCCACCGCCAACTTCATGAAAATGGCTGCAGGCCTAATCACTTACCAGAGGGGGGCTTTTTCTAACCTCAATTTAGTGGACAAGATGGCCGTACAAATATGCCTCTTTCATAGAATATAGTTAATGGGTTACAACCAACGTACCATGCAGCATCACAATTAATTGTACATACACAAATCTTGCATAAGATGGTCAATAGTGAAGCGACGTGCTACAAGCAGAGGAATGTTCATAGTTTCCTCTAAGCGGACATCATGGCACTCAATTTGTGACATTAATGCGGAAAACAATCAATTGAAATAGGTTCAAAGGTAAATTTATAACATTTATAAATTACCAAATAAATTATAAAATTAGAATAATAAAAATAATTCTCATGTTAATGGATTTTAACCACTATTACTGTAAACCAGATTTAAAGGTAAATTTCTAGTGCCAAAAGCTGTAATTTTCAACCTTTTACGTTTACGAGGTAAAAGAGGATTACGTTTAGCCGTGTATTCACTGTCGGTAGTCCGGTAGATTTAAACGAGAACCTACACCGTAGCAGGCAGTCAGGGTCAAATGCTTCTCCTGTTCGCCACACTCTTCTTTTGGTAAAATATGTATAAAGAGTGGAGTTATTGGGCGGGGGCAAAGGCGTAGTCGGTGTATGCTAATTATCACACTTGTAAATGACTCGTCCGAACTTTGTTTTTTGCAGAGAGAAAATGTTTTCTTTCAACACTTAATAAATATAGGCAGTTGAGAGTTGGAAACATCGTTAAGTCATTTACTTCTTGTATGCCTTTGTGAACAATTGGTCAGTTGCAATACGCAAAGTGTTCACGAGTTTAACCATTCTCCTTTATTCTCTTTAAAAGCTCAGTTGAATGCAGAGCTGCCAAGCGACATGGCTTGGTGGCACAAGCTTCTTTTCTCAGCTTTTCTCATTCTTGCTTCCGCCATTGATGGTGCCAAAGCAGATGCCATTGTCACTGGCACTGTCTTCTGTGATCAATGCAAGGATGGCCAGATATCTCTCTTTGACTATCCCATTTACGGTGAGAGCTCGTGATCCGAACATCTTTCCCCTGTGTCTGAACATGGTTTCCCATTATTCGCATAATTTTGCCTTGGATTTTTTTGTGATTTGCATTGCATTGTCTTTGTTCATTGAAGCTTGCAATCATGAAAAGGTACAAAAGAAAAGAATGAACATGATCATCAGTAACCAGGGCAATGTGTAAACTTGAGTTACCCTGAAATTTTGTTCTGGGTCTTGATTTCCGTGCCCTAACTGGGCAGTTGGCTGTTCTGTTAATTGGATCACTGTATTGACCATTGCTGGTGTGCAGGAGAATGGTTATAAATGATTCCTTTTAAACCTTCTAATTGAGAATGTGACCTACAATTTCTAAGTATTCACAATATTAAAAGGAAAATATTAACATTTGGCAAGTGGAAAGTGTTGATGATATCTATCCTGTCATTGATCTCGCTTTTAATATATTTGTTATCACAGGGATCAAAGTTGCAATCGCATGTGTCGATAGCAATGGGCAAATCACAATGTCAAGGGAAGAAACCACAGGTTGGTTTGGAAGCTATGCAATAAAGTTTGATGGCACCCCAGATTTGAGCAACTGTTTTGCCCAAGTTTCAAGTGGCGGTCAGGATGCTAATGGCTGTGGTGCAGCAGCAGCTGGTCCTCCCCAAAAGCTTAGACTAACGTTTAGGATCTTTGATATGGAATATTACACCGTGGATTCTTTGCTATCTCAGCCTGCCACGCCCATGTCATTTTGTCCAAGATCCAGAGCTCCAGTGCCAGCTCCTGTAACACCAGTAAGGCCTCCAGCACCAGTGGAACCTGGTAGGAGTCCACCACCAATAAAACCTGTAAGGCCTCCTCCAATCTTCAGGCTTCCGCCACTGCCTAGATTACCACCACTGCCTACATTACCACCACTGCCTCCAATGCCACCAGCTCCTTTCCTGGAAGCATCAGCATGCACACACCAGTAAGTTCAATACCAGGACTTGATTCCATTAGTATGGATGCAATTAAACAAAGATCATCCTCTGAATAAAAAATTCAACCATAAATCGTACTCTAAATTGGCCTGAAGTCGAATGAATAATGTTTCTTTTGATTATTCATCGATGGGTGTCTGTCATCTGTGTGATTTGACAGGAATTGGACTATGCCAGAATATCAATGCTACTGGAGGGCATTGAACCCCGACACGAAAGTAGCCGTAGTTTTTGGGTACCTCGCGGGTAGAAGATACGGCACAGACATCACATTGTGGCAAGCCCTGCAAGGAAGAGGTGACCCATACAGAACTCTTCTGAGGGAAGGGACAGCCGCACTTCTCAACTCTTACAACAGCCTTCAGTTCCCTTACAATAGCATTAGTGTCGTCACCCGCATGAATTGGGCATTAATGGGTTCCACTAGGGGTGTCCTCCTCACAGCCCTCAGGTTCACAAGGGCCAACTCTGGTTCTTCCAAGGCCGCCTGCAAATTGACCACTTGCAAGTGATTACATATTATGTTATTATTCATTAGCATTGCCTTTTCAATGTATGCTCGATGCCAATTGACTACGGGCACTACGAGCTTGTTTCTTTCTTATTATTGCGTTATCCAACGAAACAATTATTCCCCAGTTTTTTTCCCTGTTTTTTTACATTAATGTCGTCGAGCAATTTTTCCTGACCGTTCATCTCACTTATCCTAATAATATTCCTGTTTCCTCGCATGATTTCCTTCAAAACCTTCGCCGAACACAAGCCCACGTCGAGATAATTGGGTGATTTTTCACTTGCACCAGATCAAAGCCCTGAATCCCTTGCTTCCCAGCGTGATAAATAGCTGTGCACCCGAGCAAACAAGATGAACTTGACGGCCGGGTCGTACGCCTTGTTGGGCTCCAGGGTTGACTGGGACTCAGGAGTGGAATAGAGGCTGAGAGAGGCCGGGGCTGTGATAGCAGGGAAGAGTATTCTTAAAGAGCGGCCCAATTTTCTGTCTGCGTTAATGGGCCTTAAATGGCTCGGCCCTGGAAAATAAGAACTCAACCCCATCAAGAGGTGATTGACATTTACTAAAGTCCAAATTTTAAAAAAAAAAAAAAAAAAAAAAAATAAAACAGTAATTGAGGACCGTTTGTAAGTTTTTTTTTTTTTTTTTTTTTTTTTTTTGAGAGCGTCGTATGCAGTACGCAAGTTGCTGTTATACATCTGAGATGCTTTTCATATGCACAATTTTTTTTTTTTTTTTTTTTTGTTTTGAGCAAATGTGATCAACTTTATAAGATTTTGCTAATGAGATTATCATCATTGTTGATGCTTGAATTATTCTAATGATTACATCACATGCATCAAGGATGTTCACTGGCACGAAAGTTCACAACATGGATAAAAGTGTTAATAATTACCAAAATAACTCACTTATGTATAAATTATATTACTAAATTACTTATATTTTTTCGGTGGTTTGAGGAGATTGATTGACTAATTAAAAGTAGATTGTTATTTCACAAGTTTTTCTCAACCCTGTAGAAAGTATGTTTTTTTTTTAATTTTATTTCTTTTTTAAGAGAAAAAATTCGATAAAAGATAATTAAATATATATATATAAAAACCATATAATATATATATATATATATGAATTGCAGTTGACTTGGTCCGTTCGTCTCCCTCCAACTTTTTTGTTCAAGAAATGTAACTTAAGTAAGAGAGTAGCGCATCTCGACAGATGGTAAACAAGCCGCATCACAACCCACGGTATCCAGGTTTTTGTTTTTTTTATTTTTTATTGTTTTTAATGCCCTTCACCCTTCATGTCCAAATCATATTGGGGGGCATTAACTAATTAATGTAATCTTTTCCTACCGAGAAAAATCTCTTAATGCTGGCTGAGGTCTCTGGTCGTTTGCAGTATAGTGTAACCATCTCTAATCTCACTCAAATCAAAATCCAATATTTATTTGCATTTACCGTATGATTGTAACTTAGGTATGACCGTAGGCTATCATGGTATTCTTTTCTCTCGTTGCTGATTTTCATTTGTCTACACATCACAAGCCATGCATATTCAATTCCAGAAGCAACCATACCTGACATCAAGCTCGCTTTTAAGAAAAACCAGCTTACTTTAAGCCAACTGCTTGAGTTCTACATTGGAGAAATCAGAAGACTCAATCCAGTCCGTAAGGGGGTCATTGAAATAAGATGCACTTTATCAGGCTGACAGAGAGCGCATGTGTAATGCACCACGTTCACTCTTTGCATTACATGGCATTCCTATTTTGCTGAAGGATACCATTGCAGCAAAAGATAAGCTGAACAGCACAGCGGGGTCATTTGGGCTGCTTGGATCAGTTGTGCCTCGTGATGCAAGTGTAGTAACGAAGTTAAGGAGAGCCGGGGCTATCATTTTGGATAATGCCAGCTTGACTGAATGGGCTTCTTTTAGATCGTTTCAACAACCTAATGGTTTCAGTCCTAGAGGTGGACAGGGAAAGGTGAGTACCTTTGAACTCACCCAAATCAGTTGTCTCTCGTGGGTTTTGATTAACTTAAAAGAATGACTAGTTTGTTGTCTGATTCTTTATGCAGAACGCACATGTGCTATTTGCAAATCCTTGTGGATGAAGTAATGGGCCAGCTATATCTGTGGCAGCAAACGTGGTCACTGTGTCACTTGGGACTGAGACGGATGCCTCCATTTTATCTCCATCCAATGCTAAATCAGTGGTTGGCATAAAGCCAACAGTTGCCCTCACCAGCCGGGCTGAGTTGTTCCATTTCCCCTAGACAGGACACCATTGGGTGAGTGATCTTATAATAGTTTAGAATCACTGTCAATGCCCCATTTGTTTGGAAGTCATCGTTCTATTTATACAACATGGTAACTCCTTGAACTGGATGTGGCAGGCCTATTTGCTGGACCGTTGTGGATGCTGTTTATGTTCTCGACGCCATAGCAGGTGCTGATTCCAATGATAATGCAACACTAGTAGCATCATATTACATTCCACGTGGTGGATACAGACCCTTTCTCAGAGCTAATGGGCTCAATGGGAAGAGATTTGGGATAGTAAGGAACCCTTTCATGAGTTCTGCCAGTGCATCAGAGGTTTAAGATTTTGTTCTTCATCTAAGCAATTGGGCATCATTAACTTTAGTGATATGTGAATTAACTGAACTGAAGCTAAATATGCGTTGCTTAACGAGAAAATGAAGCCGACAAGGTGCATTCTGGTTGACAATCTGGAAATAGCCAACATCATCAGTGTCATATTAAATCCCTTTAGGAGCGGCGAAGCAAACGTCACGGTAGCTGAGTTTAAAATGTCCTTGAATTCATACTTGAACCATTTGGTGGCTTCCCCCGTAAGAAGTTTGGCTGACGTTATACAATTCAACCAAAATTTTCCAGATTTGGTGTGTATGTACCACATTTACACGGCATAGGTAAAGATTATATTATGTGGAGGGTAACTTCTAATCATGATTGAATGGTAATGAAGGAAAAGTTAAATGAATATGGCCAAGACATCTTTCCTGGAGCTCAAGCCACAAATGGCATTGACAGCACAGAGTTGGCAGCATTGTCAAATTTAGTAAATCTGACAGGAGATGGATTTGTGGAGTTGATCAGCTAGACGCATTGGTGACTCTCGGTTCAGGCGTTGCTTCAGTTCTCGCAATAGGGGGATCAGGTATCAATGTCCCTGCAGGATATGATGATAAGGGGATGTCTTCTGGCATTAATTTTGGGGGGTTGTGGGGCACAGAACCAAAGCTGATTGAGATTGCCCATGGATTTGAGCAAGCCACCCAGATTAGAAAGCCTCCTACATTCATGCCTTGGAATGCCCCCTACATTCACTAGAATGGAGTAATTGTTTGGCCAATTTGTGATAATAAATTGTCGTAGTAACCTTAATGCATCTCAATTCACATCTGCCTTTTCCCTTTTCTTTAAGTGCGTTGGTACATCTTTAAGTGAATAATTGCTTTTTTTTTTTTTTTTAAGATTCCACGTTCAATAAAGTTTAAGGCATATTAGAAAGGTGTGAGCCATTCTGGGCTTAAAGAAATACGTTGTCTAGGCCGGCATGATGTATCTCGGATCCAACCCATGTCCATTGAGTTGGGATATTAACCAAGAATGTCATTTTCCATGATTAGCACCACACGATGCAGAAATGAACTAAAAGTGAAGAAGACAATCCGACATTTATTGTAAGCAGGCCAGAGATCATCCTTTTTACATGCGTGTATGAAGGTGTACTTAATCATTTAAAAAGGGGCTGTACAATAATCTACTCTGGCTGTCCCACAATAACGCTGCCCTCCTTTTGCTTCTTTCTGCAGAATAGACATCTCCCACTTAAACCAAAGTGAATGTGGACAATTGTAAGGCCATTGCTAGTGGATATAGAGGACCATGTAATGGCAATCCGGTTATTGTTCTGCTCCATGTTCTAGGACAGTATGAAAGCATTGACTATAATTATAAAACCATTGGTCAGAACTGCGAGTGGTGGACCGTAAACTCCTCAAATTGGGTGTATGGTCATATGTCATCATCAATCTAGCAAAAAAGCTTTATCAGTATGCCCATTACATGATAAACCATACTAAGAGTCGGCCAAGTCTAAAGCCAAAAGTCAAAAAACCAAAAAAAAAAAAAAAAAAAAAAAAAGCAGAATATGCCACTTCCAGCCATCGTTGAGCCATACTAAGGGTCGGCCAAGTCTAAAGCCAAAAGTCAAAAAAAAAAAAAAAAAAAAAAAAAAAAAAAAAAAAGAGAGCAGAATATGCCACTTCCAGCCATCGATGTATTCAGACAAAAGGTGAGTTCAAGTCTTAAACTGCATCGTTTGAGTTCATTTATTCACTTCAGCCTAGCCATGTCGGCGAAGTCATCGCTGATTTTTCTTGTTCTATCTATACGAGTGGTATCATTTGTGTTCTTTGTCCAGACAAGCAATGGATTTTCAATTAAGGAAGCAACAATCGACGATCTTCAACTCGCTTTCAAGGAAAACCAGTTGACCTCAAGACAACTGGTTGAGTTCTACATCAGGGAAATAAGCAGACTCAATCCAATAGTTAGAGGGGTCATAGAGGTCAACCCTGACGCACTCCTCCTCGCCGATAAGGCTGACCGAGAACGCAAGACCGAGGCATCAGGGCCACTGAGCAGTTTGCACGGCATTCCTATCCTGCTTAAGGATAACATTGCGACCAAAGATAAGCTGAACACCACGGCAGGATCCTTTGCACTGCTCGGTTCTGTCGTGCCTCGGGACGCAGGAGTGGTGGTGAAGTTAAGGAAAGCTGGAGCGATCATCTTGGGGAAGGCTAGCCTGAGCGAGTGGGCTAACTTTCGGTCCAATAATGCCCCCAGTGGCTTCTGCGCCAGAAGTGGCCGCGGCAGGGTGAGCTAAGCCATGTCAATTTTGTAAATTTTCTATAGCCATATGCCAGTTAATGAGTCAACGGCACCTAATAATGTGAAACAGTAAGGTAACTTGGTATATGTCTGCCTGCAGAATCCGTATGTTCTTTCGGCAGATCCCTGTGGGTCAAGTAGCGGCTCGGGAATATCGGTAGCTGCAAATATGGTAGCAGTAACTCTGGGGACTGAGACTGATGGGTCTATATTATGTCCATCTAATGCTAATTCAGTAGTAGGCATCAAACCAACTGTTGGTCTCACTAGCAGAGCAGGAGTTATCCCAATTTCCCCTAGACAGGACACTGTTGGGTAGGTGATTTTGCAATTTTGTACAAACAAAATCATTTCTACCTGTTCCTTTTCTACTGTTTTTCATGATCAACATTGCATTACAGGTTCACACGGCAGTGAAATGAAAATTTCACGTGCAGTAAATGTGATCATCAGTTAGATTAGAAGAAAAATAACATTGCAGTGTCATGAAAAACAATAATTGGTCAACAAATCTTGCTTACGTGAACTCTGCAGCTAAACAGAGAATGATAAAGGCTTCATGCCAACACATGATGACCCTGTTGTTAATTTAGACAAGAAACATTTTAGATAGTTGTAATTACTTGGATCCAAGACACACACTAATTTGTTCTTTCCTTTATTTCAGAGACAATGTTGAGCCTCTTAACATGCAATTATTTGAGAATTTTACAATGCTGCAACAGAAATTAATCTGAGATCAAAATGTATGCAGTCCTTTTAAATTAGCTTTCAGATGACCATGTAACATGATTCACATTTGTTCTTGTGTTAAAATGTTTGTAAGCTAAACGAAGTACTCGTGAGATTGAGCAGGCCAATGTGCAGGACAGTATCAGATGCTGTACATGTCCTTGAGGCCATTGTAGGTTTTGATTCCAATGATCCGGCTACCAAAGCAGCAGCAAAGCACATTCCACTTGGTGGCTATAGACAATTCCTTAAGCGAGATGGGCTTAAAGGCAAGCGCTTGGGAATAGTAAGGAACCCATTCTTTAAGTTTACTGGTGAAGAGGCACCCATTCTGACCCGAGCTTTTGAGCACCACCTCCGAATCCTGAGGTAAGAAAAAGAAATTCATCTATTGGAAAATATTTGTAGGCTGGAAAAAAAAAAATCAGACGTACTAATTTTAAGCCACACATTTCTTATGTGAACTAAGACAAGAAGGTGCAGTTCTGATGGATAATTTGGAAATAGCCAACATTGACGTTATCTTCTCGTCTGCAAGCGGTGAAAATGTGGCATTGTTGGCTGAGTTCAAGCCAGCATTGAATTCATACTTAAAACAGCTGGTGGCATCCCCAGTGCGATCCTTAGCAGATGTCATAGACTTCAACAAGAAATTCTCCGAACTGGTAAAGTGCATAAGCTTTACGGGTGTTAAATCAGCCTGAGCAAGTTCAACCCCTGTGATTAATTTACTCGAAATTGTGATGCAGGAAATGCTCAACGAGTATGGTCAGGCCCTCTTTGAGGCTGCCGAAACTCTGAATGTCACTGAAAACCAATACAAGGCAACACTGTCAAGCTTGAAAGAACTGTCAAGAGACTAGAGAAGTTGATGAGGAAAAACAATCTAGACGCGGTGGTGGCTCCTCTAGCAAACCTGGCAACTGTACTTGCAATTGGACAACATCCTGGAATTAGTGTCCCGGCTGGTTATGACAGTAAGGGACGGCCATTTGGCATTTGCTTTGCAGGAGTAAGAGGTAAAGAGCCAAAGCTGATTGAAATCGCTTATGCCTTTGAGCAAGCTACCAAGATCAGGAAGCCGCCCTCGTTTAGGCCTTGAGGATCCTTGAGTCCCTCTTATGGTATCTTCCAGTGGCGCTTGTGTTAAGAAGTTACTTTGTCCCCTTTGGGTGCAAATCAGTACACAAGAACAATATCGAAATAATAAGAGATTTTTAATATTTAACTTTATTTATTTATAAAATTAAGTGAGAAATAATTAATTTATATTTTTTATTATTATTATATTATTTTCTAAGTGATGCTACGTAAGTTTTTTTCTCTTTTCTGCCAATTTAGCGATCCATGACTGCTTTCTTTCCTAGTTCAATAAAATCCTGGTCGAATTTTCCTGTGCCCATCTAGGAGGAGATTTTGCAATTTCCTAATCCTGATGGGCCGGGCTCAAAGGCTTTATAGGCCAGTGGAACAGAGCGAGTTGTTTGATCATAGCCATGAGTTCGCTTTCGCGGACGTGGGTTTTTACGGTCGAATGGACCTTCTTAGAAAGATTTCAGCCGCGAAACCTTACCCGACATGTCGAGCGTGGCCGACACGGGCAGGTAACTTGCATCTGAGAATGTCAGAAAGACATCGTGACCTCCGACGTTGGAGCTATTGCTATTGCTGTGGTCGATGGTGATCCATTGAATATTGTTCCAAATCCAAAGTCGGTGTGCCAAGCTCGAGGACCTTGTCAGTGATCAGCGGGACGGAGCAAGCTGTCGTTTGCCATGGCCACGAGTTAAAAAAAGTACACCGTATTTTTAATTTACGTAAAGAGTAATTGTACCTGAATTGAATGTGGAGGCCAGCGGGCCAACCCGAGCTGTCCCTTTGTGGAATTGGCTTCCTAATCTAGCTAATATTGAAATTAAGGAATCAATGGACCGAAAAAGAAACACAAATCAAGGTTCCAATGAGTTACAAGTTATGCGGCATAATAAATAAATAAATAAGTTTTATTTTACAATTATTGAAATTATTTTTGAGATTTAATATATCAAATCCGAGTTTCAGTTGAAAAATAAATATTCGCCATTGACGAGAGCCATCTTTGTCCAATCCCTGGAAACCACCGACCAAATATAACCTTGGACTAGCAGACAATTCAACGGAAAAGTTAAAATAGAAAGGAAAATTGACGTAATTTTACAATCATATCAATGGCATCTTTTCTGTAAAATAAAAATCGGCAACGTTTTTATAATAATAATAATAATAATAATAATAATAGATAATCAATGACAATTGTTATTTATAAGACTTAACAAAAGTATTTTTTTGTGGGAGTATAAATTAATAATAGATTGTAAATTTCTATTTGTGTTTGATGCAATGTTTAAACGAGTGTAACGGCATCGTGGCAGTAACGGTTGTAATAGTTTGAAAATCTTGCATAAAGATTACGCACGCTCTCGCTTAAAAGGTTCGGCTTACAAGACAAAATCGCGTCATTTTCTAACGTTAACTTGAAATTCTGACAAACGAAGATTAAACGAGACAAAATTACGCGGCAATTACATAGGACTGTTTGTTCTTTGTTTAACCTTGCCTGTTCTGCTGCTACGCCCATCCCACCAAAACATGTGTCTGTCTCTGTCTTTAGTAGAGAATGGCGGCGCGGCTGCGGCGAGCGCGAGCGGCGAGCGGTAACCTCAAGAAGAAGGGGCGAGGGAGATTTGTGGGTTGCTTCAACACCAGGTTTTTCCCCTTTTCCTCTGCCGATAAGTCCCAGATTTGGCGGCAACTCCAACACTTTCCGCATTTCCCTGATTTCAAAAATTATCTCGCTTTCATTCTTTCCCGTGCGCAGGTAGCTCCCTCTTCTCAATTGGGTTTTGTTTGTTTGTTTCTTTCTCGGGATAAAACACTGGGCTCTCTCTCCTTCATTCTCCTTTTTTTTTTTTTTTACATTTTTCTTTTGTATGGAGGGGTTGTGATCAATTTGCTGGCAGTTTGAGGGTTTCTTGTTTTGATCAGATTGTCTAATTGTGTAGTCCTTGGGTCATGATTTTTTGACTGGGGAATTCAGTGTCGGTGTTCGTTGTGGAGTTCTTGAGTCTTTCTTGGTTTTCTTTATTCTTTCTTGAACGATTTTAGTTGGGAATTTGTTTTTGGTGTTTGTTTCTAGTTCTTGTACTGCTTTGCAATGATGGTTTGGTTTTTCTTGAATCCTTTTTTCCTTTGTTCCCCTTCAAGACATGGGTGACAAAAGTAATTTAATTTATCTGGAAAAGGATAAAGACAAGAACTTAAGGAGCTATCCATTCGTAACCACGTAAATACATCAATGGAATTCGAGATAAAAAGGGGAACGGATTGAGATTTGAGTTCCTATATGAGTTGTCAAAAATCCTTAATAAGGAGGTATGTATTTTGTTCGTTCTCTCTGGAAAAACGTATAATAGTGTCTTTATTTGAGATGCTGTTGTACATACCTCAGTCTATTGTTTGTGATGGAAATCATTTTTATTATAATTTGAAATTAAAGAATGCACCATTCTTTTGCCTGGAACTTTTGACAGGGTAAATCTGTGGAGATTCGACAAGCTGATGCCCTGAAAATTTGACAGCTTACCCTGAAAATTTTTCCAATATTGTTGGCAAACTGTAATGTTATATGTGAATTTCTTGCAGGCTCTATACACATCCACAAATCAATATCTCCAGGGTTTGTTTCCTCTTGCTCATAACCCTGCTGTGGAGGTGTGGAAATTGGTGAATATTTTGTCACATGCTTATTGTAATTGGATCTTAGCTGTTTGTCCTTGCCCTAAATTGCTAGTAATCTACAAGCAAAACCTATCTTTAGTGTGTTGGTTGGTTACCCCATGGTTTTTGTGAAATTCATCTTGTTAGCATTTCTTATCTTCATTGTTACATTTGGGCTTCTTGTAAGTTTTTGGTTACAGAAAGAATAGCAGGATGATGACTTGCCTCACTAGCTTGGCTCTAGTTATCTGTTTGTCTTCTCTCTATGTTGAACAGGTTTTTGCAGCTTTTTTTCGGGTAATAGAGGTCCATCCATCTTTCTTGGAGGTGAGTGAGTGAAACTATAAAGCCCAGGTCCATCCATCTTCCTTCACTTTTTCTTCTTGATTTTTTCCTCCTTTTTTTTTGGTTAGCTGATTTTCCCAAATGGCATAGTCCTGAAGCACAAAAAGAAATCCTCACCACATGCAGACTCAACTCCTACACTCATGTATATGTGAATACCAACCCTTTTTCCTTCCTCGTTCCTCAATTTAATAGCTCTCTCCTTCTCTGTCTAGCACACTCTCTCAGCTTTCTCTTTTTCCCTGCCTTTTCTTGCTTCTAAACCCTAACCTTCTTTTCTAATTTCCTAGTTGCAATCCTTTCCACCTTGTGTATCTTCACCAGTTTTCAGTGTAATCTCTCTTACTTTTAATACAAGCTGCTCATTCAACTGTTCTTGCCTATCTTGGTTAATTCTTAAATCAAGATTCCAACTTTCTGGATGGTTGCTAGCCATGATTAACAATCAAGAACGGAAATCTAAACATGTTAAATTTAATTTCTTGTAACAATTCTTTTTTTCTTTTGGAAACTGATTGACACATGGGTTTTCTTCTTGGTTTCTTAAACTTCTTGCATATTCACTGCACTACTTTCACCAACTTTTGGGTATATTCTATGATGCTTGTTCCTTTTTTCTGAGTGAAATGCTCTTTCAATTTTTATGGCTTTGTTTACTGATTTGGTGGAGAGGAACAGTTGGTTTAATTGTGACAAAAGAAAGGTTTAAATTGAATTCTTGAGCATGTAAAATTTAAGGATTGCAAGGGAAAGGGACTTTGTTAGGAGATCAAAAGTTGCTGGTTTTATTCCATATGGTTCTTTTGCCAAGTAGAAGACATTTTTTTTTTAGATATTAACCTGAAATGTTATTTATGATTAATAATTTTTTTTTTTGCTTCCCGAGACCAGACCCCAAAAAAATGATTCATTCAGGTTGTTGCTTGTTTGCAACTGCTGTGCTGATATAGAAAAGCAGTTAGTTCAACTAGTTCTAGCTATTCCATGTTTCTAAGTAGTTTCATGCTTATGAAAGTGCATTTTGGTTTAGTTTGTTTAATAATGTTCAGATTGTGATGCAACAATTGTACAAGTCAGTTCGGAGATCATTTTGGAGGTCGGATTGATGAGGCCATGAATTTTTGTCAATTGACGTCTGTAGTTTGTTGGGCATGTTAGCACCATCTATAAAAAGGAAACTCTAAGGTATACAAAGAATGGCTACCCATTCCCCAATCTTGTGGTTGATTATACATTTTTGCTTGAGGAGTCTTGTAGTTGATGGGGCCTTCGAAGTCTGGCAAATATTGGTTGATTTTTTTTTTTTTTCTTGGGTCAATATTTTAGCAAAAATTTCAAGTTTTCTGGTCACCAGAGAAGCTTCTTCTTGGAGAGGAATGTTGCGATCAGTAATTGTGTTACAGAAGGTGTGGTGAGTTCCTTCAATCCATGCAGATTCCTTTATTTACTTTATCTGTTTCTTCTAATTAATCCTTTGAGCTTCTTCTTGTGCATAATACACATAGGAATTATTGTGGATGGCTGACAGAGTAAAATGATATCAGAATTCAAAGCTGCAAAGTTTCTTATTTGTGTTTGGAGTCCTGAGGTGGCACAGTGGTCTAATTTCCTTTGACAGAATCGGCTCTAACATTCCTATATGCTCCAGAACTTTGGTTTTGGTAGAAATCCAGGATTTACACCGGGCATATATTTGGATATGCCGACTTGCTGGTGAGTGGCATGTCAACGCTGCAAGCTCATTAATGGCAATTTCCTTTAATCAAATGCATGCATTTGTTTGCTCTTGCCTGGTTTATGTTTGTGTCAGTGTTTGTTTTGAGATCTTCCTCTAAGGTTGTTTTCCCACGATATGCTGCTTCCTGTTTCTATTTTCTGCATATCATGAACTTTCTGTATGTCTGCTTGGAATTTTTTTTTTTTTTTTTTAAGACCAGTAGAGACTATGGATATGGGATAGTTGACATGCAACAAATGAAGTCCAACTTTTTTTTTTCTTTTTTTTCCTTCTCACGAATAAATAGGAACAAAAGAGGCTTTTTTTTGTGTTAAAAAAAAAAAAAAAAAGAATAAAAGGAAGAAGAAGAAAACGATTTAACAATTTCAAGAAAATGAGTCGCGGAAACTGATCGACGGGATCAGCCCAACTTCCATGACAGAAAGCCCAATCCAGGCGGTTCCTCCCTGGAAAATTCCAGTTTTTGAAAAGAGTCCGTAGAAGATTTATTCTAGGAGTAGAGGCCCGTCTTTGGACTTGAGGAGCTGAAGCCCAAATGTGAGAAATGGGCCTTTTTGGTTATGTCGTACATCCTTATTAGCTGCACCTTTGCCCGTGCTGGTTGTATTAAAACTTGGATCCTGAGGTTAACCCTTCGATTTTTTATCGAGAACTTTACGGACCATTCAAATTAATCTGGTTGGTTGTGCTTATCATCGTTCATCATGTCTTTTTTACTTTTGTTCTTTCCTTTTTTAGTTGTTTGGGTGGAAGACATGGGTTTCCTTTGGTTCCTAAATTCAAAATTTTCCGGATTCTATATTCAGATTTGGGTCGCATTCCTTATTCTTTCGTCAAAGTGGTAGTTTTGTGGTTTTCGTTGAAAATTAAAACGCAGGAATGGAAAAATGGGCATCTGCTTTGAGTTTACGTAGCGACAGAGCAAGAGAAAAAGGAATTTATATGTAAATATGAAGTATATGAAGGCAGTTTAGTAAATATGTAAATACAGTTAAATTTATATTACGATTATCCAACCTCTTCGTACCAAATCGGAGAAAACAAAAGGTTGATAGACCCGCACAAGATTTTTTTTCTCGTTTTCGTTTGCTTTTCCTTATCACGGTATGTCTAAATAAAGAGAGATTGACCCTCGAGGTCATTGTCTCTAGTAAGGTTTTCTTTCTCGTGACTTTCTCTCGAAACAAACGGCCTTTACCAGAATTTTCCTGTACAGTAGGTAGCCACATCAATCCTCTATGCAGAACGGCCTCTGCAGTCCCTTGGCTTTTAATCAAGCGAATAACCAATTCCCACACCTAAGAGAGATTATTTTAGACGGGGGGCACAGATGAAGATTGAAGCACTTGCAATCGTCGGGCCTACAGCATGTTGGGATAAGAAGCCACCGCGTTAAAATTTAAAACATAGAAACTACAATTACCGTACTCAATGTCACATATTGGGAATGGCAAAAAAATTCAACTCGTTCAAAAGAGGCACAGAAGGGCGGTGGGGAGGGACCAAGAAAACCACAAAACATCTTATTTCACTCGCTTTTTAACAATGGCCATCATGAGACCGCCTGTTCAAAAGGTTTCTCTAATGTGGCATAGCATATAAACTAATTTTTTCTTCATTGTCCAAACTGCATTTGTTGAGGGTAACTTAAGAGCTTCTTCAACAGAGGAACAAAGGCAACCAAAGCTAATTGAAGCTGTTCTGAGCTATTCAATCGTATGCTGATTTGCCCACTCCCCCTGTTATTCAAATTGGCTCGAGCCATAAAGTTTGTTGTTCGTCCAACCGGAATCAGGGATTGTATATTGCAACCAACTGCGAGATCTCCGTGCCAGTCCATGACAGACAGCCCGAGGGTTGACAGCGAACGACCCACTGGGTAATCCTTGTCTCGCAGTTGGGCCTCCAAACTCCCACCATATGCTACATCACCTCGACCAGTCATTGCACCACCAGAGATGACCATCTGGAACCGTTTATTAAGGATCACTTTATCTTCAACTTTCATTCCAGCCGACAATGCATCACCCATGAGAGTGACTGACAGACCAGCTGAAGCCTTGTTCTTCCTAAAATTACTGAACCTTGTATCGCTGCGCAAAGTATATACCAAATCCTTCCCCACAGACTGCATGTCAAAACCTAGTGAAGTTGCTTTCCCTTCGCCATGCTTTATAGAACTCGCCAATTCCATTTGAACGTTGGCATCCTTCTTATCCTTTGTTACCTGGCCAGAAAAAGATAAAGGAATTTTTTCTTTAACTGCGAACAACCTCTCCACATTTATACCCTCGTAACCAACATCATGATCCCAGCCATGAGTTTCTAAGACAGGTCTTACAACCCATTGGTTAGAGGAATCAAGAAATCGATACCGATGAGTGGGGTAATCAGAATCAAATGAAGCAGGTAAGGCCAAGTCTGGCATGGGAACTGCGACAGATGCAGCACCACCACTTTCTTCTTCAATATTTTCAGTGTAATCACTAGGCAGATCCTTAGCTGCTGCAGCCATTTTTTTCATAATCTTTCTTCTCCTTTTCTCTTCCTTCAACTGTTTCTGCATAAAAAGTTTTTCCCTCAATTCCAGCTCATCAAAATATGCTTTCTTCTGGGACTTTGTAAGCTTTGCCAATTGGGCTTTTGTCAAACTCTTGAATGGTGGCAAATCATCATATTCTGATTCATCTTCACCATCCAAAATCTCATCCAAATCATCATCTATATCATCCTCATCACCAAACTGTTCTTCAGGCAGCTTAACCTGTGGTCTCGACTGGAGGAGGGATGAGAGAAGGAATGGTAAAGGGGGTGCTCTTGAGCGAGTTGCAAATGGCTTCCCAGGAGGACTATCTTGCAACTTCAGAAGCGCATTAGCTTCGCCAAGAATCTTTGATGCAAATGAGAGCAATAGCAAATGAGGCTTCCAAACCTGACCATTTGGCAACACTCTCTGCCCAGCCCTATTTGTTCTACATGCTGAGTGGTTTTCAACTAATGAAACAGGATTCATAAGCCGCATATCCCCAGCTGCTTGGCGAATTGCTTGCTGGACAACATGAGAGCGTTGTGTAACAAACATGTCATAACTTGACGCAGCACCATTAGGAGCATCAGGTGGAGCAGATGCCGCATGAGTAAGGACAACAATTGCGTTAAACCATATTGAAGGCCCAAAAATCTCAGTGATGGTCCGCAGGAGGGGCATATCACCAAAATCCCTGCTCTGCATGTCCAACCTATCAAGATACAATACAATATCTGGAGGCGTTTTCTTGATAAAATGCTTAACAGAGAGAAGGATCTTCTCATTTTGTCGCTGGTCAGACCAAGATGGAAGAAGGCCTGGTGTATCAATAACCCGCACCTTAATCCCTTGAACAGTGCCCACAACATCCTGAACTTTTTTTGTACCCAATTGAAAAGCATCTGTACCAAACTTCACTTCATCAAAAATTGAATTGATAGTTGCACTTTTGCCAACCCCTGTCTTCCCAAGAACCATAATTGTACAAGAGAAATCGAGGGGCTCCTGTCCAGCCGCCTCAAGCTGCTCTGCCATGGCACTTGCACGATCAAAACTAAAGGCACCAACACGGCCCCCATTTCTCCCTCGCAACTGCTCAGCTAATCCTAGTCTATACAAAACCTGTGCCACAACAACATTATGCGGAGTCTGCCCAAGCCTATGTGCAAGCCGCAAAAATTTCACTCTGATCATCTGAAGCTTCTCACGGGTTTCATCATATTCATCTGCCTCCCCATTGGTAGAGTCTTCAACCTGTTGGGACTGCACATGAGACACAGTTCCATTAACACGTGGCGGCTGTGCTGCCCTAGGTGCAGGTTCCAGTAGCGGGGCAGCACGTCCAAGACCAGCAGGACGAGCCGTTGAGGAAGCCATCCTAGTAGGTCTTCCGGATGAAGAACCAAGATTGGGTGCCAGATTAATTTTATGATCTCTAGAAACATTTTCAACTTTATTTTCAAGCTGTTTGGCCTCACTGCTATTCTTGTCAACATCAATAGCTCTTTTGTCTGCCTGCAGTGATTCAGAACGCTTGCTATCCTCTGCTCCCAGGTTAGCTGCATAAGGCTGGACCTCTTCTTTCTTCTCATTAACAAACTTCTCTGAATGAGGGGATAAAGTATCTGGAATCACTGCTGGTTGCTCCACAGATTCATGAAGCACAGCTGAAGTAGGTTTGGATTCATTAGATTCTTGATTATGCTCAGAATCTGCCGCAACGTAAGAATTTTTGACATCCCCATCGATCTCACCTTTGACTTCCATATTTTTGCCTGCCTGATCGTCCCTCAAACTTTCATCAATATGAGGCCTGTTCCCAGAATCAACAACAGCTGTATCAACTGTCAATTCTCCACTTTTGTCATCCCGATGTTCTATGTCTACTGTAGCCAGAATCTCACCAGGTCCCCCATCCTTAACCTCTTGAAGATCAAGTGAGACATCTGCTAGTTCCCTGGTCTCCTGATATTCGGCATCCAAGTTGTCCTTCAGTTCTTCTATCTTACCATCTTCAGGCAGAATCTGCCCACTTGCATCTTCCCAATTATGAGACTCCCCATTACCAACCTCTGAAACCAATATTTCTTCTTTCCCAAAGACTTCCTTTGCCCCATTTGGTTCATTGCCTCCAACTTCACCAGAAGTCGCTCCCTTGTCAATCTTATCATTGCTCTCAACACCAACCAAATCCTCCACCTTCTCTTCACTAACCACAGCAACTAACTCCTCAGGAGTCCCAACTGCAACAGGGGCACCAATTGCCTCATCAAAAGTCTCGGCATTTGAATTCTCGGCAACAGTCATAGAACCAGAATCACCAATAGTCGTATCAACAGCCCCTGATTCAGATTTTTCTCCCTTCTCTCTCAACTGGTCTTGTGAATCACTTGCCTCCTCAAAAACCTCTCCTTCCAAATCAACTGATTCACCAGACCCCATCTCAAGCCCACCCTCTGTCTTATCCTCCAAAACCACATTTTCAACATTTTTTTTATCTCTCAGCTCCATCCCACCAACTCTCTCATCCCCATTTTCCATTTTCAAGCTTTCGCCACAAAAAACCCCTGAATTCACCAAAACCCAAAACTTCAATTACTGGCCATTTCAATCCAACACAACAACAAATAACCAAACAATCAGCACAACCAATCACATAACCGACCAAAACCCAGTTAAACGGAATTAAACCCAAAAACCCATGTACCTAATTTCGTTTCCCACTTGGAAAACAAAACACATAAACAAAAATTTAGATCTTGAGAACATGGCCATCGCTTGTTATTAGAGTTCCCCACCCCCCCCCCCCAAAAAAATAAAAACAAAAAGTCAAGTAAATGTAACGTTAAAGCGATAAGTGATAGCAAACAAACAACCCCAAAAATAAAATGAGAAAAATAAATAAAAAAGAAAGAAAAAGGAAGGCTTACCGGGATTTTTTTGTTGGATACTAGAGAGATGGAGAAGTTATTTAGAGAGAGAGAAAGGCTCCCCTTTTCGAGCACTTTTTAACTTATAGGTGCGGCTCGTATCAATTATCTCCTCCTCCTCCCAGTCATGCGTTTGGCTTACCAGGAGTTGAGTCACGAGGGTGGGCGATTGAGAGGAGATTGACGGTTCGGGATGGATTAAGGAGTTTCTGATCCTACGGCGTATGTTGCGTCGGTATCATCGTTCGGAAGACGCCAAAATAATCGTGACGTGGCTGTTTCAACCGCGGGACAAAAACGGAAGGTTGGCGGTGAGATTTTACAGCGGTAAAAAGAGGCAACAAAATGCGAGCAGTGTCTTGCTGTGGAAATTGGGGAGACAATTGTGCACCGTTTGATTTGACGGGTGATTGTTACACGATGAACGGTGCAAGTTTCTTCTGCCCTCTTATGTGCTTACTCTTCTCAATGTCACGTGATTTGCTGGTTTAGCTCTCTCTCTCTCTCTCTCTCTCTCTCTCTCTCTCTCTCTCTCTTCTTTTTAAGGGTAGGTTTGGCTGGTTAAAACAAACTAACAAGGTAAAAGGTCTTTTATTAAGATTTTTCTATCTTCTCGTCATTTTGTATTTTTTTCTGCAATTTTCATGGGAAAAACTGAGAATTTTTTATTGTCATGGGATCATTGTAGCTAAAAAAAAAAAAAAAAAAAACCAAAAATTTTCCTATCAATTGTAAGTTAATTGATATCACGTGTTAAGAAACAGGCTTCCTTAATGACTAATCCAACTAAGTTTTACTAGTTAAGTAGGAAGACAACCGCAGTTATCATGACTTACTTAAAATAGTGTCATGTTTTAAATTGTAATTCTTGCATGTGGATTATAACATTAGTCAATTGAAAACAACACTGGAAAGTGGAAATTACCTTTTTTTTTAATTTTAATTGATTATGACTTAATCTTGAATCTAACATTTTTAATTTTGGAAACGACTCCAAAAATTAGTTTGTGGATAAAAATTAGATTTAAATTAAGAATTACTTTTACATATCAAAATATTTTTTGATTCAAGATTTTTTTTTTCAGAATTATTTTAATGTATTAATATTATTAACTAAAATTATCTTTTATCCTCACTTTTTTTTATTAATTTTATTATGTAACTTCTAGTTAGCATAATGTAAGAATTAAAGTGTTAACTTATATTATATATTAAATGTAGATTTTTTTTATTTTTAAAAAAAAATAAAAAATCATATTTTTAAGTTAAAAAAGGAAAAAATATATTCTTAAAATTCTTACTAACAAAAATTTTTTTTAAAATTAAATTTAATCATTAAAAATATATTCAGTAAATTTAAAAAATATTTATTTATTTGTTCAATTAAAAAGTAATGTAACAAATTTTAAAAATAAAAAAATATTTTTAATTAATAATATTAGTAAAAAAAATAATTATAAAAAAGTAAGGGAATATCCTAACGTGTGAGCAATTACGGAACAAAAATGGAGAATTGTTAAGGAAAAAACGTATCATGGAGAATAATTCTTGATTTAATAGGTCGAAAATTACTTTCCCGTCCTTCCTTCCTACTGCTGACATGGCAACACATCGGCGGTCATGTGGTGGAGCCCACTTATGAGCACCCAGAAGTCACCGCTCAGCCGTCAAAACGAACGGCATAGCCAGCTCCGGCTCCCCATCCACCACGGCCGGCGATGCCAACCACCCATCGACGCTGTCAATGAAGAACAAAATAATCCTTAACCCACATTCTCACATGGTTTCTCTCTCCAATGTCCCTTCCCTCTGCGCCAAGATCCGGATTTCGCTCGGATCTCAATAAAAACCGCTCCGCGGGGCTTCCCTGCATAATTTCTTCCTTCCTTATTAATCTTGCCTCTCGAGGCCAATTATCACAAGCTGTCTCCTCTCTCGAGCTCTTATCTCGAAAAGGGCATACGCTTGCCCACTAACATACTAGCTTACCTTCTCCAAGAGTGTGCAAACACTAAATCGCTGAAGTTGGGCAAATGGGTCCATCTCCATTTGAAGTTAACTGGATTAAAACGACCCAATACGTTCTTAGCGAATCATTTGATCGCCATGTATTTTGAATGCGGTGATTTTATGGGTGCCTACAAGATGTTCGATAAAATGTCTGCGAGAAATTTGTACTCCTGGAATCACATGCTTTCCGGGTATGCTAAGTTGGGAATGATAAAACGGGCTAGGAGTTTGTTTGATAAAATGCCAGAAAAAGACGTTGTGTCGTGGAATACAATGGTGATTGCGTACGCACAGGGTGGATTTTGTAGTGAGGCTTTGAGGTTGTACGGGCAGCTGAGGAGATCGGGGATAGGGTACAATGCGTATAGTTTTGCTGGTCTATTGACCGTTTGTGTCAAGCTGGAGGGAATGAAGCTCAGTAGACAGGCTCATGGGCAAATTTTGGTGGCTGGGCTTTTGTCAAATGTGGTGGTTTCGAGCTCAGTTGTTAATGCTTATGCAAAATGCAAGGAGATGGGTGATGCAAGAAAGTTATTTGATGAGATGAATGTGAGGGATATTCTTGCGTGGACAACAATGGTTTCAGGGCATGCGATGTTGGGGGATATGGAGGCAGCTAGTGATATCTTTGATATGATGCCACAGAAGAATCCTGTTTCGTGGACGGCTTTGATTTCCGGATATGCTAGACATGGACCAGTGCATAAAGCGCTTGAGTTGTTTAACAAGATGATGGTGTCTCATGTCAGACCTGATCAGTTCACTTTTAGTAGTTGTCTTTGTGCTTGTGCAAGTATGGCTTCACTTAGGCATGGCAAACAAATACATGGCTATCTGCAAAGGACGAACTTCAGGCCTAATACCATTGTTGTGAGCTCACTCATTGACATGTACTCAAAATGTGGCAGTTTGAAGATTGGGAAACTGGTTTTTGAACTTTTGGGTAACAAGCAAGATGTTGTCTTGTGGAACACAATGATATCTGCCTTGGCTCAGCATGGTCTTGGCAAGGAGGCCATTCAGATATTTGAGAAATGGTGAGGTCTGGGGTGAAGCCAGATAGAGTGACATTGCTTGTCATTCTCACTGCATCTAGTCATTCAGGTCTTGTCCAGGAAGGGCTCAGATTATTTGAGTCCATAATTCATGATCACGGCATCACTCCTGATCAGGAGCATTATGCTTGTTTGATTGACCTGCTTGGCCGAGCAGGATGTTTTGAGGACTTGATGAAGCTGATTGATAAGATGCCATGTGGGCCTGATGATCGAATTTTGATGGCCTTAGTTGGCATTTGTAGTATCCATGGAAATATAGAGTTGGGAAGTAAAGCAGCAGAAAAGCTTTTAGAGTTTGAACCTCAATCCTCCGCAGCATATATATTACAATTAGGTATTTATGCTGCACTTGGGAATTGGGAATCAGTAAAGAAGGTGAGACAGCTTATGAACGAGAGACATGTAAAAAAAGAGCGAGCAGTTAGTTGGATAGAGATTGAAAATAAGTTGCACGCTTTCACAGTATCAGATAGTTTACACCCAATGAAAGAAGCAATATATGCAGTTTTGGAACAATTAGCTGGCCTGATGGAACAAGAAGTTTCATCGCATGATGATGAAAAGTAAAGCGTTTCTCATTTTTACTTTTACGAATATTTCATTCTCATGTTATCTTGTAACATTTTTGTTTACTCAAAGGAATGAGCCTTCCATTGCCGAAGATTGTATTTGTTGTAGAATTGACTTTCTACATTCCATACATTAGATAGGCAATGACATCGAAAACATTTGGTTTGTTTTCTCTGTTTTTGGGTCGATGTCCTAACGAAACTGTTTTTTCAATAAAATTGGCAAAGAGATTTTCAATTTAAGTTTCGTGGGTACTCAACTGATCACAGCTTTTTATGCCTATAAAAGAGGTCACATGCTCTCGACTCACCCGCGCAAACAGAGCTCCGTGAATTTGGGCTGAAGAACATTGAGACACCCTTGCACTTGGTTGAAATTTTTTATCACCAGATCCAGCCTATACCGATCCGTGGTTAAGGATTTTGGGCCATTGGATTTATTCAATGTGGGGTCCGTTTTTGGTTCTGGAATCTGGATCTGTACGTGGACGAAACCGAGACTTGCCAGTTTCTTGTAAGAACGGAAATCTCTGCCAGTACCATCACGTGGTCGGGCCCATTAATCTTCAGGAATCAACATGGTGGGATATTTTGTCCCTTAATCAATTTGTAGGCATATCTCGACTTTTGATTGGAACCACAAATAAGCATAAAAAAAAATATATATATATAAAAAGTATTTTATATTACATGTAACATATTAACATAACATAAAATATTTTATATATAATGTAAATTTTTTTTTTTTTTTTTTTTGTGGTAAGTCGGATTTTTCATTTTTATCATATTTGAGAAAGATTCAACCCACTAATGAGAAGATACACGGAATAGGTTACCAGGATTGGAAAATTTTAAGCGTGGTAGGTTCAACGGACATTGCCTTTTGAAATATATGGTCCAATGTTCATCCGATTAAGTTGACCGTAAGTTTTTATTTTCAATTACCGTACAGGCTTTCTGATTCCCTTTTTTGTCTTTTAATGGTTAGACGAACTATCATTAATTGGAGAAGAAATTTCGTACGTCGTTTTCCAGGGGAGAGGAAACGTACAAAGTTGTATCCGCCATCTTGCAGTGTCATCCTACGGAAATGCTTTGCAGCTCCGCGTATTTGGCCAATGACAATTTTCATTCTTGCAGTCAATTAAAAACTAATGACTTTCACTATCCTGTGTAGATTATAAACAATAAAATAAGCGTGACGTAAAAGATGGTTCAACAATTTTTTGTCCTAAAATTGTACATTAGATGTCACAATTTGGATATAACATTTGATCGGTGATGAAATGTCCAGCAGACAGAAGATGGAATGTTAGAGAAGGTGAAGATGGCATGCCCTCCTTAAGCATCTATTAGGGCCATGATTGCGCATAATATCCTTCGGATGTGGCTATGGTCATGATGAATTGGTTCTTGATATTTTGGGTGGTGGAACCACTATTTGGTTTGGACTCTTTTGAATAAAGGGGCAACGTATTGGAAAATCTCGCTCTGTGCGGCATGGGACCATTCCCTATCTAACCCCCTGCTGGCACAATAATCATGTTAAGGGCCCGCTACAAGGACGGGTAGGAAATGTGATGTAATAGCGGGGTGGGCTTCACGCTTTTTTTTTTTTTTTTTTTTCAAAAAAAAATATATAATTTGTAAATAGGTAAGATTACGTGTATATATATTATTTTTATCTTACCTATTTACAGGTGATAGTTTTTTGACCAAAAAAAAAAGTAGGAACCACGTGGGTCCCATGTCCTGGCCCTCTGTCTTTTGCCTAACGTTAAATAATGATGGAGAACCGACAAACCCAAAGAGAACATTGGACAGCCATACAAGTGGGCCACCCGAAGAGATGACACAGTTTCCAAGACACTCTCCCCAATAATCCACAGGCACACACACGGGATTAAAAACAAGGCAGAATGCCCTTTTCATACCAACCAGTTGCAACTTTTAATGACATAAAATTTGGGCAGAGAAAAAAAAAAATTATTAAAGCCGTACAGTAAATCCATCCAAATGGCGTTAAATGCTGTATATTAAAACCTACAATCTTGTATTTCTCCGTTCAGCCTTGTCTGGTCATTACAAGAAGAAAAAAAAAAGAAATGAAACATAGGAACGAGAAGAGGGAGAAGTGAGCAGTCTTCGTATTTGATTCGGGATAAGAATGGGTGCTCAGGTCTCTAAACAGATGGAGAGACGTAAAGCAGTCTCAACAGAGAAGAAAACTCTGTGTGAACTGCTTGGAAACTGCGGGGATACATACCCTGGCTGTGATTATCACCCTCCAGACAGGAAGAATTGGATGGGTGGCCTTAACCCTGAGAAAGTTCATGTCAACAAGATTGTGTGGCCCGGAACCCATGATTCTGCCACCAATAAGATTGGCATCCCTGGCATCTCTCGCCCCTTTGCTCAATGCCAATCCTTGTCGATTTACAATCAGCTCTGTATAGGCTCCAGAGTTCTTGATATCCGGATCCAGCAGGATCGTCGAGTCTGCCATGGAATCCTGAAGACATACAGTGTCGATGTTGTCATCAATGATGTCAAGAAATTCTTGTCAGAGACTCAGTCGGAGATCATAATTATTGAAATCCGCACAGAGTTTGGCCAAGAAGATCCGACTGACTTTGACAAGTACTTGGAGGAACAGCTTGGACAATATCTGATCCATCAAGATGACAATGTCTTTGGCAAGACAATTGCAGAAATCTTGCCAAAGAGAGTAATTTGTGTGTGGAAGCCGAGGAAATCGCCACAGCCAAAGCCTGGAAGCCCGCTGTGGAGTGCCGGGTACTTGAAGGACAATTGGATTGACACAGACTTGCCATCAACAAAATTCGACAGCAACATGAAGCATTTGAGCGAGCAGCCACCAGTTTCTTCCAGGAAATTCTTTTACAGGGTGGAGAATACAGCCACACCAAAGGCAGATAATCCAATCGTGTGTGTTAAACCTGTGACGGGTCGGATTCATGGATATGCTAGGCTGTTCATAAATCAGTGCTTCTCCAAGGGGTGTGCAGATCGGCTGCAGATCTTCTCCACAGACTTTATTGATGACGATTTTGTTGATGCTTGCGTTGGACTTGCATATGCAAGGGTTGAAGGGAAGGCTTAATTTTTCCATTTTAATAATTCTCCATAGTTCTTCTCTACTTGTCCCAGAAAGCTTCCACGCCATGAACCCACTCTGGTCTCTCTTCTTTCTTCTTCTTGCTGTAAATCGTGTTCTCTTGTATCTAGTTCCTGGGTTGGGGAGATTTGTTGGATCCATTATCGCTTGTGCCAAGTCAACGAACTGTTCATTTGTCTTCTTGTAAGTCCATTCCGCTGGTTATATTTATTTGTGTCGTGTATAGGGATGATGTGCGAGGCAAGTACGACAGTCTTTTCTCCTTCTCAATACAATATTATGCAAATAAAATTAATTTTAAATTTTTCAGATAATATTTTAAATAAATAAAATATTACTCTTCAATATATATAGACGTAAAAAAATAAGTTGTAAATAGGATTTATAAGAAAGCTTTAAGGGATTTGAGGGATACAAAGGAAGTCTAAGTAGAATTAAAATTTAGTGAGAAAAAAAAAAAAAAAAATTGTTATGATGGATTTAAAAGAGTATTTGTGTAAATAAAAAAACTGTTATGAAGGATTTAAAAGAGTATGTGTGTGTATGTATGTATGTATAAGGTCGTAGGTTAGTAATTAAATAAGGTTAGAAAAATTAAAAGAACAAAAATATTGTTGACGTGTCGGCCCACAATTGATCCATCATTAGTTTCGTTGTTCCGGCCCACGAGTAGAAATGAAGGCCCAGTTTCTGAATGAATCTTTAAGTTCTGGGTTCCGGCTTATCATTTGGAGGCCATGGGTTCGGAGTCCTGGTCTACGCGATCCATTTATCGAATACCGCCATGGAGCACGACGACGAGCCTAATTCAACTCGACTCCGCGGTCCGCTTTGCACACACCGCGTTTAGGCCCCAATTCTTTCTCTGATGTTCCGCATTATGTCGGCGATAGTCATGCTTAAGGAATTACAGAACTTGTTCGAAATTGCTTTTTTGCAATTTGCAACGAGAATTCGAGTGGTAGTAGAAAGTAAACTTGTTTTGCCAATTGGATCGACCAAGTACGTTGCTGGATTTGATAAAGCAAGAACGAACTTTTGTAATGAAATAGAACATCATATTGGTAATCCAAACAAGACTGGTTCGCGGGATTATGATGTTTTTGTCCGATTTGTGGAGGAATCTTTCAAATTATTACCAGGGTGGATTTTTTTTTTTTTTTAACCGACAACACCACAATTGCTTTGGGACGTCGTGGGGTCCATTTTTTTTAGTATAATTTTTTTTTTCTTGTCCTTTTTGATCAGCTTGCTCATCAGACCGGTATTTATTACGATGCATTCACTTGCTAACATCCAAACTTTACGGCAACTTCTGCTGCGAAGCTACCCTTAGCTTTGCAACCGCATCTGAGAATCTGACACCCAAGTGCCCTGTGTCTTGCTTTGTTAATGCAAATGCAAGTACACTGTATATCAGCTTCAAGTACACTGTATATCAGCTTTTAGTACTTTCGCCTAAAGAAGCCCAAATGGTTTGCAGGCAACTACAATTTAGTCACCTGGACAAAGACAATTGGTTGCCCAATACCTACTCTGGGGTTTAATTTCGATTTTCTGCACCAAAAAGACCAAGGATTATATCTTTACAATTCCTTCAGGCTGCAGCCCAACAATCAATTGGAAGCTCTATCCTAAATTTGACGGGTTTGCAGTGCACATAGGTGAATAAAAATAGAGTTTTGGTTTAATATCAACTTCTGCAAACGATTCATAAAAGATAAGAGCATCCAATGTTCGTACCAATCGAATTGCTCAAAAAAAAAAAAAAATCAAAAAGTGTTCATACCAATCGACGGTTTGGACGGGCTGACAAATGAACGTGGAGAGGAAAGTTCCCAGGTCATCAGGACATAACACCTTTGCTGCCATGTGTTTGCCATTTGTACGTTTTGGGCCCATTAGACTACCAAGTTGTTTGCCTGATGCTATTATTGAAGGGCATTCCGTATGTATCAGTTCATCAAGAATCACGTGATAGAAAAGAACCATTTACGATAACATATGCCCATGTGGGTTCCATATCAGTATCTGACTCACTTGTTGCATAACAAGTTTGTCACGTGTGGTGAGAGCATGATTACAAAGTAGGTGCGCTGCAGGGGATTGGACATATCTGAGAGGTAGAAGACAATGATTTCAGTTTTTTGACTGTGGTGGCTTGTCCACACTTGCTTGGAATCTTCATTGCTCTTTCCGCGGATGCCTGCAAGCGGCCCAAATAAATAAAAAAGGCGTGCCCCTCTCCTAGAACCAGCAAACATGAATTTCTATTTTCAGAATTCAATCATTCACAGCTCGTTCATTTTTCCTTTTCTTCCACTGCTACTCGTGAACTATTTTCTTCCTTGCTCACTAGTTGCAAGAATGGGCCGTCGCAATTCGGCTGTCCATAAATGAAGAGAATGCTCGATAATTGAAATAGAAGTTCATGTCTTTAATGAGATATGGAGACAGCTTCTTTGCAGGATACAGGGGAACATTGTGCATGCCATGGATGAGATCCTGGCCTCCTCTAACCCTGGCAAATCAGGGAGCCTTGTGGATTGGGGATGCCCTTTTCGTTGGATTAGATAGAGGAACACTATATTTATATCACGCTAAACCACCAACTACTTTAAATGAACAAAAATGCAGCTATAGTTTCAAGAGCATTCTAATGAATTTCTGTTTTGTTTCAAAATAGAAAGCCTGTCAATGCATCCACTACGCCAATCTAAATAAACTGTCAGTGAATCACCCTATTTTAGGGTCTGTGATGCTGCTCTGCTTTTCATTAAATGCCAAGGAAGACAAAAGGGCTAGATTGCTGGACTCCTTTTCAGTGAGTGACCACAAACGTAGGCCACCAGGCCTTTTCAAGTAAAATTCTCCATGCGTGATACTTCTTTCGGTTCAAATTAATTTTGGAAGTATCGAAGAGGATTCTAGGGCTTGGATGCCCCATGCTCATCAATAATGGTCGTTGTTCAACTTTATGTTCTTGATTATTTCTACTTGAATCAGCCACTCGAATGGAGACATGGAACTGACTCTTTCTGGATCCAGTACAACACTAAGGAAATTCACTGCCTCACAGCTGAGTACTTGGATAACAGAAAAGCACCAGATGATCAACGGCAGCTTTTGGATCCTTGAAGCAGCGCATAATGTATTCAGTCTCATGGATCCTAACCTCTTTGGCCAGTATTTGCTGCAACGACTTTGGGTACTTACCTACGAGTTTTTAGCAGGGATGGACAACTAAATGGACTTCAATCTCGACCTTTGTTTGTAGGACATCATCTCCCTAATTTCTATAGTCCACTCATTTGATTTAAACAGTGAATAACATTGAATTGGAAATAATCAACCTAGAAAAACATGATTTACCTAATACTCCTCAAATAATATTACTGTGCGTTACGGTGCCAGAGACTCGTGTAGCGAGAACAAGAGCCACTTTATTTTATTTTCAAGTCAGCTTTATGAGAATGCCTCATCCAATGGCCCGAAGCATTTGGCGATCCCGCTCAATCCAACATGGCCACCTTCAACCGTTGGTTTAGCGATAAGTAACCGTACGCGAATTGAGACAGTTCGTTGAAAAGGAAGTTGGGATGCTGCAACTTCCAGGAAACAACCAAGGGCGGAATCAGGAAAAAGATCCCTTGACTTTTATCTGATTAATTAATAGATGCGGAATGTCCAAGAATCAAATAATTGATCTCACTCTCGTGCTTTTAACCGTAGAAACCCAACACCAAAGTGTATTCCAATGGACAAGTGTCTACCTTTCACTTTAGTTGTTAATAAAATACTATCCAAGCCAGATTACAACGAAATGATCGGTTAAGAATCGTTGAAGTGGACTTGAATGGTCCGTTTCTTTAACTAAGTTGGGAACCTATACGAAAAAACAATAACTGCAGCTAACACGAGCGAATAGTCAAGTCCGACATTATAGGATTTTCCTGGGGCCTTGTCTGATTTCAGCAGAAACCAACGTGTCTGCAGAACCATCCCATGTGCGCGTGTCTAAAACTCTGCTATTACAATTGTTCGTGGGTACAAGAGGTTTTTTTTTTTTTTTTTTTTTTTTTTTTCCAAAAAAAAAAAAAAAAGCGTTTATAAATATATCTTTTTTGAGCTGAGCCGGCATGGGAGAACCAAGAAGGGGGGATTTTTCCCACAAAGAACGTCGATATATATAGTATAAACCGTAGTTTATTCGGTGCCCAATTCTATACAACAAAACACGTAGCTTCCCATGTTAAGAATGTTGAAGAACCACGGCAACGGGGCAAATTAAGGCCCCAGCCTTAAGTGCTTGATATAGCATAAATTTAAATAAATAGAATTATACGTCTTGGAAAATGATAAATATGATATAAAAATAGAATAAAAATGTTAAATCTTAGCTGTTCTTAATTTGTTTTCATTAAAAAAAAAAAAGTATAGTTACTTTGTATCTCGTTAACAAAATTTCAATTCCTAATGTGATATTTTTTAGACGATAATGGCTTATAAACGTAAGACAAGGCGGAAAAAAGAAGGGAAAATGTCATGAACTTCATCTTTGAGATTCCCTATTTAAGTCAAATCCATCTTTTGGGCTCTCAAAAATCGAATTTGTAAGTAATTAATCAAGTTTATTGTGGTCCCTTTAATCTTTCCAATAACTCCCAACTCTTTAACGTTGTCTTTTCATCGGGCATCAGTGTCCGAAGATGGGATTTTTTTCTCTTTTTCTTTTTCTTCTTTTTTTTTTTTTTTGGTTACGAGATGGGAATTTTATTTAACACACCAAGCGTGCGTTAATGCGTAACGGAGGCTAGCAACTTAATGCTCGGAAAGCTCGAAAGCCCATTAACAAAGATGAAAAAAAAAAAAAAAAAAAAAAAAAGGCAAAAGAGAATTATTCTTTAAAGCCCATGCGTTGCGGACGTACTGGGTTCTCCCACCTCTTGAATTGTTTAGTTTAGGGCGTCCTCGGCTAACAATCGTTGGATCAAATCATGCATGTCATCGTCCCAATTTTGATATATTTTAGCTGCGTACTTACGGTTAGGAGGATTCTAGTTTTTTTTTTTGGCATATGAGAAAATTATGGGAAATATAGTTTGAATATCACATCGAAATATGGATTAACGAAGAGAGTAGGAGGGAATGTGCAGGGGCACGCCCTTTCCACTACAATCGGTTTTTAGGAGATAATTAGAAAATGCTCTTTATATTTAACTAAATCTTATGCACGTAATATTTAATAAATTATTAAATTTCAATGCTCATGGATTGATTAAATGCACCTTTAATACAATAATAGTATTATGAGATAATCTGGCAATAAATCCAATCATTTGTTTTCTTTCTAATAATGAAAACTATACATCCAAATTCGACGTCTTATGATGGAATAATGAAAATTAATATTTAATAAGAATTTTAAAGTGTTTGAATTTGAACTCTCAACTTCTTAAAAAGGAAAAAGCCTTTGAAATGTTTATAAATCCAATAAATTCTGATATTTAATATTTGAATGGAGTGTATAGTAGCACTACAATTAATTGTCAAGATTTGGATGAGATGTCCACTTGGCAACTACATGCCTGACTTATAGAACGTAAAAGCGACTTATTCGTTAACAGTGAAATTAAAAAAAAAAAATTCAATTAAATTTTTAATAGTGTTTAAATGATAATTTTTTAAAAAAATTAATTAAATAAGATAAATAAAATAAATAAATAAAATTATGATATTATATGTGAATACTATAATCGATAAATTTATTTTTTTTTATGTTAAAAAAATTTAGACTATGATTAGATAATAATTTTTCATAAAAAAATATATTTTATAAATATATGTGTTATCATGTTTATAAATTAAAATTAAAAATTATTAAATAATAT
Organism: Rhizophora mangle; assembly: GCA_037832345.1. Classification (NCBI taxonomy): domain Eukaryota; kingdom Viridiplantae; phylum Streptophyta; class Magnoliopsida; order Malpighiales; family Rhizophoraceae; genus Rhizophora; species Rhizophora mangle. The sequence continues at coordinate 273,391 of JBAPLJ010001225.1, forward strand.
TTTTATATAAATTTTTTTATCTAAACATTATTAAATTTAAATATTTTTTTTATATTTAACTTAATTATTAATAAATTTAAAATATAATATTATATATTTTTTATTTAAGAGTTACACTAATAAAAAAAATTAAGTCATAATAAGAAAATTATCACTAAATTATCATATTTAATATTATTTTTAAAAAAATATTAGCCCGTATCTAGCAAGTTGCACCCAATATTGAACGAAGTTTTCAGTAATAATAATAATAATAATAATAATAATTTTTTACGTTACATTTGCAATAAATATTTTCTGATCTCTCGGTTCTCATCCTTACCTTCTTGGGAGTGTGGCCGGAGCACGTTATAAACGTGAGGTACGCTTTACTTTACCTAGTATGAAGTAACCCTCTCTTTTCGTTTGGCAAGATTTGAATGCCCCATAATTGTTAACAACTAATAAAGCAGAAAGGTTTTGGTTTATCGAGGTTCGGCCAACCGTATGGTTTCTGAATATTAGTGGAAGGAATTTTTTAAATTTGATTATTTTAAAATATAAAATAGATTAATTTAATATTAAATAAAAATAAAAATAAAAATTAAATAAATTTTAATAAAAATAAAAATTAAGTAAATTTTATAATATAAAATTATATGTATATTATATCATAAAAAGAAAATGTAAAAATCCCGTTACTACAAAAAAAAGGGCGAAGAACTCACTTAAAAATTGGAGAAAAACCCGTTTGACCATTACAAACTCATCTCTATTCCCTCTCTCCCTGCCTCCATCCCTTCCTCCCACTCACAAATTTCACTGGCGGCGGCGCCATTTCTACCACCGCCGGCACGACCCACATTAGCTCGCCACCTCCACCGACCGAAATTGATAGAAACAGACTTATAAGGCATAAAACCGAGAAGACAATTCTGGTTCTTTTTATTCCAAAGAAGAAGGATAAAGGATAAAGAAGGACCAAGAGGCCATAGATCACCATGTAAAAGAACGCCTTTTTATCTCTTTGCATCTCTGTCTATACAAGGAATTGTGATTTTTGATATCGAAACTGTTTGGTTTGATCTAAATTCCACAGCTTCTGGTCCGCTTTGGCCATGGCGGACATTGTCAAGGCGATCCTGGCAAGGCCAATACAACTAGCCGATCAAGTGACAAAGTCGGCCGATCAGGCGGAGTCTTTCAAGCAAGATTGTCTAGAACTCAAAGCCAAAACGGAAAAGCTCGCCGCACTCTTGCGTCAAGCCGCACGTGCTAGCAACGACCTCTATGAACGCCCGACAAGGCGGATCATAGATGACACCGAACAAGTCCTGGACAAGGCCCTTACCCTTGTCATTAAATGCAGGGCCAATAGCATCATGAAACGCATGTTCACCATCATCCCGGCGGCTGCCTTTCGCAAGATATCAACGCAGCTGGACAATTCCATTGGCGACGTTTCTTGGCTTTTAAGGGTGTCGGCTTCGGCAGATGATCGCGACGACGAGTACTTAGGCCTGCCTCCTATTGCTGCCAATGAGCCAATTTTGTGTCTCATATGGGAACAGGTTGCTATCCTATATACCGGTTCCTTAGAGGAAAGGTCAGATGCTGCGGCTTCTCTTGTTTCTTTGGCTCGTGACAATGATCGGTATGGAAAGTTGATTATAGAGGAAGGTGGAGTGCCGCCATTGTTGAAGTTGGCAAAGGAAGGGAAAATGGAGGGTCAGGAGAATTCTGCCAGGGCTATTGGCTTATTGGGACGTGACCCGGAAAGCGTCGAACAGATTGTGAATGCTGGAGTTTGTACTGTGTTTGCGAAAATCCTCAAAGAAGGTCACATGAAAGTGCAGGTCGTGGTGGCGTGGGCTGTGTCTGAATTGGCTTCAAATCACTCAAAATGCCAAGACCATTTTGCCCAAAACAACACAATCCGGTTTCTTGTTAGTCATCTGGCGTTCGAGACGATACAAGAACATAGTAGGTATGCAATTGCAAGCAAGCAAACTATGTCCATTCATTCTGTAGTGATGGTCAGTAATAATCCGAATCCGGACAAGGAAGGACAGCATGAAGATGAAAATGCCACAAAAATAGTTCATCCGATGAACAACAAGACTCCTAGCCAAATGCACAATGTGGTCACCAACACTATGGCACTGAGTCAGACTCCTCCGCAGCGACAGGCACAAAATCTCGCTGCAACAACTCCACTTCCCAGTATTCCAAACAATGCGAAAGCCAACCAAATCAACATAACACTGCATCAAGCTCAGAATCATCCCAATATCTCGCTAACTGGGACAAGCATTAAGGGGAGGGAATTCGAAGACCCAGCCACAAAAGCACAGATGAAGGCAATGGCAGCGAGGGCACTTTGGAAACTTTCCATGGGAAATCTCACCATATGCCGAAGCATAACAGAGTCAAGAGCCCTTTTATGTTTTGCAGTTTTGTTGGAGAAAGGGCCTGAAGATGTTCAATCCTACTCCGCAATGGCATTGATGGAAATCACAGCAATGGCTGAGGAAAATGCTGAATTGAGACGCTCTGCTTTCAAGCCCACATCCCCGGCTGCCAAAGCAGTTGTGGATCAATTACTGAATGTAATTGAAAAGGCAGACTCAGACCTCCTTGCGCCTTGCATCAAAGCTATTGGCAACTTGGCTCGGACCTTCAGAGCAACGGAAACTAGGTTCATTGGGCCGCTGGTGAAGCTACTCGATGAAAGGGAACCTGAGATTATAATGGAGGCAGCAATTGCACTTAATAAGTTTGCCACCACAGTGAATTTCCTTTGCGTTAATCACTCCAAGGCCATTATCAGTGCAGGAGGAACCAAGCACCTAATTCAACTAGTTTACTTCGGTGAGCAGATGGTTCAAATTCCTTCTTTGATTCTCCTCTGCTATATTTCATTGAACTGCCCAGATAGCGAGGTCCTTGCAAACGAAGAGGCACTCATAGTTCTAGAATGGGCATCAAAGCAGGCACATTTGGCTGTAGAACCCGCGGTTGAATCCCTCTTGCCAGAGGCCAAAAGTAGATTGGAACTGTATCAATCTAGAGGTTCAAGAGGTTTCCATTAACTCAATAAATTTGTAAAACATGACAGCTTCGGAAGTTTTTCGGATTTTGTATATACATTAGCTTTGTTGTGGCCATCAACATTGGACCAACTAATTGTCTGTCAGAGTTCCCCAATGCCTTTTAGAACAATGTTCTTACTCTTTCGTTTTCCCTACTTTTTTTTTTCTTTTTTTTTCTGCTTTCCGGACTGCGTAAGTTGTTAACTAACATATAATTTTGTTATACATTCTCTTTGCTGGCATATTATGTTTTGGGATTTTGTCTCTACTTAACGAAGTCAGATAATCTTATATCCCCAACCTGGTGTGCCTTAACACCAAATCTTAGGTCCAAACCATGATGGGTTAAACCTTCTGTATATAACTCTTTAAATCGGTAGGCCAAAGATGTGATGATTGGTATGATAGAAGCAGTTTATAATGTTTGTCATATCCTTTCCGGCAAAGCCCATCCTGTTAGCGGTGAAGAAAAGCATTATTCACCAAAATTACAACCCACGTTGCAAACATCATCTGGCATTCTGCCTGTAAAGAACCCAAATAATAAATGATGTTGAAAAACCTTGTTTCGCATGTAAACCTCATTTCCTTTCGGTATCGAGAATAATTTTTTGGCCGCCTTTGACTTTTATCACCAGTCACATTGCATCATGATGTTATTGTCATTCAGTCTACAGTCACACCCTATATGTAACAATTATAATGATCTCAAATATAAATTATTTGATTAAAAATTCTTATATTAAACAATAAAATAAAAAATAAATACTACATAATTAAAAATTATTCATAAATTAAATATTTAAAAATTTTAAATTAAAATATAATATTAAATTTGTAAATTTTACACTTAAAAGCATTTCCAACCTTGAACTGAGGCAATAACGCTTATGTCCTTCCATATTTTTGAATATGACACCTTTTTTGTCCTTGCCACTCTTTTGAAAATAGCACCTTTTCTTTTGAAAGAAGCCACAGCTCACATGCCTCAGTGTCGGAGCCAGGGACGTTGTACAGTGTAAACGAGTACCAGGGAAACTAGTACCAGATCGCTCCCTATGTGTCAGGCAATTTTTAATTTGTTAAAACGAGCATGTACAAGCTTGGGTTTGTCTCGCAGCTTGCACAACCTACTCGAGCGTCATTGTTTGCATGATTTTGGATTTGTCTCATGCTTTCACCTTTTTATTTATATAATAGAGGGGGTAAAAAACTCACACTAACTGAAAAAAGTCAATAAATCAACCAAAATCAGAACCCGATCCGCCTATTTTGCCGAATTTACCTTCTTACAACTTGAAATTTCCTCACACAGGTTGGGTCCAGCAAACATGTACTCTACCTCGTGTAAAACAAGTCCACAGTCAGGGCAACCTATGATGATACGTGGGTCTATTTCCAATCTCCAATTCCACTTCGTCGACAGCAATAGCCCATGTAGAAAGCACTGTGCTTCTTTCCTTTCAGTTTGGTAAAACAAGAACACCTTAGTGACTTCGCGTGATTTGGAAGATGAGTAGAGAAAAGGATCTGTTGCTTCCTTTCTTCTTCTTCTTCTTATCATTGTTATAATTTATGAAATCACTTTGTTAAGGAAAGGAAAGGGGGTGTGGAACGTAGAAAATGATAAAAAAATGACGATGTAAATAAGGGAAACTTCGGTTCTGTAGAAATGGGTTTGTTTGACCAGCTTGTAAATTCATTCCGGGAACTTTGGGGGGCCAGGGCAGGCACCTTGTTTGGTTGTTGGGAATAACTTTTCCCTCAGATTATTAGCACAACCTTCAACATTTGTAAAAAAGAAAAACTTGGGACCAATTATATATAACTATGATAAATTTGTTTTTTCTTTTCATAAAACTTTAATACAAAATGTGGAAGAGGATGTGAAATTGTGTGAATTCGGACGTGATATTCATGACCAAAGTTTTCTTGCGAAAATTATAATGGGATGAGTTATACAATAAAAATATATATTTTTTATTTTTATAAATCTTATACTCATTTTTAAAATTAAAACTTAAAATTTAAAAAATAAATACTTAATTTCTAATCATTGGAATGTCTCTCGAAAATGACTTATACGAATATTACATGAAGAATCATTGCTTTGTTATAATAAAAATAATTTTTTTATATTTTTATCAATTTTTTTAACTAAAACTTAAAATTTTGAAAATAAATACTTAATTTTGTATTATTACAATGTGCCTCGTGAATGACCTCTGCGAACTTTAAAGAGAGAATCACCGCTTTATTATTTATTATTTATTATTTTTTTTAGATTTTCTTGGTCCCCGTCAATGACATTGGATCCCACGTTCTTCGGTCCAGATTTTGTCCTTAATGAATCCCTCATGCCGGGGGCCCATTAACACGAGGAGTAAGCCTTGCATCTTCCGGCATTGTCAATCTTGGGCTAGGGCTTCCTGCTGCTGTCACTGGGTCGTACTTCTTGGGTCTTGATCGAAAACAAGACTCTTTTTTGTATCGAAAGTTTCATCATTGGTTAAACTTCAAAACTAAACAATTGCAAAGCCGACATCCAATTCTTGGGGCTGCTGGCTAGCTTAACGGCCTGGTCAAGTTGCCATCACGCTTGTCATTCTTGTCGGAGCCCACGATGCATCGGTTGGTGCACTGCACAGAATACGAGGTTCACTCGCTGTGCAATTACAACCCATCTGACGACTTATCGAAACAAACCAAGAATTAGTTGATAATGAGATCCTTCCTAATTTCATATTGCTTTTTGGACTGGACTACGTGGTAATAATAGCGAACACCTTTATCTATTTTCATTAGTCATTGTTTCATTTGCACTCCACGGGTAACAGTCGAGAAAGCGAACCGTCTTTTTGAGCTGAATGAATGTTTTAACTATTTCACAAGAGTCCAAACTCCAAATAGCATCATTAAAAAAAAAAGCCAAAGATCAAGGAACCACGGGGCATGGGTGGGATTTGTCCTTTTGCTTGTGGAAATTTAAAAGGTTGTTTTTGACAACCTTTTGCTATTGGAGGGACGCACTTTTCTGGTGCCCAACCTGGATACAAATACAGTACGCCTTTGACTGCTCACTGCCCTCCAGGATTAGCTTTGAAATATTGACCGCGGTGTGACCAATGTCAAACAGTGAAAAGAATTATTCCATTCGCTTTGTGACTGCACGCGGGAATTCCTTACTCTGAAGATCTTGGAGACCAAAAAAAAAAAAAAAATCGACTAAAAAATATCTAAAATGCGAGTTTTATTAAATCAAAACAAAATTTAATTTCACGTTAAAAATTAATTAATGTGAAACTGATTATTAAAATATGCAATGAAATCAAAAGAATATGTAAGCAGATATATTTTGATATTTTCATAATTGGTTACAAAAAAAAATTTCACATCTATTACACATTTTAGCGTTTTAACAAAAAAATTATTGATATTAAAATAAATAATAAAAAATATATTTTTTATTTAATAAAACTCACATTATGAATATTTTATGATTGATTTGATAAGAACTCGCATTGGTTGGTGGGCGTGTTAGTCGATAGGGGTCGAGTGTGCAGCTGTGGCCTAATTTTTAGTCTTACGCAATTTTTATTTAGATCGAAGATGTTGTACTTTCGAGTTGTTATTTTCATCTCAGGTTCCCACACACTCTCAGAAGTTGGTTAATCGGATACTTCATTTTTCCTTTTGAATTTTTCATAAAGTAATTGCTGAAGGCACGACTTAGACAAGTTGGAGGACTGCAACGGCAATGGCAATGGCAATGACACTGGCACGTTCCCAATAATAGGCCAGACAAATCTTACATGAATGTGAACATTTTGCGTCTTCTGAATAACTTATTTACAACATGGTGTTGGTGTGAAGATGCTTCAACTTTTAATTTTAATTTTAAATGTGAGGTTTGAAGTCTAGACTTCAGAAGAAGAAAAAAAAAAAAAAAGGAGGACTCGAAATGTAGTGATAAGTCCAATCCCTCGCATGCTTTTTTGACTGTCGTTTGACTCATTGACCATCCTTGTTATCTTCTGCCCAAAAAAAAGAAGACAAACTTAATTTTTTAGGGAGCAAAAAGAAATAATTATTATTAGACTGCTGTATTTATTTACTGATTTTCTCGAGGACGCCACGCAACTGCACTCCCACGGCATTGGAATTTGGGAACTGCAAATCCAAAATTGGAACGAAAAAAAAAACAAACGATAAAAAAATGTCCTCGGAGACAGGATAGTCTTTTCGCACCGGATTTAATGTGGGCCCCACTTGCCCTCGAATTTCCAAAGTATATTCCCAATCGCTCGACTCTGCAAGGAAACAGCAAATTTTACAGTGTTTCAACCTTGCCCAGCCAACTGATCCAACGGTAGAAACATCACTGTAACAAACTCCCCAGCCGTGGGATCTCCAGCGTGCCGTCGCGTGATAATCCAGAAGATAACGCAAATGGCTCACAAAGGGCAAAAAAAAAAAAAGAATCAAAACACCAGCAACGCAAGAGGGATTCTCATTCCCAAAAACACCTGACGTGGCACTCGCATACGCATCCCCAGTATAAGTATCCCTCTCACGCCAGTAAAGATGAAACTAAACACCCATACCCAATCAAAGATAGAGAGAGCGAAGCGGAGGCGGAGAAGATGAGCGGCGGTGGCGGTGGTGGTGAGAGGCTGAAGGGGATGGTGAAATGGTTTAATGATCAGAAGGGATACGGCTTCATTACCCCCGATGACGGTGGCGAGGATTTGTTCGTCCATCAGTCCTCCATCTGCTCTGACGGTTTTCGCAGCCTTGGAGTCGGCGAGGAGGTTGAGTTCCAGATCGAGCATTCTAACGATGGCCGCACCAAGGCGGTGGAGGTCACCGGCCCTGATGGCAACGCGGTTCAAGGATCGTCTCGTGGTGGAGGTAGCGGTGGTGGAAGAGGTGGACGTGGCGGCGGTGGAGGAGGATATGGTGGCGGCGGATATGGTGGCGGTGGTAGTTATAGTGGTAGTAGCTATGGCGGTGGTAGTTATGGCGGTGGAGGGAGAGGGAAAGGTGGATATGGGTCTGGTGGTGGTGGATATGGGGGTGGTGGGTATGGGGTATGGGGGTGGAGGTTATGGCGGCGGCGGAGGATGCTATTCTTGTGGAGAATCTGGGCATATGGCTAGGGATTGTCCACAGGGAGGTGGAGGTGGAGGCAGGTATGGTGGGGGCGGTGGAGGCGGAGGCGGAGGCGGCAACTGTTACAACTGTGGGGGTTCGGGCCACTTCGCCAGGGATTGTCCAAATGCTGGCCGTTAAAGCCGGATCGAAATTGTGAAATGTGATTTTTCACATTTTGCTTGTCTTTGTTTCATGGGAAACCGTGCTTATCTCGTGTGTTTGTCTCAAGAAAGGGCCTTTTTTTTTTTTTGTGTTTAATTTTCAATCAAGAATATGGTGCTGATTATCTCTTCTTAGTTTTTAGTTTTTGTTGTTTTCTGGTTACCAAAAAGGTGTGATTTAGATTTGATCGTAGAGAGAATTCGTTGATGGCTAGAAAAGGTCATGTTTTAAGCCGTTAGTTTACTCTCACTGTTCATCTAAAAGTGTGTATATATAATATACATGCTACTGGTTTGGATCGGATCAATTCTTATTCTTGTTTTTTTTATTATTGTCGCTTTTGCTTATTTTCTTCAATTATTGATACTTTATTCAAAGTGGAATGGATGCACATCATCTTTGATGGACTCCTGTTAATTGTCTTTATGCCAAGAACCCACCTTAGGGTTTGAGTTGATTAAACTCGTTTAAGACTCAGTAATGGTTCACGGCAAAATGAAAACGACGTTTTCAATTCTGTACAAGGAGTCTGATGGGTTCTGAGGTTTCTGTTAGTTCCTTTATTTTTTCGTTTGTTGGGCTGGTAGGGACGTTTTGCTGACTTGAAAGGATGATGGGGTTATTCCTTTTTTCTCCTTTTCGAGTAACGGTGAGTGAGTCGTACAGGAACATCAACCTCATGTATAATGCAACTCAAAGCAACCTAATTATAGAAGTTCACTGTTCTTTAAGTTGTCCTGTTGTACTAGTGGTGGTCCATTCCATCTGAAACGTGTTACTTTTTACGTGAATACTGAATAACGTTGATTTTAGTAGGTTTTGTCATTCACAGCGGATTTGACCAAGAACAGCAAGAAGCATTGGTCCACTGGGTTTTTCTGCATTAGAAAGTATCAAGCCCCGTTGGCAACAAAAATGTGAGCGACTGACTGGTACATGGCAATAAAAACGTGACTGACTGGATCATTATCATACCTTAGGAATCCTAGATAAGCTAGTTGTTTTCTAGCAAGAGTCTTGGACCTCGTTAATGATATGAATTTCTGTTTCCGAGTCTTGTGGGGTCTATCTGTAACAGCACATAGAGAATTCCATCTTCATCATCATTACCCTTCAGCCTGGTCATCGCTTGCCTTGATAGCTTTACAAGCTCTCCAATCTTTTTGGACTGACCCATTAATTTGCATAGGCCCATCGGTCGAAGGTAAATAAGTGATGGCGAGGGAGGAGTTTCAATGTTCACAAAGCCACTTTCCAAACTTGATGACCATTCGAGTTGGGTACTAACTCATTGAAGCCCAATGTTGGCTCTTTTAAGTCTTTTTCTAGGCTGGGCCTTCCTTCCCGTAAACCATTAACGTTTCCGATTCAAAGATGAAATAGTTGGGCAAAACCACCAGCTTGATGGAAACTCTTCGTGAAAGATTTAGCATGGCATTTACAAAATTGGTGAAAAGCTTCGCGTGGCATAGAATCGCCGTGATAGTGACTAAGAGGTCAACAATAGATTCGCACAAGTTTAACCAAACCTTTGGAAACCACGAACTAATGCTGTCTACTCATTCACGGTAACGAATAGTTGATTTACTTTACCAGTTCACCTACTTTCAAACATGACTACCCGGCTTCCCAACTGAACAACGAAACTCATCTCTGGATTATCGACCTTGAGATTCAATGCCATACAGACGATTCAGATGCGCCATATACGTATTATAATGTAATTTGGCAAGGCAGGTTTCACTCCCTATCTAATTTATTGACCAAAATTCAATTGTTGGCTTCAAACTGTAAGCAAATAATTGACCTCGTAAGGCGTGCGGTATTGTCCAGAACATTATCAATATCAATCTCCATAAGATAAGTGATAGCTATTATTGACCAGCATCGTTGGCCTTTCTCCCAAGTGGACATACGGTAGGTAGGTGTTAGATCCTGAGTTTCTTGATAAAAAAAGTGTAAGTATTAATAGTTTGTATCAATACTTGGTATAGTTTTAACGTGCAGTGGTTACATCAAGTGTGCAACGTTCCTTAGATTATCGTATACAAATTAAGTTAAAATCAAGAAGATATCTTATTTTCATCACTTGGTCAAAATTTTGGTTAAAAAATTTAACCCTATTACAGGAGGCATAGCCTTGTTGTCTAGCGATAAAGGAGGAACGAGTAAGAAGCTAAGTGGGGCTTTTACTGGGAAAGGCGGGAGCCTTTGTTTTGTTGGGATATGCCTGCCTGCCGGGGCGCATGCTCTTGTAAATGGTGGTCTCTCCTGAAAAAGGGAGCTTGCCGCATGCAACTTTGTTTCTGTCTACTATAAACTTTTAAATACATGGGTATAGTATTATTAGATTCCACAATCTGCATGGTATCTATGACATATGAACGCAGCCTTATCACTCAAGACTGTGCTAATAGGCCTCAGTTTTTACATTATTCACTCCTCTTTCTCTTCTTTCTTTCACCATTTTTCGTGGTACTACCGGTTGGCCTTTTACAGGTATGACGATGAACTTTGTGAGGATGAGGGTAAAGCAAAATGTGCCCGTGAAATGTGAATCTATTCCCTTCTGTGGTATTGTTGCTTGACATGTCGTTTTCAGGATCTAAGTGGCTGTGTTTTAGATCTGGGTTCGGAAAGCATCTTATTGAGTTGGTCAGATAAAAATTTGAAACTCACCTCCTGTTCGCAAAATAATTAAGTCAAATTATATGTATGAGATTGCCTTTCTCATCCCAGTTGAAAAAGGCAAGGCAAGAATTCAAATCTCCACCACCAAGAGAAAATTGCTTCCGCATTAATTAAAAAAAAAAAAAAAAAAAAAGAAGAAGTGGAAGAAGGAATCTTGTTTTAAAATAGATGATTATGGTTTTGTTGTGAGTTTGTTCATTCGAGATTTTTCTAAGAAATAACCAACGAGGAAATCATGATTGTCTTTTGGAATCAAGGGTTGAAATTTTGATAAAAAGGCATAGAATATAGCTGAATTCGTTGACGATTCATAATGCGTATCGCTTTCTATCTTGGATCCTTTCGCTTTTTATTTTTTTTTACTGTTCTTTTCCCTTTTACCTCTTGGTAAGTTCTCATTCTTTTTTGATTTCCCATTTTGCGGTTAATTTGTCAATGTAAAGATTATAATCTGGCAATCTTTGCACGGAGTTATTCGACAATGTCTTCTTGCAAAATGCGAGAGAGCGAGAGAGAAAGAGAGAAGGAAACAACTAGAGATTCATAGCTAAAACTGCAGAAGATACAAAATTTTCAATCGAGCACTTGGGGGGGGGGGAGGGCTGAAATATGCATAAACAACTGGCTAAACTGGATAAAAGACAAGAGACAGATAATAAAAACAGGGCGAAAGTTGAACCTGTATCGCCCCTGGATGACAATTTTCACTCCGCCAATTGCAATTGTAGCGTTTTCCTTTTTATCTTCCCTGTCTTTTTTTCTAACAAGAAAAGAAAGATCGACGCAAAGTGCTGAATATCTGGAATCAAAGGCTGTGAGTATGGTTATGATGATGAGAGTGGGGGAGAGGCGGAGGTGCCGTGAAATTCGGGTGTGGCAGCGGTGGTTGAGGCACTGTTGGGGGTGGGCATTGGTAACACTTGGCGAAGAGCCCAAATGTGTCGATCTGGTGCACGAAGTTGGTCAAGCTCGCCCACCCACCAAATGCAAACCCAACAATGAGCACCCACACCACCACGAACACATTCATCACGTACGTCCCTACCCACCCGCCAAGGTACTTCGGCGGTGGCTCCACTGCGTTCTGCATCACAGCCGTCCATCAAAAAAGGAAAAACGTATCATACAATGTTCATAACGGCACGTAATCAAGAAAGCTAGAGTTAAATCCCATTTATGTGAAGGTTGGTATTGAGATTCGCTTGTCCTTTTGGAGCCCACAATTCCTGGTCCCAGTCCTTGTACTTGTGGGTCCTTTCTTTTTTTTTTTTTGTGGGTGTTAAGCAGTTCATTTTGTACGCAACTATAAAAAAATTACGGGGACCCAGGTACGAACAGATATTCTGCCTGCAATACATGAGCCAATAATGCTCTGCATTCCTTCGGGAATTTTGAGCATATAATAATTCAATTAAATTATAAAAAGTTCTTGTCTGCTATAAGGTCCGCCCATTTTGGATTATGTAATGAACCAAGCTTTCTCAGATCTCCAATTTAAATTCTCAAGTTGTTATCATCAAATTATATAATTATCAAATCATGACAATTTTTTATCAGTATAAGGGAAAGGTCCGGTAATGGCCTGCTATAGTGCGGCAGCGCGCTGTCACGCTGCAATTCTTTATAATTTACACCTACCATTTAATAAAATTTTAATTCTTTTTGCTGTGTCCAGTCAAAGCCTGACACATCCATCTCTGTCAAAAGCAGGTTGACTGGAATTTACACCAGTTTTTTCCTTTTTTTTTTTGGTTTTACTAATTGGCCAAAATTTGAATGCTAACAGAAACACAAATGAAAGAGAAGTGTAGAGTAATGAAGCCGGGTCACCTCTCTTGCAGCGGCAGATTTGAAGGTGAAGATGTGGGCCAGGGCAGGGATGATATAGACTGTGAAGCTAACAAGGAGAGATCCAACGGTGGAGTTGATGGGTCCAAAAAATGGGAAGATGATGGCTAAAAACCAGATGGGAATGACCACAGGCAATCTGGCTGCTGCCCTTTTGCACAAGCTCTTGCATTCATGCATCCCAATTGCCTTCTCCCACACAAAGTACAGTGGTGTGCATGCAAACCCAAATGTTATGAACTGCGCAAACATACCACAACACCAACAAAAAAAAATCTATTGAGTCAACCATGGCCACAACGATTAAGATTTCTTTTTTTCTAATTTTACTTTTATTTTTTAACAAAATTTTCATTAATCAGGAACAGGGACATAAGACAGAACACAAACAGCTATCTATCTATTTATATATGTGAAGTGCTATTTTGTGAAGGGGACTAATGAGGGGGAGCATGCCTGGTGGATGAGCATTAAAATGACAGCCATGTCTCTGAAGGGTGATCTTGGAAGGAGAGAAAAGGCATTGGAGTGATCCAGAAGCAAGTCCCCAAATGCCCAATATACCGCTGCCGCAGAGGGAAGTGTCAGTGTCAGCACGTAGAGGGTAGCCAGCAAGTATATGGCTTTGAACTTCTGTGGCTTCCACATAGCGTGCATGAGTTCCCTGTCTCGCCAAAATTAGCTTTTAACGTTCAGATTCAATTAACTTTGACAGCTCATGGTATATTAAAAGTCATAAATTTCTGCAAGCTATTGAATTCATAGACTCGTATATAATAACCAAAACTTACCCTTCAATAAAAAAACCAAAAAATAAAAATAATATTTATGACGCGCCTGGTATCATTGTTTCTGAATTAAAGTATCTGGAATACATATGATGGGCTTTTTCAACTTGCGTTCAAAACAGAAGCATCGCTATGATTTTTCGACTATGAATTTTCAACCTGCTCTCAAAAGCAAAGCCATCGGTTTCTGAAATCTACATAATGGCCTTTTCCTCAACTTGCACTCAAGAGTTTCATTTCCCTTTGAAAGATGAACGTAAAATGGGAAAAATGCATTGAAAATCTTAATTGTTCAAGTTCTTTCGGTCACCAAAGAAGGAATCGAATCTAACTCGTACGAATCACTGTTATATTGGACCCCCTTTGCCAGTCTCATGATAAAAGCAAAAGCAAGAAACGAAAAAGATTAATGGCTTTCTACATGCGAAAGGAAGGGTAAAGAGCTCCCAAAGCAAACAGGGGCCTTTTTGTTTCCCACGCCTAATCAGGGCAATTTGGGAATTTAGAATAATTGACTAGATCTACAAAACCAAGAAAATATTTTGGAGAAGCAGTGAGCTTTGTGATGCACAAGGCAGGGCTTGGCCATCAGATGACATGGTCAGATCTATGTCTAAGCAAGTCAATATTTAGTCCCTTTCAAAATGACGTTTAGTCCTTTGTTTTTATACTTTTATTCTTTCCACCTACAATCCCGTACGTTCGGGAATGAGAATACCCATTTCAAGGAGGCCTTGGAAGAATAATGTAAAATAACGTAAAAGACACGGATGCTAAATCCAAGCTTGTCTTACACAGTAACGGCATGTCCCCCAAATGTGTAGAGAATGTTTGTGGCACCGGTGAAATACAGCACCATCTTTGTTGGACCGGAGTGCCTTACCCCTTCCACCTGCAATATCAATCCTCAGATTAACACATGGCCAAAAGAAAAAAAAAAAAAATCAATATGAACAGCTTCGGACTAACGAAATGTACAAACAATTAACAGACCTTACAGCTCTTTTCTGAAAAAAAAAAAAGAAAACCCTTCATTAAAAGGTTACCGTCTACGGATTTGGCAATAAACCCAATCAACAGAATCAATTGACATATAGGTTTTAGATTTGTGTGATGGGGGGAATTTCGGATTTGGCATGAGGTCATTGACGAGACATAATTTACAAATCAAATTGAAAATTTATATTATTTGATTTGTCAAGTAAAAAAAAAAAAAAAAGGGATATGGAGGACATTTGAAGAGAAATTATTTCATTGTGAAACAAATTGAAAACCCACTAGGAGAATGTGTTTTCACAAATTCACTCATTGAATGATTTCGAGTAATTAACTTATATTTATAATGCCCTCTTATTTAGTCTTATTTATTACAGTTTAAAGATGAATTTGTTTCTCTATCTACAATAACAACAAATTCTTAACTACAAATAAGAAAAAAATATATAATAAAATTTGAACAGTGAAATGTAAAAGCAATCAACAGGTCCCACATGCTTTAGGATTTAGGACGGTGTGAAAATATTGATTGGTGTTGGTATTTCTGATGACAAGGTAGCAAGTTCCAGCTGATTAATAACGAGAATACCTACATATAATTGAACTAAGTGACGTCCCCTTCCCCCCACCCCAGGCCTTTTTTCCCAGATCCTAATGAATGGGCTGTAATTAATGTTGCACGCATCGCGGTTGAAAGCAACAGCACAACCAGGATTTTTGTTTAATTTGACAGTGTCCCAAAACACCTACGTAGTCAGGACATAGTGTCCCGATGTGATGGGAGACGCGACACGGTTACTCATGCATGTCAGCTTCGGTCTGGTGGTCATATGCTTAGGGAATTAAAGGTGTTCAATTAATTTTTTTATTTATATACCTGACCGTGGAGGAGAGAGGCAATGGTGAGGAACCAGGCAGTGTAGGTAGTCATCACGAGCCCAATAAAGGACCAGATTCTGTAATTGTGAAATGAAGGAATAAACACTGTAGTTGCACAACATGCCCCGAAGATATAGGTCCATGTTCTCTTGTCCAGATTATCGTTAATGTAATATATGTTGCTGCAAAAACAGTAAAAATTAAATTGGAAGATGCCCCAAGTTGCAGACGATATAATATATATGTAAACAAAACATATTAAATGAGGAAAGAGTTAAGGCTAGAGTCAGAGGGAGGCTGTGTTTTAGGTAGGTACCTTGCACAAGCTATGAGCTGAATGACAGATCCAAACAAAAGAAAAGTGCAATTAAATGCCAAGCCCACGTTCCTCCAGTGTTTTCCCAGGAGGCCATCAAGAACTTCAAACCACTGTTGGATTGAAAGGCATTACAAAAACAGCAAAAAGAATTTAAAGCACTACAAGAGAAAATGTGTGTTTCTACGTGTGGAGGCAAATCAAATGAACCTGAATGACATGGTTCCTGAAATCAACTTTCTCTCTTTCTCTTCTGGTTCTGTATTCTACGTAGAGTATGCTAATGAGATAAGCTGTCCAGCTACCCATTATCCCATAAAACAGCTGAAATGCTATGCCAGAGAGCATGCCAAGCTGGGAGAATGAGTATGGCAAAGTAAGCAATACTTGTGCCACCTGGTCAAACAAGCAAAACCCAAGTCAACCCAGCTCGTAAATAAACTCCAACAAGACAAATAATTAAACAAACACATCAAGTAATGTTTCATTAATTCTTCTCGTTACAAAAACTGTAATATAAGTTTCGGAAATTAACTTACCTGGTTAGAGGCACAGCTAAACCAAGCATCATAAATAGAACCACCATGCCACAAGAACTTGGACAGCCTTGTTTTCATGTCCTTGGGCTTCCCTTCAGTCTCCATCTCCACATAATTCCCTACTATCACTGTCTCCGCCACCTTATCACCAGCACCTGCCATCTCTCTCTCACTCGCTCTCTCTCTTTTCACCTATGTTAATTTCTCAGTCAACAGTATTAATCACCTTGTGTCTATTACTGTCTCTCTTCTATGCAAAGCAATATATATATATATATATATATATATACGTACACACCCACACATATATAAAGACACTTCAATAAAGAAGGAAAGAGAGAAAGAAGGGACCTTGAGATTGGGGAAATGGAAGTGAAGAGAAGCACAAAGGTATAGTGATATATATATATATAAGACAGGCGAGGGGTTTTCGAAGAAGGGGAAAGGCAGTGTTTTACAGGAGAGATGGGTTTTTTTGGGAAGCGAGTTAAATCAGCCTTTTTGGAACATTAAAATATTTTATTTTAGTGGGGTTTTGAAGAAAACTACTGGCTTTCGAGCCCTTTTTGCTTAATTAAAATTATTGTTTATTTAGCCCATAATTAATTATTAGTTAAAATAATTGTAAATTCTGCTATTTTTTATTTGGCTAATTATTTGTTTTTAGAGCGTGAATGGCTTGTCCGCACGAGCGGGTCTCTCCGCTTCCCGAGCTGATTGTCATGGTTTTTTTTTTTTTTTTTTTTTTTTTTGTTTTCCCATATTCCAGAACTAGCCTTGCTTGCAAGTTCCCGTATTTGCTAATATGCCACTCCTTTTGACGGCTACCTGGTACAGATCTTACTTTGTTCACCGTATAAACTTTTTTTCTTTTTGTCCTTGTAAACAGACTTTTTTTTCTAGTTCTTTTTCCATTAATTTCTAATTTAAAGTCTACTAGTGAACTGAATTCGACTTTCATGGCATGCGTTTTCAATGAATTCCACAGTAGTTAAATTAATCATCATGAAGAGCATAGGAAATTTAGATATATAGAGTTCTTCTTTCTTTTTTTTTGGGTTTTTAACGGCAATTCCATTCATTAGGCAAATAGATATGTGGAGTTATGTATTGAAATTCATCTAGCAAAAGAGGATTACTTTCTTGAAGTGTATAAAGCAATTTTGTCATTTGAAGGAAACCCTTTTTTTTTTCCAAAAATTACACGTATAACAAATGGAATATGCTAATTTCATATATTTAGCACCTGTAAATCGCAGTGTAGTTTCATACAGAGGATACTGAGATCTTTGGCAAGGATCACGAGGTAATTCCAAACCAACAAGGGGCATATAAACAAAATTATTTTTAGAAGAACAAGGTACGCGGAGGGATGATATAAGATTGAAAGGACAACTGTGCCCAAGGAGAAAGAGTGAAAGGAAATTATAACAAAGTAGACCGCATGATTGCACCATTGCGGGCGTGGTCGCTCTGCAAGAAGAAGAAAGCTGCTTTTATCACATGGCCGAACCCCCTTGTCATTAAACTCGAGAATCCTAAACTTCACTAAATCCAAACCCTAAAACCCTTATGCACATGGAGCTGCACACATTTTCCCAATATGAAAATACTAATGTTGATTATCAATATCCCTGTCAGTTGATTATCAATAAAGACAAAAAATATATGCACGATAAAAGAAGCCATCGAAGTCTTTGCTAGACCATTTGCCATGGGAAATAACGTCACCTTTGTGATATAAATTGTGGATGTAGCCTTGCTTTGCATTGTTCCTAAGGTCATCATGTCTTTCATACATAGTTTTCTTGCTTTATTTCATACAATTCACTTACTTCACCATTCTATTGTCCCAAATCCTTTGTAGAGTTAAGGATCAGTGGATCTTCTCCAACTCTATAAAGGGTAACTAAATCTCTAATCTTCTATTTAAATTTGTGTAAGTCTGTTTTTGTTATTATAGATTATCCCAATCATCCAATCGAAAATATTACCCTTTAAAAAAAGGCCCTAAAGATAGAAATGCCTTATACAGCCCTTCCATGCCTGTCTCTTTCAGGACATTGAGTTTTATTTTTTGGCCTATCCCTCCTCTTTTGAATTTGAACTAGTCACCTAGAAATTATTGATCTGATTCCCATCTGATGATTATACATCATAATGATTTTGTCTTCTTGTAAATAAGGACCCAAAAAACCCCCCATATACCTCAATATTGCTGACACATTATATTATACAAGGAAGGCATGACATCCAGGTGGAAAAAGCTATGTTTTGGTGCAGTGCAACATGTTTATGGGATGTGTTGGCACCATGTCCACTCCTGGTTAAGTACGTCATTCAACCACAGGGACCAGAAGAAACATTCCCTGTGGTTTGTGTCCCCTTGACTAGATGTAATGCAGCACAAAGCATCACATTCTCTTTTTGACAAGTGCAAAGCATCACAATCTTCCTGCATGCTTCTTTAACTTAGCATAATGCCTGTCCCTCTATCAAAACATTCCACTTACTGACTGTGATAAAGACTTTAGGAAGTCGCTGATGATCTCGAGTACCAAGTTTGATGAACCATATGACAAAATGAGGATTTTTACTGCGATCAAGCGTGACCTCGTCATTATTTCCAATATTAGTAGGTTGGCTTCCACGATCATCTCAAACGTTTCATCCGAAACTAGTGGTCTTTTGGTGGACATTGGGATTGATATCTCCAGACGAGGCTTGCTATATGGGTCAAAGCTAAACATTATCTTCAGACTAAATTTTGAGATTCTAGTCATTGAAAGGGTGACCATCAACAGACAAAGTGTCGTTTGATCGGCCATTATCTTGCGATAATTCCCAAAGAAGAAGAACAAAATCTTCCAAAAGTTGGAATTATTGGCTGTCCATGTCCGAGTGTATCCACGAATAGAAGCCAACTGATGATCTGGAATTCAGCATGTCAAGAATTAGGCACGCCATGCCTTCAAAAGTTGAATGACTCGAAACTGTGAAAAAACGTGCTGAAGTACCTATGAAGAACAATAATCATCTTGAGCTAGTGAGCAATCATTCCAATCCATTAAGGGCGTGATTTTTCCCTTAAAGCGGAAAATCATCACGCCCACCAATTATTTTGCACACATCCTCTCTCAATAATGTGAATTCTACCCGATGAAAAGAAATTTATTCTTTTTTTTTTTGGAGAGAGGGGGGGGGTGCATGGAAAAGAAGCTCGTTTTCTTTTTGGAAATTAATAAAGGGATGGGAATGCAATCCTGCATTGACTTGGAATGCAATTAAGAGACGTGGGTCTTTAGTTATCTATGCTTTTTCTTTTTTCGGTCTTCGATGCTTGCCTAGCTTGATTCAATGTGGTCAACTCCACCCGAATCGCGTTGGCTGCCATCATTCATTTGAATCCATTTATCAACAAACACCATCATGCCTCTTGCTCTTTATGGCCTCCATATTGGAAGCAAAATATTAGAATCAAAAGAATCCCATAAGGAATAACCAATATTTGTCATTGAACTTTAGTGCTAAAGCTGCATTGGGTACAAAGCACAAGAAAGCATTTGAAAGCGTCATATGACTTAAAAAATTTACTTTTTCTGTTCATTCTTCGATTGCTCGATATTGGTGTGAATTGTGAAATTAGTGCCGTCAAATATTCCTGTAGTCGAGAACAGCTTGTTTCAACTCCAAAAATCATCTAGCCTTTTCACTACCCAAAGTGACTTCGACTGAAAGCCGAGATTTCACTGGAATAATGGCCCATATTTCGCAGGCCCAAAACACAAAGAACATGAGTAAATCAATCCAAATCCGAATAAAAGTTATATCCAACCTGACCCATTTCCTCAAAATAAGGGAAAGTTCTGAATACGTTATTGCCCACCTTACGTATTGACGACTGCCTTCTGTACGTAACCCTGAGAATAGCAGACCCTCTTTATATTCAGCGACTTCCATGCGTCCAGATCATACCCAGATCTTGTTGACCACCACGTAAGCAACAATTCCTAGCTTAGGCATTTTTCCAAGAAATTAACCCACAAAGATAATGTTCCAGTACTTTCTTCCTCAAGCAACCAGGCCGTTGAGAGGGTTTTTCTTTATCTAGCATACCATTTTGGATTAATTAGTAGTATTGGAGAAAAGCGAAAAAACACATAACTGTCTATTATATCTTGTGAAGGATACAAGCTGGTTATATGCGTTCATGAAAATCAAACGCCCAGGGACGTACGTTTATGTATTATTGAGGTGCGGTACGTTCCTTATCTCCAGTTAACTCTTTCTCTTCACATATAATATATATAAGCTATTGTGAGTTGTTATTTTTGTTTAGCTCTGGTTGAATTTCGAACTTTTTTTTTTTTTTTTGTGTGTTTAGTTGGAGTGGGCATGGGGCATTTTGTCTTTTTTTTTTTTTAACTCTTTCTTACTAAATGAAGTCGGCAACTAGGTTTGATCCTGATGCTAAAAGGCATACCAATGTGCTTCAATCTTGTTCTCAAATAATACAAAGCTGGCATACGGGGGAACACTCTGTATATTCGGTCGGTCAGATGGATGGGTTCCTCCACACCTCCAGAGGCTCTAAATGCACAGTGCCTATGTTGCGTGACACGGTGCCACTCTTTAACATCCAATTTCGTTTATCCTAACCAATAAAGCTCGGCTTATTTTGTCTAAATAGATAAATTATTAGAAGAAAGTCGGGGGTTCAAAGCCTATCTACACCTACAAATGGTTTCAGTTTGAAGTGAAACTAAATGAAAAATAAATATGTCATTTTGATTATCATTAGAATCATGGAGAATGACGATTGGTTTGCCAAAATCCTATTTGAAACTGTGCAAGAGTTAAAGTGGAATGGAAAGTTACTCGTCATTGGATGTTCACAAAATATAAGTCTTGCTTTCACTGCCACAAAAAAAAAAAAAATAAATAATAAATAATAATAATAATAATAATAAAACAAAATAGCGGAACTTTTTTGCTCCTCATCTCATCTAAATCAGAGAGGCCCATCTTAAAATTGGAATCTGAGCCCATTAAAATCTCACAGGCCGAACATAGAAGGATGGACAATCTAGTAAAAAAAAAAAAAAAAAAAAAACTTCAATTTTAAATGGGTCTATCACGTTTCAAGCCCAAAACACGTGATGATGAGTGAATAAATTTTTCAAAAAATAACCGCCTAAAGTAAACAGTGGTGAGTCAACTCCGAAGACCAGTAGGACACGGTTTTATATTAATTTTGGAAAAAAGCCAAAATGGAATAACACAATGTTTACGACAACTCAGACAAAGGGGGAAAAAGGAGGGAAGCCACCTTGACATTGACATACACCACAGTTGCTTCGCGCGCTGCTTTCTTAGCAGGAAAAGTTAAAGACGAGTTTTTTTTTTCTTTAATAAAAGTGAGTGAGAGAGTGAGTCGGTGGATGAGTGAGTGATCTCTCTATCAATAATCTCCCCTCCTAAAAAAAAAAGGGAAAAAAATGTAAATTCCCTTCCCTTCGCTTCCCTTCAATAATTGGATTCTCTGGATCCTTCTTCTATTCTCTTTTCTTCAACAATGGATCGTTTCGTTGTAATCTTTCTCATTCTCCTCCTCACTACGTATTCAATTTCAGGTAATTCCCTAATTTAATTTTTTTTTTTCACTTCTTCTCCCTACCCTACTTATGAGGATTATAATTTTATAACAATCTCGTTTTCAATTCTCCGATGGTTGAAGTTATTGTTTTTCATTTTTTTTTTTTGTGGGGTGGGGGTGGGTGGTGGTGTGGGGGTTTAACTGGAAGTTGAGCCGGCTTCTTTTAAGTTCATAAACCGGTGCCGCCACACTGTCTGGCCGGGGCTGCTAGCTGGCGCCAACTCGCCTCAACTGCCCACCACGGGATTCACTCTCGAAAGCGGGAAATCCAGGACCATACAGGTGCCCAAGGCCTGGTCGGGTCGGATGTGGGGCCGGACTCTATGCGGGCTAGATTCCACGGGTAAATTCTCTTGTGCTACTGGGGAGTGTGGGTCCGGGAAGGTCGAATGCGCCGGGAGTGGGGCCAAGCCGCCTGCTACGCTGGTGGAGTTCACCCTCAACGGGGCCGGCGGCCTTGATTTCTACGACGTCAGCTTGGTCGACGGGTTCAACCTTCCCATGCTTTTGATCCCCCGGAACGGTACCCGCGGAGGCTGCAGCGCCACGGGTTGCTTGATCGAGCTAAACAGGGCGTGCCCGAGGGAATTGAGGATGGTGGCGCGTGTGGGTGGAAGCGTCCGCGTGGCGTGCAGGAGCGCTTGTGATGTTTACGGGGATCCAAGGTTTTGTTGTAGTGAGGCGTACTCTACGCCTGACACGTGTGGACCTTCTATTTACTCCATGTTCTTCAAGCACGCTTGCCCACGCGCGTATAGCTACGCGTATGATGACACGACCAGCACCTACACGTGTGCCAACGCCGACTACATTATCATATTTTGTCCTCCACCATACACCAGGTAGAGTTCCTGATTGCCCCTCATGGGATGCTGTTATAATTATATCTTTAAGCACGTGCAATAGTAGTTGAGCAATTTAAATAAGATACCAGGATTGATGTGCATTTGAAGGCGATTATTTTTTGTCTTAGAGTTTGATGCAAAACACGAATCAGGCATTATGCTCGTTAGCTTAGATCTCTAGCTATGTTTCGGATTCACACAAAGAACTATAGCCATACTCTTGGACCGCGGACTAATTACAGTCCAGGCGTGTGCTTCCAGTCTCCTCCAGCGTGTGCTTCTTTCAAGATGGGATAAGGACTTGGCTGCAGCAGTAACAAATAGCAGTGTATTGAGATCTGAATTTGTGGCTTTCAATCGGTGATTTTTTAAGATGCTCGTTGGGTTTTCAGTTCAATGATATTTGGCATTGTTTTGTCTTACATATTCACTAACTAAGGATGAGGAACTTGATGTGTTAGAAATCTGATAATAGTTGGCCTTCGTCTGTTAAAGGCATAGCTTTAGAGCATTAGCTTTTATGACTGCGGCCCTGTTCCTTCAAATTGTATAACATTGTCTATGAAAATTGCAGCCAGAAATTGCTTGGAGCAAGAAAAGATGGGGCAAAGCTCCCGCTGGTGAACGAGAGTATGATGTATATGTCAAGCCATGCAAGTTCCGCTTCATTTGCAGGTGCGCTTCAGGTGCAACTTATAATTGCTGGTGCTGCCTCTATAGTTTCTCGGCATTTTTCCCCTTTTTGCCAATTATATTAGCATCATGACCATCATTGGACTGGACACTTCCAGGCAGATGATATTCTCAGATTCCAGTCGACGGCAGACTCATTTTGTCTCCACGCTGCATGAGCTCGCTTTCCTCTACTCGCATTTGTTGTTGGGTTGAATGATTGAAGTGCAAGTTGTCAATGCGTGTCAAGTGACCCGAAGAGAGATTCTAAATTTCACTTCATTCTTGTAGTTTTATAAAGGGTAAGTCTTGGTATAAAGGTAAGATTACCTCTTAGTAACCTGAACTGTCTTGTGTTCAAACAACAGAAATGACTTCTTTTTTTTTTTTTCCAACAATGTGGGAGGTTTGTACACCCGAAAGAACGCCGTCTACTTCGTGGCATGTGTGTCACACGCATGGGTTTTGATTTTGAGATTAATCCAAATTGTGGGATCGTTTAAGTCAGCAGTTGAAATTGTGGTGACTGGGGTCGATATTTCCATATAGCTCTCCGAGGAACATTAGTCTCCTTTAATTTGTAGACGGTATTTCAAACTCAGCCTTCACTGGGTAGGGCACTAGCCAATCTCGGCCGTGGATGAACAGGGGTGTGGATTCCTTAATTGATGGGACACGCTGTGAAATTAAATATTATAGATTATAAAAAATTTCATATATATTTGCAGTGTAATTAGATCGACAAAATCTATTGGATTATGACCGTTGGGTGAACAAGAATAACTAATTTTGATGGTCAATCCTCATTTCATAAATTCAATCTTATCTTAGATTCAAACTTAGATTTTTACATGGAGAGGAATAGAAAAGCCACCAATCAAAAGTCATTTTTAACATTTTTATAATATTACATAGTTTAAAAAACATAATATATTTTAAGGAAGAAAAGGAAAATTAGAATAGAGCGACTACTAAAATAAATTTCTTATTTAATCTATTTTACATGGATAAATTACACATTAATTTTAACTTTTAAATTTTTAGATAAAATATTGATTAAATATTTCAAATTTAAAGATGAATTATATAAGATACATGTTATAAGATGTTACGAAAAAAATTTAAATTAAATTGTGGAAGGAACCATAATTTGAATGCAGAAGTGAAATCAACATAATTCTAAGCGTGGGAATTGAAGACGAAGACCCTAGATGTCCACTGACTTAGACTATTAAACCTCATTTTCGCCAAAATTAGCACCGTGAGATGTTCTGGTAATGACATCAACTTAACACTAGACTCATGTTAGACTCGAGCAAAAAGGCAACCATCTTTAAAAGGTCGCGAGTCATCCTACATCTGAATATGTACACAACCAATTACTGCGTAAGTTATAAAAGAAAATGCAATCAGCAATCACCCCATGGAACAGAAAAAGTGCCCACCAAAAACGTGACAGCCGGGAAGACACAACGTTTTCAAGAATCTCTACACAACAGAACATACATCTTTCAAATGTCAAGATCTTTGTCTGAAAAGCAAATACGTAACACCATCCTTCTTACTCTTACTTTGCAGCTTACAAACGTGTTATAATAAAAACTAAGCAAATATACTCGTACTTTCTACCAATCACAAAATCCAATAGTTAAACAGGAACTTATATTCAAATACATTATTTAAGTAGTAATAAAGACATCATCGGGTTGAATGAAACAATCAAGTAAGCAATAAGGCGTGATTCCCCATAAACCCATCAAAATTCAATGAGATCGCAGTAAATCCCAGATCAATTTGAAAACAATCAAAGCCTGTAAGAATCCACAAACAAAACCCACAAGCTAAACCCAATCCAACCAGACATTATTGTGATCTCATATAATAAATCCAATTAAGAGATTCATCTCTCCATAAACCTCTGGCAAATAGCACGGACGATCCGTGACCCAAAGTTCAACCAGACATTTATTCACTTTGAAGAAATTAATCCCCTCATCTGATGCAAAACCCAACTTTCTAAATGTATCAGAAACTGCACCAACACGGAATTAACTGTATGACTAGTGAGTCCTTTAGAATGACCTATTGGGTTTGAACGTTGAAGATGAAAATCAACCAAATCTTTGAACAGGTTTTTCTTGTTTGGTGGGCGGTAGACAGGTTGGGAGAGAGGTTCTGTCTGCTCAATCAAGCTGCCGTAAGACGAACCAGAGCCACTGCTTGAATGAGAGGTGGCACCCATAAAAGCCTGTAGTTGCTCAAAAAATTGCTGCCTCCGAAAATACCAGGAAGGATACTTGGGTCATTCGATTTCCAGTGTAGATCTTGCTTCTTGGGCCCCGATACTGTCCATTAACTGTGTTTGTGGGCTTATATTGTATTTGGGTCAGTGGGAATTAGCCCGTAATGGTGCTACCATTCAGCTGGTTAGTTGGGCTTCATTCTTTACTTACATTAGTATTAATTAGCCCATGATTCCTCGTGAAGACTCTTCGCCAACTTTTGGTGTGTCTTGGGGCTGAGGGTACCTCGAGAAAGATCCATCCGCCCGCCAGCTTAACCTGGTTCCCTCCGACTGGAAAGCCGTTGGATCCCACTAAATCATTTTCGACTTCACATCATGTTTCCCCGGGTAAAAATGGTTAGTGCAACATGTGGTTTGGATCTCATTGCCGCTGTGCTTGATTCTTTTTGTCAGATTCTTTCAACAAAATAGGTTAGCTGTTCTGTAAAAAGGTAAAAACATGAACGCTACGCTCGTTTCCCGCGCTACCCTACAGAAGCACCTAACCACTTGTACCCGAAGATAGCTAAGAGTGACGAAATTAATTTCATAGTAAAGCAAGGAACACACAATTCGAAGCGTAAACGAAAGAAAAAGGCGCACGCCTAAATAAAATTAGCGTGAATTATATCTATTTATTTATTGATTTATTTAGTCAACTTCTAAGAACGAGCTGAAACCTATATTGTTGTATTATTTAATAGATACATTGTCGTTTGAGTCAATTTTTTTACTTAAATTTTTAATTTTGTAAAATGACTGAACGACTAACACGCACCATCTTAGGATAAGTGCCTGACGTCTTCAAATTGGGAAATTGAAACAACAAGAGCAAGGAGAGTGATGCCCCCAAGAAGACAACAGTGCCCCCCACCCTCGTAAGAAATCGACAGAACGTTCAATGCCTCCAATGTACATTTGTAGATTTCGACGCATAGAATAAATTATTCAGAAAGGAAGACTAGAAAGCACACGGATACGATTGGCGACAGATCTGGTTAGTCCACTAGCGAAATTAATGCGAATCCTGCTGTGGCTTGTAACAAGAAGATATCCAGAAAACTCGAGAGTAATAAAAAACTCAATACGACTCCTCCTAGGAGTAAGTGGCGGGATGTCTACATTTTGAGACTTCAATTAAGAAGTATAATAAATTTCATTTCCAATTTAAATTCAATGAAAGTCTTTCTTAATATAAGTACTATCCACATAGTGTAATGTGTAATCGAAGGCATATAGTAGTAGTCTATCTATCTCCCATGTTTTTTTTTTTTTTTTCTTTTTTTCTTTCTTTTTTGAATAATCCATGTCCATTTATTGAAAAGAAAAAAAAAAAAAAGTATAATATATAGGAAGCAAAATAATTGCAGGGATGTTTTCCGAGCAAGAAGAGAAAAGGTTTATTAAAAAAGGTCCTAGATGGGGACAGAAAATGACCCTGTTACCCAAATTGTGACTCTTTGGTTGGTGACGATGAGCAAGCTTATTCATAATTACAAACACAAGTCATTTTATGCTTTTTCTTATGGCCAACTAGCAATAACCTCAAATCAGTTCAAGAACATCATTTTACCATACAGCACAGGAGGTGGGGTTGAGAATTCAGAAGAGCAACCTCTTTTTTTTTTTACCCCAAATCTTGAGAACTTTATTCTTGTTGCTAACTAGTCTAACATACATGGTTTGTCCAACTGTTTCCACTATCGAGTGCCTCTAATATGACTGGTGTAAAATTCTGGTTGGCCTAATTGTTCCAAAAGTTTACTTTATATCCCCAGGAATGGTGAGCTTTTAGCAGAACGAGAATACAAAAGCAGGAATCACGCCCTCTTTTACATTTGCCTTTTGGACCCCTCTAATATTCCTAAGAGGAGGAACCAACTTGCACACCCTTTTGCTCCGAGGCTCAGGGTCGTTTGAATGGGTCTTCGGCGTTGTTCGTGTGGACATCTAAACGATAACAATTCTGGAAACACACCCTCCATTTTTGGCGCAAAAGGGTACTCTTTGAAGGTGATTGCTTTGCACTGGCAGCCACCCTCACTAGACTGATAATGTTTGACGAGATGGAGGATGAATCAGAACCTTTACTCCAAAAATTCATATCCCTATTGTTAATGGAATATGCCTTGCATTATTTCATTTCCACGGACAACGTGCAAGGCTCGATCGAATTTCCTTATGCTCTCTGATATCGGAGGTTTAAATTAAGTGACATAAGTATAAAAAAAAAAAAATTTGATTTTGACTCACAGATCACGAAGATTTTTTTATTATTTTTTATTTTTAAAAAAAGGGTTCCGCACGAACGACAATGTGCTTTAATTATATTAATTAAATTTCAATATTTAAGTCGAGATTTTCCCTTCCAGCGAATGGATTCCACGGAAAGATCATGAAAAGAATAGAGAGAGAGAGAGGAAGGAATCCAATGTTGTCGTCCATAATTGCACTTCAGTAGCAAATGACCCTCTCGTTCCCTTGGTTACGTGGCACGATCCAGCGGTGGTAAACTGTCACGGTAATGGCAGGCCCAATGGTTTTTTTGGGCCCACATTCAGGCAGTCGCCAGCTCACCCCTGTCTGAACGATGTGGAATAGCATGTGCAAAAGCTTCCCCGACACTGTACCACCCAGCGTCGACAAATCAAATACTGTAGAGTATTATTTTTATTTATTTTTTATTTCTTATAAAAATGAAAACAAAAACTTCTCCAAAAACCCGTGACATTGGACGGGATGTAACGCCAAAAACTATATTACTGGGTCCATTTTCGTCCTTTCCTTTTTTTTTTTTAAGGGAAAAATTAGTAAATAATAACAAATAAATACAACAAATGTAATTATGATGTTTTATAAAAACGAATGAAATATGACACAGTAATTTATGTGATAAATTATTTAAATTATTTAATAGAATGTAAAATTAAAATAAAGATATTATCTTTCATCATCGTTATTTTCCATCTCACAATGCCTCTTGTATACAAACAAAGGCACCATCCATTCAAGTTTAAAGACTTGGAGGAGAAAGAATAGTTTGCTATTTGAAAGGATGTTGGGGTTCAGGAAGAGAACGATTAAAGAGTTCACTCCCAATTTGTTGCTATTAAGCTGTTTTATCCATCCCGCCTTGAATTTCTTAGTAAAAATGATTTCCTATTGAAATCCCGATTTCGGCAAGACGTTGTATTTTCTGAAAGTCAATCAGCGGACAAGAATTTCCTGGTAGGATAGAAACGTCATATCGTCGGGTGAAGGATGCTTAACATCAAACAACACTTTTATTTAGCTCTTTAATCCTTTTTTATTTTGAGTCCAATTCGGGGCAAAATTGGTATAAGGGATAACGGGGCGAACATGGGATCCGTGAAAATCCTGTGCGTCTTTTAGTTTTTTTTTTTTTCTTTAAAAAAATATGATTGCACATATATAAATTTTTTTTAGAAAACAAAAAACTTGTAAGGCTAATGCGGGGGGGGGGGCTCCACACTCATGTCAATTCCATTCCCTCCGCCAGTCTTTGTACCTTTTCCGTTTTCGCTTTTACTTTACTCCATTATTTATTATTTATGTGAAAAGTAAGAAAATTTCGAATTAGCTGAAGTAAGCAAGTCGAAGGGAATTGCCATATTCTATTTTCCTCTGACGAGGAAAATAAAATAAAATAAAAAGGACTGAACACTGTTACAGTAACATGAGAGAGAGAGAGTCATCAATGGACCTAAATTATTTTTTATATCCACAGCTAATCAAGATTTTCCTCCGGTCTCCACTGCATTCTCCTGTTATCTCTCTCTCTCTCTCTCTCTTTCTCTGTCTCTGTGCCTCTCCGTCGACTTCCTGGAAACTCTTTCGTCGGTTTCTGTGTATTGAGCGCCTCCAATCACAGACCCTTGTCCACTGCTTCTTTCTCCCTCTCCCGGAGGAGGTCCTCACACCCTACATTGCCTTCCTCAATGCACTTAGCCAGCACTCTGGCAGCACACCACAAGGCTCTCAATCTTCGCGCAGTTTTTTATTCATAAGGGTAAAGAAAGAAAGACAGAAGAGCAAAGACGACAATACACAAACCGACATGGATCCCTTGTCTTGCTCCATCTCTTCCTTTTCGGCCGTCATTCTAAGCCTTCTTGTTCTACTAATGGGTTCTACGGGTAAAATATCACCCTTACTCTGTAAAAATCTTAGACCCTCTTCAAGATTTTGTAAAGAGTAACAAAAATGTAGTATTTTTGTGGACATTTTACTCCCAAATTAGCCGAAGTTCTAAACTTTAGGCTGAACAAAGCTTTAACATGAAGTGTTTTTCGCTGGTCCATGTATCCAGGTGTGTTGGGTGCCACTTTCACATTTGCCAACAGGTGTGACTACACCGTCTGGCCTGGCATTCTCGCCAATGCAGGCAGTCCCAGCCTTGACAGCACCGGATTCGAGCTCCCCAAGGGCACTTCTCGTTCTTTCCAAGCCCCGACTGGCTGGTCTGGCCGCTTCTGGGCTCGAACCGGCTGCAATTTCGATGATTCCGGTTCTGGGGTTTGCCAAACCGGAGACTGTGGGTCGGGTCAAGTAGAGTGCAACGGGCTGGGGGCAGTCCCGCCTGCAACTCTTGCCGAGTTCACGCTGGGTACAGGCGGGCAGGACTTTTATGATGTTAGCCTCGTGGACGGCTACAATCTCCCAATGATCGTTGAAGGGAGTGGCGGGTCGGGCATGTGTTCTTCGACGGGTTGCTTCACTGATCTGAACATTCGGTGCCCAACTGAGCTAAGAGTGGGTAAGGGAGAGGCGTGCAAGAGCGCGTGTGAGGCGTTTGGGAGCCCTGAGTACTGTTGCAGTGGCGCGTTTAGCACACCCGCCACGTGCAAGCCGTCGGTTTATTCGAAGATGTTTAAGGCCGCTTGTCCCAAATCTTATAGTTACGCGTACGATGATGCTAGCAGCACGTTTACGTGTACAGCTGCTGATTATACGGTGACGTTTTGCCCTTCCTCCCAAAGGTAAAATCTCTTCTCTATTGATGGTGTTAATTTCTTGATTTGTTTGAAGTACATCTTTCACCTTCTTGAAGTTCTTACTTGGTTAGTTGACAATTTACTTTTGATTTCAGTTTTTTGTTACAAAGTGTGGTGGGACTTGGGATTCTGGTCCTATTATGGATGTTGTCTAATATCTGCCCGAGGACAGTGATAAGCATCTCTTTCTCTGTGTCTGTGTGTCTTTAACGTCTAGTTTTTGGGAGTGGCCCTGGATCTTTCCAGGGTGAAATTGGTGCAACAAAATTTTGTCAGGCATTTTCTATGTGGGAGTTAAATGATATGGCAAATTGGCAATGCCAAAGATTCCGGATGATTCGTTTATTTCGTTTGTTTATTCTTTAAGATTAATTGAGGTTATTGGGCTGCCATCAATGTTTAACCTGTATGATATACCAAAGAATCTGACCGATTGTAAATATTCCTGCCCTGCAAGGATAATTGATAAGTTCTCTCTTAACATATGCCTGTTGATTGTGCAGTCAGAAATCTACAAGTTATTCAACACCAATCACAGATACAACAACATCACAGGGTTCAGGGATAATGACAAGTTCTGGGTTTGGGTCAGGATCCGGGATGGTGTATACGGATTCAAGTACGGGTTTAATTTCAGGATCTGGATCTGGATCTGGAGCTGGATCTGAATCTCGATCTGGGGAAACCGTGTTAGCAGACGAGTCCTGGTTAGCAGGTTTGGCAATGGGTGATTCACAAAGGACAGCCTCTCCTACTTCTCTACAATCTGCACTCATTGCCTATGCCACAACGCTCTTCCTTGTTATCTCATTTCTTTATTTGTAGCACTTACGACCATTTTCTCTACGGCCTACGGCCATCGTGCTATTTTAGTGTGTATTCTTTTCAGATTTGCAGCCTTGATGGGTTCATGGATTTTGCTTTTTTCATCAGGAAAGCTGACAGATTCTCCTCTCTCTCCCTCTCCCTCTCCAGATTGCAAACCACTCACTTCCGAGATTCTCTTCTGAAATTATCAATGCTGTATATGTAAACGATTCTGATTTTGGTCCGCAATGTTCTCTTTGGGTTCTTCATTTCTGTTTCTTTTCACCTTCGGCGATTGTAAAGACGTAGGCCGGTAGTGAACGAGAGGGATTGTGTAATGTGAACGTATCAGAAAGATTGTTGACTGGTGCTTAAGGATGGAATTGCTTTGCGGGAATCGCAAGTTTGCAGGCCAGCTTTTGTCGTCCGTTGCCACGGAAAAGGAATTTGTTAAAGGCTAATGGGTCATGTAATCATGTTTGGTACGGCGGACGTCATAAAGATGTTGAAAAATCTTGATTGTATACTGAAGCAATATCGCATAACATTAAACTAGTAACAAAGCCAAATCTTCACATCACTTTTTGAAAGACATTCGAGCGAAAAGATTCCAAGGGTGGGATCCCCGTCTGATGCTTGTACAAGTAGCTGCCCTTTGAAAGGGTGTTGACGCTGCCCGAAAACACTATTGTGCCTGGTAGAGTTCCACATGAAAGGCACATTGCCCGTTGAGTTAAAGCTTGGGCTAGAGGGCTCAGCTTTCATGGGATTTGGCCCATTCATTTTTCAAACCACTTAACACATCAGACAACATTTTAAACAATCCTTGGGTGAACAACATGTGAAGTATGAAATGAAGTCTGGCTTAATTTAGAAGAATAATTTGCTTCAATTGCGTCTAATCTGTGAAAAAACAATGCTGATGCTGCCCTTAAGCAATCCTAAAACCCTTTACTTTGGTAAGTATCAAGCATGTGTGAAGTCATCAAGGCAATAAGGAGGGGGAGGTCTATAAGAGCAATTATTCAAATTACACTTGAATGGTAAAATGTTTAGTTTCGTTGCCTCGAGGCAGACACAATGTTGAATTTGCAGTTCGGCCACTATATTGCACGGTTACTCTGTGTTCACCTAGGAAGCCATAGAAGCTATATGCACCACGTTCATCGGTCTGGCCTTTTAAGTTCCTAGTTTTCCACTTTCTTAGTAGTTTGTCAACAACATCACCGGCTGGTAGATTTTGAAGATTATTGTCAGTAAGGCACATTTGGTAACATCCATCAGGATGCAGAGCAGTCCAAAGCATGATCCCATTCACAGCAGGATGTGAGTAGCCTTCTTTTAATACTTGTTCGAGATAAATAGCCTGTTAACATCCAAGAAGTAGTTCAAATCAATCATGTTAGATGTAAAGGCATTAAAGGAATTAAATTGAGACAGTGGTAGCGCACCTGTGTTTCCTTATCAAATTTCTTGTTGATATCAACCTCTGTAAGCCAAATAGGAAGCCCAAGTGTGGCTAATTTGTCAAGGATTGCTCTCATTAGAGGAAGATTAGGTTCTGAAAAGTGACTCTCCAGACCAATTCCATTCACTGACGGTCCTCTGCCTTCAAGTTCCCTTATCTTGGCAATATACATGTCTACAGTTGAATTGGCATCGCTGCAAGTCTCGACCACGTTGAACTCATTCATAAACAATATTGCTGATGGATCTGATTTATGTGCTGTCTCATAGAAATGTAAGGAGGCATCGGGTCCAAGCCGTTCCTCGTAGAAGTCAAAATGTAACATTTCGTTGCTGACATCCCAGTGAATGAACTCCCCTTTGTA
The DNA here is from genome assembly GCA_037832345.1 of Rhizophora mangle. NCBI lineage: Eukaryota > Viridiplantae > Streptophyta > Magnoliopsida > Malpighiales > Rhizophoraceae > Rhizophora > Rhizophora mangle. Next base: position 306,946 of record JBAPLJ010001225.1, read on the forward strand.
TTTGTTCATTATGCTTTGGATCCGAGATTGTACCGCTGAAAGTAGTTCAACACCGTTGAGATCACGTACCCATGCGGGAATATACTGAGGGTCTTCCCAGAATATGTTGTGCCCTCTGGCAATGATTCTGTTGGCTCGAACAAATTCTAACATTTTGTCTGGTATGGTGTAATTAACCTTCCCTGGAACTGGTTCAACGGCATCCCACTTAAGTTCATTTTCAAAGACTGCTGCATTGAATCGTTCGGCAAACCATTTCTGAAACAAACATTAATCTTTTGTTAGATCATTTATATCTTATGTTTTGCTGGTGGCATAGCATTGTGCTACTAGTATGTGTATGAACTTACCTGGTAGGGAAAATTTTCAAGAATGGTACTTGCTATTGCTGATCCAAAAGGGAAATCTTTTAAGATTTGTTCTATCTTAACCTTTGCTCCTTGCAACCTCTTACCTTGGCTGTCTGTCACATGAATTGTTGCAGCACGCTTCCTTTCCTGCATAAATGCAACATACAGCCTTAATATTGCAGAGACCAACATCATTTGAAATAAGAAGCTGCTCTCATTTGAAGCCATTTCAAAGATCTTTTCATTATATATTAGAGTAGACTTTGAATTAGACAGCTATATAAAAGGGAGCCTTAAGTTAAAGTACTACTAATACAGTATACGTCTCTTCACAAGTTTAACAGATCAATATAACAAAACAGAGAGTTTTACAAGTTGGGATCGCAGTAGCACATCATACTACGCAAAAACAAGCTAGAAACTAAAGTGTTATCGATGGTTACAGTATTAACGATATATCTCTGGTTTCTGTCCCATTCCTCCTCAGTAAATGGCTGTAATGAAGTGCTTGCAAGTGCAACATTGATATTCTGGCTTGCTGAAACCTGCATAAGCATCAGTCACAACAATTAGTGCCCTCCACTTCAATCTCACTGAAAAATAGTACAGATATTTGGTCACTAGTTAGCAGATGTTACATCAGACTATAATATTATAATATTAAGCCATTAATGGCTTGTTGCGGGAGGTAGCCGTGCAGCTGTCATTTTGAAGTTTTTGGCTGTGAAATTTCTCTCGTTCGTTAAAGAAGAAAACAAATTACTGGCAATGCAAGAAGGTAGTGACTACAAGATTACCTCAAAGTATATTTTGGATAGTTTTGAAGGTGCATTGAGAACAAATCCACCCTTGAGAAATGACCAGCAGCCACTTTTAGCCAAAGCAGTCCCCACACAGCTGGATTTTGTTTCGTCTGTGGACAGGCTTGCTGTTACCATAGTAGGTGCCACACCATCAATCCTGACCCAAGCTGGTTTGCACCAAAATTTGCTTAGGAAGGAGTGATTATCCAAGTAGATAAATTGACAGAAAAGCCAATTCAAACTAGATTTCAAATATTTTACATAAATAGGATTATTTATATTGCCGGCTAACCTCATTGGAGTTTACGTCAATTGGCTTTTGCTTTGGTGATTGTTAATCTCAACGCGGGTATCACATTCAACGGAGAATTTTTTTAAAAAAAAGGAAGAGTTCGAGAAAACATACATCCACATAATGAACTCGGGAGAAGGAGATGGAGATACTCAACTAGAGAAAGAATAAATTCCCGGGTTGAGATCCTGGAATACCAAGGTCGATGTCATATTGCCATTGCTTGAAGCTGCTTGTCCTTTGAGCTTTCCTCCCCGATAAAGTGGCTCTTCTGGTTGTGCTCTACACTGCAAATTAACCGAATGCAAGAACCAAGAAGCCAATCAGTTTCGTCGAGCCGCTAAGGGCAGTACCCTGGAGAATCCTTAGGCGAATTTGGTCTGTCACCCTTAGCCCAGTCAACAAAACCTGATAGGCTTAACAAATAAAATTACAGCACATCTACCCTGTGTTTCATACGACATATACAACGTCATCTGTGACATACCTTAGTTAACCAGGTTCATGAAACTCGTACTTTATCTAAGAATTTTCCCATAAGATGTACACATTTATCAAATAACCACTTAACCCAAAAAATATTGACCCAGTGTTTGAGGTTTAGGACGAGCTTCTGTATTGTATAATGCCTTGCACATATCGGAATCAATGTTACCTCGGTGTAAGCCGTGTAATCATACGAGACCCCGTCTGCATTAACTGAATTAACAAAATAGACATCATGGGAACCCATTAATCAAAAAAAAAAAAGTGTGGGAACGAGTAAGAGAGTGAGAGGGCGTACCGTGTTTACTAGCCACGGAAATTAAAATGAGAAGATGGGTAACTGAGAAAGCCAAAACAAAAACTTGGGCAAGTTGCATGATGATAATGCCGCTGTTGTCGCCAAAGCTACACCAAACAGAACAATACGGTTCTTGCAGAAAACAAAGAAAATTTCATGATCATCTTCCTAGCTTCTAAATTTTGGAAACTGTACGTTGGAGCAGTTGAGAGGTGGGCTCACAAGGAAAATTGTGGGCGGCTGAAGGTCAGAGGAGAAACCCGTGCCAGCCCGTCTGCTCACAACACTTGTAATTGGATGCGACGGTGTTGCATGTGAACTTTAGCATGTATAGACGTTTCACGGTACACATTAAACTCAATTCCTTTAATTCGGGTTTGGATTTCCCATCTTTTTTCGCAATTATTTCTTAGTTTGTCTTGTGAGTAAAGTTAAATTTTGCTTTCTGCCGTTGTTACAAGATACTCTAGTTTGTAACGCCTTGGCATTCGATTTCCAAGTAACGTAAGTACGAAGGGCATCATCCTTGTGCAAGTTTTTAGGCACAACCTCTGCAGTAGCAATGGAGATTCTGGGAAAGAGTAACGCCATGGATAACAAATAAGCCTCTTCATATATCTTAACTTATTAATTTTTATGATAAAGTAGATAATAATTTTTTTTTTATTTTCCATTTTTTTCCTTCAAAACCCTTTCCATTTTTCTGGTCTTTGTATACTTTATTCATTCGTTCACTAAAAGTTAACGCCGCACATCTTACGCAGTTTTTCATTAATACTCGATTTGACAATTTCCTTCAAAAAGTAATTCTTTCGTGTTCAGGTCAATATATATATTTTTTTCTTTTGTTTTATTTTTCCCTTCTTCGATTTCCTGTTGGCTACCATTTTCTTTCAAGTTAAAAAACCAAAAAAGATTATAAGATTTGTTTCACTTTAAGGGTTCATTCTTTATTATTCAATTTTTTAATATAAAATTTTTTTTGGTACATAAACCAGTCACCAAGAGAAATTTATTAGGCCAAGACAACCCTACAAAAAAAAAAAAAAATTCAATTAAAATCTAAGAAAGCCCACATGGAAAATTGAGTCCAAATCTTTTTTGACGGCAGAGATTTGTTATCAAAGCTTAATCGTACTCAGAAGTCTGGTAGTTCTGAGAGAAATAGTGGGTTTGTAGGGGTAAAAGGGCTCGGAGAAGAGAGACGGCGAGAGATGGCCAGCCATGTTTATCTCGGAAGGATAGAGCAAGGTCAGAGCTTTTGTCTGTCAGCACATGGTTTTGTCTGACGGGAAATGAATAATATTAAAGGGACTTAAAAAAATGCAAAAGGTTTTTGATTTTAAAAAAAAAAAAACAGAGAGAGAAAGAGAAAAATTGTTACTCGCGTGAATAAAAGAAATTAACAAGTCGAGACAAGTTAGGATATCTATTCGGGACATTTAGGATAGTATTCTGTGGAGAATTCCCAATTACACAGAGAGATAGCTGGCTACGTATGCAACTGCCATTGGTGGGTTCGAATAATTGTTAAGGACAATTAATTCCAACCAACTTCCTTTCACACTAATGCAACCATCGTTCAACTTTCAAGCTGATCTCTGTTCTCACCCAAAGTAGAAAGAAAATTGTTATTCAATACCAAATCAAGGTGGGAAAAGAAAAAAGGTCATGGCTCCAACTTATGAAAGTCGAGTTGGATTGAAAATGGGAAATGGGAAATGACAGTGGCTTTCAAACCAAACCATTGAAAGGCATTATGCTTCGGGTTTTAAGGCCTCCACTTTCGCCTATCCCCGGGTTCAAAACAGAACCTCTCAGCCCAAATCCATAGCCCATCACTGTACTTCCGTGAGAGCCCAAAAACAAGACTCTAAAAGATTTGGGCTAAGCTCGTCTTTACAGGTCATTATCGGAACTACGGAGATTATAGTACCCATGAAGCCGCCTAAATATACACTCACACAAACCGTCGCCTTATCCACAGTAAAATCATTTAAGAAAATGTCCAGGCAACGGTATAATTAAATCATTTAAGGAAGTTGGGCTTCTTTTAGAAAAATATGATCTCGACTTTGATTATAAATGATTACACTATCATTTCTACGTACAGCTTGAGTGCATAATTTTGGGAACCAAGGAATGGAACCCAGAGGTCCTTTTTATTTTTATTTTTTTTTCTTTTTTTTCATTATCGGCAAGACCAAAACGAAACAAAATTGTGAAATTTAAATATATTGCTGCGCAGCCTCGTGGGGTTTTAGGGCAATCAAACGCACGTCAAAGTCAATGGCTTTTGCTATATCAAATCAAAATTATTCAACTTAATCACAGAATCAACCAGACGATACAAAACAATTTGTGAAGCTAGCTAAGCCTCTACAGCCCAGGAGGCATTCCTTAGCATTTATTCGCGAAAACAACAGCATTGGCAAGTGGCAACTGCATAGAGTTGAACCGCAAAATGTGACAATGTCACGTATGCCTGGCCCCGAGCCTCGACCGCTCAAATTTTGGCCCAAAAATCAAGTCCTGCATCCAAATTGAGCTGTCCCTGCTTGGAAATTCAGCTGGTGTAAGCCTCTAAACACAGGGGTACGGAGTGAGATCCTGGCGTACGCTTCATTTGTGGGATTTGAAATCGGACACTATTCTAAATATCAAAAGGGTTTTCACATCGTAATAAAATTTTTTCCAATATTATAAGTTGAGGATCTCTTCAAGCACAAAAGCCTAGGCTTCATGTCAACGGCCATTAGACACGGACGCCAATTTTTTCGATCTCCTGCTGGTGTAAATCTTGTTATAAACCAACTTGGTTCTAATTGCCAATAAGACGTCCAATCCGAACCCAATTACACATGCCACGGCCATGATGATGAACACTAGCCTGTAACAGTGGGAACCAGCACAAGCATTGCCACCGCCGGCTGTTGGGGTAGCTTCCGCATCGTATAAAATTCCGGCGAGCATGCCAGAGAAGAGAAAAGAGCCAAGAGGAAGGTTGAGGATTAAGATGTTGTAAATTAGGCCATAATATTTAAGACCGAACAGTTCAGAGGCAGTTGGGACTGTGATGGCTAGGCGAACACCATAGCAGATGCCAACAACAACTGAACCAATGTAAAGGGAACCAGGCAGAGCCAAAGCCATTAGGATGTACCCAACAGCCATCAGAATCTGAGATGCTCCATTCCATAGGGGCCTTGGTGTTCCCGCTTTCCTGAATTAGAAAAAGGAAAAATGACTGTTATGCATGAATCTGGGATAAGACTTCAGCAGGAATATTGGGCATGAAAAGTAGGCAAAGCACCAGGTCCAAACACAGGACCCTGATACTGACCAGAAAGTTAAAAATTGGATCTAACCGTAATCCGCGGAATATTCGTTGAGCCGCTTACACGTATCAACAATTGAAAAACAAAACCTAATTGATAATGGTTCTAAAAATTTAAATAATCCGTAAACTAAGAAGAACGCAATGGTTGTAAGAATTTGCATCAAAAGAGTGGGGTCTGCATAGTCAAATTCATCCAATAACTCATCATGATCAATCCTCTCCTCTCTGGTAAAATTACCGAGGAGATTTCTCTCAGCCAGATGCTGCAAGAAATTTGAAATATGGTTCATGTTTCACATAGAACAACAGAGCAGCAGGGCATATCCCCATGAAATCTTTACTAGTCATCAATCAAAAAAGCCACGCAAGGGCTTGCTTCTTAAAAAGCCTCGCCACAGCGTCACAATTAAAATAAAACACATCATATCAAGTGCAACGGAAAACAACCTAAAAGTAATCAATCAATCATTCCCAAGCACCAAGACAAGCAGCTCACCAGAGCCACTCCACCAGATTTTGATTTGCTAAAAGCATCCAACGTACAATTCGGTAAAATTTCAACCCGGACGGCAACAGTATATATATATATATATATATATATATATATGTTGGGTGACTTGAGTGCAAACTATCAACAGTATCTTGAAAGTTAAAAAGTGTTAAACTCCAGTAAAGCAACTAAATCTAAAGGGCCCAATTATTAGATGAAGTGAAGAAGGGAAAACAGAAAAGAAATTTTCGTACTTGATGAAGTATTCGGAGACAGAACCAGAAACAATCCTCCCGAAGAAACCCCATATGCTTGTCAGAGAGACGAAAATCGAAACGTCGACGTATCCAAGTGCAAGACCAATCTGACCCATATTGTTCATGACAGCCAAGCCTGTGCCTACCCCACAAAGAAACGACGCAAACAAAATCCAGAAATCAAGGGTGCAAAACGCTTCGAGAATGGTGTGGTCCTCTCCGATCACCGGCTTCCTCCTCATCTCCGACACTTTCTCCGCTGGCGGCGGGTCTGTCACCACTACATCCGTCGCAGCCTCGTCTTCCGACACCGACTTCCGCTGAATTTCCTCCCCAGTTTCTTGACCCAACAGCGGTTCGTGAATATTTTGATGGCCTTCAACGTCTGCCTTTTCATTGAACCGGTTCAACTTCCAACTTTTTATAAAGATATAGACCGGAGCCGCCAATGGAAAAGCCAAAAGGACAAGCAAAATAACGGAAAAGGCTAGTGAAAATCCCTCGCTAGGACTCGGGATAAAATCGTAAGCTAACAAATAAACCGCGACAATCACAGCGACGGCATTGAAGAAGGTGAAATATTTGGACTCTTCTTTCTCTTCAGCGGCGGTGGCGTCGGGCGGGATTTCGCGGAGAAAGAAGACGGCGGTGAGGCAGACAGCAAAGGGAATGACTGCAAGCATAAAGAGAAAAGTAGCGGCGTCGGAGGAGAAGAGGGCGATGCAGAGGTCCGTGAATATGGCTGTGCTTAGACCCACGTAGCCCTTCAATATTCCGGAGACCGGGCCGCGGTTACGGCGGAAGTTGCGAATACAAGTCACCAGTACCGCTGTGTTCATCCATGTCGTACTGTTCCCTCCAAGACACAGAAATATGCACATCTGTACATCCAAATTAAATCAGGCGGGACAATTTAAAAAGGATTTGCGTTAAAGAATCAAAATCTTGAAAAATAAATTTCAAGATTGCACCTTTCGATGATTCTTGATGCTAAATTTACCTGCCAGTAAGAGAGAGGCTGGATTCTCCTACTAACAACAAGCCATTGCACGCCATAACCAATGAACCCTTCGATTGAACCTATAAGAAGGATAGCAGGAGTGGGCAAGCGATCAGAGGCAAGGCCGGCAAGGATCCCAAAAGCCTTGCCAACATCTTTGGCCACCGAAAGATTGTTAAGTTGAAGTTGGGTCAAGCTCATAAGCGTCTTGAGAGCATCAGAATAGTTGGAGAATGTGTAGTTGTTGCCTGAAATCGCTTGGACCCAAACGGCGGTGACAAAGCCAAGCCATTTCACGGTGGTAAAGGATGTTGAAGATGAACGAGGAATGCTCATCGATTTATTATTATTATTTGTATTTTTATTATTTAGATTATCCAGCAGCTTTGGACTAAACCTGGTGAAGTACTTATTGTTTAGCATTGGAGAAGGAGGAACTACACGCTTATATAGAGGAGAAAGTTGAAACTTCGGTTTTTTATTTTATTTTATTTTTATTTTCAAAATTTTTAACTTATTTTTATGAATAAAATTATACATTATTTTTATGTAAAAATAATTTTTAATTTATTTTTATAATTTATTTTTATATGATAAATTCTTTATTTAAAATTTTATTTTTATATTATAATTATTAATTAAAAATATTATTAATATTTTATTATGTAATTTTAGTTAATATTATTATTATATTAATTAATATTTTATATTTTAAAAAATATTTAATAAAATAAAATAAAATAATAATTTTTAATTAATATTACTTAAAAATTAATTTAAAATTATTTTAATGTTAATAAATAATTTTTAATTTATTTTTTTTAATTACACTGCAAGTCGACGGATTTTTTTTTAGAATTTAGTAATTGGGTTATGACACGTAACCTCAATATTTAGAGGTACGGATCGTAGCTAGGAATTTATGTACGAGCAAAGCAACACGTCATTTATTTTTGTTCACAAAGAAAAATCAAAAAGTCTGTCCTTATCTTTCTTGCAAATGGCAATCTAGTCAAAAGGGAATAGAGGCCGAAACCCAAGCCAACTTGCAAAATTGCGAGAAAAAAAAAAAAAAAAATATATATATATATATATATATATATATATATATATATATATATATATAATAAATTTTAATAAAATAAAAATTATATTATATATATAATATTTTTTATTTAATATATTAATATTTTTATATATCATAAATTATATTATTTATAATATTAAAAAATATTTTTATATAAGATAATTTACACAACATAACTCTAAAATCTAAAAAAAAAAATTAATAATTAATTTTTAACTTATAAATAAATAAATTTATAAATATATGTAAAATAAATATTTATTTATTATAAAAATTAATTAAATTTTTTATTTTTATTATGTATAATAATTAATTAATAATTATATTAAATTAATATTATTTTTTATTTTTAAAATTTTTAAAATAAATTTAATTATTAATGTGAATAATTATTATATCTGATATTATATTAAAAATTTTATATTTATCATATTAATGATATTTTATATTAATATTTTAAAATATAATAAAATTTTTATTTTTATTAATACATTAGACTCAATATTATTTAAATAAATAAAATTTATTTTATGTATTTCAATAATAAAGTTATTCTATTAAAAATCTTTTTCACGCATTGAAAAAAATCGAAGGACGTGGAATTCAAAGACACCATAACAAGATGCACCTAGACCATTCGTTGTAAGACAAAAATCGAGTGATCACAATGATTAATGCTCGCATATGAATTTATGATGGCAAAGATTTTAAGTTGACCTGCTTTTAGGTTTTCTGCCGCCCTTATCTTTCTTGCAATTTAGTCAAAAGTAATAGAAGCCAAAACCCAAGTAGCCAAAAACACAAAAGTAATTAAATTTTAATAAATATAAATAATTTTATATTATATATAAAATATTTTATTTGATATTAATATTTTTTATATAATATAAATTATATATAATATAAAAAAAATTTTGTACAATATAATTGATATATTAGAATTATACAATTAAATAAAAATATTATATAATTAATTTTTAATTTATTTAATTTTTAATTTATAAATAAACAGATATATTATAAATATACATAAAATAAATATTTATTCATTATAGTGATTAGTTAAATTTAACATATTTTTTAAGCATAATAATCAATTAATGATTATGATAAAATTTATGTGTGTTTTTGGTCCATTTCACGCAATTTTTTTTTTTTAAATGAATTTAGCTGTTATTGTTAACTCCTTTGAAGGTGAAGCCTTTTTGAAGGCAAGCCATGGTATCTGACATTACATTAAAAATTTATATTTATCACGTTGATGAGAATTTATACTGATATTTTATAATATAATAAAATTTATATTTTCATTAATGTTGGACACAAAAGATGATGACGTCACTTAAAATAGACTTCACGCACCTAAGCAGACAGCGTCTCTATTTTTGGTAAGTTTATGTAATCAGGCTTTTTTCGTTGAAAATTCTTTTCACATATACTTGAATTATTTATTATAGAGACAAAAATGGTACAATGATAATTAATTATAATTAATAATTTCAATTGTGTCACATTTATAATATTCATGAACCTCGTGTTTTCCGAACAACTTCTCGGTACATCGATTCCTTGGACTTACAGTCATAATTTCATTCGCCCTTCTTTCGATCTCTCTCTCTCTCTCTCTGTAGAAATTGATTTAGTAGCCTTACTCAACCCTTGCCTTTACGCTTCCCTCTTATCCACTCCTTGTCCCAGCGTCTTTCCTTTCTTATTACGTCTATGGCCAAGTATGTTCACTTTTCAGCTGGTAATGTTCTCTCCTCCTTGTTAGACTTTTATGAGTGATGCTTGCATTTGAATTTATGATGGTGAAGGTTTTCAGTTGGCCTGCTGCTTTATGCAATCCGATGGCAGGCTTATAGGGTTAAATTTTTATGCCAGAAATTCTGGGCAACCGTCTTTTTCTGGTTAAGTCAAACAATGAAACCACGGATTTCTTTCGTTTCCTGAGTTGCTATGCAGCAGTTTTGGGGAGACTGATCTTTGGAATTCAAATTTAGGGTGAATAATTAATGTTCCAAAATGCAAGTTGTATGAGGAAAACAAGAATCATGTGTTTTATTATGAACAACTTGAGCAAGAACCGTTTTGGACTTTGGATGAAAAGAGAGAGCATTAAGCTTTGAAACAGAGGCTGTGATCCGATAAAATATTTCAAGCGATGGCATTGCATGCACATGGATCACAGTAAGCTCTTGTCCGTCTTCAGATTCGAGGTGGCAAGCGTTAGGATGTCTTTGTACAATGTTTCTTAAGTTTCACGTTCGGAAGTTGAAACAAAAAGTGGGTGCCCCTGTCCCATATTCCCCTATCAATCTGTTCTATCATCTTCACATAATCAATTTTCCTTTTTTTTAAAAAAAAAAAATTTCTTTTGGTACATCGGAAATGGTAATTGCTAGCTTTTTGGCCCTTCTAATGCAAAAGGGTTTGCTAGGCATCTTAATTAGTATCACTATCTCCCAAAAAAAAGAGTTGAAAAAGTAGCCGATAAAAAACATATTTCATATATAACAAGATCCGTAGGAGCATTCAACTATGAGAACAATGACAACTAATAAGACCTTGGGCTTATATATAATATATATTTTCTTATATTGTGATTATGAGAGTATGAAATAGAGCAAGTTGCTTACTAGGTTCTTTCCGGGTAATAAAGAAGCTGTGTATCAAATGAGTAGATGAGAATATAAAATAATGCAATTTGATTGCTGGACCAGGGAAATCAAAGCGGCGCACGCAAGCGAGATTGATAAGTCACGTTCCTTATAGAGATACAGCACAATTCGGACAGGAAATAAGGGAAGAAGATTAAGAACGAAAAGAAGGACAACAACACATTTACTTCTTTGCTAGGACCTAAGATCTTGTACCATCACTTGAACCTTATCCAGAATACTTGGTTAAAAAATTGATATTTCATAAAAGAAGAAAAAAATAATTGAAGGTTGCATTTACAGTCTTTCCGCCGGCAAGCTTCAATAATTGAAATTAAAGTTAGCATTGAGGTATACTTCTGCAATTGGGACGAGACAGATCATGTGATCGCTCAGACGTAGGGTTTTTAGAAGAAGAATTGCAAACGAGACTGTTAACAAGGACAAGACACAGCCAGGCCAGTTGGCACATTTGATAGCTTAACTCGTCAATCAATTATCGCTTTGTATTCTCCTTCAAGCACTTGTCCTTATAAGACAAGACGAAAGCCCCGGTATGGGATCACCGGGTCCTGTCACCTGTAGACATAATTCGTGGCTGGCAGGGAGGGCCCCAATGCTTAATCAATTAAATATTGAAGGGTTTTTTCTCCCCTCAAAGAGTGTGCGCAAATCTAATAGGACAGGTAACGTATCAATTCTGAAAGGACTGAATCACATGTGATCGCCAATGGAGCAATATTTAAAAAAATTGACAATTGACTATCCATCGCGCTTATCAGAGGACAATTCGAGCAAGGTTCGAATATTTGGGACGCAGCTGTGGCGTGCAGCCTGTCCTAATAAGCATAAGAGAAGCTCTTTGTCCTATTCGCATTTATACCGGGAAAATCACATGGCGTTCTAATTTCCGGCTCAAACAGAAAATCAAATGCCGTTCTTGATCATAACTTAATGCGATACTTTTGTTTCTTTAGCACAGTCAAAATAAAAGGTTGATTTGATTATAGTACTCGGAATGATTCTTCACACATGCTCTCCTTTCCAAGTAAACTTTTTTAGCATGTCTCATAACTCATTTGGCCGACAACACGTGCCCATTTTGCTTGTTCGTAATTAATGTGAGTTGAAAGGGTGATACCATTTGGGGTCTGAAAATCTAAAAAGAAAATTTTGAATAGACAAATAAATATAAAATTTTATATTACGCCGTTATATATTTTCATGAAACTGATCTATAATGAGAAATTATAAAATATAATACAAAATTATTTTGTACTAATTTGAATTTAGTAAATTTTGAGTATTATTCATGTTTTATATATATACTGTGGTATGCGAAAGTGATATGTCCGAACCCAGTTTTACTGTAAGTAGGGACTTTAAAAGTGGGTCCTCCACGGGCGCGGGGCCAAATGTCTTGGACGGTTCCAAACTATTTGTACACATGTACGAACCCAGTTTCACTGTAAGTGGGGACTTCAAAAGTTGGCCCTCCTCCACGGGTGCGGGCCAAACGTCTTGGACGGTTCCAACTTATTGACACTAACTTGCATCCAAACAATGCCCCGGAACAGCAGATCCGACACAGCTGTTAATGCCGACGTCACACACAGCTGACAAACCAACACAACGATACCGAGTTAGTAAGTCTCAGATAAAACCAAGGACTCGTTGGTAGACGATATTTATGCAAATTTAACATTCAAATTTAATTGGTGGTTCTTAATTTACAAATTAGATTGGTTCGCTTGTTTTCATGCTAGGTTACATAATCCGAGATCAAATTTTAATTAATTATGAATTATTAACTTAACTGCTTAGTTGATATTGACATTTTCACACAATAATCACACGTGTGAAAGACTTTCATAAAAAAAAAAAGTCACCTCTCGGTATATATTTGTTTATAATTTGTGCAATAACTTTTTTTTTTAGTTTAATTAATCATTAATCAGATTTAAATTCAAATTTTTAAACTTTATTACTGAATTAAAATTTGTTGAGGGTGCAATAAATTTTTCTACTACAACGCTAGCTATCAAATCTTTTCTAAGATATTTTTCTCGACAATCAAATCTAAAATTTGGACCACCGGGTCAATACTTTCATGGGTCGGTGGCCAGGCCTTTCGAGAATGAATGGAACCTCCTTGATTACTAGAGATTCGACCGCGATTTTTTCTTTTTGTTTTTTTTTCTTGGGAACAAAGCAGAAAGCAGAAAAAAGATAAAAATATCACTACACGAGTCTAGCACAAAAATGATCATCTCTATCCATGGCCCACAAAGGCAAGATGGCCTAGGTAGAAGAGTCCACTTGCGGCCCCTTTTCAAAATATCTTCTCTGCTTTTTTTTTTTTCAAAGGCTATTTATCCCTCTTATAGTTGTGGCTCAGAGTTTCCAAGATTTAGATGTATCCTCTAACATTTTTTTTTTTTTTTTTTTTTTTTGATAAATTTGGGAGAAAAATGTGCGTTCGTTCAGCAATTCATTGGATTGTATTTGTACTTTCAGTAAAAAGGCCCAGTTCCTACTCTCCGCCTTCCTTGACCGAAGGGGTAAAAAAACTGAACTCGCCTTTCTGCGTAGGATATTATATATCGCCTTTTTATTTGAATTACTATTTTTCCTTCATATATATTAATTAACGAATAAAGATAAAAAAAAAATTAGAAATTCTCAGCCATAAAAGAGTCATAGACTCTTATCTTATTCTTAAAAAATAAAAAAAAATAAAAAGGGCTATTAGGGAGCATATGGCTTTTCCATAGTAGAAAATTTTGATTTCCATAATGGTCCCCCCCCCTTTAATTAATATCTTCAGTGGACCGACACATAAACCCCACCATTTCCATTTCATTGGCTTGCAATTAAATTGTTCCGTGACAAATGACGGTAAAAAAAAAAAATCCATTTTTGCTTCGTGGGGCCGCCGCGTTTCGCTCTTCGCAGGATGAAACAAAAAAAAAAAAATCACCGCCACTCGATTCCTTCTGCCAAAAGATCAGCAACAGAAAAACGTCCTTTTAGGCGGAATAGTTGACTACACAAGCCTCAGTTATTTATTCATCTTTTTGTTTTTTTTTTTTTAACAATAGAAGCCTCAGTTACAGTACGAGAAAATATCATGCTCATTCGTCGGGCCACTTCAAATGTGGATCAAAGCTCACGATTTGTTCAAAATTTTATGTTTCCCGTCCTTATGTTCAGGCATGCGTCAAGATGCAAGATCGTTGATTATGCGGAGAAAAAAAAATCTCTTGCAAATTGCCGCTTGGAGCCTTCGATACGGTTAAGGCTTTAATAAAGCCAGGATATCGATTCAAAAGAATCAAAACAGTGTCACCGACAAGGTCACTGCTCTTCGGTTTACATTTGGGGACACATTGTTTTGTCCGTTAAAAACATCGTGGGAGACTTCGGTTCAATGCCAGTAGCCAATTCTCCTCAATACAGGCCCGTTCGTTGGCATGTAATGTAAGGCTCTTTAATTTTAGTTGAAGACTTTAAGGCTAGCCCAAAATACTTTTCGCTGGACTGAAGCCGTTTATAAGACATCCGAGATATATAAGTTTATTATATTTATTTTAAAATATTTTATTTATATTTTATTTAAATAAAAAAATAAATTTTAAATATATTTTTTTAAAAAATAAATAATAAATAAATAAATTTTAAAAATATTTTTATTGTATGAATTATATATATTTATATAAATTATTAATATAAAATAAATTAAATAAATGTTTAAAATTTTAATTTTATTAAAATATTAAAAAATATTATAAATTAATTATTAAATTTTTTAGACTTTAATAATATTGATATATTTATAGACAAAAAATAACAAAACTAAGAAAAAAAAAAGAGAGAGAAAAAAAAAAAAAAGTGGCCGGAGATTTGCTGACTAGGCGAGCAAGTTGATAAAATAGAAACCGTCCGTGCAATCAAAGGCGGAGCAGGAACTTACGGTGGAAAACGCAGAGAGGCAGTAGGGATTGCCCATTCGCCTGAGATACCCAAAACCAAAACCAGGTGGGATGAGGAAAGGAAGCATCTCCGGATTAATTTGACAACAACAAAGCCTCTAGTGTTAAAATAATAATAATAATAATAATAATCTTAATTTTTATAAAATTTTTAGTCTGTTATCAAAATTAAAATTTTAAATTTTTAATCTTTGAAATATTCACTGAGAGACATACAAATTTTTTATTATGTTTTTGTAATTTGTTATCAGATAATTAATTGATTATCTTAATTTTAAATAATGCCCATTAGCTATTCATTGAAAAACAAAATATTGATGAGAAGAGTGACAGCTTCAAAGAAGAAAAAGATTAAAAAATTTTAAAAAATGTTTAATAGACCTTCATCAATTACCATGTGTTCATAAATTTTAACAAATTTAAAATTTGAATAACACGTCGGTTACGTGACTGGTCAGAAGAATTACGAAAAAATGCGTAAAATAATCCTTATTAAAATAAAATATCAGTCCGCTGGCCTCCAAAAGCCGCCATCTCCACTCTGTGGACCGACCAACCCAACTCAGCAGAGGTGGCAGTCGACGTTCAACCAAAATATAAAATGATCTGCTGTGGATCAGCTGCATAGCCATTCAGTCCAGACTCCAGAACTCACACCCATCGTCTGTGTCTCTAATGGGCAGCAGTGAAGAGCCGAGCAAGCCCAATTCTCTGTACGACTCGTCGTCACCTTCCCAACCTCTCCTCTCCAAAACCTCCCTCTCCCCTCCTCCATCTCCGCTCCACGAAACAGCTTCGGCTGCCGTAGAACCGGATTCCGACCCGAACCAGTACCTCCAGATCTCGTATAATCACGGTCCCAGAGCTTGCAAGGACATCCCTTTTCTCATCCTCTTTGCTCTCTTTGTTCTTTGCACTTTCGGGTTCGGTATTTTCTGTATTTCCACAGAAACTCCAATTACACCAATCTAGCTTCCTATAAATACGACTCCAATACAACTTCCTGCGTTGAAGAATCGCTAACTGATGGGATCTTGAACACCCGGTTGCATAATCGCCTTTTGAGTTCTTTGGATTCTGGTTTCTCGAAGGCTTTGATATGGACCTTTGTAATTACGCTGATTTTGAGTGCCCCCATTTGCTTTCTCTTGCTTTTATTGCTCAAGCATTACACCAAACAGATTGTCTACATCTCGCTTCCTTTGTTTCTTCTCATGCCCATCTTTTTCAATGTCTACTGGTTCGTTGCCTGTACTGTTTCTTCTTCTTGTAGTAATGCATTTCCGTTGGGTTATCGGATTTTGGTGTTGGTTTTTGTGTTCTTGATCATTGGAATCATCGTGTGGATTATTGTGGTTAATTGGCATCGAATTGAGTTGACTGTGAAGATAATTGGGATTGCCTCTCATGCACTCTCGAAGAATTTGGGTTTGTTTGTAGCGTTGCCGTTGCTGACACTTGGTCTGGTGGTCTATTACGCGCCAATTATAGTGTTCCTGGTGTTTGCGAGATTCAATGGGAAAATT
Source organism: Rhizophora mangle (assembly GCA_037832345.1). Taxonomy (NCBI): domain Eukaryota; kingdom Viridiplantae; phylum Streptophyta; class Magnoliopsida; order Malpighiales; family Rhizophoraceae; genus Rhizophora; species Rhizophora mangle. The sequence continues at coordinate 323,527 of JBAPLJ010001225.1, forward strand.
TTACCTAAAGAATCGAGTGGAGTGTATACTTGTGTTTGGAAGCAGGATAGGTGGGTGCCTGCGTACTACACGTTGGCAATTCTTACGATGTTGTGGTCGTTGACTGCAATGATTGAGGCTCGAGTTTACGTGATCAGTGGGACTATTGCTCAGTGGTACTTCGCAAAGGAGGATGCTGGCCATAGACGGAGTATAAGGAGTTCTTTGAGGTAATTTTCAACTTGTACCTCTTTCTTTGGCATGAAGAATGTCCAGAACATCCTGTTGATAAGTTGTTCTGGTTCCTATGTTTGATAGTTAGGCTTTCATCCAAAACAAATGGATGTTTTGGGGCATTTTCACCCGTTACAGTTTATTGTACACCTATCTTATTTTCTCGCAGCACCATTGGCTGCAGGATATGCTACTGTGGTACATTGAGAGACAGTTGACGTACAGTAAAGTAATTTGTGCTAGCCAAATAGATTTCCTTGCTGATTGAACATTTGTGTTAATGCAACTGCTTCGAACAAATTGCATGTGTGGACATTTCTTGTCTAAGATGGTTAATTCTTTATTTAATTGCAATCAAGCTAATACATTAGTAGGGACATCAAAATTTGTATAGAGGATATGAATTACACTGAAGTGGGGTCTCTAAGAATCACTGCCCCCGTTGCTCCAATGCTATTATGTTTGGATGTGTCAGTGTCCTTTGAGGGTTTGGTCTTAGAAATATTGAGACTGTTTGTGTTGGGACAAAATAAATGTTTTTGCACATGAATATCCATGGTAGTTGGAAGTTGGGAGAGAGTTCTGCAACTGCCTTTGCTTTGTAGGTATTTTACATGTTAAATTTGGGCACTCGTGCTAGCCCCCTGGTGAAGAAATACTTGGATTGTCTGCTTAGATGGGTGCCTATGTTTGGAGCTTTCCCCTGAACCTGAAACTGTAGGCACACAGTAATATTCTTTGCTTAATACGTAAGAAGCTTCTGATGAGTGGTCTAATTTCATGCTTTTGGGCCAGTACATACCCCTCTATCTCTATTGACTGTTAGTAGCCTTATTTGTCTACACAACGCTGTGTGCCTTTACATGTTTTACACATTTATCATCTCCAATTTGTGTATACCTAGGCATCCTTACTAACATGATTGGAAAGAAGTTGCTTCTTAGGGAAGTGCAATTGTGATTGTCATGATATTCTCGCTTTTTTTATATGTGTGCTCTTAAATTTGCAGACATGCTTTTGGTCCCTCCTCTGGCACCATATGTCTATCTGGACTACTTATTTGTGCTGTTCGTGTGGTGCGTGCTGCTGTTGATAGCGCAAGACAGGAAGATATCCCTGGCATGGTGAACCTTGTATTGCGATGTTGTGTTAATGCATTACTGTCGGCTGTAGATTTTCTTAACAAGTTTACCATCAACTTTGCTGCAATAACTGGCGAAGCCTACTGCTCCTCTGCAAGGATGACATATGAACTTCTAATGAGGAATCTTCTATCTGCTGTTTTTGTGGAGACTGTGTCTACTCGTTTGTTGGCTGGCATTGTATTTGTTCTTTCAGCAATATATGCTATTGTGGTAAGTAGTTTTGCAAATGGTAGTTCACTTCCCTTCTGGTGAGCATACTTATGCTTATGGAAATCTTCCTACTTCCACCTTTATACAACAGGTCTGTGCTATCTTGGAGGGTGTGAGCCATCTTGGGGTGGATTCATATTTTGTAGCTGCTCTTTCATGGGTGCTACTGATTTTAGTGTTGGGCTTTTTCGTCCATGTGCTGGACAATGTTATTGACACCGTGTATGTGTGCTATGCCATAGATAGGGATAGAGGAGAGGTTCATAAGCCAGAGGTTCATGATGTTTATGTACATCTACCCATCAGCAGAAGTCAAAGATCATCTATTGCTCCTAGGACTCCTGTGGTATGATACCGTTCCTTGACTTATCACTGTTGTTGTTGGGTCTGCTATTTGTTCTCTCTACCAAAATTGAGACTGCCAATTGGCAGATTGTGTGTATGTCAAAACCGTACATTAGAGCATTGTAGAATCTTGTGACATGCAATAGAAAGCTTGATATTCTGACAACTTGGCAAGTTTAAGGCTGCATACAATTGCAACGCGAAGCAGCTTCTGCTAAAGCTGCCGGCCAAAATCTATACATGATTTGGTTATTGCAGCAAGTTTAACAATTAAAGCTCTGGTATACGTTTCTATTATCTCTTCTTGTTGAGCATATGAATCCAAGAACTCAAGACTCTTAATAACTTTGAATTTAAACAAGATTGGATTGGGGTTTTTTATTTTTTATTGTTTTTTTTTTTATTGTCCTTTTTGGTTATACGAGAAAGGAAATAAAAAGCCTGAATTCGGATCTTTCCTGGCATAATAGTTAAATGGGATTTATTTTTCTGTTAAGACTGATAGGCATTCATATTCTTTGTCCTCTTCCTTTTAACAAATTAATTTTGTGATAAAGCTTATTCCTTCACCATTACACAATACTTGGTAGACCCTTCTGTCTCTAATATAACGGAAATTTATGGCTGTGACATGAGAGTCTGGAAAGCAACTACAAAAGCTTGAACAAATCCAACTATCCGAGGGAGGAGGCAGGGCCAAGGACTGATTCTTTAACGAGGCCCACTCTGCATGCTAGGTTCAGGATGCGTCAGGCCCAGACAATTAATTAAGAAGAAGCTAAAGAAAAATAACCAAAAAAAAAAAAGGACTTTTGTTTCGCTTTTCCCTTGCACATTCTGCAAGAAAAGGAGAGAGAGAGAGTAAAAAGTTAACTGACCCAAAGTCGCCAAAATCAAAGTTAAAATAAAAGCAGCACAATTGTCAAGCAAGGGGCAACGAAATTTTAAGCCTTTTTCTTGGGGATCTTTCTTCTCGGCTACGTCAATTACTCGCTCGACCGCAATCAGCCATGGTTCTCGAGGTCAGTAATCAAGAACACGGGTTTTTTTTTTTTTTTTTGCTCTCTTTTTATCTCAAACTTGGTTCTCTTCTGTTTCTGAAATCTTGTCTATTTTATTGAATTAAATCGCCTTAAATTTGTGTCTATCAGGCGACAATGATCTGTATCGACAACTCCGAATGGATGCGACGGCGACTACTCTCCCTCTCGCCTGCAGGCCCAATCGGACGCCGTTAATCTCATCTGTGGTGCCAAAACACAAGTAATTTTATTGTTAATTGTTGAGTTTTCTGTACTAAGAGTTTGAGTGTTGTTTCGTTGCTCGTGAAATTAGGGTTTTAGATTTGAGTGTTGTTGGAGCAATCCACGGTTTTGCTATGGTTATCGATTCATGGTTTTCTTTTGTCGTTCTTCGGTCAATGGCAGTTGAATCCAGAAAATACAGTGGGGATTCTAACAATGGCGGGCAAACGAGTGCGTGTTTTAACCACTCCTACCAGCGATCTTGGAAAGATCTTAACTTGCATGCATGGTACGGCCTTTTTTTCTCCTTTTTTTTTTTTTTCTTTTTTCTTATTTATTTATTTATTATTATTTTTAAAATGTGTTTTAGAATTTGATAGAAAAGCTAAGCTATAGTTACTAGAGAGATATGAGAGAGTAGAGAGAATCATAACTAGAACTTGATGGCTTTTTTTTTATTTTTTTGAACTTATCACCTAGACTGAGGAATTATGTGATTTGCACAGAATGTTAAGCTTGACTGGCGTTGTGACTTCAGCTTTTAATGAGCTAATGTTATATGTTGTGTGGTTAAGGAATCTCACATTGGAGTTAAGAGAGAAAAGTAACATGAGTGGAAAGAACCAGAAATCCAAAGATTTAAGATTTTGGGTTTAGATATAGTGTCCACCAGGAGGATGCATGAAGAAAACATGGTTACTAGTTACCAATATCTGTCACTCTATTTTAATAGGTCTTGAAATGGGAGGTGAGATGAACCTAGCGGCAGGAATCCAAGTTGCTCAACTAGCTCTTAAGCATCGCCAAAACAAGCATCAGCAGCAAAGAATAATTGTTTTTGCTGGAAGGTATATGCTGGTTGATATGTGCATTTTTGTTATTATCATCATTTGGATTTTTCTTACCAGCTGAATTTTTCTAGTCCTGTCAAGTATGAAAAGAAGGCACTAGAGATGATAGGGAAGAAACTGAAAAAGAACAGTGTGGCTCTTGATATTGTGAATTTTGGTGAAGATGAAGAAGGGAAGCCAGAAAAATTGGAAGCTCTCCTTGCTGCTGTTAATAATAATGAAAGCAGCCATGTCATCCACATTCCTCCTGGTCCAAATGCTCTCTCTGATGTTCTGATCAGGTCTGAGATTCGATCTTGTTTTATACATATGGCTCAGGTTATAATTAGCATTTAATTTGATGATTATTCCTTCAGAAAATTGATTTGGACTCTCCTGTTTAAATTTTGTTGTCTCATGATTTGCCAAAGAACTGGAATATTGTAAGTGCCAAATTTGACTAAGAAAAAGGCAATGGTCATAAAATACTTTTATTTCATTACCAGCTTAAGTACTGAACAAGCAATTGAATAGCATCTCTCATTTCTTTTAGCTGAATCACATATTTGATAAGACTGGATTAATATATAAAGTCTGTAAGTTGTATAATGTTGATGATTTGTGTTGACTTTTTAATATATTATGATATGATTAAATATTTCTCTTGCAGCACGCCTGTATTCGTGGGGGATGGTGGAAATGGTTTTGCGGCAGCTGCATCCACGGCAGCAGGAGGAGGAGTTGACTTTGATTTTGGCGTAGACCCTAATATAGATCCTGAGTTGGCCATTGCCTTGAGAGTCTCTCTGGAAGATGAGAGGGCAAGGCAAGAAGCTGCAGCCAAAAGGGCAGCTGAGGCATCTGCTAGACGTGAAAAAGGAGAGGAACCATTATCCAGTTCACCAGATGCCAATACGGTTGACGGTGACAAAGTTAGGGCTGCTGGAACTACTGAGGATGCTGCTGAACCAATGGTGATCTTGTCCTACTAGTATTTTTATAAATGGGATTGTCATGTGTGTAAAGATGCTTAGTGATTGATGTTGCTGATGCTTAATAGAAATTTTTCTGGTCTGCTCCCATTCTTCGTTCTAGTTTGGAACATGCTTTGACAACTAATGTGGTGACAGGATGAAGCAATGGGGAACCCTGCATCTGATCCCTCTGTGCATGATGTGGGTATGTCAGATGCAATGAATGAGGATCCAGAACTGTTAGTTGGTATGTTTTGTTCCATTTTTTTAGAGAGGGCTACTTCTCCATGATCTTCCAGCTGAAGGCTCAGTGCCTTGGCCTGAATCAATGCCAAATTGATACTTCAACTCGAGTGAGCTGGCCAGTTTGTTTGCCATGCTTAAGGAGTCAATACATTTATGATTTTCCGTTATTTGTTTGGTATTAATTAGTGAACCTTGTCTTGTCTGATCTATTATCTGCATTGGCTGGATGCAGCTCTTCAGATGTCCATGCAGGAAGATACAAAGGGCTCATCAAGTCAGTTAGAAGCAAGCAAGGTGCTGGAGGATCAGTCATTCGTGTCATCTGTTCTTTCATCAGTATGTATCTTTAACCGGCAAGTCTTAACTCTTTGCTTGACTATCAGCACTTGTTCCTGTTCTGATTAATTTTTCTTCTCACAGCTTCCAGGAGTTGACCCTAATGATCCTTCAGTGAAAGATCTTCTTTCATCTTTGCAGCACCAGTCTGAGGTTTGTTGTTTGAACTCACGATATGGCACTTATGTTTGTCAATGTTCTCCCCGATATTTTGACAAGTGCTTGCTAAGTTTCTTGTTATGTCCAGTCTGAGCAAAGCAAGGATCAAGATAAGTCTTCGAATGATGATAAGTGAAGATGGGCTTTGACACTGCTTGTGAAATCTTTGTGGCGAATGCTTGTATATCAGCAACATGCTTCTGCCTTTTTGTAAGGACAGTGCTGTAACTTCTGTGGAATATGGCGATTGATAAAAGAGGAGAATCGGTACATTTTATGATTTCAACAGACTATCAATAACAGGAACGTGACTTTTGCCTCTCTCGCTGGTAATCTGGATGGCCTTGCATGGGATAATTTTTCCCTTCGTTGTTTGGTTAGCTGTCATGTTAGATTCAAATTGAATCATCAAATTTATTCAAGCTACAGAAAATGTGGCTTTTATTATTGTAGGAACTTAGCAATTTGGTGTGTTGTTGAAAGACCATTGGCAACAAGTCCTGTGCAACAATTGTCACAATGACATTTGAGTCTCATTCAGAGCCAATTGATTGGAAAAGAAAAGAAAAAAAAAAGGCAAGAATGGGTGTACCCAAATGGTCTTGCCAATCACGCGTCCCTCATGTTAACAGGATTGACCGTCATATTCTTAAACGGGAAGCCCAGATAATTCACTCCAGGTGCAAGGCGTGTATCCCTCAACGCCTACGGGGGGTTAACAACGAGCCAGGAACAAACAGAGGGACGCGTGGGGTCGAAAAGCAGGCAATCATTTATTGACAACACCGTAAACTCCAAGCACAGTATGTGACGACTACACGCTATGATTCTAGGGACGAGTAAGTTATGGACAACGATTGTGGGCCTAACAATGGGTTTTAATTTCCACGGCAGAAGGCCACCAGCATGAGGGACATGTCTCCTGTTGCACGTCTACTCCTTTCCTTTTCTTGCGGTTTTGCTGGATCCTAGTGTTTGTAGTCTCTCTCTCTGTCTCAATGAGGTAAATTTATTCGACTTTATTGTTAAAAAAAAAAAAAATGATTACTAGATTCAACATTATTTTACTGGTTGATATTTTAGCATATTGCACAATCATACCACACTTTGACCATTGCTAGACAAAGTTGTAGGAAAACGCAAAACTTGGGGATGCGAAATCTTGGAATCGCACAAATCCAAAAATTATAATAACAAATAATAGATAAATGATCATACAAATCGTAGCCCAAGTCGGCAAAAAGAACACGCACGGTTTTAAACAGTGATTGATCATTGGTGGTACATGCAATGGTTCATTTCCGCCAAGAAGCCTTTTCTTTTCTGTTTTTGTTCTTTTTTTTTTATTATTTTTTTTCCTTTTGTCAAAAATGAAAAAGGGGTTATGTAGATTATGTTAGATCTCGCCATGGACACACGTATTTAGAGATATCCTAGACGCAACCCTATGAATACGGAATTCTTAATTCCTGGTTTGTGTTAAACGAGACTGAAATTATTAAATTCTCAAAAGTGCCGTTGAATATTTTACTACTCGTCCAACCCAGCAAATTTGACACTCTTTTTGTACATGCAAAGCTTTTCGATCCTTTGAGCCGCTTTACTTTAACGCAAAGATTATATTGAGGGGCACAATATGGAGAGATGGGGGGTGCGGGTGTGCGATCTACAATGGGACCACCGTGTTGTCTACAGGTCATATGTACCACGAACGATTACGTGATTGTGCAAGAAATTGGCAGGTAAATGCCGCGCAGTGCACCTAGTTCATCGTGGCTGTGCCACCGTGACATTTCAACTTTTCTACCGGATCCAAGAGAAGAATAACAATTATTCTTCTATTCTTCATTCAACAAGAACGCCTATGGAACAGGAAGCCATGTCAAACGCCTCTGCTCCACGTAAAACCTTATATGGTTCACATCAACGTGGAATTGTACGCAAGCTAACTGTAATGCGACGTCGGGAAAGAATGATCAATTACAATGATAGAAGAACACAAATAAATGAACACGGATAAATATGGGTGTTCCAGCACTTAACCATAACTGTCAATTCTTTTTATAGATAATAATCAATAGTTATTAAGTAGCCTATACTCATTTATTCGTTTTCCTGTAATGGGATTCGAGCTACAAATGGTAACAAAGCGACTTCGAGGCAGCTCGAGTTAAAGTTGGTGGGCCATAAGGGAAATGCAGCCCATGGAATAGCATGCCATGAGGTGGAACCGCCGTTGTGACCCCAACTTCGAGAATGCTTGGGGACACGACTGTGGTATTAGTTGTAACGTTTGGTACCATGGTACGTCTCTTGGATAAGGACAGAAGACTGTCGGAAGGTCATAAAGATATGTAATAAGATTATCTAAATCATTTTCACTTAGTTACTAATTACACGAACTCAACTTTTTGGCTGACATTAACTCGCGTACAATCATGTTAGAAAAACAATATCTATACCTTCTAGTCCCTTAAAAAAAAAAAAATAACTTTAATAATTAATAACTTAATACTTTCAATAAAACAAGAACAATTCATCCGTTTTTCAAAATCCTATGCTCACACTCACACTTCTATACACAAGACACTAACGCAATATCGAGGCTTAGGTACTCTATTAATGAAGTTTGAGATTCCCCTTGTAAAATGACAGAAATACCCTTTCGATTCATAAATAAGTTTCCGGTCTTGTCATACAGGAATACAGCTGTTTTTTTTAATTAATAAATCACTAAATACAGAATTATTGTAAAGACATTATCTTAAAATTTTAAAAATAAATATGTAAATTATTTAATTAAAAAATTTTATATTAAAATAATAAATAAAATATAAATAATTTATAAATTTATTTTAAAAAAAATATAATATTAAAATTTTATAAAATATAATATCTGAAACTTGGCATATAAAATTATAAAATGGAATGTTTATATAAAATTATTAAAATTTTATAACATATCATCTCTAATTTTGGACTCTCACTTTTTTTTTTTTTTGTTCCCACACATTTAACACTGATTTAGTAAAAATAACCCTATTACCAATATTCAAATAACCTTGAACGGTAAAGCAAAGGCCATAATGAATAATCATCATTCCAAGTGGACAACAATCTCCGGACGAGGCTCAACCAAAGCGAGTAAAAGTTTGGAAATTTTAAATTTCAATTTGGTCAAAAAGATATTCACAAGCAGAAACTGCAGCATCCCAGAGACAAAAGAACCCCGAGGACCACCAAGATAAAGCATAATTTTATAATTTTTCTGAGCATATTGGAATTTAATGCATAATTTTTATATAGAAAAATAAATTCCTTATTATGGTTATGTACAGCAACCCTTTGATGGTGCCACGTCACATCAAGAATAAATTTCAAAATTAATAGCTAGAAAATCAAGACTTTAGGGTGTAACACGACATAAATGTGGTACAAAAGTGGATAAGGTCGTAAACTCAACGAATCCTCGATGGCAAATTGGGCAGTTCGGTGCCCAAAATGTCTTTAAAAAGTGCAAAAGGGCTACTTCAATTTTGTGTCTGCCAAACAACAATTACCCTTGCAGCTCAGCAACTAATCAACCATGGCTATGGCTTTCAAGATGGTGACAACAACTTCATTCTCTTTTTCTTACCCCTTTTTTCTTCTATTTGAGTTAATAATTTTTTGCTTAAGATGATGATCTGGTATGTGATGCGAACAGGCGACGACCGGCATGTGGGTGACTGATGAATGCAAGAATTCATTCATGGCGATGAAGTGGAAGAAGGTGCATAGGTACATAGTGTTCAAGATCGATGAGAAGTCCAGGTTGGTCACCGTCGACAAGGTGGGTGGCCCCGGCGAGAGCTATGATGATCTGGCTGCCTCCCTGCCGGGCGATGACTGCAGATATGCCGTGTTTGACTTCGATTTCGTCACTGTCGATAACTGCCGGAAGAGCAAGATCTTCTTCATCGCATGGTCCGCTCTTAACCTCTTCTTCCTTTTTGCTGTTGCCTTCGATTTTCTCTTGCACTACCATGGTTTGTTGGGAATTTACTGTTTGACCCTTTGGCGTCCGACTCGAATGGTGTCATTTTGTGGGCAAATTAAGGAAATCTGTCAATCCCCCGAGAAAAACTGTGGACGACACTTTACCCTTTCCAGTAGATTAATTAACGATTGGCCGATCATTTGTGACCGGCGGCGGTAATTGTTGGGATGGAGATTAGTCTTTCTGTGCTTATTTTTAGAACCCATTTGGAAAGTTATCAAATGATTCCGGCCAATCGACAAACCCATGAATCCCACAAATGGAATTGCGGTATATTTCTGGGAAAGCTGATAATTGTGAAGATTTATAAAACCCAGAATAGATTCGTCACATTTCTTGCTTTCTATATTCAGGACCACCCAGTTTGACCATTTTCACCTTAAAATATTTCATTCCTTATTGTTATATGATTGATCCTTCTTGCATTGTTTTAAGGTGATTGTTACATTATTCACCTTTTTTCAAAAAAAAAAAAATATATGACAAACAAATTATCTTTAATCACATTGTCTTTTTCTTATTTTAATTAAGATTTATATCAATTTTTAATTTGTGTTATTTATAAGTGAATTAAATTAAAAATTTTCTTATTTTAAACATGATCTATGATTAGTCGCCACGTCAAGATACTTTGATATATCACACGTACACACAGGAAGTTTATCACTTGAGAAGCATGGTATTATTAATACACAACGATTTGATTATGTCGTGGAGACAAAGAATGCATCTGGATCTGACCAGTCCGTAAATCTGATGTTTCGCTGATTAATTATCATTTTTTTGTTGGGATCAATTCGTGCAGGGCTCCAACGGCATCAAGAATCAGAGCAAAAATGCTATATGCAACATCCAAAGATGGACTTAGAAGAGTGCTGGAAGGTATCCACTACGAACTCCAAGCAACCGACCCGACGGAGATGGGCTTTGATATCATAAAGGATCGAGCCAAGTAAAATAGCGACTAGGAGTTATCTAAAACTGTGGGGTGAATGGCATCTTACTTTTTGATTAATAACTCCAACCAGATGTGCTTTTTCTTGGGTGTAACCTGCCTGCTATTTCCCTTTTTTCTGTTAGCTTTTTACCGCTAATGTAAGTTAATCCCTTTAATCTGTAATAATTATTATGTGTCCCGTATGTACTGATTTGACAACGACAGGCATCTTGGTGTAAAGGAAGCCGCTTTTAATTCCATTAACCCAGCCGGTGCTCCCCACGAGAGATTCAAGTTCACCGATTTTTATTTCTTAGGATTCTTTAATTCATTAGGACCGGTAGGTTTCGGACAAAGGCCGTTCGGGTCAACTGTTCCTCGTGTAGTAAATTGGAACACGGGTTCGATGCGTACGAACGTCAAATAAAATCACATTTGATGTGACAGGATAACTCAATTGTCCGCCCGGGCCGTGAGAATAATATTGACGGCTAAATTTAATGGTGCCAAACGAGTAAGGCAAAAAAGCCAGGAGAAGAGGGGAAAAAACAAAAAGGGATTAGAAAGTAGTAAAGATGAGAAAATATACTGATTTAACGATACAAAAAATTTATTTGTTATTATATTAAAAATCTTGAATTTTAGTTTTTTGTTTTTTTTTTTTTAAATATTCAATAAAATAAAATGTACGTTCTTTAACATTTGTTGTTTATGGGCCAACAGAACGCCCAAACAAACCAACAGTCGCTGTCTCATTGACTAAGTTTGAGCTTTCACAGCAGCCGATCTTTGCACCAAGCATGACAAAGAGATAAGGCCTCAGAATGACACGGGGCCACGACAACATTTGACCGGAACTCGGAGAAACAGAGAACTTGGCTTTCACTTGCGTAAATTTCATCGTTTGAGCCGTTGAGCATTGACGCGGAATCGAAGAATCAAATTTTGCCGAATTATTTGTGTAAGGAAAGGACAGCAACTCCTTGATTGCCTAATGCCTTCATCATGATTCATAGGTTGTAGTAATGGACAACTAATCTATTAAGTCAACGGAAAAAATTGTAGAATATATTTTTTATTTATAATTATATTCATTTTTTTTCTTCTATGTATTGTCGGTATTAATTTTTATTTATTATTTATTGGCATACATATAATACAAATTCTCCTTACTTTTAATTGAATGTTACAATGTAATTTTTTTTTAAAAAAAAAGCATTAAACCCAAAGTTGAAATTTGTGGATGATATCAATTAATAGTTTATATATTAATTTGCAACAATTACTACACTCGCAAAAAGTCGAAACAAAACTCAATAGCGCTCTGGCGTCTGACTTTCGCAGAGCATGGTTACTTTGCTTAGCTTTGTTTTTTACTTTTTACCTCTATGTGTAGCTGGTAATTAACACTGAAGATTTGGGGAATCCGCGATGTGGTACAAAGTTTTTTCACGTTGCTTGTTACTTCAATTACCCAAGCCAATCTATTATTGCAGGCAATGATACACGAGGAAACGAATGGCACTTTAAACTCGTTTCATGCAACTATAAGCTTCTTTTAATCATCATTTCTATTGATTGATGCCTCATCCAAGTCAACATCACCGATGAGCCAATGGACATGCCGAAGGAAGATGTTGTGTTCGAAGATCTTCCTCGAGTTCGGCCTCTTTCATGTTGGAATCTCATGTTTCTTAACTCTCCTCCAAGTGTTTTGTCTCTTAGGCCTCTTGCAGTGTTTTCGGGGCTGATAATGACCCCAAGGGCCGAGAGCTAGCGGACATTGCAAGCCCAGATAGTTGAGTCGGCCATTGTGATAGTTATTTAGGCTTCATTCGTTGCATTGAAGTGAAAAATCCGTGCATCGGCCCAAAAACTTAGATACCTTTCTATCTTGGAAACCCCATTTTTGCCAACACCCAGGTGGGATTGGAAACCAAGTGTAGAAGTGGGGCCTTTCTTCAACGAGATTTTACCTTCTTAATGCTGGTCAGGTTCTTGGCTTTGAGTGGGTGAGCAGGCATGTTCAGATATTTTATCAGCAAGATTGAATGGTTCTGTGCAAATGCTCGTATGGTACAAATGTATTCGTGACTGGTCACCTCATCTAACGGTCCAGAAATGTTCGCACTGTGTCGTTGAATTGTACGGAATTTTGTCCTTACCAACTTGTCTAGAAGCTTAGAGAGGTGTGCATTGGTGGCTGGCCTCATAGCTGGGAGCGATTGAGATTTCTGAGATTCTTATGAATCCTATCCATTAAATCTCTTCATCCAAGTCTCCTTCGTCTCATTGAATCCTTAGTCACAATTGTTGTGATCTGAACTAAGTGACCAGAGATTTCAACATTTTTTATGCAGCAATATGTTGTGTGAGGTAAGCTGACTATGAATACGTAGTTGAGAGTTGAGAGAGAGCAGCAAGAAAAGGCTTTCTTCCGTTGAAGTACCTGAGACTGTGCCAACATATATCTCCTTTGCATGTCTTCTGACGACCCACTAAAGGCTCCAGTCATGAGGATATCAGATGTTCTTGCATCCTGCTGGAGCTGGCTTTGGGCTACTAGGTTTTTGTTGCTCAAGTCATTACAACATATCGGCTTGCTCTCTTCCCTGGAAGGAAGCCTCTTTATTCTGGTCCTACTCGTTTTCTCTGCAGCACTTCTGTCACTTTTCTTACCCTCTCTATCACACAATTTTCTGTATTTTTGTGCTTCATCGAGGCAAGTGAGCCTGTGTGGATGAGATGAATGAGCTTAGCTGTATGGCTACAATTTTGGTCAAGCGGAGGCAACTTTAAATGATCAATGTTGAAAGACTAAAATTAGGCATCGGATCCTAAAGTGTGAATGCGAATGTTTTGGCCGGAAAGTCAGAAAAATTGGGCACAAGGCAAGAAGATTACGACCATCCATCCGCCTGTCATGATCCTTGCTGCTTTAATTGATCCTCTTTGCTTTTGGATGCCATAGCGGGTGTGTGTAAATTTGGATGTCAACATGAACCTTGCCCAATACAAATCTGTTTAGTTGTTTACCAGTCAAGAAAGCCTTTGATGGCTGCCCAAGAGAGTATACCTGTTTCTCCTCTTTAGTCTTGAAAAGATATGATATTCAACCACAATCAAATGGGATCCCATTTAGACAGCTGATCCCTGGACTCTTAATAAGCCCCCGTTTCTGCATGCTTAATCTCAACATTTCAGCATCCTCAAACCTGCCCATGGATGCATAGACATTTGAAAGGGCCACAACCTGGTCAGATTCTCCTGGTTCTCGCTCAAATAGCCTTTTTGTAGCAAATTCTGCCAGTTCTACACTACCATGAACTGCAAATCTGCTGAGGAAACACTTCCAAGCATTTGGACCCATGTCTTCAAAAGCTTTGCAATCAAATTCACTTAGATCAGTTAGACAGCCTGCCTGCACAAGCAGGTCAATAACACACCTGTAATGCTCTTGGCTTGGATATATTTTATCTTTGACCATCTGATTAAAAATCCTCAAGCCATCATTTATCAACCCCGAATGACTGCAAGCACTCAAAATGCATAAGTAGGTCACAATATCAGGATTATCCCCGCCTTTCCTCATCTCATTGTAGAGCACAAGAGCAGTTTCTCCATGGCCATTGATCCCATACCCATTGATGATTGCATTCCAAGAGATCACATTTCGAAGGGAGCCCATCTCCCTAAAAACAATATGGGCAAGGTCCACATTCCCACAATTTGAGTATGCAGATATGAGACTATTTAAAACTGAATTGTACTGGGAAAAACCTGCTTCAAGAGCATAACAATGGAGCTGTTGACAGAGCTCTAAAGAAGCAAGCTCTCCACAAGCTGTTAAAGCACTGGACAACATTATTGAATCAAACAAATAGCCTTCTCGTCTTGTTTTAATAACAACATTTAAAGCCTCTCTTGGAAAGCCATTCTGTAAAAATCCTGAAATCATTGCTGTCCACGAGACTAATGTCGTTGCACTTAATTGATCAAACACAGCTACTGAAGAACCCAAATCACTGCATTTTGAATACATTGTGATGATGGAGTTTGCAAGTGAAAGCTCTGGCACAAATCCGCAAACAATTGCCCGAGCATGGATTTGTCTTCCCCTCTTCAAATCTCCCAGAATAGCACAAGCTGAAATGAGATGCAAGAGAGCTACCGTATCATTACTGACCCCAGCATCTCTCATCCTGCAAAACAGCTTCAGAGCCTCAGGGGCATCTCCAAGTTCAATCAGTAAACCCATCACTGTTGTCCAACTGATAACATCTTTATAGTCCATGTGATCAAAAACTTTAGTAGCGGCTCTCAAATCCATCAAACTTGAATACATGTGGAGAACTGCATTACTAACAGATATATCTGAGACAAGATCAAGTTTAACAATCAAGCCATGAATAGATTCACAAAGAATCCTTATTTCTAAAGAAATGCAAGCTCTGATAAGAGTCAATATAGTAGCTACATTAGGTGACAAACCACCTCTCCTGAATTTCTCAGAAAGCAAAACAGCCTCTTCACAGAAACCACTGTTTGCAAGCCCCGCAACCATGGCATTGCAAGCAACCAGACTTGGCTTCTCAATTTCTCTGAATACTTGAAACGAATAGAACACATTTCCACATTTGGCATATGCGTCTAACAGCGCAGTACAGACGATTAAGTCAGACTCTAACCCACTCCTAACAATAAATCCATGGACAGACTTTGCCAGCTTAATGTTCCGCATGGCTACACTACTAACGAGAACTCCAACCACAGTGAACGAATTGGGAAATAAACCCGAATTGCGCATCTGGGAAAACAAGTTGAAGGATTTGGTGAAACCCATTAATGGCATAGCCATGAATGGCAATGGACCATAGAACCGTGTTTCTGTGAGGCATTCTATCGAACAGCTTCTCCGCCTCAACAATTCTACCGACCTTGAAGTAGTGGCTCAATAATTTTGAGGAGCAATATGCGTCAGCAGCTGTAAAGGGACCCTGAGATGAGGTACAGAAGTTGAGGTGCATAAGAAGAGAACATGAATTTCTCAGAATTTTCATGGAAATCATAGAGTACCGTTGATCTTGTCACCAAAATAAAGCTTTTTTTTTCCTTTTTTCACTTGCATTGCGCCAATATCTGGGCCTATGGTTAAAACAAGAAGTTAATAAAAGGGCTTCAATCTGTTTAGATGGGCTTCTGAAATCACTTTCAATGATGCTCCAGCCCGACAACCTATTTATTGTCAAGTTCCTTTTCTTTTTCAGCAAGAGTCCAACGCTCGCGCCTGTCGGTATCCACTTACCCGCCGCGCCGTGCCCAATAATGGCCGCATTAATTGTTACATTACAGCTGTCTTGTCTTAGATTATAAGGAATTTAATAATTTAATATTTTTTTAAAAAAAAAAAGCAAGAAAATTTTGAGGAAAAAAATTACAACCTACCCCTCTCTCTCTCTATTTTTTTTTTTTGATATTTTTAAATTATAATCATTGAAATAAAAAAATTACATTTAAAAAATAACATTGTTGTATAAAAAATATTGTCTAATAAAAATAAAAAGAAATTATTATTATTATTATTAAGATTTGGTTAAATAGATTTAAAAGTATAAAATATTATTATATTATAAAATATTTGATATATATTATGAAGATTATCGTGTTTATTTAATTTTATTTTGATTTTTTAAAAAAAAAATTAATTAATAATTAAAGAAAAAATTGACGAAATTGAGTAATAATAATTGATAATTAAGCTATTCACGGACGCCCACGGGAGCAGCGGCGAAGAGAACGCGGGAGAGATCTGCGGCTTCTAGGTGCTTTCTTACAGCAAAATAACGGGTGGTTATTACGCGGCCAGTCCCAGCGCCTGCAACGCGTCCTTCTTCCTTTTCTCAAAAGCGAGCCCACGCGCCATCCATTTGCTTCGTTCGTAAGAATGAGATTTACCCAACCGCCCAGAGTCTCTGCCCCAAGAATCAATAAATGGATCGGAAATTTTTGGAGCACAGCATAGTTGCCAACTCCGTTCATAGATCAAGAGTCTCAGCGAAACGAAACGATGTCGTCTTCAAGAGATTCTCTCTACCCAGAAGTCATTCTCTCCAACCCAGAAGCCACTTCTGCTACTTCCACTTCATCGTCTAATCTATACCCTTCTATCGACGTGAAAGATGTGGCCGAGAATCTCTTCTCGGAAGAAGAGAACGACGCCGTTTTTCAATCTCAAAACTATCAAGAACCGCCCCACGAAGAGATACTTGTCAGAATCCCCGGAGCAATTGTTCACTTGATCGAGAGAGAACAAAGCGTAGAGATTGCTTGCGGTGAGCTCACCATAGTCAGTATCAAACAAGGCGACATAGTGGTCGCCGTCCTTGCTCGCGTCGGCAATCAAATCCAGTGGCCCTTGGCCAAAGATGAGGCCTCCGTCAAGCTGGATCAATCCCATTACTTTTTCACTCTTCGTTTGCCACCGAACAAAGATAGACATAGCGACGACGACGACGACGATGATGATGAAGGGATCAGTCAAGATATTGAGCTGTTGAATTATGGTGTGACCTTTGCATCGAAAGGACAAGAGAGTTTGCTGCAAGAATTTGATAAAATATTGGAGACTTACAGTTCTTTTTCAGTTCAAGAAGTGAAGGAGCCAGGGAATTGGGGGTTGATAGAAGGGAATGTGGCGAGGGAGATATCACCAGAGGAGCTCAAGACGGAGGAGAAGAAGAAGGAGTTGATGCAGGAGAACTCTGCGGCTTATTGGACCGTTTTGGCGCCTAACGTGGAGGATTATAGTGGGTCCGTGGCGAGGATGATTGCCGCCGGTTCTAGGCAGCTGATTAAGGGGATTTTATGGTGTGGAGATGTGACCGTGGATAGACTGAATTGGGGTAACGAGTTCTTGAAGAAGAGAATGAGGAAGAGTGAGGAAATGGAGGTTAGTCGTGCTGCCATGAGGAGGTTCAAAAGGTGTGTTTTTTCATAGCTGTTTTTGGTTTTATTGATGCTCTCTGTACTTTGTTTCCTCTTGTTTCAGTGTTCTTTTGACACAAACAGTTTTCTTTGGTTTTCTTTTTATGGGAAATTTTTTATATTTAGGGGAGTTTTTTCTTATTCCGAATTTTAATTAGGAGGCAGTAAGGTGCTTGGTAACCAGTGTAAGTGCAAATTTTTGCTGTCAGGTGCAACTTGTTTTGTTTCTTCAGTATCTGTTTTAGTTGGTATAGTATCATATCTATATGCAGCATGCTATCAATAATTGGTATTTGAGGAACAGAGGAGATGGTGTATATGATTATTACCTTCTTTAGGAAGCATTTGGTCCAAATTTCTGCTGGGTGTGTCAAATGCTAGTAACCATCTTAGAGTTGTTGACTGCCTAGATGTAACATTCAATAGTTTTGTTTTCTAATACTTTTATACTTGGCGAATTTCAGGGTCAAGAAGTTGACGAAAATGTCGGAGAAGGTGGCTGTTCGTATCCTTTCTGGAGTTGTGAAAGTCTCTGGCTTCTTTACCAGCACAATTGTGAACTCTAGAGCAGGCAAAAAGTTTTTCAGCCTGTTACCTGGAGAAATTGTTCTTGCTTCCTTGGATGGATTTAGTAAGTTGCTTATTTTGAAATCTTGATTTCTCCAATTTGGCATTGCTCTATGACTGTGGGCCTGTGTTTTCTCTTCATCTTTCTGTAATGTCTATCAAATATATCTTCCTGATTTCAGGATTAGCTATATAAGCAGAGAGTTTAAAGACCCCACTATGTAGATTATGAGATTTGTATTTGAGCTGCTCTGAAATTGTGATACTTTATATAGGAAACTTACAAGCAATTAGATAGGCAAGCGATGCAGAATAACTTTTTCTAGGGGTGAAACATTGGTTTTCCGGGACTTTCTGCCTCCCTTGGATGTAATTTGATCTAATATGGGCATAAGGAAAAAGTATAACAAGAAGGTTCTGGAGAAGTTGGGAAGAACATGCCCCATGTACATTTTCATGATGGCATTATTTCTTCCAATTTTTTGAATTCTTGGAACTGTAATGGACGTCCTGCTCACAGTGTTGTCTATTGCTGTGTTTCCTGCGTTTGTTTGTGCAGGTAAGGTCTGTGATGCTGTTGAAGTTGCTGGAAAGAACGTTATGTCAACCTCATCAGTTGTGACAATCGAACTCGTGTCACAAAGGTATGGCTAATCTAAATGTAGCAGTGCAACTTGATCCTTCATTGAATTGATCAGGACATTCTGTGCTAGTAAGTGTATAATATGAGGGAGGGTAATTGTCATTGCAGGTATGGAGAAGAGGCAGCAAAGGTGACAAATGAGGGGCTTGATGCTGCTGGACATGCTATTGGCACCGCCTGGGCCGTGTTCAAGTTAAGAAAGGCTCTTAATCCAAAGAGTGTCTTCAAACCCACCACTCTTGCAAAAGCTGCAGGAGCGGCAAATTCTGCTGAAAAGAAGGCTAAATCCAAGGAGTAAATGTATCTGATTTCTTTTGTTTTGTCACTTTTGTTGTTGAGTGAGTGGAAATCCGGAGGACTTTTTAATCTTTTTCTTCTCGGAGATTGTAAAGCCAGTGTTGTAAGTTGGAGAATTTGGTCGGATCATTGTTTATTTAATTATTTATTTTTTTTTGTTGTTATTTGTATTATGGATGATTTGTCTTCTCTTGCATTTTTGCCGCCCGAATCTCGGCAGATGGTTTGTTTATGGCCTTTTTATATCGTGTTAGCGGAATTTTATCTTCAATTGTGAAAATGGTTTTTTTTTTTTCTTTTATTTAATTAGTATGGTTAATAGCATGATCTAAACCAATAAATCGGTGATTGTCGGTGGCATAACACTTCCTCTTCTCTTCTTCTTCTTCTTCTTTTCTTTTTTTTTTTTCTTTTTTTTTTTTTAAATAATGAAAATGAAAAGAAATAAATGAAAACAAAACCATACATGGGATTAGTCAATCAGCATCCCGAACGATAGATATTTTTTAACATGTCCGCTTGAAGCAGCGCATTATTTCCAGAGAACATTTCCAGGGGTAGGAATGGGTTCTAAATTCAGTGCTAAACAAGTAAATTGGATGAATGTCTCTTCGCTGCCGGGCTCAAGCTGCTCGTAGATCTTACTCACCAACCATCACCGGAAATTTCCCACCAAATTCGCCATTGCCCTTGTGCCATGTATGATCCATCCCTATCAGTAAGAATCCCCAAAAAGCAATACATGATATATGAATTCATCAATCACATGCAATTCGGTCTTCTTTTTTTTTTTTTTTTTTTTTTATTTCTCTCTATTTGGATACAAGGACGGAACGACCTTTCTCAAGCCCCGCTAATTTTTGAAAATCTTTTTTCTTCTAAAACAGCAATTTTAATAACTTCGTTGTCCCAAAACGAATCGTCGCGTTGACTGGAACAGCACATGGTGCATGTATATAGAGTACTACAAGCGCGAGAGATTAGAGTTGACGGGAAAGTAGGAGACGACGATTGGAGCGCTGCCTGACGACGACGACGATTTTGATTTGGTTTTCGTATTGGGTGTCTCCATCTCAGCTTTTTTGTTCGTCCTGCTGGAGGACGACGAGGGAACAAAACAACTGAAGATGACCGACAAGAATGCCATTTTTTTTTTTTTTGTGTGTGTGTAAATGCCTGCTGTTGAAGTATTATAAGCTGATTGATCAAAGGTAAATGAATGTGTTGAATGAATTCAAAGTTGCCCAAACGGGCTGTCCATATTTATAATGCAGAACATAAAAGGGGCACCTGATGCCCAGCTTGCTGAGCAAGGAAGATGGGGAATTTCTCGGAGTAGTTCTCGTGACTGCTTTGACTAAATGATTAAATTAGAATAAGTTTGTGTGTTTAGCAAGGGTTTCAATTTCCACGCGTTAACTAATTAATTTAATCTACCAGCTGCAATTTCAATTTAATTAAGGTCTCTGTTGGCAAAAGTTTTTTGTCGGGTAGTATTTTGTTTTGACCATAACGGCGAGAGACGCCAAGATCGGAATCTTGCCGAACACGCTTATCCACGTAATTCCTTCCAGAATGGAAAGAACTCTTTGGTTTGGCCAGCCGCGTTCTTAAACATCTGCCGGTGGATTTGGAAGCGGAGGAATGAGAGAGTGCCTGGGGGGATCAACAAAGGTCCTCACTCACCCCCTTTGTTCTTTACAAGCTCGTAAAGGAGTGGTCGGAGTGCGGGAGACGGCCTGAAGAATCACAGGAGAAGAGCCCCGAGCGGGTACTTTTGTAGCGGTCCATGCCTATAGGGTGTTAAATTATAGGAGACTATGAAAAATTTAAGTAAAATTCAAATAATTAATAAACTCAAAAACTTTACAGTATAAACAAATTAAATTTATTAGTTATTATTATTTCTATATTATTTATTTATTATTATTTTTAATGTGAAATTTTAAAATTATATTATTCGTACTTAAAATCCTAACTCATGAGATGGTTTCAAGAGTTGCAGATTGTCTTGCAACATCTGCCTTTTAGCCAAGAGAAATCAGCTTCTAGCCACCCCGGCTGCAGGAACTTTGCAAATTATACTCGATGGCATTTGTAGGGTTCCAGTACCCCATCTCAGAGCCACTTAGGCTGGGCGACTGCTCTCCCTTATACCAAAAAATAAATTTAAAAATAATTTATTTTTAAATTAATGTGCTACATAATCTAATAATAAATAAAAGTATTTATTATCTATTATCTTTTATTTTAATTAAATTTTAATTATTATAAAATGTATAATAATAAGTGAGTTATATTTTTAAAAAATAAATTTAAAATAAAAATTTGAACGAGATATCATAGCGAGATTTTTTTAATTATTAATAAAAAAAATGCTGTTTTAAACTATTTTATACTCACATTGGGCTCCAGAGCAGCAGGCCCACAAAGGTGGGCCGGAAGGGCCCTTCAGAGCTATTAGTTCGTTTGCACGTACATCGACGGTTTAGGATTATTCATAGAACCACGTCAACAACTGTGAACCGTCGATTCTTAAAAGAATCAAAACAAGCCCTTGCTGAACCCTAATTGGCCTTGCTATATATGACTCTCTCCTCAATAGTTTGGGTCTACTCCAGCAGATCGCAGAAACGCCAGCACCACTGAGATCAAGTACAAATCTCTCTCATTTCTTCGTTCAATCAGGCATTTCTAATTTTTTCTTCCCTATATATTACTTACCCGTTTTGGTTTCTCTTTCGGTGGCGCTTGTGTGTAGGGAAAGACAGTGAAAAGAGATGGGAGTGGAGGCGGTGGTGCCGGAGTCGGTGTTGAAGAAGAGAAAGAGAGAGGAGGAGTGGGCGGCGGCGAAGAAGGAGGAGGTTGTAGCATTGAAGAAGAAGTACTTAGAGAACAGGAAGCTGATTTACAAGAGGGCCAAGCAGTATGCCCAGGAGTACGAGGAGCAGGCCAAGGAGCTGATTCACCTCAAGCGGGAAGCTAAGCTCAAGGGAGGGTTTTATGTTAACCCAGAAGCCAAGCTTCTTTTTATCATCAGGATCCGGGGGTATGCTCCTGTTTATATAATTGATTAAGCTATCTCTGTTGGTGTTTTTGTCTAATTTTTAGAATTTATTGTAGAATTTAAATTTTTCGTGGTTATGTGTTATTTTGTTTGGGTCAATCTTGATTTCTGCAGTATCAATGCTATGCACCCAAAAACCAGGAAGATTTTGCAGCTTTTGCGTTTGAGACAGGTAATGTGGGTTATCTGTTATGTTTCAACCTTTTCCGCCCTTGAAAATGATCGTTTAATTATATTATTCCATGGGGATTCTTCTGGTAATTGACTCCTTGTTGGGTATTGAATTGAATTGGTGGATAATGACCTTGCTGTTTAGAAATGGTGACTCACCCATATTTGGGG
Source organism: Rhizophora mangle (assembly GCA_037832345.1). Lineage (NCBI taxonomy): Eukaryota > Viridiplantae > Streptophyta > Magnoliopsida > Malpighiales > Rhizophoraceae > Rhizophora > Rhizophora mangle. The sequence continues at coordinate 346,105 of JBAPLJ010001225.1, forward strand.
AGAATGGTGATTGGGATGTTTCTTCTATTTTTACTATGGCCGGTTTTGATCTTATTCTTCTATGGAATCAATTTCATCAATTATATTGATCCTGTTTGTTTTCCAATAGTTGGTACTTAGATTTACTGTGTTTTTTTCTTTTTCTTGGTCTAGTGGAGTTGAGCTTCAATTCATTTCTTCTTGCATCCTTTCTTTGTCTTGATAGGTGTCATATGCAGTTGTTACAAATAAACGAATGAAGTTCATTGTGTGCTTTTTTTCCCTTCTTAATGGTGACAGTAATATATGAACAAAAAACAGTCAATGAATATATGAACAAAAAGAACAGTCAATGGTGACTACTGCACGCAGATTTGACCTTTTTAATTTCTTTAGACCCACAGGGGATACGTGGTCATCATGCCTTATTGTTGCATTCACTTGCATAGAATTGGATTCTTAGGTTGCATTCCTTTTAATACGTGTATTCATTGAACTTATTTTAAATAACCTATTGCCTTTTTACCTTTTCTTGAGTTGGATTTTCGTCTCTTGTTCCCTTAGTTAATTGGTTTATGTCTTTTTTGGTAACTAGAAGCCAATCTGGGTCAACTAAACACTGCCCACTGTTCACTGTTTTTTCTTGCTGTAGATATTCAATGGCGTCTTTCTGAAAGTCAATAAGGCAACAATGAATATGCTGCACAGGGTTGAGCCATATGTGACATATGGGTAGGCATTTGCTTTCAGAACCAACCTTTAATATATACAATAGCTGTTTCTGTAATGAATGCATTTCATTATAATGCAATTAAAATGGTTGCAGATATCCTAACTTGAAGAGTGTCAGAGAACTGATTTACAAGAGGGGATATGGAAAAGTTAACCATCAGAGAATTGCCTTGACTGACAATTCAATTATTGAACAGGTGTGTAAGTTGTAGTTTCTTAAGTATCCATGCTATTTGTTTAGGGATTAGGAATTCTGGTGCTGCCTTCTCAAGTTTCCATGAATAACCGTGTCATGTGCTTGCAGGTCTTGGGTAAGCACGGAATCATCTGTGTAGAAGATCTCATCCATGAGATCATGACTGTTGGACCACACTTCAAAGAGGCAAACAACTTCTTATGGCCATTCCAGCTCAAGGCACCCTTGGGAGGATTGAAGAAGAAGAGAAATCACTATGTCGAAGGGTGATGCTGGAAATCGTGAGGATTATATCAATGAACTTATCAGGAGGATGAACTAGGCTTTTCTTGATAATTCTGAGCTCTTAAGTTTTGAGATTTTCATTTTGTTTTTGACAAACAGAGGGTTAGAAGACACTATGCCGTCTCCCATCAAATTGAGTGATGCTATTCTCTTATGCAAAGTTTGGATTCATAATATTGTTTACTTTTTGTAGCACAATACATTTAATCCTTGATATTAGCCTGATGCTGTCTTAACACTAGGGCGTTAATTCCTGTTACAGGTTAGCTTTTTTATTAGCGTTCTGGGCTAGTTAATACCCTGCTACCCTGCTTGAGTATCGTAAGTTGGGTTGGAAAACTAGGAATAGGATAATACTTTGTTTGCTGCAATTCTAGGACTGTAGCAAAGTGGAGCACGGCCGTCTTTAACGATTTCCGGCAGCCTTTGTGGAGCACTAACTCAAAGGGTCCATCTTTCTTTAGACAAGGCCACAAAAAGGCCTAAATGCACCCAGCCTGGACCAATGAATGCCGAAAACTATCCGGCCTATGTATTTTCTAATGGGGTTATCTTGTTTTTTCTTTTCTTTTGTTGTGTTTGACACTCACACTCAGATTTGCGCCTCGATAAATGAAAAACAAAAGAATAATATAAAACCACCCCAGTTTGGCCCAAGCAAAAGTGGTCATATATGTAAAGGGCAGGGCCCGCTCTTTCATTGCCTCTAAATATTCGAGCCTCTGACCCAAGCAAAACGGGTCATCAATGTAGAGGGCAGGCCCGCCCCTACCATGGCATCAAAAGCTGACATCAGAAACGAACGACGTCGGCTTGGCCCCGTCTTGTTTCCCTCCCTACGGTCAAAGTTTTTGCTTCTTTCTTTGGTGGTTTGCTTCCCTTTTGAAGTGTCTATCCGATCAAGAGATTAGATTGCACTTGAAACGACACAACCATGGCTCGATACGACCGCGCAATCCCGTCTTCTCACCTGACGGCCACTTATTCCAAGTCGAGTATGCTCTCGAAGCCGTCCGTAAGGGCAACGCCGCTGTCGGTGTTCGCGGTACTGATGTCGTTGTCCTCGGCGTCGAGAAGAAGTCCACCGCCAAGCTCCAAGACTCTAGGTGCCGTCTCTACTCGTTTAGCCTCTTCGTTTGTGTGTGTGCGTGTGAGAGAGAGAGAGGGATTTAAGTTTCAGTGCCTCGTTAGTTATAAATTTGCGATTTACACAGATGAATTTCGGTTTAGGGTTTATGATGTTTTGATTAGTGAAGAATTAGTTTCTTTGTTTGTGGTTATAAGCATTGATAAAATGATCAATTAAATGTGTCTAATGGTAAGGGATATGACACTCAACAAAAAGTGTTTTTCTTTTTAACGAAAACAAATAAGATGGATATGTAGGTGTGTATGTGTGTGGTTCCATGTTCACAGCATTTTGTTTTCCTTTTGGGTCTGCAGATCAGTGAGGAAGATTGTGTCCTTGGACGATCACATAGCCCTGGTGTGTGCTGGGTTGAAAGCCGATGCCCGTGTCTTGGTCAACAGGGCTCGCATTGAGTGTCAAAGTCATAGGCTGACAGTTGAGGATGCTGTGACTGTTGAATATATAACACGTTACATTGCTGGTCTCCAACAGAAGTATACCCAAAGTGGTGGTGTGAGACCATTTGGTCTTTCAACATTGATTGTAGGTTTTGATCCGTACACCCGAGTCCCATCTCTTTATCAAACAGATCCATCGGGAACGTTTTCAGCGTGGAAAGCCAATGCTACTGGCAGGAACTCGAATTCCATTCGAGAGTTTCTGGAAAAGAACTACAAAGAAACTTCGGGACAAGAAACTGTGAAGTTAGCAATTCGTGCATTGCTTGAAGTAAGTTACCTATGAAGTTCAATGTGTGTTACTATTTGGCTGATCACATGTTTCATTTGTTGGGATTTCAACTTGTGTATTGAACCTGCATCTGGTTTATTGCTTTTACTGTTGGCCCTCATAATAATTTGATTTGATTATGGATATCGCAATTTATTGTGGAGTCACTTTCTTACTTTGCTGGATTTACCAACGGTGGTAGGACAAAGACTCACTGGAAGAACATGATAGGAAATTTAATAGATAGAGGATGCTTCCATATCTATGTGATTTTGCAATTCTTTTTATCTTTGCTTGTGTGGTCAAAACTCTAGTTTTTTATAAGCTGGGAAATTACTTGGCACACATCTTTGAGAGCAAGCATTTGGATGATCAAGAAAGATGATGAGGGGTTGGCCCAAATCTAATTTATATGTTGCATGGAAAGTGGTTAAAATGGCCCTAGATTTGTGTAATTTCTTAGGGCCATAGTTTTTCAATTTTTTCTATAATCACAGCAGAGGCAGGAACATTGTTTTGGCTTTTTTGATTTATGTTGACGCATGATTTCATTTCTATATAGGTTGTTGAGAGTGGGGGGAAGAATATAGAAGTTGCAGTAATGACAAAAGACCACGGGCTACAACAGTTGGAAGAAGCTGAGATTGATGCTATTGTTGCTGAGATTGAAGCAGAGAAGGCAGCGGCAGAGGCTGCAAAGAAGGCTCCTCAAAGAGAGACCTAGTTTTATGGGGATCTCTTGTGCTGAGTTGGGCTTTTTGGGTGATTTTGTTTTCTGATTGCTGCACTACATATTGATGATCACCTCTGATCACTAATTTTTAAACACACCCAATTTTAGGACTTCATGTTTGATGTTCTCTGTTCAAGTTTCTGTAATGGCACATCCGCGAGCAATTTATTCTCGATGAATTTTGAAATGTAAGATGTTGCAATTGTCTATGATAGTGCCTTTTGAAACTCTATGGTTGTTCTTTTGGAGAGGCAAGGATCTGCCTGTTACCAAACACCTTATTCCCTGATTTTGTTAGGGTTGTGTCTTAAAGCTGCAAAACGTATGTTTGCAGCGATCAGATTGAAGCATTGTCCTGTGCTTGATAGTTTTTACCAATATGAGAATTGATATTGAATCTGATAAAATGGGGTTTGCCTAATATATCAGCTTGAGAACGGAATATTTGAGTGTCAAAAGCTAAATGCTCAAGTCGGGCATCGTCCATTTTAGAAATTGAACGATCTCTTAAGAAACTGGATTTCTGTTGAATTTTGTTAGGTGCGGAAGGTGAGCCCGCCGCTTTTGGAAACATTGGCAAGCTGTATTAGGCTATCTTGGAAGACAACCAGTAAATTTCTTGCCGACTGGAGCCACGACCTAATAGTTGGTGCCAGTCATGGCTGGTGCCGCAAACCATGTGCACGGCAGAGCGGACGTGGAGTAGCTATCTGTTGAGCAAAAAAGTGCATATTTGTGTTGCCATTCACGTGTTTAAAATCAGGATCTTCGCAACGATCCCGTTTTCTTTGAACTTCCCTGATGAAGGATTTAGTCTTATTGGCTGTCCTGTTGTCAGTAGGTGTGCTGTGGGGCCAATGATGCCAGGGTTGGCCTTGCTAAGGTTCATTTGAAATGGGGCTCTAGAACGGGAAGCTTTTGTTTTTATCTCATGGGTCTGTCATGTGCCCACCTAACAGGATTCAAATTTAAGACTTCTAATACAGTATTTCCTTCATGATCGGTGGTCACCAAGAATCTGGTAGAACAACCGAATGAAATTTCAGACTTCAATTCTAATAATGCTGTTGAAAGGCTACGAAGCCTTCTTTACCCGTGATGCCATTATCCTTCATTGGCTTTTCTCATTCAAGCTTGAAAATTACCCACTGTATATATGCAAAAATTTATTAATATGACAAGGCTTTTTAAAATAATATTAATTAGTACAGACACAACTTGATTTCCTATTGTTGAAGTATATGGTCGTGTAATCTGAATAAATGGTCAAATATTCATCATGCGCATGATAGGAAGATGGCAAATTGGAGATGATGCCTAGAGCCGACAGGGAAGTGTGGGCTTTGCTGTAGTTATCTCTTTTCCCTGGCGAGCTTTGCATTGATTGCTTTGATTTTCCCATATATATAAATTGGAAAATCAATTGGCGGTGGTTGTATTCTTAGAACTATGTGCCGGTGGAACCATTCTATCGTGCGATCAAATCTCCTGTCAGGAAGAGTGGAGATTTTGTCCAACGTCCAATCCAATCATGCCTACCGTGCAAATGTCTTTCAGATTTGTCTGATAGTTAACAAACTTTTTGGAACGATGGTGGCAACTTGATCTACGACGCTGGATTCCACAGTAACCATGCTATTTGTAAATTTTGAAACTTTAATTACCCTGTGCTTAACTGCTGGGGTTTTGTCCCAAGGGATTTAAGAAGCATCGTTCTGTAATTAAAAGGCTAGTTTGGACCTCAAACATGAAATTGGTCGATGCGCCATATTGGTTCAATACTTCCAATTCAATAAAATACGTGAAATGGAGCCCTGTAATATGGTATGCATAGAACCATGGGCCATGCCAGCATCCACCCGACGTACTTACATGCCCCTATGTTTATCTCCATCGTGTTCCATGCCTTTGACAATGGCCTCTTTCTTTGATCGGAATGCATGACAACGGGTTTGGAAATTTGAGCGTGTTGTTGGGGGAATCGTTGAAATAAACTTTGTCACCCCGTTCAAAAAAGACACAGGAAAAAGCAAAGGTCGTGCGATTCGGGGTAGTAGCTAATTTTCAACTTAGGTTGAGATGCTTGAGGGCCTGAGTTTCGTGCTCTAATTCAACGCAACAAATAGTTCGTGCAACATCATACCTGGAAATTTTCTAATGTCTATGGGATTCGGCTACCTAAAAGTGATCCTCCTTGCAGAAAAAGGAGCAGGAAGGGGCCAGAAAAAAGACGCAAAAAAATTAGATGAGCTAGCTAGTGAGAAAGTGAGAGGACATTGAGGATGGTCCAACGATAAATGGGTCTTGTTTAAGAAGATTGAGATAGGCAAGTTTCGGTGGAAAAAGACAGAACTTGACGACTTGACTGATATTATTTTCAGGAAGAACTTTGGGTTAAAAAATCACGTTAAAACAAAGCCGCCGCCACCTAACCCATATGGTCATGCATGCAAGTCGGCCACACACTTCACTAGCTTATCCCTCATTTTCACTACTGTACATATATATATATATATATATATATATCTGGATAATTAGTTTTTTTTTCTCTCTCTCTCTCTCTCTCTCTCTCTAGACTCTATCCGCTAGGTCCATACAGCAGTATCAATATATATCAAAGTCATTGTCAAAACAGGCCGGCCACAGGCTACAGAGCTCTAATTATTACAAACGGTACATCTCACCAAACAACGTTAACTTTTCCTACCAGCTAGTGTTTGCTATATTGCGCCCCAAGTAACCTGCGCACCCCTCCTTCCCCCCCCCCGGAGGGCCTCTTTATATGCATTGCAATTTGCAACAATATTTTCAATTTTATTTCATAATCAAAATTAAAAAAAATAAACTAAACTAATTAAACCAAATAATTTAATTAAGCTTGCCTCATGTTACTATGATTTTCCCTTTTTTTTTTTTTTTTAGACTAAGCCAATTACAAGACGAGAACAAAAAAAAAAGAAGGAATGATGATGTAGTAGATATTAATTAACTTGATGTATTACTTAATTTAGTTAATAATTGCTAGTACGGGAAGGGAAATAGAGCAAAAGGAAATAGGAAATTGGAACTAAAAGAAAAGCGTGGAGAGGATGGAATATTGTACTTTGTCGGGGGTGGGGTGGAGGGAGAGGAGGGAGAGGGAGGGTGGGGCCCAGAAGGCTTGTGGACTTAGACAGGAACTGTTGGGGTCCACAGCCGCAACCGCGCACATGAGCTTACGTAGGACAGCTGCCAACTACCCACCCAAGAAGATGGAGAGAAGTCAGTTCCGTGTGGGGATAAAGACGTTTGTTGCTTTCTTTCAAGAAAGTCTCAAACTTTATTCCCTCCTTGCCCCCGCTTTCTGATTCAAATTACGATCTCCCCCCATCACCTTTTTTCTCACTCACTACTTTCCTCCCTCAACAATCGTGTGCCCCCTTCGTTTCTTGATTTCCTTGTTGCCTTCTGACGTTATTTGCTTTGATCAATCCAAGTGATTCTCTCCCATTATTAATTAATTACTTGCAACTTAACCCACTATCACGAAAATTAAAATTTTTTTATTTTTTAATTAAAATTCAAATGCGTCGTCTAAATTTTAAATTTAGAACTCTAAATCTCAATTTTTTTCAAAGAAATTTTGACTTTATTTTTTTTGTTCATTTTATTAAATAGATTTTTATGTATACTCATTTTATAACTACAATCATCTGACATCATTATCAATTTTAATATAAGTATGGTCAAAAGTCAATCATCCACCCCCATCTTGGTTAAGAGAATTCACAAATGAATAAATTTTCTCGTAACTTAATCTCCATATTTGAATCTTAGCTCACAAGTTGTTTTAAATACTTGGGTTTCATTGCTAGAGCTCAGGGAGGGCCCTCCAGGTGTCATGCGTGTGTGGTGTTGGTGTGGGCACCTAAGTGCAATAATTAAAAGCGATAAACAATCAACTTTAATACCTAATTGTTTGTTAAATAACTTTTCTATAGACAGTACGAAAGATGGAGAGAGTGAAGAGAACACGGCTGCCAGTGCCACCCCCCACCCACGTGTCCCTTTCCCCAATCTCAGGTATATCTTTGCTTCTCCAGAATTCAATGGTAGTTAATCTCTTTATTCTTTAGATTTCTTTGAAACTATTTCAGTTTTTTTTTTTTTTTTTATAATTAATTTCGATTAAAACTCAAACTGAAAAATTTTCCATTTTAATAAACAACTTCAATACTTATGAATTATATCTTTTTTTTTTTAACTATTTCTATTTATTACTTTATTTGTTTTGTAAATTGTCCACCAAACTAATTCCACGGCAAACAAATTATAATTAATATTGGAAAACGACGTTATTAATTTATAAGTTTCTTCCGTATTAGTATTAATTGTTTTGTTTCTTAAATATATAAGAGTGTTACATGAAGCACGCCCAAGTTGCAGGACCCTGACTTAGTCAAGGTGCGCTCCCGATTCGGCAAATGACGTTGCATCGGCGATCTGCCCCCCGCAACTTGAAAAAGTTGCCTCTTGCTCCTCTCTCCCAAGTCTTTTTTTTTTTTTTAATGGTTAAAATAGAAATGGGCATTATAGACAGCATAAGTTAATCAACAATTTTTTCTTTAATCATGAAACCCATCAACCCCAGAATATAAGTTTGCGGTATTCAAGAGAATCTGTGGAGGTCTGGCTTGCTCAAATTTTATTTAAGTCCAGAAGCGTGGATTTGCAATCAAGTTTCTAACTAAAGCATACTTCTGCTGCCAACCACCAGTCACTTGTGCGCTTTTACCTTGTAGAAGAGGAAAGTGGCGAAAGTTAACGTTTCGTGATCAGAGCTGAGCCATCTTCATGATTATAAAAATTTAGACAAACGAAACTGATCACAGATCGCTTGTGGCTGCATGTCATCACAGATTCTACCTAATAAATCTCCGTAATTGGTAGTTAACTAATTGCAATTGACACGTTTATATTGATGACTTGGACGGCACCATTAATCGTGTATTTGATCCCATGTGGGGGGGGGGGGGGGGGGGGGGGGGGGGAGGAGATGTCTTATTTTGCAAACATTAATTTTTGCAAGTCGTCTCCCTTTTAGGCCCACAGTTAGAGCTTAGGAGTAAACGGCTACAACACGTTCCAGCCCCCACAACAATTAACCTTCCAATTAATTTAAGACCCTCCTTATACTGCAAAATTTGACTTAATTCCCGGGTACTGTATTATTAATTCTGCTTTCCTGGTCTAATTAAATACAATTTGTCTATATGAAATTAAGATATTCAGGGAAAAATTAATCCATGGTATTTCAAGATCGGGAACATTTAACTTGTACTTGACATTTTATTTGGTACAATATGAAATGCCCTTGTACTCAGGAAGCTGGATTAGAACGTACCTGGGTACCAAACTCCATAAATTTTTGCTAGCTAGTTGAAAACAATTGCCCAAAAGAAAACCCAATTGGGGGCTGGGGGTCAATCTATGCAACTATATATATATATATATATATATATGTGTGTGTGTGTGTGTGTGTGTGTGTGTGTGTATGTATGTATATATAAATTGCTGTAAGGTTGGTTAGGTCATGGACTAGATCTCATTTAATGTTAGGTAGGCAGAAAGACAGCAGTAGCGGTACAGTTGGTAGTTTCTTCACGCCTTTCATATATGCTGTGGCAATTTTGTGTGCTTTTATTGCATAGAAGAAGAGATAGGTTACCCACCACTTTCATTGCATATCCTCCAACTTTTCTCCTCCTCTCCCAGCTTATCCATTTGGGTGCCAAATAAAATCAACCTTTTTGTCCATCAGAGAAGACAAGCCGAAAAAGAATCTAATACCAGAAAGCACTAACTCAAGTACTTAAAATATGGAGAAAACAAAAAGTTATCGCTTAAGAGTCCTCTGTGTCACGTGTATTAATATCCTTTACACGAGTTCATGACGACGGTTATTGATCCAAGATTATCTTTTGTATATATACACGCATCCGGGTTTGTGAATGTCAAACTTGATTAAAAATTGTCATAATCAGTAGCCCACGTAATCAAAATTTGACATTTGAGACTTAAACCAATTGATTTGGTTTACAGCTCCAGACCTCACTGTCCAATAATTTATTCCCCAAGACTGTGTCTTGTTCAAAATCTTTGCACCAAATCATTTTAAAATACGTGAGACAGGATGCTTTTAAAGAGAGATGAATTGGCCAATTATTTGTACAGGGATAAATGTGGAGTCGTCATTTGAAAGAAATCGTGAAAAGGAAGGTAAGCTGCTTACAGTCACAATCAGAGTCACAGAGGCAACCCAAGAAGTCTAATACTAGAGCATCAATCAAAGCCCCTGGCTTTATTTTTCACCTGCTCTGCTAGCTGGTGGCAAGGCAACAACCATAACATGATTCCTTTGAAGATCTGGTAGGGGTCTGAGACAGCCCTACTTTCCCGGAAAATAAGGAAAAATATCATGTGAGGGAAAAACCAAAAACTAATTAAGACAAATTATGTTTCAATGGATGGGATTGGACCGCATTCACCATCTGTGTAATCATCTGTACTAGTATTAATGAACTGATAATGGTACAAATTAGAGGAAAATAGAGATTTAATTAGAAAGATTCACCCAACAAGCAACCCCTTTTTCCCAATCTCTCAATTCTGTGTTAAACTACAAAGATCTATGTAATTCCCATCTTTGTTACTTCATCCCTGCATTTCTAAAATCAACAGCACCAATTTTCAATCCTAAGAAATCATAATCGGTACTGTTGCTGCTTCTGCTAGTACTGCTGCCACTACTGGTAGAACCTGAATTGCAACTGCAATCCTTGCTATTCTGCAAACCCAAACTGCAAACAAAGCAAAGACTTTTCCCCTCCGATTTCAATGGCTCAGACTGGTGTGATTGGTAAGGAGGGCTGATTCTGAGTTCAAGATTCAAGTCTGGGCATCTTTCTTGAAGTGGGTCCTTCTCTGCTTTGCATAAAACGGCACAAGTTTTGATCTTTTCTTGTTCTTCCTTGACATTAGCAAAAGATATCATCTTTGTAGCTTCTTCCTGTGCTGCCTGCTCGTTGAGAGGCCTGTGGGTTGCAGGATCTATGCCTCTATTAAAAAGCTTCCTTCTTATATGCGTGTTCCAATAGTTCTTTATCTCATTATCTGTTCTCCCTGGTAATCTTCCAGCTATAAGAGACCATCTAAAACCACAAAAAAAAAAAAAAAAAGGAAGAAGAAAGTATCCAAATACCCATTAGTCCTAGTAATCTCCTAAATCACACAATTAAATCAAAATTAAGTACTTTTCCATTAATGGCTTGATGGTCTTACTTGTTGCCAAGGAGGCTATGCAGCTTGATAATGAGCTCATCTTCTTCTTCAGTGAAATTGCCGCGTTTGAGGTCAGGTCTTAAATAGTTAATCCAGCGGAGTCTGCAACTTTTGCCACAACGAAGAAGGCCAGCAGCTTTGGGTAGCGAACGCCAGCAACCCTCGCCATGGGCTCTAATATAAGCAATAAGGCGATCGTCCTCTTCCTTGGTCCATGCGCCTTTGTTAGTGTGAGCTTTTTCGCAGCAAGGGGACCTTCCCATTTCAGTGTGATTGCTAGTGGAAACCTGGTGAAGCTACAGTTGGTGGGGAATTCTTCCTGTTCTTTTTGTTTTTCTCGGCCCTTTTCGCTGTTTGGTAGTGAATATTGAAGAAGAATATGGAACCTTTGTTCTTTCTGTTGCTTGGAGGATCAAGGCCGGCCCTTGAACGCCCTTCAGATTTGGTTTTATAGCCTTTTGACTCCTCAGAGAGGGAAAGAGAGAGAGAGAGAGAGAGAGATAGAGATTGAGAGAGGTAGAGGGAGAGCCTAAAAATGTTTCTAGACGCGAGTTGGTGAAACAGGTTTGAGGGAGTGGCTGGTGGCTTCTCTATTATATAGTAACTTCAGGGAACATTAACTCCGGGTGACCTTCCGTTAGGTGTAAAGTAGAGGTATTATAATAGAGGCAAGACAAGTCGTCATCTAATTTACTTTTTTTTTTTTTTTTTTTTTAATTTCCTTGCCTTCTTATTATTATTATTATTATTATTATTAATTCTTATTGCTTAGTTACTTTCCACAAAATCTTCTCCAACATTTGCCAAACCTCATGTGTATGCATATTATTGTATTATTTTTGTTGGAACTACCACTAATTTGGGTGGGCCAATAGAATGGTCCAGTTTCTATTCTTTTTTCAATTTTTTTTTGAATCAAACCTTTTGTTCATCTTTAAACTCCCTCACCCCCCCCCCCAATACTTCTTAAATGGCCTTTTCTGGCAAACTCATTAAATAAATTACCCAGACTGGTGGTTCTGGGAGGGTGAGTGGAATAAATATATAATTATTCTGGTAAGTTTGTTGCAGTGGGCATCTGGGAAAAGAAAAGCCCAAGTGGTTAGGCTATTCTTGTACTGAAGTGTGCAAATGGTAGCTGTGGCTTCTTGATTCTATTAGTGGGGTACACTGAAAGAGATACAGAGAGGGACGGAGGAAGAGAGGCGGATCGGGGAGGGCTTCTAGAAGAGTTGGAGGTTGGGGTCGGGCGAAGATAGATAAAAAGAAAATAAGAATAATGACACGTACATCTATTTTAATTATTCAATTTTTGTTCTATGAAAAGCGTTCTTCTCTATATATTTTCATTCCTCTAAATTACAACAGCTAAATACCAAAATTGTCGAGTTGAGAATGAGAAAAGAAACCGAAGAAGATACTCCGTGCTGTTGTGCTTAAATGTGGGCTTGGGTTCTCCCCTTTACCGTAGGGCTGTTTTACATGGTGAATTTTTTATTTTAGGATTAGAGGGTTTTTTTTTTTTTTTTTTTTTTGTTATATTATACATTTTTTTTTTAAATTTATGATACTATTTGACTTTTCTTTTAACAATTTTTTTTTTTTTTTTTTTTTAAAAAAGAGAAGAAGAAGAAGAAGATTCATTCACTCTTTTGTTGTTATCTTGGGTGTATATTTTTGAACCCACCGCCACAAAAGGGCTATCCCTCTAGATATTAGGTGATTCAAATCGAGGTGCGCAGTCGATGCTGTCAGAAGGGGGGACAGACGGATGCCCGCTAAACTGCCTTTGCTAAACTAATGTCAAATGTTACAAACGTTTTCGGCGGTCTTTCTTTATATATATATATATATATATATATATATATCTTTAAAAATATTTAATAGGAAACTACATTCTGTACCGAAGATTAAAGAGGATGGGGAAACACAACTAATGCAAAGCGGTTTGTTAAACAAAAATGGTCGATTGTCGACTCATTCAAATAAATAAATAATAAATGTAGTGGTCTCATAGAATAGAATAGGACCTAATTTTCCACGGCTCTTGTTCAATGATTTTGCAAACCCACCTTTGATTTTGGTGCTGCTAGCGATCATTGTTTAACCCACCCGATTGTACGAACAAACAGTTAGCCAACACTTAGCCACATAATACGTCTGGTTTTTATTTTTATTATATATATTTATTTTTTATATTAATTAATATTAAAATTAAATATAAAAAATATTTAAATTTAATAATTTTTATATAAAAATAAATATTTTTTAATTTAAATTCATAAATATAATAATTAATATGTTAATCACGCGTATTTTTTAGTGTAAAAAAAATTCCACGTAATACGCCTTTTGATTGGCGTTCTGATGTTCCTAGCACGCATCACCGTTTGATGTCTCATAGGCTTTACCCACATACTCTAAATCGGTTTTTTTGGTACTAAAAAATAAAAAAAAAGAAAGCATCCATCAATTATAACACTTTCGATTGGTGTTTTCCGATGTTTCTTTCTCTTTCTCTTTCTTTCTTTTTTTTTTTTTTTTTTGGCTCTGTTTCCCTTTTCATTTTCAAGGAGGATTTATGTCCACCTGTTTCAGAGGGGGACACGGTAAGCAAAGCATATCACGTGGATTTCACGTGCATTAGGTATTTGAATAAAGCTTTTTTTTTTTTTGAGTGAGTGTGTATGTCGGTCCCAAACACCTCACCGACCTTACTTACCTACCTACCTACCTACCAACCTCTGTCCCTCACCATGTGGGACTCTCGTCTACCGTAAACTGACCCACATTAGGATAAAGCCCCAAATCAAAGCCTTCTAATAATTCCATTTTAGTTATTAATTGTTTCGCTTTCAATTATTGGTTGCTATTTATTTATTTGTAGAAAAAAGTAAACCAGGAAGACAAAATCTATCTACTAAAACGAATTTCAGTTAAATCAGTTCCCAAAAAGAGGTCAATTATCCAAGAGGATGATCTACAATTCTACGTATTTACCTTCCACCGCTTTCTTTACAAAGGCACTCCTAATTTACCCATCAGTTGATAAACTCATATGGATACTGTTCTAACTTCTAATTGAAATAATACTTAATTAATTAATCATATTAAAGTTTTATATATATATATATATATATTTTTGCTTTTTTAACATAAACAAAAAAGAACTATACATCCGATGAAACAAAAACGACATTAAAACAAGAATGATCCTACCGTTTGTGACTCATTAAAACTTTCGAGTCTCTGATTCTCCGAGTCTGACAGAAAATGCTTTCGTTTTTAATGGTTAAAAAACTGTATGTACATGTCTGTCGAATTCCTAAACCAAAATTGACAATACTAATTTCGAATGTACTTTACATATGGTGTGTTTGTAATTTGTCAAAGAAATCAAGTAGGAAAACTGAATAAAGACTAATGCTAATTATCACGAAAAAAAATTAATTTATTAAGAAATATTACTTTTTGTTAATATAAATAATTTTTTATGTGTCTAAATAGATAATTCTTTTATAAATTATTATTATTATTATTATTGTAATATTTAGTATTATTCTGAAATAAAACGGCGAATCTAACTCGGAACTTGATCGAGCAATTGAGAGGGCGAGATTATAGGGAGAGGGGGAGAGAGAGCAAAGATTGAAAAAATATGAGAGAGAAAAGAACGGCGAAGTTTGCGTTGTTAACGGAGAAGATTCCCGTCTTACATGCAGACTTCATTTACGAATACACACTGTTATAGCAAGACGAGAACAACTGCACATGGAAATTAACTACTCCCGCTGCACTGCAGTTTAAACACCTAACTGTCAGTCTTATTCTCCACCCTCCACGTGTCCCTTCTTTTCTCCCCCTGTCAACTTGGTGTATTGGAATCACGCATTCGCGAAAATTAGGCTTCTTTATTAGTCGTCAGAGTACGACTTTCTTTTGACTTTTCAAAAGATTCCTTTCTAGACACTTTTATTTCCTCGTTGAAAAGCTACTGCAAAGATTTTACGATTTTTGCTTTTTATTTTTCTTTAATCGAAAAGAAAACATTCGCTGGATTTAAAATAATTGTCCTTCTAATATCTGTCAATCTTTTTCAATTAATTAGAATTGTCTAAGGGGAGCTTCCAATAAAAGTCACGAATCCAATCAATTTGATAGTTCCATTATCTCGAATCGCCATCTCAGAGTCCGATGGACTAACTTGACTCAAAATTCAAACTTCTGTTAATCCGTAACTTTCTATTTTGAGCAGATTTGACTTTCTCACGAAAACGATTTTACTTTAGCGTACTCTTTGGACAATTCAACCACAGTGCTGATAGGGTAAAATCCAGAACGCTGGAGTGCAAAATCTCAACGTAATCCTAACAACACCCACGGAATAAAATTGAAAAAAAAGAGAGATCTCGGCACCACTAGGCTTTAAAAGAAGGGAGAACACAGGAAACAAATAGCTGTAACTTCTGATTGATACCTAGTTTTCCAGATCCAGGAGTGACGATGGTGTAGGAGGCGTTTATTCATGATGCCAACCAGAATACCTAGAACAGGAAACAAAATATATGTTCAAATGAAACACGGAAAAGGCCATAAACCCTTTAGATACAGTGCGATTCTTGAATTTCATGTGTATTATTGCGATAGTATATGCATTGGGTTATCAGCTCATAGGCTGATAAAGTAGCCAAACACCGAACGATTAATTTGGAAGGCGTGAGAAATGCCTGCCTCCTACTTCATTCTTTTGCGAACTTCATAGAAATAGCTAAAGACCACAACAGCAGCAGTAACAACCACCCCGACTGCGCTTTGTGCCAGTATGGTGCTGTCTTTTACGGTTTTCTTAGATCCAGAAGAACTTGGAGTGAATCCCAGTTCTGAAAGCTTCTTATGTGAAACGGCATAGTCTTTAAAGAATGCTTCCTCATCCTGGCAGGCAATCAGTAAGGATTAAAACCCAACAAAACTTGCATTTCAACAATCAACGCAGCCACATTTTCCCTCAGATAGGAATGACAAGAAACTGAGGAGAAAAGGAATAGAGAGGTTTCAAATTCACCAAATCGAGATAGATGATTAAATGAACCAAATAGTGTTTTAGCTGTTGAAACCCTGGTGCAATAGTGGTCAACCAATGACTAATCACAATTTCAACTCATTCCATGTTTGCTAGAATCAGGGTCAAATCCAAATCAAAAACCCGCACCAGGATTTTACGGTATGTTAAGAATTCAAAACATCATTGCATCAAAATGGAAATAACTAGTTGAGCAGCAGAAATAACCACCATAAAGATCATAATCTACAACACGTAAATGCCCGAAATGTCACCACACAATAAGAATCCAGGTGAAAACCATGCAAACCAATGGTTGGAAAAACAAGCTCATATTACCTTCGCATAAAGCTCAACATAAGGAAGAAACACAGGGTCATCTAATAAAGCTTTGTCTGTTGAAAGTTTCAGTAGCCCCTCTGTCTCCCCTTTCAACAGTTCACTAGAATGAAAGATATGCAAACAGCTTAGAGAAAAATTCATATAGTTGACATAAAGAGAAAATATTTTGCTGAGCCTAGTTTAAATCTTACATGAAATATGAGTTATCAAACTTCAGAGGTTCCTTTGTCCAAGGGCCATCAAAACCCGATCTCTCTGGATGTGCCCTTCCCTTCATTGCACCATGAACAAAGAAATGATTTCAGTTCAGCACATCAGCAGCCAACATCTAGAATCAATCTGGTATAGAAACTTACCAGAGTATGACCCCCTGATAATGCCACAATATCTTTGTCAGATAGACCCATGCGGTAAAATACATCCTTCAGATGTGGTGTGCCTGCCATACAAGTAACAAAAAAATTTGCGAAATATTTAACCATTCTTATGTCACATGAAACATATAAGCAGTTCAATGAGCACAAACAGTGAAGCATGAAAGTACAAAAGGGCAGGGAGTGTAACTTTGGAACTGCTTATTTGAGGAACCAATATTTAACTGAAGGATCAGAACCTGTTTCAATTAGTGTCCAACTCAGACGCATCAGAAAAAAGTTAGTCAAAATTATATCAGCTGCCTATGAACCTAAAGGAACACAATCTTTATCACTGTAGTCAACCCAAAAGGCACTTATGATTGAGAAGTAAAATTGAAAAACAGGAGTTCAGTTCAGTTGTCTCCATCATTTTATTTAAGGACTGCAGAAAATAATTAAAGAAATAGTAAACAGCTTCATAAATTAATGAAATCATAAGATTAGTTGAAGAGTTTCCACACCTAGTTTGGCATCCGGAAGTCGGCCCTCCTTGGGAGAAATATTTGAGTCCTAAGAAATCTTACATCAGGTTAGAGGTGCTAAAGAATGATAGGTGGCCATAACTTCAAAATTAGCTACAATTACACACCTTTCTACCAGGAACAAAGTCAATAGAAGGGCCTCCAGTGACCTCAACTGCAACAACACCAGCAAGCTAAAAGCACAAGCAATTGACTATGCATCAGTGTATATGTGATACTGTCTTAAAAACAAAAATCATAATTCTTAAATTCTAAAAAAAGCGACCAGTATTAGCATCCATCTCTCAACAGTCATCACACATCAAAAAACTGTTTTGTGGCAAAATTCAATTCGTTAACATTTTTCCCAAGCATCAAATTTTCTCATACACATGAGCTTGGCAACAAAAATAGAATGGTCTCCAAGATAATGAACCGAATTTTCCCCATCCATGGTACTTTCAGCCACTATATCTTGACTGCACCAAGCAGATGCTACTGCTATGTACTGATATAATTCCCCTCGCAATTAGGCACGCACTTATTGGCGCATTAAGCTATTTGGATAAGCTGTTTACACTGCAGTGAAAAAGGAAGAGATACAAAACAGGATTCTGTTCCCATGGTACTTCACAGTCACACTAATTAGTATTATCAATCAAACAATATATGAAATCCACAATCACCTGGTACAGGTCTGCATATGAAATCTTGGGAACTTTAGCCTTCAACTCTTCTGGAAATTGAAAAGGATATAAAAAAAAAAAAAAGTAAGAAACTAACAACAATCCACACCAAATTATCGTTATCGAATAATCGGAAGAAAAAACATTCACGCGTATTAATCCGAACGTTTTTCTGGCTGGCAACTCTTAGTGCCATTTATCGTTTCTCAATCAGTATATACAACAACTAACTTCCGCGTGCGCGCCTAAATTTCGAATTTCACTCAAGTCCAAGTCCTCTTAAAAAAAGTAAGCAGCTAATATAGGAAAAATACAGAGAAAGAAAGTGAGAATCGAGCTCACCGCAGAAATTAAGAGCTATTTTCAAGCCATTATTGGCGCCATGACTGTATTCCTCCTCATTCCTTATAGAGCCATTAGGTCCTCCAGTTTTCGTGTTCTTATCGTAGGTCCCGGCGTCGTGCCAACTTCGCAACCAAACACATACAAAAGCAATTCAAAAAGTGAAATACTAACGAGAGAGAGAGAGAGAGAGAGAGAGAGGAGTAATTACGCTAAGCGAAGCATGATGGGAGCGCAGTTCTTGTAAGCGATGAGAGCACGGAGGTGGCGGCGAGCCTTGTCGATCTCCTTAAGGTAATCGGTGTCGACGACCAGTAACGCCATCGGGAATCGGAGGAGGAGATTGTTACAAGTATCAGCTGGAGTGCCTAGAAAAGAGTGGTAGGAGCAAAAAAAGACGAGAGAGTCAAAGAAGCAAACGTAAGAAAGAGGGGAAATGGATATGAGGCTGAAGCGAGGGAGATTATTTTGTCAATTTCGGGCTAAGAGAAGCCGAGGGCGTAAGGATCATATATGGGCCGAACCATTGGGCCTTTAATAAGTTGGAAAAATGACCAAGCCCCAAGACAGTCGAACTTGGATCTTAATGTTTTGTTTTGGACCAGACAATTTGGACAAAAAGAAAGCCCAGTTAATGCTCGCAACTCGAGCCTCCCATCAGGCCCAAATCAACAGGTTTGGTAACCTCCGAATCCAAAAGTAGCTTTCTATGAAAATGGCTGCTTCCATCTCATCCAAGGAATAACGACAATTTGGCATTGGTCCCTTCAGGTCCCAGACCGCAAGTCCTTTTCTCATGCACGCACCAAAAAAAAAAAAAAAAAAAAATAATAATAATAATAATAACAATAATAATAACGAGTTTCAAACGTTGTCCAGACGCTAAATTTGTTCTGATTTAATCTAGTGGGAAGCCAAAGAGATGATTGATCGGTTGTCAACCTTTTTTCATGCGTCTATCTAGCAATTAGAGTTCAGGGGTGGAGCAATAGTCGAATCGCATTTCAAGGACCACATCAAGAGGTCGTATGCGAATATAAAACCAACCCACTTAACCGTGTGAATAATCAATAATCGACAATTGTTTTACTTTATTCCCCGCATATACAAAAGCAACAAAGAAGAATTGGAGAATTCAGAAAGGAAAAGGTAAGTGTATTCCATTCGTGCACTATCCTAAACACAAGGCAATTTCTCACTAATATGCGTCACCATTGAAAAAAAATTAAAATAAATTCGTGCGCTCATGAAGCTGTTCTCCACTGCAACTCGATTTGTAACCTTCCATTCTTCGAGTCTATAAGATGGTACTTCTCGTTAATCCTTTTATTGTTAACAACATCCACGAGACTGATGTCCACATAACCTAGAGATTCCTGATTAAAGAACAACAAACACATTAAATATTTTGTCTCAGAAACCGTTGAGAGATGAAGTTAATAATTTCGAAGTCTGAACTATCAATCAAGTTGCATAATTTTAATAATGCTTTCAAACATCGGTGTATAGACCCACAACTTGCTTTCTTTGTTTAGCAGTATTCTGTCACCAAGGATGCACAAAAACAAGCAATCTTCTACCAAGGATTTGAATTTGTTAGCAGAAATCTAGTTTTTTTTCTACGAAATAAGATGTAGACAATCTTATGTCTTGTAGAAGACTTGGTGCTTGAAAATGTTGCAACAAAGTATTGCCATCACAACAGCTAAAACAAGAAATGTACAGTAGTATTCTCTTCCCCTTAAATGGGCAAAATCTGGACTGAAATAAACCGCATACCTTTGGATGAAGCAGGTTCCTTGAGGAAGTGCTGACAACTTCCACGTGTAGCCTATCATGATTGGGAGGCTCTTCAAGCATAAACTGGAACATCTCCTCCCATCTTGGATCTCTGTTCTTCTTTACAGGCTGTACCAATGAAATAATTACTAGCCACAGATGTAATATATTTGCTGGCCTCGCGATATAAATAGTCTGTAATTAATACATTGCAACATGCAGCCTGATTCTTATTTTTCAGGGATCTATTCAGCAGAATACATAATAAAAGACAAAAAGAAAAGGATCATTTACGTGAAGGCAATCAATACTTTCATTAAATTGACAACCTCTATTGAAAGGAAAAGCAACTTTCATTAAATTGACAACCTCTGTTGAAAGGAAAAGCAGTAAATTATTTGACAAGACCATGTACTGAAACATTAACATTATGATGAAAAACAGACCTAAACTAAAAGCAAGGTCCTCTACGCTTTCTTCCAACACAATTCTCCAAAAAAGTTTCTAAATGATCTTTTAAGATATATTTCAACATATTCATAAAGCTAGAGCCAGATTTATATCAATAAATTTTTACCTTCGTTCTTCTCTCCTCCCCTTTAAAAAGAATCCTCACAGATGGATTACTGTGATACTTTCCTTCAACATCTGAAGCTTCATGAACAATAATTACCAGCACACCTCCACCAGAAGGAGTTCCATCAGGAGCCTTTTGCACTGCCAGTGACTCCTCAAAACCTCTGGGCAAGTCCTCTTCTTTGAAGGGCTTGTATGTCAGTTCCACCTCTAGTTGCCCACGTGATTTTTCATTTTGAGGATCATTCAAGTCCATGTTCTTGAGGAGATCAAGAGTCAAAACCTTTGGCTCCTCTGGTACAAATTCTTTCAGAGGAACTACGTTCACGCCCATCTTGTCATGTTTGCCAACCTTAGTGAAAAAATATAAAAATAAAAAGGAGCTTGAGATACACATATAATAGATTTTATAACTTCTAAAAGCAAGTAAAATTACGTGTACCTGCTCCCAATCATAAACATGAAATTCCACAGCCTGGGACTGTGGATCTTTAACAACTAAATTGAATTCTTCATTCCATTCAGGGTTCAGGGTCTTGTGCTTCACAGTGGTCTTCTTAGATGGAAGCTTATCCTCAGTGAGTTTGATTTTCACGTATGGATCTGATGCACCAAGCAGATCCTTTTTCTTCAGTTTCATAGCCCTCAGAACCTTCACATTGAGGATTCCCACAGGACTCTTCAGGGCTCTGCAATTTTCAATTGATATACCACACCAAAACATGCAATTGATCTCAAAATAACTTGTCATAGATCAAAAACAAAACTAAAGTTCATAATGGTTCACAAGAAACTCTCAAAATAGCATAGAAACATACTTTGAAGGATCCAAGATTGTTACTTCTAGAGTTTTAGGCCACAGATACAAGTTCGCAACCTGATCTTTAATAATCTCCTGCAAGGAAAAACCATTTATAGCATCATTCAATAAGAAATACCTCGAAAGTGTTCAGAAAAAACAAAGAATAGTCAAATAGCTATTACAGGTTCCAGCTGCTACTATAAATTTATTACAACTCAATGTGCTGCCAATCAGTTGGCAGAGGCTTACTTTAAGGGATCACAAAAGAAAATAAATAGCAGTACCCACCTGAACAATCCTGTAGATGCCAGGTATTGACATAAGATCAGCTCCAATGAGTTTGAGTCCAAAGTCAACATGTGGCTTTGAGATCAAAAGACAAAAAAAAATCAATAGATAGGAATCATAATAACAGCATAAGCTTTGGAT
Source organism: Rhizophora mangle (assembly GCA_037832345.1). NCBI lineage: Eukaryota > Viridiplantae > Streptophyta > Magnoliopsida > Malpighiales > Rhizophoraceae > Rhizophora > Rhizophora mangle. The sequence goes on from JBAPLJ010001225.1 coordinate 368,100, forward strand.
TCAAGCCACAAGACTTCACACAAAAGACCATTTAGCAAATTTAGTATGGCAAGAAAATTTTCATCCATGCAACAAACTTTACCCAGTAGCATAATAGCCTGCTTAAAAAACAGAACTCAAATACAAACATCTGTATTCCATATACCTTAATCAGCCAAGATAGCAAATCCCATAAACAACTATGGCACAAGAACTTTGTGGGACTTGCATTCTCAATATTGCTTTGACACCTTTACTAATATGTAAATATTTAAGAGCATAGGAAGTGCAAGAAACAACTTACAACTAATGATTCAGGAAATATGAGTTAATCCAAATGAGTAAGCTTCAAGAAGCCATATGAAACTGATGAAAACAAAATAAAAAGTACTGAAAACCCTATCATATTTAATTGTTTCATGCAATCTTTTTTGAACCTCTGTAAATTTTTATCTAAACAACACAACATCAGAATTGCAACATCTGAGGGCCTGAAACAACAATGTGCTTGAAAACTAATGTGACCTATGAATATACCAATAGAGAACAAACCAAGCTGAACTACACATGCCACAACACTTAGTGCCACCAAGATAGTTCATGCACAGAAGTCTCTGGGTAAAGAGGAACTAACAAATAAATTTTGTTTTTGCATTTTACCATAAGATAAGAGAACCACCAACCTTCTCCATGAGAGACACATAAATCTTAGCAAAGCAAGGAAAACTGGGAACCAATGGCTTCAGAGTTATACGAGGCAAGGCAAAAACTTGCAGATCCACCACCTGCATTTATGCAAAACAAACATGATTGAAGACAGACATCCAAGATACAATTAGTACAACAAAACATGCTCCTTCTGAGCTAGAAGAATCCAACAACTAAAATAGAATACTGCTATAACCTGAACAGTTGCTTTCAGCCCAAAAGCTTTGACGGCAACAGTGACATTGGAATTTGCCGCCCATTTTATGCTAGGTTCCATAATCAACTCTTTCTCATCAGTGACATAGACTTTCATTCCTGATAACCACAAGAATCACAAAAAAGGAAAAATTGAAGTCTAAAATTTTGAAACAAATTGGACAACATATTTAACAATCAAATTTTCCAACATCAACTCTGATGTTGATAGTCACTAAAAGAAAAGAAAACCTTAAATGAATGAATATACTGGTAATAACACTATGAAATCAAATTTTCAACACATCTTTTCATTGTCCCTTCATAAGCACAGAGGTTTGTGACAAAGCGTCCCTACCACATCAACATAGGGTCTTAGAGCAAACTAATGCATTGTTCATTACGTTCTAACAACTAGAAAGCCTTCATGTGCAACCATATTACTTTGCTCATGCAAGAACTTGTAAAAGAACAGGAATACTAAATAAAGAAGTAAATTAGACTCTGTTCACCTTGGAGGGTTGGTGGTAGAGATCCCAGCGTAAGTTTCTCAAATTTGACTGATTCAATATTGAATTTTGGGGTCTGCTCAGCAATTATTGGAGTGGCAATATTCTCCGCCATCTTGCAAATGGCCTAAGAAAGAAAAAGCACAGGAGTCAAAACTATTCAAAACCAAAACGTAGAGGGAAGCAACAAGCTGCTAATAGACAAAACCAGAAGCAGTGGGCATAGACAATGAACCTTGTCCAGATAAGGCCACATGTACTCAATAAACTTGTTTAGCCAATCAATCTGAGTAATATCAGAGACAACAATAGGTAAGTTTGCCAAAGCAAGAGCCAATGTCTGCACCCGAAATGAAAAAGCATACTCACTTACACGATCATAGTCTGGATTTTTCACCCAAAAAGGTATCTCCGGGAGCAAACGTTGCAAAGTGTCCGAGTCTTGCTCAACCAAAGGATGAATCTCAGGATCCTGTAAAAGGAAACAATACTAGCAACGTTATAAAAAAATAAAAAATAAAAAATAAAAAAAAATAAAAATAGACACTAGAGATTTTTTAACTCAGAACAAAGGCAAATTTCCATCACTTTATATTTCACTTAAAAATGCCACCCAGAGCTGTCAAACCACCATCATTTGAACCATAAATCGAGCAGCTACTCCTCAATTCGTCTTAAACAACCAAACAGAACAAGCAAATCAATATCCTCAAAAATTTAAATCCATTTATCTGCTACTATTTAAATAGGGATAATTAAAATAACGATGATGATGATGACGACGAGAGAAATGCGGACACATGGCCGTATTCTTTTCCTCCTCCAAGATTCTAACCAACCAGAAGTATGGTAGTGTATCCGTGTACACGTAAATGTGCACGGAAATACGAATGGAGGTAACACAAATTGGCATCAGATCAAATGTAAGGGCAGAGAGACATGGAAACTTTTCCTTGACATCGCAGGGTTGGAAGTAGATGAAAAAGTAATAGCCAATCACGATTCCCACCGCAATCCCGACTCCAAATCCGCAAAAACCAAGTATCGTGCTCATAAACCCCATTTTCCACAATTCTCCTCAGTCTCTGGCCAGCCAAACAGCCTCAAGTCCGATGAAAACAACGACTCGTTTTCTCCCTTCTCTCCAGCTTACCAATTAATCCCAGTATTATTATTATATTATTTTCCAAGAAAGCTCGTCATCCAAATCTCCTCGATTTCTCAGATCACGAGCCTACTGTGAATATCAAGAGCGAGAGACACAGAATGACTGATTTATCCTCGACGGTTCTTCGTAGCTACCACGTCGTTTTGGAAAATTCAACGGAGGCTTGGAGGGAAGCGAAGCGAGAGAAAAAGAAATGCTGACGCCGCGGCAAATGGCGGAGCGTTTCGGTCAAATATAAGAAGTTGAAGCTTTCTTTTATTTTCAAATTTTAATTTTATTTTTTTTAGATATGTTGACGTGGTATTATGTGAATGTGAGATTGCTGAATTTGACCGTCAGATCTGCTGACTTTGAGAAAAGAACTTGCGGTTTAACGGCGAGCAAGCGCGTTTGCTTGGGTGGGCTTTCTTACCGTAAGATTACCGGTTCGCCGTTCCGTCTTAAAGACAAACACGTTATATATTATGCTTTGTTTTCCACTTGAGGCATCCCGAGGTCCATAGGAAAGGGCAAGCGGGTCGTGTGTATCAGGTTCTGAAAGGGCCGCCAATAGCTTCTTCGAATTGAATGAGGTGTTTGAAAATGTTGGACACGTGTCTGACATTAGGTGAAGAGGCCGTTCTTCTGATTCTTCTCTCTTGACAGCAAGGTTTGCCGATGCCGACAACAGAGATGAAATACCTATTTTGCCTCTCTTATTTACTCCATTACGTAAAGATTACTGTTAAAAGTTTAGGTGAAGAATTTGACCTGTGAAAACTAATATGGATAATGCTGTCTTTTCCCCCGGTGCATTTCTAAATCAATAGGATTTTTTTTATCTTATTGTCGGCACCTCAACAGAAAGTCAATCATTTGATTTGGTAGGTGATGTGGAAGGGAAAGCCGCTCGATATCTTCGATGTACTTCTCATTTTCTTAGTTGCTTCTCAGCTTTCTTTTATGGAATTTTTCTCCTACTTTTTATTGATGACAATAGTTTCAAGACCTTTTCACGGATTCTTACTTTATCTTCTGTTTTCCTCCATGAACAATCCTTTTTTATAGTAACAAGTATACAGATACTGTTGATGAATACGATTGAACACATTTAATAAAATAATATTATTTTTTATTTTTTTATTAACTCACCATTACTTGTATTATTATAATAAAACTCCGTGGACTTCGGGGCTCAAACTGTTCAACTTGTTGAGAGGACTTAATGAGTAGCAACTGTTACATTTCACTGACTATAAAGTTTAATAATAAAATTATTTCAACTCTTCAGTCTTACAAATGAAAAAAAAAAAAAAACTTGCAACCGGCTGGGGGCCGGGAGTGGGCCGGAGAAGGCTTAACATGTCCATTTTGGAAGTTCTTTCAGCTTTACCCGCTAACGATAATCTCTTGAAAGAATTGAGTGGAGAAGGCCTGGAAAAGCAGGAACAGCTTCATTTCCTGAACTCTATCTAGCGCAGCTGACCAGCACGTGTTGATTTACACAGTACCGGTGTACCTTATAGTTTTTTTTTTTCTTCTTCTTCTTATTATTATTTTGTATTCTCTGGTCGCTCCCAGGCTTCCACGAGCCACCCTGACCACCGTGCACCCCCCAAGCCAGCGAGCGAGTAAAAGCGCTAACAAAAAAGCACAAAGAAAAAGCCGCCCAAGCCCGCCCCAAAGGAACAAACTCCACATTCCAACGCCATGAATGCAGCTGGATCTACTTAGCATTCTTGTTTATTCAGGTTTATTTGAGATTATAGTTGTGTTTTATTATTGTGATTAGCAAATTAACAGTAAAAAAAATTGTTTTTATTGTTTAAATTTTTTAAATAAAATATAAAAATAATAAAAACATTTTTTAAAAAATAACTAAACTGTAGCTTTTTTGTAATTTTTTACTGTATCAAAATATAATATTTTTAAAATAAAAATTTAAATAATATATATTTTCGTTAAATGTAAATTTTAGAATTTAATAAATATTAATAAAATTGTATTTGTTCAAACATACTTTACAACCCTATTCTCGTACAAAAGTAGGCCGTTGCCTTTTCAGTTCCATTGATGAGAAGATGGTACGTGTACCTTTCATTGTGTAAATGCATATTATAGTGAATTATAGTACGCCTGGTCGGTCGATTTCAGATTGCAACAGCACATCAAATTTTTTACGTTATTAAAAGTAAAAAAAAAAAAAAAAAAACAACTGTAAGAACAAAAGCGAATAACCATCTTTAATTTTGACCACTTACGCCAGAATATTTTGAGGTACTTTTTTTTATTTTTTTTATCCGCGAGAAGCTGATCACGTTATTGTTACTGAATTTTGGGCACACTATGGCTGAAAAATCAAGCCAGTAATGTAACTTAAACTGATGACTAAAAACACAAGTTGCTCGTAACGAAGTTTCGATTTTTTTTTTTTCCTAATTGGATTTATTAGACAAGATACAAATAAAAGAAAAACACACTTCGATGCTTAGACATTTAATTTTAAAGGTCCCATATCCAAATCTAATACTTTGATATAAATTAATGTTAAAATTTATCAAAAATCTGGACAATCTGATATCATTAAGAAGAATTTAACTTTTTTTATGATTTTGAAACTAAGCCCACAAGACTTCTAGTGATTTCTATCGTAGCATTTTTTTTTCCCAGTATTTCAGACTGGTGCAGGTATTTGTTTACGACGTGAAAAAAAAAAAAAAGGATTGATGCAAGTAATATGCAAGTTGTAAGAGAGGAAAAAAATAATTAACACAATAAGTAAATAAATAAATTAAAAGAAAAGCATTCCGTGGAGGAAGCGGAGCAAGAGCAAAAGGATTCGTGTCAGCGCCCAGCGCACGCGTCAGCCCAAAATGCCATCTTTTGTCGTTGTACAATTACGAAACAAACAGCAGTCACTTTTAAGCGAATGCGAAGCATATAAAAACAGAAAAACCGAACAGAAAGTCTCTCCCTTCTTTGTTTCTCTCTCCCCCGCACTCTCGCTGGCCCTTTCTGCCCTATTAAGCCAAGTCCTCGCTTTAGGGTTTCTCTCCTCTACCTCCTCCCCACCGTCTCTGTCTACTGTCTGTCTTTCTCTCTCAAATTGGCCAGTCAATTCTATTCAATTGCCCTTGCAATCGCACACTGGGAGCTTGAATTCTAGGGTTTTTGGATTGGGGGTTTTGTTGCTGTCTGTTCTTTTTTTGGGGGGGAGGGGGAAAGGAAAAGAAAGAGCCGGTTCTTGATATTTAATCTTTTTAAGGGTTTTTGATTCCGTGAGAATCAGATGCAGAGGATTGTCTCGCGATCCGGTGCGGCGTGATCGCGACCGCGGATTTGATCTGGGGTTTAGTTCTTGTATGGAAACTCGGAGCCGCAAGCGGGCGGAGGCCTCCTCAACAGCCCCTGCATCTTGCTCCTCTCGTCCCACCACCCGCTCTCACAAGCGCGCCCGCCTCTCCACTTCTGCCGTCGCCCCCGCCGCTACCACCTTCTCCTCGACTTCCACCACCGTCTCCGTCGCTCCTTCAATTCCTACAACCCGCTCTCGCCTCACTCGTTCTCGTCCTGCTCCTATGGACCCCACCAACCCTGCCGAGTCCTCCTCCCGTACCCGCCGTGCCAGAAACGAATCCTCCTCAGATAAAGGTAAAGAGAAAGAACACGAGGTCAGGGTTCGAGAGAATAGGGATAGAGATAGGGATAGCCTACGGTTAAATATGGACTCTAGTGATAATATCCCAAACGATGAGGATGATAACGACAGTGAAGGTGGTGGGATTGGAACTTTCCACCAGAATTTAACTTCAGCAAGCAGTGCACTCCAGGGCCTATTGCGTAAGCTCGGTGCAGGTCTGGATGATCTCCTACCTTCTTCGGGGATGCCATCTGCATCATCCTCGCATCAGTCTGGTAAGCTCAAGAAAATCTTATCTGGATTGCGGGCCGATGGAGAGGAAGGAAAGCAGGTGGAGGCTCTAACGCAGCTGTGTGATATGCTGTCAATTGGAACTGAGGAATCTTTGAGTACCTTTTCTGTGGATTCTTTCTTGCAAGTGCTGGTTGGATTGCTGAATCATGAAAGCAATCCAGATATTATGCTGCTTGCAGCTAGGGCAATCACTCATTTATGTGACGTGTTGCCTTCATCTTGTGCTGCTGTTGTACATTATGGTGCTGTACCTTGCTTTGTTGCGAGGCTGCTTACAATTGAATATATGGACTTGGCCGAACAGGTTTGTTTGAAACCATTTTTGATTGGTAAAATGTTAACGTTTATATTTTCATTTGATAAATTACATTAATCATATACTGATTAACTAGTTGCTGTCTGCCCTGGTTTTGTATCATTATATAGAAAGTGTTAAATTGTCTTGGCTTAATGTGTCTATGCTTATAACTGAGGTTTGTGGATGGTGTTATGGAAACAGTCATTGCAAGCATTGAAGAAAATTTCTCAGGAGCATCCAACTGCATGTCTGCGAGCTGGTGCTCTGATGGCAGTCCTTTCATATCTGATTTCTTCTCTACTGGTGTTCAGGTAACTGAGTTCTTGAATTTCCATATAGTCTTGCTATGTGTGTGCAGTGACCACATTCTTTTGTACTGTTTTTTTTATTGAGGTTCTTGCTATTTATGCTTTCAGCGAGTAGCATTATCCACTGCTGCAAACATGTGCAAGAAACTCCCATCAGATGCAGCTGACTTTGTGATGGAGGCAGTTCCTTTGTTGACAAATCTTCTTCAGTACCATGATGCAAAGGTAAGGTTTTGCTTTGTCAGAGAAAACACCAACAAATGCCTTGTTGGTTTCTTTTACACCATCCTATTTTCACTTGTTGTAGGTGTTGGAGCATGCCTCAGTTTGTCTGACTCGGATTGCTGAAGCCTTTGCTTCATATCCAGACAAATTAGATGAATTATGTAATCATGGACTAGTCACACAAGCTGCCTCCCTTATTTCTGCCAGCAATTCTGGAGGTGGACAGGCATCTCTTAGCCCACCAACATATACGGTAAAAGCAGTCACTGCTTACTGTTTTAAGTTTTATGCTTGTTTTCATTTAGTCTGCCATTGTCTGATGTCATTTATGCAGGGTCTAATTCGATTGCTGTCCACCTGTGCAAGTGGGTCCCCGCTAGGAGCCAAAACTCTACTTCTTCTTGGAATCAGTGGCACTCTTAAGGATATACTATCAGGTTCTGGTGTTTCTGCTAACTCATCTTTTCCTCTGGCTCTAAGTAGACCGTCGGAGCAGGTACTTGCTTCTTGTTATACCAGTTTTGATTCCCGCTGATTACAATGGCTGAGTCTGTTTCCTTTGTACTAGTTGAAGAAATTTGCCTGAGCCATGGAATTTGACATGCTTCACCACTTTCTGTATTATATTTACTTTCTGATGCACTAGTGGTCTTCTTTTTGTTATCTATTTCTTTACTTTTGGGATCCATATTTCAAAATTATCTTTTGGGTAGACCTATTTCTATTCAAGTTTCAGTTTTAAGTTCATTAGGGATACAGCATGAATATATTTTGAATTTCCTTACTTTTTTATAATTAAAAGGGGCCTAGCTTAGTGGGACTTCTGTTGTGCTGATCTGCTTTTGATTTTTGTCTTCGTAATTAAATGTATCTTGTACTTTCCTAACGTCTATGCAAAAGCACTTTTGGCTTTGTGTTTTGATGATTCTCTCAAGTTAGAATTAACACCATTTGGTTTATTTAAATGTCTTTAATTCCTTAATTTTTGTTCTTTTAAATTTTTATCTTTCATCCTTTTTTATTCTTGTGTTTTCCATAACATCAATGGATTAACTATTCCGGCATACATGAATTTAAAAAAAAAAAAAAAAATCCTGAATACATGTTTAAACTTTTCTGGTTTGTTATTTTGCTGCACAGATTTTTGAGATTGTCAATCTTGCAAATGAGCTTCTTCCCCCACTTCCTCAAGGAACAATCTCCCTTCCTCTCAGCTCTAATGTTCTTGTGAAAGGATCTGTTGCAAAGAAGTCTCATTCAAGCAGTTCTGCTAAACAAGATGATGCAAACAGAAATGTGCTTGAGGTTTCAACTAGAGAGAAACTATTAAATGATCAGCCGGAGCTTCTGCGGCAGTTTGGCATGGATCTTCTACCTGTCATGATACAGGTTAGTGTTGGGTGGATTTGCTGTGTGTGTCATTTGGCTAGAGTTTTGCTTCTTGTTTCCTTCATTGTAGCATCATTTGTGTGTCAAGCAGATCTATGGTTCCAGTGTCAACAGCCCTGTTCGTCATAAATGTCTTTCAGTGATTGGGAAATTGATGTACTTCAGCAGTGCAGAGATGATTAAATCTTTGTTAAATGTGACAAACATGTCTAGGTACACAATTATATCTGTGTATGATCTCTTGGCATACTCTTATCAGTGCTCAGTCAAAATATTTACTTACATTTATGATTTCTTCTCTCAGTTTCTTGGCTGGTGTGTTAGCGTGGAAGGATCCACATGTCTTGGTTCCTTCCCTTCAAATTGCTGAGATTCTTATGGAAAAACTTCCTGGAACTTTCTCTAAAATGTTTGTTAGAGAAGGTGTTGTTCATGCTGTGGATCAACTTACTTTAGTAGGAAGTCCAAACACTGCAACAGCCCAAGAATGTTCTGCTGAGAAGGATAATGATTCCATACCTGGATCATCTTCACGTTCCAGGCGTTACAAACGCCGTAGTGGTAATGCAAGTCTGGAAGTAAATTCTTCTGAGGAATCCAAGAATCTAGTTTCATCAAATGTTGGATCACCTCCAAGTTCCATAGATATTCCAACTATTAATTCCAATCTTCGCATGACTGTTAGTGCACATGCTAAAGCTTTTAAGGGTAAGTACTTTCCCTCAGACCAGGGGACTTCAGAAGCTGGGGTTACCAATGATCTTTTATGTTTGAAGGATCTTTGCATGAAATTGAATGCTGGTGTTGATAACCAGAAGACCAAAGCAAAGGGGAAATCTAAAGCCTGTGGGTCTCACCTTGCTGATGATTCTGCCAATAAGGAAGAGCACTTGATAGGGGTTATATCTGAAATGCTGGATGAATTAAGTAAAGGTGATGCTGTGTCCACATTTGAGTTCATTGGTAGTGGTGTTGTGGGAGCTTTGCTGAATTACTTTTCTTGCGGTTACTTCTCCAAGGAGAGAATTTCGGAAGCTGACCTCCCTAAGCTTCGCCAGCAAGGACTAAGAAGATTTAAGTCATTTGTTGCTCTTGCCCTTCCTTCCAGCAGCATTAGTGAGGGGAAGGGAGCTCCTATGACTGTCTTAGTTCAGAAGCTACAAAATGCTTTGTCATCCTTGGAGCGTTTTCCTGTTGTCTTGAGCCATTCATCTAGGTTGTCTAGTGGAAGTGGTCGTCTCTCTTCTGGGTTGAGTGCATTGTCTCAACCATTTAAGCTGTGTCTTTGTCGTGCCCAGGGAGAAAAATCTCTCCGCGATTATTCTTCCAATGTTGTACTTATTGATCCATTGGCAAGTTTAGCGGCTGTTGAGGAATTTCTTTGGCCCCGAGTTCAGCGAGCTGAATCTGGTCAAAAGCCCTCAGCATCTGCTGGAAACTCTGAGTTGGGGACAGCAGTGGCTGGAGTTGGGGCATCATCTACTTCCACTCCTAACACTACCACTCGTCGTCATTCCTCAAGATTGAGAACAGCCGTTAACATAGGAAATGTTGCTACAAAGGATCCTGTGCAAGAGAAAAGCACAACCTCGTCAAAGGGAAAGGGTAAAGCTGTTTTGAAGCCTGCCCAGGAAGAACCAAAAGGACCTCAAACCAGAAATGCCACTCGTAGAAGAGCAGCATTAGATAAAGATGCAGCAATGAAAGCTGCCGATGGGGATTCCAGCTCTGAGGTAACCTGTTTTTAATTTGGTTTCTGTTGGGACTGGGTTGTACGTGAATCAAGTGTTACCAGGAATTGTTTTAAGTGATTGGTTTTGGCTTCAGAAGTGGGCTTTTGCAGCCGGAGCCTTGTTTCTTTGTTAGTTGTTCAAGTGTATTATCCCTCTAATCTTCCAAGGACTGTTAACACATCGACTCTCTTATAATTTTCTTGTGGGTTTTTCATAGGATGGTGGACTAGAAATATCTCCTGTGGAGATTGATGATGCTTTGGTGATTGAAGATGATGACATCTCTGATGATGATGATGATGACCGTGATGATGTATGTTCTTTGAATTCATTGGTTGATAGTGATGTAGCTTGCCCCCCTCCTTCACCCACCCTCCTTTTCCCCAGGAGAATCTTTCTACTTCTATTTCCCCTTTTGATCTCTTGACTGCCTTTTTCTCATGGTGATAAAAACTTTGGTAGTTTTCTGCTTGAATGATTAGAATTTTCAATAATCAAGAAGTGCTTCCTGAACCAATAAGACTAATTAATTACAGTCAATAGAATAATAACGAAAAGTAAGGTACTCTTCTCCTCCAATTAGCTAATTTGGTTCTGGTTGGCCTTCCCAGGTGCTAAGGGGTGATTCACTCCCGGTTTGCATGCCCGAAAAAGTTCATGATGTAAAATTAGGTGATGGAGCTGAAGATAATGATGTTTCTGTGACAAATAATGGACAATCTAAACCTGCTTCTGGTTCTAGTAGTAGAGCTGCTACTGTTAGAAGCTCAGATTCTACTGATTTTAGGAGTGGTAACTCTTATGGCTCAAGAGGTGCTATGTCATTTGCAGCTGCTGCAATGGCTGGTCTAGGATGTGCTAATGGTCGAGGCATCAGGGGAGGCAGAGATCGACATGGAAGACCACTGTTTGGTAGCTCGAATGATCCCCCAAAGTTAATCTTTATGGCTGGTGGAAAGCAGCTAAACAGACATATGACAATTTATCAGGCCATTCAGTGTCAGCTTGTTTTGGATGACGATGAGGACGACAGATATGGTGTCAGTGATTTCATATCCAGTGATGGAAGCAGGCTTTGGGGTGATATATATACCATCACGTACCAGAGGGCAGATGGCCAAGCTGATAGGGGATCAGCTGGCAGCTTAAATTATACCAGTACATCAAAGTCCACAAAAGCTGTCTCTTCCTGTTGTAATTCTGATTCTTGGTTGCATCGTGTGCCACTTTTGGATAGCATTGTGCAGGGGGAACTTCCTTGTGATCTGGAGAAATCTAATCCTACTTATAACATATTGGCACTGCTGAGAGTACTAGAGGGCTTGAACCAACTTGCACCTCGTCTTAGAGCTCAGTTAGTTTCTGACAATTTTACTGAGGGGAAAATCTTGAGTTTGGATGAACTGAATATGACCGGCATGAGGGTCTCTGCTGAAGAGTTCATTAATAGTAAGCTCACTCCTAAATTAGCTCGACAACTCCAGGATGCCCTTGCATTGTGCAGTGGAAGTCTACCATCATGGTGTTACCAATTGACAAAGGCATGTCCATTTTTGTTTCCTTTTGAGACGCGACGGCAATATTTCTATTCAACTGCATTTGGGTTGTCTCGTGCATTATATCGTTTACAGCAACAGCAGGGTGCTGATGGTCATGCGTCAGCAAATGAAAGAGAGGTAAGGGTTGGGAGGTTACAGCGGCAGAAGGTTCGTGTTTCCCGAAACCGCATTTTGGATTCTGCTGCAAAAGTGATGGAAATGTATTCTAGCCAGAAAGCTGTGCTCGAAGTGGAATATTTTGGTGAAGTGGGTACTGGGTTGGGTCCTACATTGGAGTTCTATACACTTTTAAGTCATGACCTACAAAAAATTGCACTTGGAATGTGGCGGTCAAATTCATCTTCAGACAAACACTTAATGGAAATTGATGGAGATGATGGCAAAGGTGGAAATGGTGTTGTGAGTGATGGGGATTTTGTCCAAGCTCCACTTGGTTTGTTTCCTCGTCCTTGGCCTCCAAATGCTGATGTTTCCGAGGGTAGCCAGTTTTATAAGGTCATTGAGTATTTCCGTCTACTTGGATGTGTGATGGCCAAAGCTCTTCAAGATGGAAGGCTTTTGGACCTGCCACTTTCAATGGCATTTTTCAAGCTTGTGCTTGGTCAAGTAAGATTATTTCAGCATTGTCTTCACTGGATGCATTGTTGATAAGTTTTAAATTTGTTTATGATCTAAATATTTTTGCTTTAAATTTATTGCAGGAGCTCGATCTGTATGATATTATCTCTTTTGACTCTGAATTTGGGAAGGTACTGCAAGAATTGCATGCTCTCGTTTGTCGGAAACGTCATATGGAATCAATGGGTGATAGATGTGATGCAAATCTGGATTTACATTTTCGGGGGGCCCTAGTTGAAGATCTTTGTTTGGATTTTACTCTTCCTGGATATCCAGAGTACCTTGTGAAGCCTGGAGATGAAAGTGTATGAAATGTTTTCAAAACCTAAATATTTTTGTAATTTTGAATACTTTTCTTGCCAATGTATTTTTTGAGTTTTTCCCCCCCTGTTTTTGCAATATAACCCCCAGGTTGATGTCAGTAATCTTGAGGAATACATATCTTTGGTAGTTGATGCAACAGTTAAGGCTGGGATTATGCGGCAGATGGAAGCATTTAGGGCTGGGTTTAATCAGGTGAAATGTGTTCTGTATCTTGGAAAAGCTCAGAATTCAATAATGTTTGAACTTGTAAGGCTTCCTGATGGTGTCCATGGACCATGGTTTCAGGGGTCCAGTAGACCAATTGTTTCTGCTTATCTATTTTTGTTGTGTATGCATTTTATCTCATATTTGATCTCTGGATACCTTATGCTTGTGTTCTTTTTAATTGCTTACTCTTTTGTTTCATGATGATTAGGTATTTGACATTTCATCCTTGCAAATATTTACACCGCTGGAATTGGACTACTTGCTCTGTGGGCGTAGAGAATTGTGGGAGGTAATGTCATATTTATTTGTGTAGCAATGCATTACATGACTTGATTCTTTGTCTAACATTACTCTAAGATTCTTCCACTTATGCAGCCTGTGACTCTTGTTGATCATATAAAATTTGACCATGGGTACACTGCCAAGAGTCCTGCGATCATTAATGTATGATTTCTATCTTGACTTTGGTTGCATTTCTTTGACTTTATACTCTAAGCGCTGATGGATTTGGTGCCTTGTTTTTAGTTGCTTGAGATTATGGGAGAATTTACAGCAGAGCAGCAACGAGCCTTTTGCCAATTTGTAACTGGTGCACCTAGGTTGCCTCCCGGTGGGTTGGCAGTGTTGAATCCAAAATTAACAATTGTGAGAAAGGTATGGTGAAACACGTCAAAAAGTTTTACATTTTTACTCATCAGAGATTTGTTTTCGATTTGTTATTTTCCTGTATCAGGGCATAATTGGTCCTAGCATGTTTTTAGGTGGGGTAGGAAGGGAGTTATTGTGGGCCACTTTTCTTTTAGTTGAAATTGAGAGGTTGGGTTAGAGGTGTATATTGTTCAACTCTCTCTCTCTCTCTCACACACACACACACACACATATTTTGAGCTATTGTTGCTGCGCTGCCTCTTTCAATAGTCTGTTTTGGGGCAGTAACATTGGGCAGCATCATTTATGCATGTTGGTGGCATCTTCCAAGCAACTTACAACCAGTCACCTTTTATTTCTTCTTGTTAGAAGTCGTCAAGTTTGGTACTCAATTTCTCTTATGTGCGTAAACATGGCTTGTGTGGATGCAGCACCCTTCATCTGCTGGGAATGTGGCTTTAAATGGAACCGGCCCTTCAGAATCAGCAGACGATGACTTACCTAGTGTCATGACTTGCGCTAATTACTTGAAGCTTCCTCCTTACTCCACCAAGGTACTGTATCTGGTGCAGAGATGGAGATGAAAATAATTTTGTATCATTTATGCAGTCTTTATTGTTGATTTTTTTATTTTTTGTTGAACAGGAAATAATGCACAAGAAACTGCTCTATGCAATCAGTGAAGGACAGGGATCGTTTGATCTATCGTGAGCTCTGGCTAATTGGTCAGAACTGTGAATATTAGATCAAACCTTGCTGAGTAACGAACTCGTTCATGCTGTAAATTTAACTGTGGAAGTAGCGCCTTTTCTGCTCAATAATGGCTTATTTTTGGCTCCTCTAGATTTTCGGGTGCCATTGAACAAGGTCAGTTTCCAAATTTTTTGTTGAGGCTGTCTTGTCACATCGTGTGTTCGGTGGGCTGGATGCGATCTGTACTTGGCTGTCTTCCATTTGTCCTATTCTGTTGTCATTTTTCATTTTTACTTTTTTTTTTTTTTGAGTTTTTATAGTTCTTGAAATTGTTTTTTTTTTTTTCTGGGGATCCGAGCTCATTGGTGGGATTGTTTTTTTTGTTTTTTTTCCCTTAAACATCAGATAAATTGTCTGAGGTTGGATCGCCGTTTTCTCATGCGGTAAAGAGGGAACAGTCCGGGCACTTGTTCAGGTGCTGCTAGTTGCTTGTAAATAAATAGGAAATCTTTAGTTTTTCCTTTAATATTTCCTAATCATGTATGCATGTATCCATTGAATTGAATGACGATGATGATTTGATAAATTGCTTTTTTGTCTTTTCGTTTTAATTTTCAGTGCCTTGCACCGCGCTCGTATGATTTGTAGAATTGGGTGAGTATTCAAAGCAAATGACAATCCTGTCAGTAGGTCTCTACAATCTTGAGTTATTTTTCCTCCTAATAAAAACATAAGTGAAATATTATTGTGCAACCATCTAGAATTGGAAACTCCCTGCTCTAAATTACTGTGTAGAACACATGAGTAATAATCAGGCAATGCACATTATGCTCAAATGGTCTCCAGGTTAAAAGATTAGAATAAGATATATGATTGTTTCACCTCTAGCCAATTTTGAATTCTTTTTAGTCTCAGAATTGTAAGATTCAATGAATGATCGCATAACGGGAGGGCAGAGTGAGGAATGCTCGATGATTATTTCACAACGAAGACACGATTCAAACAATCGGCCGCTATGTAGCCCACTGTAACTAGGTCAAACCCAATACAACTGTTTTGTCGTCCCGGCGAGAGGGGCGTCGGTATTTTCTTCGATGTAAAAAAGAATTGACAGCAGCCCGGGTAAATTATAACAAATTAAAATTTGTGATTGAAAAAAAAAATCTCATAAATAGAAAGTGAGAAAAATAAACGGTAGCTTATGCAATACCAGTTTCTCTCATCAATGGGATTGTCTTGGCTATACAGTTAAAAGGAGAGAAGAAAAAAAAAAAAAAAAAAAAGGATATTCTGTAGTTGCTTTTATAGATATACGAGAGGCTAATGTTTGATGACAACTCCAGTTGCATGCATTTTGCTAAAGATGGGATTTAAAGTTTGCTAGATTGGCGTAAGCCTAATATGTTTTCAACTTTCATGTTCCCCCCTTCACTTGGGATTTTGTCTATGAATGCGACAGGGCTGGTAATGGGCTGGGACCCCGCTGGTTGGGCTCCTGTAGCGGCAGGGGTAAGGTTGCGTTGTGTTTAATATTGCACGTTGCATGAGACCCTGTGGGGCTCCAAGCAGCATAGCTCATAACATCACAAAAGCCCAGAAGGTTTACAAGCAGCAACTCCCCGCATAAAATAATTATTACTATCTTTGTTTTATTTTGTTTTAGTCGTTACTTCTTGTAGACTTCTAGTCTTCCACATTGACCAAAAATAAAAAATAAAAATAATTCTAACCATCTTTGCACACGCCGACAAGCGAGCTGCTGCAGATCATTTTCCAGAGAGGCGGAGGAAAAGAAGTAAACACTGAAACTAACCTTTTCGTGGACAACGCCACTATTTTCACTTAAAGCCCAGTCTCACCTTTCCTCTCTAACGAACTTTTCCTGGATTCGGGCTCTTTCATAAGTGGATTTGGGCCCAGATTCGGGGTTATTGGACAAAAGCTTTTTTTGGGCCCAAAACAAACAGAGGGACAATCTTGTCTTTCTCATCTCTCTTTTCACCTTTTTTTTTTTTTTTTTTTTTAAAAAAAAATTATTTAAATATAAAGGCAGATTAGACTATCCGTGAGAAAGCAAGTTTTTGTTTTGACGGAGAAAATTGAAAAGGCGACTTAAAAAATTCCACAACTTATAAATAGATGAGTGAAAGAACTGGGAAAGAGGGGAGTACACATTATGGATTAGAATACTTAAAAAACCAACATGAAGCTCAATCTAAATCACATTCGAACCCATCATTACAACTCCGTTACAGATATATATGTGATGTAACTCTAGTTTACCCTTGTGCCACACTTCACTTGAACTGCTAGTGTCTTTTTTATGTCAGGGCATTCATCTTTCTTCTTTTGGAAAAGCTCTCTTTCAATAGGAATCTCGCAGGAAGATTTTCCCAAGCAAAGCTGCTCAAATTCATGTTCGGAAAGAGACCCATTCAGTGATTTGGAACAAAGAAGATAATAATAATATGATAATTAATGGGAAAGCAAGATGTTACCTGTTCAACGACCTGCGTGGAAACTGGTGAAGTGCAGTTTCCGAGAGCGTAGCCCCCACAAGCGCCATAAGGATTACCAAAGCTTGCAAATTCCACAGCCACAATCTTCCGGTGATTTGGACACTTCAAGTGAGCTGCTGGTCTAGCATCATCCACTACAGGGCGGAACTTGTTCTTCTTTCTCTCCCAGGACCTCACATGAGGTGGATGGTACTCTGTCATGTAGCTGCATATTGTATCTCTGTTGACCGTCACAATCTCAATCATTTCAGGGTTTGCTCTTTCCTCCTCCAAGATAACAATCAGATTATCCATTGGCTTCAGGTAAGATCTAGGAATGTGGTACCTATATTGAAAAATGGAGGCTTTACTTCATGCATATAATCTCGAGATCGTTTTGCCGAGTTAAAAAATAATAATAATTAAAAAAAAGAAAAGAAAAGAAAAAAGAATGTAAGCTTACTCCGATTGAGTAGGCTGGCCAAGAGGAGAGAGGAAAGACATCCAATGTCGGCCGATGTTCTTTCCATTGACAAAAATCGTACCCTTGCTCATACCAGTCATCCGGACAGCAACTGGGTCATCTCCTTCAGGAGCATCAAAGTGAGCCTGCACCAAGAGCACATACGGACCATAACAAGTTTAGTAAAGTCTTAAGCATATTTACTAAAAATCTATGAATTCAAAGATTGATGCAAACAAAATAATTGCTTCATTATTACCTTGTACCATGTCAGAGGAGGTCCCCCCTCTTTCCCCACTCTTGTCCATTTCACCTTCTTGGCTCCTTGAGTTGTGTACACTTTAGTCGTCTCTCCGGTCAAGCCAACCTATAAATTGGAGCACCATGTCAGGAATATCAATCATTTTCTATCATTATATTTTTGAACGCAAATTTCAGTAATTGATTGAATTCGGTATCTTTCTACAGGAAGCAAGTTCGCACCTGATGCCCCCAACCATTCGATGATATATCAAGAGTTCCAGTATTCAATCCTAGGATTGAAATACCACGAGGTCCTGCATACCTATGCTCCATGTAGGCTCCACTATCCTATATTTATTGAACAAAAAAAAAAAAAAAAAAAGCAATTCACAGTTAGTTTTCTCCTCTTGAAGTAATCATCAAAGATCCCAAAGTACGTAAGTTATGATAAGAAGTTCCTTACAGGAAGTCCAACAAGAGATCCCAGAAGTGCAATGTGATTTGTTCCGGGTGTGAAGTTGACAGATTTCTGGAGGACAAAGCTCTTCTCAATTTGGCTTCCATGTTCCGATCCTAAATAGTTATCGGCTTTAGTTCTTTGGGAATACTCCTAAGCTGCCCATAAATCTGGTTGCACACAAGTCTTTGTGATACAGAAAATTAAGTATACGCACTTACCTACATATTCTCCATTTACAAAAGCAACCATTGCATGGCCAAGACTTGCCACCCTCAGAATTGGGGAGATATCCTTTCTAAATGGCAAGTCACGGGGTTCAATGTCAATGCTGGAAGGAGAAATACGCATGTATGTCAAGTTCTATTGCAGCATAACGATGTAACTCCTATTTTAGAGGCTGTGAATGAGATTATACCGTCCTGATGGCTAGTTAAGAGAAATACTTACGTTGTGGTG
This sequence comes from Rhizophora mangle, assembly GCA_037832345.1. Lineage (NCBI taxonomy): Eukaryota > Viridiplantae > Streptophyta > Magnoliopsida > Malpighiales > Rhizophoraceae > Rhizophora > Rhizophora mangle. The sequence continues at coordinate 386,694 of JBAPLJ010001225.1, forward strand.
TACCAAGCATAGTCAGTGGCGTCTTTAGTCAAGCCATAGAGCTCCATTGGGGTCTTCGATGTCACTGGAAGTTGGTTTGGAATGACTGCTGAGAACATGTCCCATTTAAGGTCCTTGTTTGCTTTCTCAGATTTCACGAAGTTTCTTGCATTGTGTTGTGACACAACCTGTCTTAAACGATTGAGAATATGAGTTCCAAGCGAAGAAATGAGGAAATTATTGCCAAAGATAGCAAAATGATAAGGAATATTACCGTCAAGGTATTATAAACCACGGTCTTGCAATCAGGGAGGATGCTAATGGAACGTGGAGGTAGGTAATATTCCTTACCCCTGAAGGTAACAGTTTGTGCTACTCTGCTTTTGTTGTTGGCCAAGAAAGCAGCACAATTTTTTGTACCTTCTTGCTCGTAGAATCGGGCCTGCAAAATAGAAAATCATAGAATATTTTGGTTGGGAAGTGCTCTTGAAATGGCAGTATGTAAAATATTTGTTCTGATGCTCACCTCTACGTTAGGATTCAACATTGTAACACCAGGAGTGCCCCAAAGTAAAGCCTTCTTGCAGAGATTGAGAGCTCTGTGCAAATCCTTGAGGTGACCCCATTTTGGGTTCCTCTGCAGACCTGCAATCCATGAAAGGAAGCCCAGTTAGCTGCATAAAAATGATTTTAGTTTCTCGAAACATTAGAGATTGAGATCGCAAACCCCACCGAATTCATCAAGAGGAGCTTCGTCATAGTAGCGAGTTGTTACAAATGAGGCGGCAGTCCTACCAAAGTTTGTCCCACCATGGTACTACAAATGTAGCATGATTGATTAATACACTTCACAAAATAACATACTAAACGCAATAGGAGAGATTTAGGTATCTTCCTACCATATAGTAGTTGACTAGACTTCCATTCTTTGAGAACCAGCGAGCAACTGAAAATGCCATATCCTCAGTTGATCTTTGTGATGGGGGGTCGCCAAATACTCTAAACCTGAAGTCGAACGGGACATTGTGATCCAATTTGCATTAGCACAGGAAGTCAAGAACAAAACTGCAGTCTATTACATAATTTGCAAACATGATCAATAGTTGTATGCTTACTGAGCACTCCAGTTCTCAGTCCATATGTTAGGCTTGTTGGGTTTATTGGGTCCTGTGAATGTATCTCCGCAGTGCCTTCCATTGCATGAGTTAATCTGTACGTGGCATTCACCTTAGTTGACAAAATAGTTAAGCAGATCCAGAATTCTCCTCATTTTATGATTTTGTTTCAATAGCACTTGGAGCCCCTCAGATAAGAAATTTCATACACGTAGGACAGTAAGCTCACCACTGGATCAGGAGCATCCCTTTGTTTGCACATGACCCATGGAACTCCTGTCTGCAGGCCCACAGCCAGATTTCCTGCCCACTGAACATAGCTATCTCCAAGATTTCTGTATGCAAGTTGGACAGTATTGTACTCATTCTCTATCTGCGCACAAAACATTAAGAACAAGATGAGATTCACTGTTAAAGGCATAGCAACAATATGACATAGGCTAGGATTATTAGCATAAAGAAAAACCTGAGACAAGATAATGGGGCCTCCTTGAGATGCAAATAACTTCTCTGCTTTCATTTTGTCGACGACCAACCTAACAAACTTCTCCATGTGGTACTGCAAAAATGCGATGCCTTTGTCACATGATCTGCTTCAATGTTAAGAATTTCTTTTTATAAAAGTTTCACCATTTGTGGCATTATTACCTTGAATGGTTCGTTATCTGATCGGAAGATGATGCCAGGGATATCTCTTAGCCAATATGGGAGTCCTCTAAATGTTCACATAGGATTAAATGAATCAATAAAGATTAAAGTGCAGATGTAGAACATCGCGCATTTGAACTGAAAACCAGTGGAATATATCATACCCGTGGTTCCATTCGGCCTGGATGAATGGTCCAAGCCTGAGGGTTGTATACAATCCATGCTCTCCGATCAACTTGATGAATTTCACGACGTCATATTCTCCTTCAAAGTTATACTGCAAAAAAAGGAAGCAGCATCCAAAAGTTACCCCACCATAGTGACAATGCATGTCCAATGTCTTTTGAATAAGATCAAAGATACAATGGTTTACAAAATTATCTATATATATCACCTTGCCCTGCTCCGGCTCATGAATATTCCAGAAGACGTAGGTTTGGATCACATTCAAACCTCCATGCTTGGCCTTGCTGAGGAGGTCCGGCCACATCTGAAACACAATTCAACCAAAAAAAAAAAATGCATTAATTAGTTCCATTTCCTTCCATTCAGATGGAAATAAACAGAAGAAACGACGAGGAAATCCCATTGTTTGCATTACGTCTGGGGTGCTACGAGGGTAATGAATGGAGCCAGAAAAGAGAAGCTCTCTCTTGCCATTGACAATCAAGGACCTTCCATCATAGGTCACGCTCTGGGGCTTGACCACCCCGTTGGCAACGACCGAAGAGAGAAGAAGAAGAAGAAGGGTAGCAGTGAAAAGAGAACGGCGTGTTAGTCCCATCTTGATTATACCTTGTTCGGTGATGTAAGACATTAGGAAAAATAATTTCTTTTTTAGGAAAAAAAAAAATACAAAGGTTCTGAATGTGATAAATTGGATGGAGCCCTCCTCTTTCTTCCGAAGGAGGAGGCACCAGCAGCTGGAATTGAAGTAATGATGTGAAGAAAGATAAATAGGAGAGAAAGCCAAATGCTGGGTCAAAGAGCAAAACTCGGCATTTTTGCTGTCATAGTTAGTGGCCATAATTGCTCTGTTGAGAGTTTCTCTCTGCTGTCATGCCGTTATTTTTGCTATTCTTAAGAGAAAGAGAGATAAGATATGAGAAAAATAGCTAGTTTTGGGGAGGGTTTGGGTGGGGGGCGGGATTCTTGGTTTCTCGGTTGATTTGCTGTTTTGGCGTTGTCAACCAGAATTTGAAACTGCGGGTGGCGGGCAAGTCGGGAGTTGTGGTCTGCTTTCTTGCCGTGCATTTTTTATGCCACAAACCACAATTGACGTTCTCAAAGTTAGAGGATTACCAGAAGAAAGAAGGATTACCGTTACGCGATGACTTAAACTCCAACAAAATGGAGAGAAAAGGACAAAGAAAAAAAAAAAAAAGGAAAGCGTACTTCTTGTTTGGTTGGCAACGTCAACGCTTTAAGAGAAGTGAAGCGGTCAAAGAACTTGAGAGAAGCGCTTGTCCGGGGGAAGTGAGAATGAGGATTTGTCTTAGCCCAGTGTGATCTATAGCACTTGAATGATGCTACGAGAACTCGAGCTTCCATTCATGGGATAGTTAAGTTGAAATTTTCCTCCCTACTTAACCGAGAGGAAGCTAATAGTAAATTGAAGGATCATTGGAAGATTGGTGCTTCCTTCTCATTCTTGTTTTGGCCTTTCGTTTCAGCAATCAATTGATCCATCCTTTTTGTGGGCCATCAACTATTGAGTAATCAAGTTACGGGTCTGTGTCATTCTGTGTACGCTCATCGTTGAAATCAAGTGAGATCCTTATGGCTGACCAGCCTCAGTTCTGCTTCAAACATTGATAGTTTTGGGGATTCTGAAGAAGCAATCCATCTTTATGTAGAGTTTGAGGCGAAAGTCACAGGAAGCTGGTCTTCGGCAATCTGATTCTGGAGTTCTTTGCGTTGATCTTCAGTTTGGGAAAAATCTTTCAGGATTATTTGTTATCAGGAATAATTACAACTCCAACTTTGTTGTGGAAAACTTGTAAGTTATACTTTAAAAAACAAAAGCTGTAAATAGTTTTATAATATCCTGACAAAGGCCGCTGAAATTGAAAAGCTAGGCGCCTGTCGTAACATTCTGCCATGTTAATCATGTCTAATGTGATTTTCTATACTGATTTACCATCCTTCCCTCCAACCCAAAAGAAGACCCAAAAAAGAGGCAACTGTTGAGGGGTCTGTAGCCGTCATGCACCCGCCAAGACTTTTGCACGCACTGTGTCATTACCCAAAATAGTGTTGAATATGATAGCACCCTTCTGATTCCAATTGGTTGTTCCCTGTAGATGTTCCTGGCGGCATTGACACTAGTGGGTAGCATTAACTAATCCTCAGCGGACGTTTGACATGCGGGGCCGTGTCTATTAAGCATCTCTTCCCCTCTTTTACAGCGTTAGATGTTACGGTGTTTTCCATAAAAGCTATGAACTAGAGAAACCCGAATTTCACGAACAAAAGGGACTCACTTGAATCTCACGTTAGCTAATAGGAAGTAACCATGACATCTCCCATTTTGATGTTGAATTAAGGAAGTGGCAGAAGTGCTAATCATAGGATCACAAGGACAATGGTGATAATAGCTCGCCGCCCCATGTGCTGGCCAAATGCCTTCGCTATTATTTTTACCATTTATTGTACTCAGAGTTAGGCTTGAATCGATATTCGGGACCATTGAAATTTAGAATAATCGTCCTTTGATAAGGTTTGTTATGTAGCGGTGACATGATTTCACTGAACTCCTATAAAATATTGAGGTGAGGACAAATTGTTAGGTTATGCCGATGAGAAATGTGTAGGACACATGAAAGCGACTAGGTCATGAAAAGTGATTACCCCATGAGAAATAGAGTTTAGAAATAATTTTACGTTATTTTTTTCTTTTTAATTTAAAAAAAGGGATAATTATGATGAGAATATTAGTAAATTACATATTTAATATATCACAATTGGACGTGAAATTGTCCCACTTAAAATTATAATGAATAAAATAACAAATGAGCAAAACTTAAAAAAAAAAATAAAATTAATATCCCAATGATTCTTTATTTTTATTAAAAAAACGAGAAAAAAAGAGTACTTGGAAAGTGATTGACTGGTAAGAGTTTTGGTAAAAGCAGAAGGTTGGTATTTAGCATACGTAAGGTAGCCAAGAGAATCAAGCATCAGTGATTTGTGTTTGACTCTTTCGTCGATACGAAAGGCCATTGAGTTGCACATTATAAACAAATCTCACTCATTTTCTCAATTTTCAATCTTGAAACTCTCAAAATAGATATTTAGAGTTTTCAATATTAAATTTCTCATTGTTACAAAGATTAGTACCATCCCAGTTGAAATTTTGGGTGGTTACATTTTTTTTTTTTTTTGTAACCCTTACAGATATCACACTGCATGGCATGGCAATCACGGCTTGGCTTGGTTTATTCTTTCGGCCATCCAGGTCAAAGGGCCTTTTTGTATTCAGGCTTTGGCAGCTGCTATATGCCACAACGGTCCATTCCCATTGCAAGCACTAAATTGCAGTTAATGCGTCAGGTTATGATGAGAAAAGAGGATCTAAGTTGGTGGGTAAATGGACCCTTAACGTTGACACCACGTTAACGGCACTCAACCACCGCATTTTCCACAAGAGTCTCTCTCTCTCTCTCTCTCTCTCTATATATATATATATATAAGGTGGTTAGAGGTAGACAATCGTTTCGATGTTCAAAAACATATAATTGGGTTCGACCCATTTTTGCTATTCCATGAAGTGGCTCCCCTTTAAAGCCAAGCATTTATTACCAATACCATCCAACCCGACGTACTGTTGTGGCTTCAATCAATCCATCGTCTTTGCCTCCTGAAGACGCCAGGCTCCAACCAACCTTGCACCATACCATATCTGTGTAAACTTTAGTTTACAGTACGTAAAACCTTGGTCTATGACATATTGCCCAACCGCCATACAACAAAAAGTCTACGGATGTATGTGCCTGGAAGAGTTGGGCGGCAAACTAGTTGAGAGAATTTGGTTCATCTAGACGAACAAGATATAATGAAACAATAACCACTTCTAAACTATTCTGCATTTTACACAGGTGAGACTGTTCCGTTTCAACTAGTTGACCTTTGACTTACTGATCAATACATTTTTTTCCTAGGTTTATCAGAAAGTTAGGTCCAACTCTTAACTTAAAAGTATATGATGTCAAAGACGATAGAGAATGCCTTAAATCAAGGCATCTCTTACTGCGGATTGCCTCGGCTGTGACGCAGTTCCACTCAGGATTTCCCAAAGCTGTGATTGTTACTGCCACAGTTCCATTGTTTTATCGACATTTTTCTATAGGTCCGTCATGTGGGGTTGTACAAACTTCAATAGATATCAATTAGATGTACGGTTGGCACCGGAAATGATCTAGAAAAACTTAAAATTACAGTCACATGTCTCTCATCTTCCTATCTCGTTGTGTTGTAGCCCACCAAATCGCCGCCCAATTTAAATTAAACGAAAATTGGATTCTCGGAGGTGCGTGACATGTTTTAGAAGAATAAATCATTTCTCTCTCTTCTTTAAAATAAAATAAAGAAATCAATAAATGAATTCCTAGAGAACAAAAAGTTGTTTTAACCATAGCCATTCCAATCAAGTTCTGAATAAACCTTGGAAGCCAAAGGAACCTTTGTTGCTCAACCGCAAGACACATAAAAAATTGTTATTCCAATTGCATCTACTCATCAGGTATTGCCCGACAAATATGACACGAGTTGACGACATATATCTCGTGTAAGAAAAAAAAAAAAGAAATATATTTTGCACCAAAAATAGAAAAGAAAAATATATCAAAAATTAAAATTGTGGGGGTGTAGTCTTTCTCATATTTCAACTCCATAACCCCTAGGAAGGAAAGAGAAAATTGAAATCACTCCAAGCGATGCGCTTCTTTCAATATTAACCTGAAAATGAATTATTTTATTGTCATTTTTTAATAAATAAAAAATTATATTAATAATATTATGTTTAATTTTTTAATTATTATCATTAAAATTAAATATATAAAAATAAGTTTTATAACATTTAAATATTAAAAATTAAATAAAAATATTAAAATCATAATTTACAAATTTATTATATATCTATTTTTTTGGAAAAAAGAAAAAAGAGGGTATTGCTTGAACTGACATTATTGTAAGTTGTGACCATCGGATTGTGGAGGTTGAATTTTGCACGGCTGCCGATTCATTGACTAACATAGTCATTTGTGAATGAAAAATTTTTATATTATTATATATGTTCACCAGTGTAAAAAAGTTATCTTTTCGAAGTTGGTGTCTTTTTTTTTTTTTTTAACCTCAATATTACCGTTATAATAATAATAATAATAATAATAAATATTTATTATATTAATTTATTATTTTTTAAAATGTAATATATTTATAATGTTAAATTACATAAATTTATTTTATTATTTATTTAATATTTTCTTCCTTCAACTGTAATTTTGTCCAAAACTTGTTTAGGATCAAGTACAAAATCCAGAGAGAGAGAGGGATAGAGAGAGAGAGAGGGAGAAGGATGGGGTGTTGGACTGTTGGTGGGTGGATCCATGTTAGGAGTAGAATTTGAGTCCTGAAAAGAAATAAAATGGTAAATTTTTTATTATAGCTGGCAAGAGGCTGTCTTTCTCTTTCTTTCTTCTGTTTCTTGCTCCATCTCTCTCTTGCTCTGTACCTGTTATTGAGTTTACCTTCTTTCTTGGGTGGAGTTGAGGGGTCACAGTCACATTACATTGTCACCTCTGCCTCTCAATGTTGCTCAAGAATTGAGAATTGGGTGTTGTTCTATTTTGGAAGAAAGATTCAAGAATAGGAGAAGGAAGTTAAAACAAAAAATGAGTGCTTCAAGGTTCATAAAGTGTGTCACTGTTGGTGACGGTGCCGTTGGCAAGACTTGCATGCTCATCTCCTACACCAGTAACACTTTTCCTACTGTACGTATCTTCCGTTGATTCTTGCTTTGCTTTCTTGCCTTCTGTTTGGTTATTGAGAAAAGAAAAAAAAGTAGGGAATTTAAATTTCGTGGTCAAGTCAACTGAGCTCCATATAATTGAAAGGGTTCGAGGGTGTTGTGGGCTGTGCAGGTCTTTTCTTTTCCTTTTTTTTTTTTTATAAGTTCATAGTCTTGGGAATTGAGTGTAAAGATTAGGGCTTTCGTTGTTTTTTGTGTTTGTTTCTTGGGAAAATGGAGGACCCTTTTACCTAACTGAAAAGTTCTCTTGTATCTCAAACTTACTGTTAAGTTATCTGGGCTTTATCTTCTTTGCGCAACATATTGTGGATTGGAAATTCAAGCTTAAGAGGCTTTATGGGTCTGTGATTGTTTTATAGCCGAGGAAAAATTCCAAATTAAGAAGGAAACCGGACATGTTGTTTATGTTTCTCTGTGTTCAATTTGTCATTGGTGAGGAATGGGGAAAGCGGACTAGGTCAACTTACTGTGCAAAGCTATTTAATTGTGGAAGATGAGGAGTTGTTCATGCGTGTGAATATGTGAAATTCGCTGCTTAATATTTATTTTGGGTATCAAACTTGGTTTTGTGTTTGTTTGATTGTCTCAAATTCTCGGAATTTGAAAGGTCGTAAAATTATGTCAAATCTACTAAGAATCATATAGGTAATGGGCTTTAGTGAGGAGTGTTTTCTTATCTTTAGGATTAAAAGTGTTAAGGAAATTTGTGGTTATTTTGTTGGTCTTCATCCCAGTATTGTTTTTTTCCTCTTCCTTTTTGCTTGAAACATTGAACTTTAGAGTTTGTTGTTAGATCAACTTCTAATCGACAGTTGTGTATTCTTTTTGTTGCATATTTGTGAGGGATTAATTGATCTGTCTAGTCTTGTAATGCAGACATGCCTCCTTTCATGCTGCTGCTTAGTGTCATTGAAAAAGAGCTTGAATTTAGATTGCATTCTAGTAATTTATGCATTTCTAACTCAAATGAACCAAATAAGGTATTATTTATATTTGTATCCTAACACCTAACACATATGTACTTGGGGCTTCTTTGGTGTGAGCTTTCATGGTTTCTATTTGCAAAGTCTGTTATTGGTCTGATCTCTTAGCCTTTGTTTAGACTTCAGTCCAGAATAAATGATATCCTCGCATTAGTTGAACCACTTATTCATATAAATCTCATCTTAGACATTTAGCTTTGAAAGCAATTGCATTTTGTTATCGTTATTGAGGACAATCCCTTTTTTTTGTTTTTTGTATAAGCAATACAACCATGCTAATACCACTAGACTGATTTGGGACAGAATGATTCTGACATTGGAAATTCTTTGTTTGTTTTCTTTCATGATCTGTTGGGGAACAGGACTATGTGCCCACTGTGTTTGACAATTTTAGTGCAAATGTGGTTGTGGATGGGAGCACTGTCAATCTAGGGCTGTGGGATACTGCTGGTAAGTACAGGATTCATAATTGTCTTGTCTCGTTCGAGGTTTTTTTTTTTTCTCATGGCATGATGTATTTACTTTATGGTACAGGTCAGGAAGACTACAATAGACTCAGGCCATTGAGCTATCGGGGGGCAGATGTTTTCCTGCTTGCATTCTCTCTCATTAGCAAGGCCAGCTATGAAAATGTTGTGAAGAAGGTATGACTTAGAAGTCTATTTCTTGTCCTTCTACATTCTGGTTTTTAATAATGTTTTGTGCTTATGAATTATATACATTTTCTGCTTCATTGATCAGTGGATCCCAGAATTGAGGCACTATGCACCTGGCATTCCAGTTATTCTTGTTGGGACTAAGCTTGGTTAGACTATCCTACTCCATTCTTGAATTTTCTGTTATTACGAATACCTTTTCTGGTGCTGTAATTTTAACTGCCTTTATTGTGCATGGTGCCTTAATTTGATCAAGAGCATTAATTCCCATATTGGTGTGCTATATTCTTAAAGTATATTTTTGAACTATATGGTATCCTCTGGTGGGTCAGGATTCAAATTTATTGTGCCAACCGTGCTGGATAACCATATACTTTGGTGTCTAACATTTTGCTTATTAGAAGTATCTGAGGTTCTTCCTTAAGATGACTAAAATCGTTTTGGTTTATGTGTGAGAAGTTTGGGGAGTAATGATAATGGTTTTAAATGCTATAAGTGTATGGTGTGCAACTTAAAACCCATTTGTTTAGCAACACAAAGAGAATATTACAATAAAATGATAGCCTTTGGACATCTGCATGGTAGGCCTTGTCAGCCAACAGAACTGCAGTCTGCTTTGCAGTTTCGTGACACTTTTGAAGTGTCATTAGAACATTTGCATTTCGTCTCAAAAAGTGAGTGATCTCTCAAAATGGCTCTTTTGCTTGGAACAAGGTAGAAGTCTTGGGGTTGCAACCAAGGATACTGGTTGTGAATCTTCATAGTTGTCACCGCATGCAAAAATATTGAAAAAATAATTGTTTTTCAATTGTTCCACGAGCTCACTTACTTTTGTGGGACAATGACTGCATAATACCAAGTTCCTGAACATTTCGTTTTTGCTTGAATCCTATACTTCTATGTATGTCTCTTGAGCGAAAATCTGATCTTTACAGGTGTGATAGTCTCAACCATCTGATTTGTGTGATAGTCTGTACTATGATATTGCATACAAGTTCCCTAGGATACAAATTATTCTGAATGCCTGCATTAGGCCTCATCATAGAATGTGGACCGTGTTTCCTTGGGGCCTTGAACAGGGTCCAGCTTTTGTGGCAACTAAAATTTTATTTTTGTAGATCTCCGAGATGATAAGCAATACCTGTTAGATCACCCAGGTGCAGTGTCTATTACCACAGCTCAGGTATCATCCACTTCCATGTTAAGCTTATTTTTTCTTAGTTCCTTTCTATTAGTCCTGGCATCTTGCCACCTGAATTTGTGCCTGATCAAAGGGTCAGCCATATGAGAGATTACTTACTCCATTATATTTTTTTGAAGGGAGAGGAACTGAGAAAGCTAATTGGGGCTCCTGTTTACATTGAATGTAGTTCAAAAACACAACAGGTATATCTGTTATGATCTGGTTAAAATATAAAGGGAAAGCTGATGCTTACCTTGTTGCTGACTGGATTTATTGTAACCATGATTTGCAAAACAGAACATCAAAGCTGTCTTTGATGCAGCCATCAAGGTGGTTCTCCAGCCACCCAAGCAGAAGAAGAAGAAAAGGAGAAAGACTCAAAAGGCCTGCTCCATACTGTGATCGTGAATTGGAGTTTTGGAGAGGAACATTGTCAGTTAGGCACTTGTCCTTAGTGTTTTCATCTACTTTATTGCTTCATGCCTTACTGAAGCAGCAAGATGTGGTGTGTAGTCTTTCTACTGACAGAACCAGGGAGCACTCTATAAGGCGCTAATGATCTACTTGCACACTTGCTGCATTCTGGATTATGTGTACTGATCGTATATGAATGATTACATCCAATTTAACACGCAGACTTATGTTTCATTAGGTTTATCTGGATCTTGCATTAACTTGAATGAGGAAGATTTCTTCTGTTATGTAACAATATATTTTCTCTCATACAATGTCTTGTAACCTGGCTTAATGCACTAAAGGATTCTTGATATAATCTGGTTTGTGCTGAACTGCATTTTATTCACTAGCTATATTGTGGTTTTGTTGGAAGACTGTTGCTTGTATCCCTAGAGAGAGAAGAATTAGTGCGGGTATTTAAAGGACTGTATTTAAAGAAACTGCATAATCACATCCGGTTGTTCATTTTAGACCCGTCAACTTCAAAGCTTTTCTGGATTCTCTAACCTAGCTAATTTTTCTCTCCAGAGGGCCCAGTCTCAAAACCAGGCTGTAAGGCTGCTGCAAACTGTTTCTGCTTATTGGCTTAGCACGAATATTTTGCTTTTTGAAGGTGGGTTTTGCCCACTGGCTGCCATCAGTCCACCGGATTTGAAGTTACCCGAAGATTAGAACTTAAATAAAGTGATCATTCTATCTGGAACAGAATCATTCGATCAGTCTACCATGGTGGCAGAGACAATAATATCTTGGATTAACAACAAAGAGCGGAATGGAGCGAATCTTCTTCATTGACCCTGGTAATACAATGCTAATCCATAATCATGGCTATCAAAAACAACAAAACAACAAATATCTTTCCAAGTTAATCTTTTCAAAACTTTATGATTCTTTACTTGCTACCCTTCTTTCTTCTTGGAATCTATACCATGCCCACTAGCATCAGTGTAAAAAGAACCAGGGGACCTCTTCCAATCTTTTTTCCCAGAACCAAATCCCTATTAAACGCGCTCCCATCTTCCCCTTTGCAGAGTGCGAGTATAGGTGGTTTTCCTGATTTGATTTTCAACCATCCCTTAATTTTTACGATCTCAATACGGTTATACTGACACAGCCAAATAAATTTTCCTGAATGGCGCGTAAGAGAATATTGAAGGAGCTCAAAGACTTGCAGAGAGATCCCCCGACTTCATGCAGTGCAGGTAGAGCAATAGAACTAACAAATGGCTTGTAGCCTTGAAACTGACATCTGGTTTCGTTGTTGTTTAGAACGTTGTGTGATTGCATATGTCGGTCTAATTCCAGGTCCTGTGGCTGAGGATATGTTTCACTGGCAAGCTACCATCATTGGTCCAAATGATAGTCCATATGCTGGTGGGGTCTTCCTTGTGACCATCCATTTCCCACCTGATTATCCTTTCAAACCCCCCAAGGTGCATGTCCGATTACAAAAACTTGATCAAAATCTCCTTGAAGTATGTTCACATATAGCATCATCATCTCCATCTTGTGAAACTTTGATCACAGGTTGCCTTCAGGACCAAGGTATTCCACCCGAACATAAACAGCAATGGCAGTATCTGCTTGGACATACTCAAGGAACAATGGAGTCCTGCACTCACCATATCCAAAGTAATTTTCTTGGAGGACATCAGAACCCCAAGTTGCTGATATAATTAAACCTTGTATTGCCCAAAAGCAATCTTAAAACATTTCTTCAGCTTAAAAAGATGATTCTAAAACTTGGTTGTGGGTTTCGATGCATGCAGGTTCTGCTTTCCATATGTTCTCTGCTTACAGACCCAAACCCTGATGATCCTCTTGTTCCAGAAATAGCTCATATGTGCAAGACTGACAAAGTCAAGTATGAGTCTACTGCACGGAGCTGGACTCAAAAGTACGCAATGGGATAAACCTTCCGAAGTACCTTTGTCTGATACAGAGTTTTCTTTCTCTTATTTGTCATCCATCCTTCTCAAGTTTCCAGGGATTGCTAATTTATGCTATGCGACAAACATAGCAACAAGGTGTTAAAAGAGGCCAGAGCTGGTAATTGGTTGTCTTGTTTCCTGGAGAACTAGACATAACTGGTCTCCCTGTAAACAAATAAAATTGATCGATTGGCATAATTTTGTCACTGATCTAAAGCTAATGGACGACCAAGATTGTCATCAGCAGAAGGTAGGAACACTTCAATGGAAAAGTAACCCAAATTTTGATAAATTTGCCGACCCCAATGCAAATCCTGAAATTAAGGGTTCTGATCAAAACCTGGCCAATACAAAGAGCATAACCCTAATACGTATGATACCACCAAGTACATCATCAATGGGCGTAATTAGTCATGTACGTGCTACCCTCAGACCGTTTGGTCTCTCAGTTACCTACCAAACCCAAGTAGTTAATCCATCCAATATTATCTAGCAACAATACCGTGTAATTGTACTTGCAAATTCAGGATGATGAGATTGACAATTGAGGACATATTTCTGATTTCTGGGGCCAATCGGAGAACAGGTGCATATAATATATAGATTGCAGCTTTCCAGGCAATCCCCAGATGAAAAATTGAACTGCTACATACCACGCACCTTTACAGGCAGCCCACAATGAATTATCAAGAGATAAACTATCGACAATGATTAACTGAACATTCAAGCGATGAAGCATTATCATCCCAATCGGGTCGCGTGGAGGCATGATTGATAATTCGTTGATTTCCCATATGGTTACATCTACATTAATTATAAAAGTTGGAATCATACGATCGGTTCACATTCTCTTCCATAAAGAATTACCAAGTAGGCCAGGCTAGACGTCACACACACACACACACACACATGCACACACACACACACACACACACACACAATCACAACGAATTAATGGTTTTCTTTACATGGCTGTGACTCCAAGCAACTGTGTAATTGAATCTCCCAACTCTTTTGTGTTTGCTACAGCCGTGCATTGGTTTTCTAGCATAATATACTGTTAGAGAACTAGTTAGCTTCTGGTTGATTTTCGAATCTAATTCTTTGTATATGTTCATATGTCCACCACGGTTGGTCATGAGCCTCAATCGTCGAGAATCTCTCCCTTTCTTTTTAATTTTTGGAATCTTTGAATATCGTGGTACTTAATCAGTTAAATTAAAACACATGTTGTGCGTTTCCACAAAAAATTTCATTATTTCGCAGGCGTGAAATGAAAAAAGATGATAATACAGAAGTTGAATGCATTAACAATTGGCAGAGTAGAACCTTAAGAACATAACAATCAAATAAAGAAAAAATTTTAAAAAAAAAGGGCAGAATAAGGGCAATTGATAATACAGAGAAAGAAAGGGTCCATGTAGCAGATTTTTTTTCTTTTTTTTAAAAAAAGAAAATATTAAAGGAGTAATGGTTATGAATTTTGTGTGTGGGTCACTCTGATTTTTCTTATTAAGTGCAATTAAATTAATTTAATACACTTCTATAGGTACTATGTATTCCAATAAATGTAGCATAGTGGTGTTTTTTTTTTTTTTTTTTTACTTATGGCAATGAAGTAACGCATCAACGAGAGAATTGATAATGACGATAGCAATAACTTTGATTTTGATACTACGTATTGATTCGCAGGATTCGCTGACGTGCGTACCCTTCTCCTTGAATGGACAATTGACCAACTGAAATGGGCAAACAGTGTTCTCTGTCTTCCGCAACGGACGATGTAAAGTTCGCCCTAAATTGTACTACTTTATTTTTCCAACGGAACATCTCAACCAAAAATGGTGACTTGGCGTCGGATGCACGAGGAAACACGACAAAACTCTCCCAGCAATAAGCACTTCGGTTACCAGAAGTTGGCTGTCAGCGAAAAAACATGGACACCTCTTTTTTTTTTTTTTGTTAAGTATATCAATTAGAGGATTTCAGCCAATAATCATTGGTATTACAATTGTCTTCAATCACAATCGGAAGTATATTTAAAAAAAAAAAAAAAAAAAAAAAAAAAAAAAAAGAGTCGAGTATTATTATTTAACAGTCAAAGTCACGTTATTTTTAATAATCATATGACCATAGGGGGTGTAGAAGTTGACAGGCCTAAACCCTCTTAACACATATGCTGTGTCAATGTCCCCATCGCCCATCCTGATCGCTCTTGGCCACGAGAAAGATGTATCCGTGGCTGAACGAGCTCTTTTTGATCTGTCGGTGAGAAAGGAAAGAATGATTTGTTGTGATGTGTGTAAGCTTACTACTACACTGGGATTTAGAGGTTCGACTCGTGAAAATGGGAACACTCGGTAAATCTAAGCTTTTTTTACGGAGTCCAATTGTAAGAGTTTCGGGAGTTAGGAGGTTTTTTTTTTTTTTTTTTTTTTTTTTTTTTTTTCCGATTATCTTGTAAAGATACACGCTGGCCTTGTCAATTTCAGACAACACAATACTTTATTACCACATCAAACAAGATGGGCTTTCTATCTAATGTTCCGTGATTTTAGAAAAGTTTTCATGGTAATCTGCAAACAAAATGCCCTGTTTAAGAAATGACTAAGCATTACAGTGAAAACAGCAACTTAGACCTCTTTTTTTTATTTTTTTGTGTTCCGGGGGGGGGGGGGGGCTCGTTGGGGGTGTCGGTTAACGTTAAACGTGATTCTTGGATGGTAAGGATGCCTAATGTTATGGTTTAGAGAAGGCTCTCTTCCCGAAAAAAATTAAGTCAAGAAGACTCGTCGGTGGCTATTTTCACAAATGGTTTTCGATTCCCAACATTGAGTCGAATCTGTGCCACAGAATTCAAAACAATGGCTGAGGCGTGCTTAATTAACGTCATTTCAGTGTGACACGGTAACCAATCTGTCTGGCAGTCCACATCTTTGAAATGACATGCCATTGCCATATTTCTCGAAAGAATCGTACCTTTTTTTTAAAAAAATAATAATAAGGAGGAACCTTAATAAAAAGGCTAATTCTATGGAAGTAGAAAAAAGTGGGTAATATTCCGTGATTAAAGTCACAAGTAGTTTCTTTTCTTTTTCTTTTTCTTTTTTATAATTTACCAAAAATAAATAAATATTTTGAGTTTAGCATGGATGGCAATCCTTAATCACTTTGATGAGATATCATCATTAAGTACGACTTAGTGGGCACTAAGTATAAAGTTTTAAGGTCAGGGTATGATTTAGTTTCAAAGACCCCTACACAACTATAGCTAATTCTTTTTTTTATTTAAAAAAAAAAAGATTGTAAACGTAGAACATAATAAAAAGGAAAAGGAGAAATGCAGTATTACTCTTTCCGTCTGATTGGAATTGTTCCCAAAAAAGAAGGTCAACCGGGTCAAACCGAAACAGCCGTTGGATGAGCCTCCGCCAGGCCGCTGACATTGGTCCGTGACACGACCGGATATCAGGGGTTTCCCGCGAAATTTGCAGGTTTTTTTAACGACCTCAAATCGTAGGAAAGGAAGGAGTGAACAGAAACAAATTTAGAAAACAATGTATGCACAAAGAAAGAAATATCAAAAAGAGAAACTGCAAGACGCACTCGTTTTTTTTCTCTTTGCTTTTGGCATTTTTGCTACTTCTTCGCGGGAATCCGCTTGCCTTGCCGACACTCCCTCCCTCGTTACTTTTAATCCTCTTGATTTTTGACACTTGTTTCCCTTTTCTGTTCTGAAGAACACCCATTTGCTTAGCTAACCTCAATCTTCGCCCAAATCCCATTTTTGAAAGTTCGTTTAATCGCTGGTTTTCTTAATTTGTTTTTTTCTACAAATCAAATTCAGTTTTTATCTGCGTTGTAAAAGTAGAGAATTAGTGGCAGTAGGTGGGGGGGGGGTGATGATGTTTGACGGCAACTTAGTTAAAAATTCCCTTCCTGGGCTCCAATGGGAAACGGTGTATATTGTTTAGGTACATCTTCATTGTCTTTCGTATTTATCGTATGCATGGCATATGTCTTTTCCAAGATCTTGCTGGTACAGTTTGTTTAAATTATTTGCCTTTATCGCCGTTCAAAGCAGAATCTCCTAACAGTAGTACAGTAGCATATATATATATATATATATATATATAATGGCCAATAGTGAATACAAGTGTCCAATAGGGTCCTGGTGTTTTAACAGTCTATCAGATTTTCTTAATTCTTTCTAGTGTAACCATGTTACCTCATTTGTTGCAGATATTGAAATAGAATGAAACATTGTTAGAAAGCGGAAAGAGTTTTGAAGAGGAGAAATTTGCAGGCTTTCTGCAATTTCCAGGAAGAATAGTGTTCATACTGTTGTTTGTATTGTGTGCAATTGGTCAACAAAGAAATAGAAGATGCCAGAGGAGAAGGAAGCTAGTGCTATAGAGAAGAGGAATGTATTAGTTGGGATACAAATTGATAGCTATAGCAGAGAGCTGCTTAGCTGGGCTCTTGTGAAGGTGGCTGAACCAGGAGACTCTGTTATCGCAGTTCAAGTTTTTAAAAGTTCAGGTAAATGCCTTCCAAGATGCCACAAATTGTTGAAAATTTTTCTTGTACGTCGTTGAGTTAGAAACGAATTATTGATGCAGGCGATTTTGTCAACCGCAAGAGCTTGTTGGATAGTTATTTAGAAGTGTATGGTGCTCTATGCTCCTTGAAGAAGGTGTGTGATTGCACACATAATACCATTTTCTTCTTAAATAAAATTGCAGAATTTGCAATTGCATAGACATTTTCTGTTCTGGGTATCAGGTGGAGCTCACAGGTCAGATGTGCACAGGGAGATCTCTTCGAAAGACCCTGGTTAAAGAGGCAAAGAACCATTCTGCTGTGGCTGTAGTTGTTGGGATCAACAATCAAAGTGCTATAAGGTAGGGGCAGCTGTAGACTCAAGCTCTTCGTTATGCTTTGATTTGGTTGTTGCTTCAATTACTGTTAGCCTAAACAGTTATAATTATCAGGAGGTCGGCTTCTACAGCAAAGTATTGTGCTAACAGATTGCCTCCAACCACTGATATTTTGGCCATTCACAATGGGAAAATTCTGTATAGAAGTTGCAACAATAATCGACTACCAGGTTTGGTAAATATATTTTGAAGAAAAAAACGTGGTTATGAGATTCTACCAAGTATAAATAATATTGTTTGCAATTATGTCAGGCCTCTATGATGATCCAAGACCAAGCTTTTGTTTAATTGATCCTGCCACTTCAAAGGAAACACAATCTGGATTTGACGAATCAGATGCAAACACTGAAATATCTAGCTTTGATGTGTTAACAAGATCTGGGAGCGAAGGCTCAAGGGATTCATTTTTGAGCCGTGTATGTGGGCGTAAGAAGAGATTTTCTTCTTTCACACAAGATGTTTTGGATCAGAAGCATGGTTTGCCATTGCTACGAAAAGCAAGCTCTGCTGCTGCTCAGATCATGCAATCAAGGGAATTACCTGTGGTGCAGTGGATAATGAGCAGGCAGAATCGTTCTCCACAGCTAAGTCCTCAAAGCTCTATTACTGAAAATCTATCAGAAGGAGAGAGAAGTGGCATCTTGGAGCAAAGCAGTAGCATTAGTTCTTCAGCATTAGGTGCATTGGAAAATGACTTTGAGATTCTGCTAAATGCAAAATCATCTAGTTGCAAATGGTTCGGCTACAAGGTTCTGGAAGCTGCAACTAATAGATTTTGCTCAGGTTGCTATCGTGAATAAGTTATGAGATTTACGCCTGTAGACATTTATTCTGCTAATGGGTTTCTGATTTCTTGGCAGGAAATATGATTGGGAAAGGTGGGTGTAACCATGTGTACAAGGGACTACTCCAGGATGGCAAGCCAGTGGCCATAAAGATCCAGAAGTCATCCCGAGAAGCAAGAAAGGATTTTGGTCGAGAAGTCAACATTGTCTCCTCACTAAACCACATGCACATTACACCTCTTTTGGGGATCTGCATTGAAGATGCTGAACTCATTTCTGTATATGATTTCTTCTCCAGGGGAAGCTTAGAGGAAAATCTACATGGTAAAACCTTTATGAGAAGTATTTATCTCCCCAGTTAGTCAAAACTTAATTGTAATGATTGTGATGTGCAATTCATATGTTGCGTATAGGTGATGACAAAGATAAATCCCCATTATCGTGGCAAGTGAGATTTAGCATTTCTGTCAAAATGGCTGAGGCGCTAAATTACTTGCACAATGAATGTCCTCGTCCGGTTATTCACAGGGATGTCAAGTCTTCAAACATTCTTCTTTCGGATAGCTTTGAACCACAGGTACCCTACCACACCAATGGGGATGATTTTTCAGAGTATTGCAAAGTTGTAACGTGATTCATTGTTGTTTATAAATGACAGTTATCAGATTTTGGGCTGGCAATATGGGGGCCAACAACTTGTTCTTTTCTGACTCAAGGCGATGTTGTTGGAACATTTGGCTATCTTGCTCCCGAGTATTTCATGTATGGGAAATTGAGTGAGAAGGTCGATGTCTATGCTTTTGGTGTGGTTCTTCTTGAATTATTATCAGGCAGAAAACCAGTCGCCTCTGAGACTCCCAAGGCCAAGGGTCAAGAGAGCTTAGTCATGTGGGTAAGAGTCTCTCTACTAATTCCATTGTTGACTTATTTGTGCATCATAAACACACAATCCTGTGAATTCAGGCAAAGCCGCTGATAGAGAGTGGAAATGTGAGAGGCATATTAGATCCAAATTTAGATGGAAACGTGGATGACATTCAAATGCAAAGAATGGTCTTGCAGCAGCACTCTGCATCACAAGATCAGCTAGGCTCCGTCCTAATATGAGTCAGGTAGCTTAGAAAAACAAGACAATTTGCTATGCTTAGCAGTGTTCATAGCTCCAATTTGAAAGCTGTTTTGACTGTTCTTTTTATTTATTTTTTTCTCTCTCATTTTCCATTTTCAGATTCTGAAGCTCCTCAGAGGAGATAATGACGGGGAAAATTTGAGGATCCCCAAAAGCAAGGACCAAGAGGATGCCGAAAACCAGGTAGAGGCTGATGATGATGAAGTTTATCCAAACTGCAGTGCAGAGTTGCATCTGAGTCTTGCACTGCTTGGGGTCAATGACGATTCAACGTCACACAGTAGCTCAGAGCAAGGAAATAATATCCCATGTGAGGCATACTTGAAAGAAAGATGGAGCCGCTCTCCAAGCTTCAATTAGTTTCTTTTGTACTGGTTTTTTCATTTTCCCTTTTTTTTTTTCTTTTTTTCGGCAGCACATTGCTGCCTCATGTTAGTTTGTACGTGTACAGCTGAAGGTAAAAATTCTATGCCCCATTTCTGGAGTTGATTGCAGGAGTAGATTTGTAAATGAAAAATGATACTGAACAAAGAGATGCTGGGAACAGTTCAAAAAAGAAGGGTTCTCGCTTGCTCCATTTGCATATAGATAATGCAGCACAGTGAAAATCACAAGTAGGTTAGATGTAAAACTATTATCCCTACGTCATAAAATAAATTAGCGTTATGATTATACAAAAGACTCCAACTTCAAATTTTTATGCTTTATTTTCATGATGAAATAGAACCTGAACTCTAACAATTTCAAGAATTTAGTTGATTTTTTATGACTAGGAATTTCATGCTTGGATGGACAGATCTCTCTGACATGATGATCCATTTTTTTAGCCTTTTGTCTTCTCAACTTAAATGTCTTTCTGTTTGTATTTTGAAATAGAATATTTTGATAAATGTCCAGATTTACTGTGTGCGGGCCCTACTCTTCGACGCAAGCTCAAAACCAATCAGCCCGTCCAGCGGCATGTCTTCTGTCCACAGAAAGGGGTCCAACCAAAGACTGGTGGTCCCGACAAAAATTCTAAAAGCTTGTTGCTACGTTGCGAAGCACCGAGTCATTTCCCATCACATATTACTTTGCATCCGAGTCCCCCAAGTGCGTATAACTCGAGAAGCGAAGATCGCCCTAATAATTGTTTTAATTGTTAAGTAAGTTCGACGAAACACAGAGTCAGAAAGGGAGAGGAAGTACCCTTGCGGTTCTGTGTCTTTGGCAGAACCAAATCGGTTGTTTCCGGTGAGTCCATCCATTTCCCTGTCTTTTCTCTGCTGAGGTTTTCAATTTGATTTCTCAATGGATTCTGTCTCTGTTAGTGTGTCTGTCTGTGCAAAAGATCGGCACATAACCTTGATTCTACCGAACTGTTTTCTTGATTTCCAGTTTTGATTTTTTTACTTTACGAGTTAAGCGTTTTTCATCTTGGTTTTACATTGGCTGTTCCCTGTATTTTGTTGTATGTCTGAGCTAAATTTTTGTTCTTTCTTGCTTGTTCAATGCAATTCACTTCTGGGTTGTGACTAGTTTGTTTGAATTCTTCGGGCACTAGTTCTTCTCGTTTAGGGTTTTGGTTGGTTGTTGCCGAAAGATACTCTGTTTTATATTCTCAATTTCTCATCTAGGATCAAATTGTCTCTGGTTCGACGTCAAAAGTCCTAAGTCTATCTCTGCATCGCTGGATTTTGCCTTTGTTTGTGCTGTTCTTTGTTACAATGGATGACGGCGAGTTGGATTTCTCAAATCAAGAAGTGTTTTCTGGTCCGAACGCGGGTGAGTTGCCCAGCAGTTGCTCCATGGATGCTTTCTTTGATGAAATACTGAAGGACACCCATGCTTGTACCCATACTCACACCTGTAATCCACCGGGTCCTGATTTCTCGCACACCCACACTTGCTTTCACGTGCACACAAAGATTATGTCTGCACCATCTGAAGAAAATGTGGCTACTGATGATACTGCTGAGTCAACGGAGAAGAAGCCCAAGAAACGCCCATTAGGGAATAGGGAAGCTGTCCGGAAGTACAGGGAGAAGAAGAAAGCCAGGGCTGCATCTTTGGAGGATGAAGTTTTTAAGTTGAAGGCTGTGAACCAGCAGTTGTTGAAGAGGTTGCAGGGACAGGCTGCATTAGAGGCAGAGGTTGCTAGGCTCAAATGCTTGCTCGTGGACATTCGGGGGAGAATTGAAGGGGAGATTGGGTCCTTTCCATACCAAAAGTCCGCGAATAATATCAATTTGGGCAATCCAAATCTGTCTGGTGCTCACGTGATGAATCCATGTAATGTGCAGTGTAACAACCAGGTTTATTGCCTATATCCAGGAGTAGATGGAAAAAATGGAGAAAGTTTAACCTTGAATGGACAAGGTTTTAGTGTTTGTGAATTTGAGAATACAAATTGTCCGGCAAATCAGAATTTGTTAATCAAGGAGCCACCTAGTTGTGGACTTGGGAATGTAGCAATAAATGGCAGTTCTCCCAGCACAAATAAGAGGAAAGGTAAAAACTTTTACTTTGTTAATCAGTTTTGTGGTGTTTGTTGGATAATGCAACTGATGGAACATGGGCTTGTGTTTCTTCTTAATCAATTTGTTTTGACTCCTTTTATATTTTTATTTGATAGGAGGGGCTCATGCACCAACAGCAGGTTGAATGGCATTCTTTTGTAGGTGTATTATCCATTTGAATAAAATCCCTTTAAATGAGCTCCGCCATCAGCTTCCTCAGGTTGCTTTGCTGGGATTGCGACTTTTATTTTTCTCTTTCCATTTTAGTTTTCTTTTCCTTTTTAGCGGTGTGCTGTGTCCTTAGAGCTGAATTACTGGAGCTAATTCCTCTGTTAGCTTGTAGTGATCTTTAGATTCAAAAATGCTTTGTTCAAAAACTCAATTGCTGGTTGGTAGAATCTATTACGCAGGAACCATTGTCATGGTCTTTCTTTGGGGCTAAACTATGATATACAGGGCTTTAATTTCTTTATGATTTGTACAGCTGTGCATGATTTAGCTATTAGAGAGCGGTCAATTGAAGTGCAATATTTGATTTTCTCATGGCTCTGATTGGCACTTTTGCTGGAGCAATTCTGTTTTCCTTTTATTTGTTTATTATCAATTTCGATGGCTTCTTTTAGAAGATTTTGCTCGTCCAAAGTAATATGAATGTTTTATTGCTGAATTTACAGAATTGAGGGAGGGTGAGGTGCCTTCACTGTTACTCTAGCGATCCTAATGACCTGCTGGTTTGCAATCGAGGCAATCCATGGTTGATTACAAGGCGAAGACGGCGACAAAGGGACGAGGGGATTGTTGGCTCTGTTGTTAGGCCATGTTCCCCAAAGCTTGTTTCGACTTGCAATGGTCCTCGCTTTATGTTTCCAATCTGTAGTGAATGCCTCCATGGCAAAATAACTAGTGTCTATGTGTGTATTGTGTTTTCTACATTTTTATTTCCTAGATACAAGTGTCCTAAATGTTATTTCCAAGGGAAATGCAGAAATCCTTTGTTTTAATGAATGTTCACTGGGTAAGATTACCACATCAAACCCTAGTGCAAAGGCTTCCGTGAACACCATTTTTTAATAATCCCAGGCAACGGAAAATTGTTGAAATTTCCAAAGAGATGGAGGAAATTTAGCTAGAATACAATTAGATGGTTTTTCAACATCTTTGCAGAAAATATATATGGCTGAGAGTTCCATTCAAAAGCTACAGGAAAGGCAAAACACTCCAAGCCATTTGCCTGCCTACATTGATTGAATTGAAGGCAAAACACTCCCAAGCCGCTAGCGTTGGATCATCTTCAGGAAAAATGCTCTCGGCCATTTTCTGTACCTCAAGGGTGTCGTCTTCGATCCGGCTTGAAATGATACGTGGCTTGTTTCTGTAACAAGACGACACCGAAAGGTTTGCGTCACCGCTCAACAACTCACTAAGTCGGCTTGTGAGAGACACCACGAAGGGTGGTGTCCGGGAAGGTGCGCTCAGTGGGCGAAAGCCTCCGCCGCCCGACTAGTCAGTTGGCAGAGATATCCCGTTTTTCTTCCGACGACCCCACCGGGATACTAATTTGTCGCGTTCTTTCTAATCTCAAAGGTTTGCGTCAACCCCATCAAATCCGAACTACTCTATAATTATTGTCAATAACTTATTTTCGTTTTTTTTTTGGCACTCAATTCCTTGATTAACATTATGACATTTGCGATAATGATCTTGCACTAAGGTGTACGGACATCTGACTACAGTTAACAAGATTGTTTGATGCAATAAATGTACTTTACTGTCTCTAAATCTCATCGTATGCATGTTTTATCATCCATAACAAAAATTTAAATTAATTAAATAAGTAAATTTTATCGTACATAACAAATACACATGAGAATGAGACTCGTTAAATAACAATCCTATAGGCAAAAACCAAATTATATAACTAATAATAATAATAATAATAATAATAATAATAATTAATAAATCAATCAATCAATTACATAATGGAACAGGCTTGAGTATTATCGTCGCTGAACACAGAAGTGTAGCGGACTTCAGCGGAGTTGGCTCGTGCTAGCTGGGTCCCTTGTGGGTCCATGGCGTTTCTCACGTACCCAGCTGGCGCCTTCCTGTCGTAGACCCCGGGGGCATAAGGGTGCGCCACCACATCGTACGGCACGTAGGGCCATAGCTCAGCCTTCTTGCCCGTCCGATGAGCCACGCGCGCCACCACCTTGGAGGGGTCCACGTATCCGACGACTGTCACTTTATTGGCCTTGCGCTCCACGTCCACTTCTTTCACACCCTTC
The DNA here is from genome assembly GCA_037832345.1 of Rhizophora mangle. Taxonomy (NCBI): domain Eukaryota; kingdom Viridiplantae; phylum Streptophyta; class Magnoliopsida; order Malpighiales; family Rhizophoraceae; genus Rhizophora; species Rhizophora mangle. Next base: position 411,310 of record JBAPLJ010001225.1, read on the forward strand.
ATCCCCTCCAATGCATTTTTCACCTTGCGCTCGCAGCCTTCGCAATCTATTCGAACCTTCACCTCCACCGTCTGATCACGTGAATCAAACGTGGCACCAAATCAGATTAGATGAACGTAGCGTGGCAAATAAATGACTAAAGAGTTTCCACGGAAAAAGTGGTTAACGTGTGGCTAATGAGAATGGGAACAATTATCAGGTATGAGGCGGACCAAGCTGCATGTTGTTACACGTTTCCGTCTGAATTGCGCCACAGCCACAAAAGCGCCGTGAAGGGCACTTTTGGTACTAAACTGATAACGATTGTTGATCCAATAATTAAGTGGCTCTGTGGCTGTCCGAGGAGAGCCGAGATTCGAAATCCTCTCGTCTCCTTTTTTATGTTTCACTTTAGCCAAAAGAAAAGGTGATTGCATTCGTGCCCATGTCCAAATCCAAACTTTGTTTTTTCGAAAAAAAATTAAGTAACAATTTTTAAATAAGATAATAATAATAAAATATGTGAAATACGGTAGAATCTAAAGCAATTATTGTTATACTCTCTTGTTGTTATTTATGCATTGTTACAAAGGACTTTCGGTTATTATATTGTTATTACGTTTTTTTTTTTTTTATCAGCTAAAATTCAATTTTTTATGGTGCCATAGCCAGAAGCATTTTCGGTTCCATGGGAATGATTGTTGAGTTCGGGCTACAGCGATAGGTAGACAAGACCTATGCTCAAATGAGCTCATTTTAAGTAGGTACTTGCATCTCCGACAAGCAACAAAGAGAACGGGAGACCCGTGTGAGGAGAAACGACGGTAACTTCAGGGTAGATTGGGTTACTTCTACTTCTACTGTTTTTTGGGTAGAAAAATTCCTATCCATGTTTTTTGGCTTCTGGGCATTCACGACTCTTCGAATTTGAAAGAAAAAGTGAATTACAAAGAGAAGAAAACTTCATTACCCAACACCAATAAAATAGCAAGAAAATTGCAAAACATTAAAAACCAAGAACCGAAAAATGCAATGTAGATGCAACGTAGTGGCATGAGATTGTGGAAAGCAAGATTAACTTGTTATTATTTTACGGTAAATTTTTTGGTCTAAATATTTAATTATTAAATAAGATTAAAACTATAAATCTATATTATATTTTAATACACTTCCCATACAAAAACTCCACTCAATTAAGTTGAAAGCAGAAATAAACCAAATTCACTTAATTTTAAAAAATAAATAAATAAAAATGTTAATTAATTTACACTTAAATAAAAAGACATTTAAGTTAAAACTCATAATTACTTAATCATAGAATTTTTAATATTATATATAAAAAAAATCATTCGGTTTCTTGATATGAACTATTCCAGGAGGATACAGAAAAGAAAGCAACCCCAGCTCGAAGCCAAAAAGAGGAAACAGCCACCCAAGAACCGCCTTGGTCACACTTTCAACGAAAATAGAATCAGCAAGTCGTAAAAATGACATACCTGTAATAGCTTGCGTTTCTTGAGGTTGGAACTGCCACTAGAACAATCAAAAAGATCAGAGAAATAATCAAGAGCACCCATTTTTCCTTTTTACTTCTAATTATTATTAAGGAATCACAACTAGACAATATAAAGGAGATGAGACACAATAGTTATGTAAGCCCAACGAAACGTTTCTATGGTTTATGTTATACACACACCACGCGACCTCGCCAATAATGAGCGTCTCATTGGGGCTGTGGTCTTTTCCTTGAAATCTGTGTCGTTGGATTTCGATAAAGGACAGCTATTGGCCACGCGTCGAGATTAGACTGGGCGTTTAAAATGTTTTTTTGTCTTTTTTTTTTTTAAGATTGACTGAAATGTTCGCTTTAGACAAACCGATACATGGGCCATGCCGTCCGAGCACTGACCCGTGGGTCCCGTGGTACCCTGGCGCGAGTTAAGAGGTGAGCCCCTCATCCCGGAAGAAACGGGGATCAGTCACATTGCAATTTTACTGCTCACGGTGCCGGTGGGACCACGGCCTTTAATTTTTTGGAAGCAATTTAGTCGTTGATGAGTTGCGGGTCCCATATGTTTACCTAAGGTAAGTTTGAGCCATAATCATCTGATCACGAAACCGTTTAGGACTTGTGGTAGTGTCCTTGGCATCTTTCTCTTTCTTTCTTTCTTTAAATAATTTTATCCAAAATTTTCATATACATTTTCCGACATCTTTTTCTTTTATTGTTTTGTCGAAAGCATACTTCGCAATGCTTTTTCATTGTTATTATTTTGAACAAGTGAATCTCAAATTCCATTTAGACATTGATGTTTATTGTATTGGCATTGATTATTGCAATTAATATAGATTAGAAAATTTGATCCTTTCATTGTTCTATCACCCTCGGTTGTGCCTTCTTCATGTGATGCCCATGCAGATCTGGCCTGACTTCGTCGATATTACTATTATTAAAAAAAAAAAAAAAAAAAAAGCAACTCTTTGATCATAGCTACGAATTTTTAAACACATGGTACTGGATTGACCGTTTGACCGTTGGCAGTTCTGAATCCCAGTGAGCAACTCCATTCAGCAACCATCCCAATAAAATATCACAAGAATTTAAAGCCATAAATTATGCCGACCCTTTAGGTACGGTAAGGTCCACCCTTTCGCACTCAGGTCGGTTGTCGCTCCGCTCCTCAATCTCCATTAAAATATTTAATATTATATATTTTTTGTCAAAAAGTGTAGCCTGGTCGGTTTCTTCTCTGATCACCCTGCCATTTCAAAGAAAAATGATGATTTACGCTGTCAAAAGAGGCTCTTTTGCAAGTAATCGCTTGTCGTTTCGAAAAAAGAAATTGCTAATGCCTTCCACGTGAATCATTATTCGCTAAACAAGGCGCACGCCAGTATCGGACTCGCATGTAAAGTATCTCTTGTGCTCTATTGTTTAGTAACATTGTAAAGTCTTTAATCATATGAATAAAGAATCAAATAAGTATATAGATGCATAATTTATTGCCACTTATGCACCATTAATTTGTTAAATTTATCATATGTACAAATGAGAGTAAACATTATGAAATTGAAAAAAAAAAAATATATTTTAAAATTTAATTGATAAAATTTTAAATAATAAATTAAAAATTAATACAATTTTAATTTTTTTAATATTTTTTAAATATAATAAACTATTACTCAATATTTATAAAAAATAAAATTAACCAATTCAACTCAATTTTCAACATAAAACTTTAGTCACTAACTTAACAAAATCAAATTCCATTCATCCACTGAACCAGCCGACAAGGCATTAGCGTATAGAATTTTTATAAAACCTCCTAGATGGGTTCAGCACCGAATGTAATTGGCAAGCTTAACATTCGTTTTCCGTTTTCTGTGTGGGCTCCATGTTTGCCCAAGAAATTCCAGGTTTACTGGGCGAGCTTGTTTTCACTGGAGCACGCACTGTTTCGTCCACCAGGGGCCTTTCACAAGCTTTACTCCGTAAGGCCCAGGCTAACACTAATGACTTAAATTTAGAGGCCCATGCTCAGGACCAAGCCTGTACCTTGGCGTTTTACATTTTTACTGTTGGTTCCAGAAATAGCAGCCTGGCAGGTACTCTGGCAGCCTCATAACCATCCATCATGCACATTTGAAAGGATATGTTATTAGAGTTTAATTCCGATTCACCCAAAAAAAAAAAAAAAACACAAAAGTTTATTAGCTTTTTATTTTCTTTTCTTTTCATTTTTTAACAACGATCTTGATCTTGAAACTAGGGAAGATATAAGACGGCCAGATGGGAACTAGGAATTGGACGAGCATACCGTGACGACGTGTTGCGTTTTATTACGTCCCCTGTTTTGAATTAATACTGTATTTAGATTTTTTTAAAGAAAATAAATGTGGACATAGAATAATGGTCGAGTCTTGTCTTGGCCGATTGATTTCCACGCCTTGACCCCTCACTTTTTCCAAAGCGTTTTGATTGAAATGTAGATCTTAGAACTTTGCCTCATTACACGGAAAGATCCCATCAACTTCCACACACACACACACAATTATTAAAACTGGACGCGAAAGTTAAACACGGCGCCAGACTTGTCCTTCTCAGCTGTCAGGGACATGATCATATTGATGCATGGCCTGATTGTCAATTGATGACAAGATTCCAAATATACTTGCCCGAGAAAATGAATAGCCTTGAAAAAACCCCCCACCTACCACCAAAAGAGACAGGCAGCGGGGATGGAGGATGAGGGAGCTTCTTGGAAAGATGATCCAAGTCAAAAATTGGACAGACGTAGCCTTTGATTCACTTGAAATAAAATAAAAAGCTTTTAATTTAATTTATTCGACTGGATGTTACCGAGCCAAGGTTATGGACCAATTTTATTGGAGTCAAATTTGCACGGGAAGCACCAAAACTGAAAAGCGCTTTCTCCTGTTTCAACATTTTACCTTTCGAAAAAAAGATTATTATTTTCACTCACACAAACTTTAATACACACACAAATAAGATAAAAAAAAAAATCTCACATTACTTTTTTTTTTTTTTTTTATGTATGTGTAGAACTGTTAGTGCGTATGTACAGTTCCTCCCTTCCCGAAAAGCCCAAAATTAGAAAGAAGGATTAAAAAAAAAAAAAAAAAACACTCTAAACAGAGCGTTACCCTACTGGGGCCTCCCACGGTTATTGGAGAGCCATTTCCCGTGTCCCACCCACCCCTTACCCAAAAACGACGCTTTCACTAGACTTGCGTGTGTCGGTCTGCAAATGTGCTCGATCGTGAAGTTTCCTGACTCCGGTCACATTTTACCAGGTTTCTCTCCTGTGGCAGAGAGAGATTGGGCAAAGGTTCAAAAATTGCAGATAGGTCAAATCGACTTTAGCTGCCATCTTTCTGTATCACATTTATTTTTGTAGTCATTTATTATGAGATGGGGCAAGATGGGCAAAAAGACAAGCCAATAGTTTACGACTCACATGCCAGGAGATGACTACAAGGACCAGCGATTCGTTCGTAAAGCTAGCCAGCCATGGATCTGGTTAACTTGTACCGCATATAAACAATAAAATGTTCCGCAGTGACGGTACTGTATTATGATCATTCAGTAATCGACGGTTAAAAAAGGATCCCAATTCTTCACAACGTTAGCATTAAGTAAACTTTGTTGAATTGATGGATCGAGACAAATCAGGTTACGACATTTGCAATTTATGATCTGAAAAGTACAATAGGCGCTGTCGTTAGGAACGATTTTAATGAAATTTGAAATTTAAGTACCCACACGTAATAAATGCCCACCGTTACCACAATTTACAAACTCTGACCGTTTTGCGCTTCTTCATGAATGGGTCCCATCTTTATATTCCCACTTGTCGTCGGATTTGCAAGTACACTTGGCTACTTTTGAGTTGTAAAATGGTTTGCAACGAAGAAGAAAGTCGCAAGACATTGCACCATTTTAGCAGCTCCAATGATGTAACAAACCCGATCATTTTAGTAATTAGATTATTATTAAAACTGAACTCTCCACCTTGTCTCCGAAGACCCACAAAGTCTACACTTTCGGCATTAGAATTGAAACATTAGTCTACGTTTGCTTGTGTCTGGAGTCCATGTTTGCAATAATGATGGATGTCTCCCTGGTGGGTCTCCACCATATAATAGATCCAACCTCCCAACTTACAAAAGTAAGCAGCCTTACATTATACGGAATCATGGATTGTATCTGTGTGTTCCCACCTCTCCACTTATCGTTCCACGTGTAATAGTAATATGCTCTGTCCAAACACTCAAAGAATAATCTTTTTTTTTTTTTTTTCTCTCAAATTATATGTCGCTGCTGCACAATAAGAGACACAGACGTTGGAATCATCAAAGCTTAGTTGTAAACATAAGAGGCAATAAATTAAAAAACTAATTTCACCTCATATTGAAGAGTTTTTTTCGATATATATTTTTTTAATTCATCAAACAAGTTAGTTTTATTAATTAAATTTGATGTGTATTAAATATTTTATAGTAAATATAATCATTTATATATTACGTGATAAATATACATTTTTTCATTACTAAGTTATTAAATTTATTTATATAATATAAATTTTAATTTTGATAAAAAATTTAAAATAATTATATTACTTAAAAATATATTTATTTTTTGACAAATTTTAAATTTTTAAAAAATTAAAATTTATGTTACATTAATAAATTTAATAATATAACAATAAAAGAAAGATGCATCAACTAAGTAATGTGTGAATTACTTGTTAAGTGATTACATATAACGAAATATATTTAATTTGTAATAAGTGAATCTAAAAATAAAATAAAATAAAATGGTCATAATTAGAGAAACTTTTGAACGTTGACGTAATTTTTTTTTTTTTTTTTGTGTTTTCGGCCAACGTAAGACCATACGGAGCTTTTAATAGTAGAGCCCACTCCCAGCCAATTCCGAATCCGGACAAATAGGCTAAATGCCCATGGCCCCATTTTTTGCCCATGAAAGGGACTCCGCTGATCCCGTGACCACTGGGAGGCAGGTGGTCTCAGCCATATTCCAGCCATACACTTACGTGAACGTTGCAAAAGTCTCACTCATTCCAAAGGTCAGCCTTCAATTTTATTTTTGGTGGGTCTAAGTTTTATATATGCGCATCTTTTGCAAGACAATATCAATGTAGCCCTGGTTCACGTCAAATTAAACTCATGTTTCTTAATATTGCGTGCGATGCTGAACTGGGTCGGCAAGTAATAATGGATGGTCTGGGAGGTTAGGTTTGATTGGAAGGGCCTACCAGAAACTTCAAAGAAAATGTGTCGTTCATGTTTTTAATCAAATTAGCATATGTTCCTATCTCGCTTTATCGTTATGCAAGACTAGTGATCCTTAGATTTGTATCCACTAATGACGGGACGGGAATTCTTATCGTCGAGTAATGGTCCAAAAACCCTTTTCTCATTGAAAAAGGCATGGCAGCAGCCATCCACGTTCTTCAAAGATGCCCATTTCTCCATAAATCGCTTTCATTTTGTACGCCTCTTTGTGTTCCTTAGACTTGCTTACAGTTCAAAAAAGATGAGGGGAAAAAAACCAAAGCATTCACAGTTCTAATTGATTGATGGTGATAACTCTTAATTTTTATTGGTATTCATGGTTAGTTAATCATTTTGATCTCTACACGAATCTAAATTCCTGGGGTAGTTCAAGATTTTGTCCAACAAGCACCGGCACGAAGTCTTCGGGTAGTTTAATAGTGTCCTGCATAGTTTACAATCAAATTATTATTTGAAAATTTAATAGCGTTAGACCTTGTGGCCTAAATTAATTATCTTTTCAAAGTGACTTGTTGATCAAGATCTAATCTTCGGGTAGGTCGAATATTGCTTTGATGGTCGGGGTTAAGCATGCGCATCTTTCTCTTTTGTATTTGTTCACCGGGCACTTGCTTATTTACACGCATCCTAACATTAGATACACAAAAAATAGATTCTTTCAATGTGCCCCAAAAATAAAAAAAAAAATAAAAAAAAAACTTCAAAACATTCATCAAAAGCAAATGGATTAGTGAATCCACTTACTATTATGCCAATCAACTTTGTCCAAGTCCACATGCCAATCAGCTTGCTCTCTACATAACCAAAAGGCAAATCACCATTGTGAAAAGCACTACAGATGGCTACTCGTTTAGATCCCACCAGATAAAATTTTTTTACAGCGATTTGGTAAAAATCCATTGTCATCTCTCCGCTTGAAGAGGTGGGGTTTCGCTATCATGGGAAGTAAGACCCAGAATTTAGTCTATATCCACTTTACCAAAAAGCGAAAACAGCAATGAGAAGCTGTTAAGAAGCTGCAGCGAACGTCTCGTTGTGGCACCAAATACGAGAAATGGGTTTTGGATTTTTGCACCAGCCCCCACTCACAACAACACGTCTTTAATAATGCTTATAGTTACCGCGCAATTCCAGTGAGAATCAAAGTGATCAGGGAAGCAAAAAAGAGTGGATGTGTGTAATGTGTCAGTGTATTCTGATCGTCTAGTACTGCTATTTTTTTTTTTCTAATATCATAATAATTGATTTTCTAACTACAAGCTAATTATCTTATTCTTTATGACGCGTGCATTCATCTGTTACTTGGACCAACGTGATGGGTCATTGTCGTGTAATGTTGTGTTGACGCTCTTCACAATTCATAAATCACATTCACATGATTTGCACCATTGCTTGCACAAGGGCCGCCCAAAAGCAAACGCAAAGGAAGGTGACTGACCCAATCGGGGGGGGGGGGTCACGGTAGGTGGGCGGCACATGGGTCCACACTCCCTGTCGCCACATGCTTGTTTCCCCGTTAAACTTTCATGGCAAGTTCCAACGGACACCATGTTTTCAAATAAAATTAGGTATGGACCACCATTTCGTTAGTATTGTTGATGTATGGGGGTAAAAAAAAAAGGCATGAGGAACGGGGCAATGGATTTTCCAGTGGACTTCTATTCGGGTGTTGTGGGGTCTTCAGTAGAATCTTGCTGTAGTGGACAAATTTCTGTGATTTGGGATTTCATTGTAACCGTCCAAAATGGGATGCTTGATGCCATTGGAGCCTTGGAGGTGGTGTTTGTTGCGCATCGGCTCATTGGCCAGGCTACGTCCTGTCGATTGAAGTCTTAAAAAGGGAGAAAAGGATTGAGATTTGAAAGCATCTTATTACATTCTCGTTTTTATTGTTCAATAATTGATTTCTGCTTTACAAAGGTTTTCCTATTGGATCTATTTCCCTTTTATTTTGGTAAGACATTTGCTCCTTACCAGGGGTTTCGTTGCTTACTTACTCAGGCGTTGTAATGCAATTTTCCTACCGGAACTATAAGTGTGATTTTCGTCAGGATTGTAAGTACCGTTTAGTTTCCAATTCCGTTACGGAAAGTCTATATTGATCAATTTTTTCTAAATCTTATGTCAAATAATTAACGAATTAGTCAAAAAGGGAAATAAAAACTAGAAAAAAGAACAGAGCCACAAATTCTTAGAGAGAAAGGAGGTGCATCCCCCATTCCCCGACCCCTCCTCCCCAAAAAAGAGTCAGCAGACGTTATTCAGTGAGAAAACTCCACCTATGATGAATTTGTCTTTTATTATAGCCAAGATTATGATCCCCCCCCCCCCCCCAAAAAAAAACAAAATTAAAAGAGAGGGCTGTCTTATACACGAAAATTGAGATCGTAACATACACAATTCAAAGTGTCTTCAAGAACATAACGCAAAATTCAAAGGAGAGGACTCCTTTTATATCCGTGATATCATGATCTTAATTAATTTTTTCTTTGATTTTTATTTATTCTTTTCCTGAATACGTGCTTCCTATGTCCTTCAAATTAGCTACGCGCATCGACGATCTTGTGTTATTTGATAAGAAGGTAACCACTGTACATACATAAAAACCTTCATCATGTGCCCATCGCTACAAGTAAGGCCACACAATAAATAAAGGTCAAGTTTCCGCTTTTAAGAGCGAGTTCAGATAAACTCAATATTGATGGCCTTTCATGGAAGTGGGCAAGTTCATTTTGAGTTGAAGTTTAGTCTGAATTTTTTTTTTTTTTTTTATTTAAAAAAATTTAGTAAATACAAACAGAGATAAATTGACCGCAAAACCGACTTATTGGACCACTAGGAAGGGCCCCAATCACCTAATAGTTTTATGCGGCCAAAAGATTTATACCGAAATACATGGCAATCCAACTTTTTTTTTTTTTTTTCTTTTTTTCTGAAAAGTAAGAATCGAACGTCATTTCCCAAATTAAAGTGTCTACGCGGTTTTAGCCACTACAAGGGTTCGCGTAGTTAAATTGATAGATTTATCCCCAAGACTAATCCATTGACGAATGCTGGAGTTGATCGTACAATGCGCATGTATACATTCATCGCAAATATGAACACATATAAGTCATCAAACCAATAGATATGATGAATTGCTTATATTTATAATGGAAATGATCCATATTTAATGCAAATGTATTGAGAAACAGAAAGGAACTGCATGTACTTGAAGACGAGTTGAGAGGGCATTCAATGTCCCATCGCATAATGCTCGGGTAAATTGCTCAATTTCTTAGACAATTACACAACACTTCCTACACGTAAGGGTTATGTTTTTGACCCCAAAAAGAAAAAGAAGACTCCGAGAGATAGAAAGAGAGAAGAATCAAAAGATTATCGTGTTTGAGAGGTCATCTCGAGCGTTGATTTAAACAATAGACATCCGTTTACATATGAAACGGTTGGATTTGGCATTGAAGACGCGGCTCATACGCGTGTTTGCAAGTTCATACTAAGTACATTGACTGTAGGGGCGAGGTGAGAAAATAATGCAGGAATTTTGGCTTTGGCCTTGGAAAAATGAAAGTTTTGCCTTTGGTTTGGCGCTTGCAAAGACACAAACTCTGTTCCGATCCCACATTTGATAGCTAAGGCCACGTTGTTTGACCTCCATAATTGTTAAACCAGTCAAGATTTGTTACTATAATCAAATAATATACATATATAATAAGATATGATTACAGCTAGCCTTTATAAAGGGTAAGAGACAGAACCATCCTTTTTTTTTTTTTTTGGTATTTTTTTTTTTATATATATTTGTTCCAAGCCTAAATTTGTTGCCTTTATTTTACAATTATACGTTATACAATTCGTGAGAAAAAAAAAAAAAAAAAAAAAGCTTTTTGTTGAGGAGAAGGCATAGCTTCCCTATTCACCATCTGCATTGGTCTCAATTGCTTTATTACTTTTGTTATTTTGGCAAAAAAAAAAAAAAAACAAAAGAAGAAAAGGGGACAAAATGGTTACAACATACAAGCCCCATCTATAAATTCAATGAATGATTTAATGGCATTTTATTTTGGGGTTTTTGCATCAGAGGGAGGGAGAGAAGACTCGAGCACTTCAAAAAATTGTCTACTTTAAATGCTGCCCAAAAAAAGTGCCAAAAAAACTGTACATGTCATACTTGGTATCTTTAGTCAAAAGCACAATCAATGATGGCCCGTAAATTAAGACGCGGGGCTCAATTTTATGTAGACCGAAAAAAAGGGTACTATCCCATATAAAAAAAAAGAATCCTATTCTCCAGGCTTTCCAAATGACCAAACTGACAAATCCTATCTCAGAGCCCGACCCGTTATCTCTCTATCTTCTAAAAACGATAACTGACTAATTCAATGTCTCCTCTCCTGTTATAATTTCTCCCTTTCTGGGGTTTCTTCTGTTGTTATGATTCAATTCAATACCCCAAACAAACGCCTCTGATATCTCTGACCCGATGGTTTAGTCATAAAATCTGCATGTGCACGTCGCTGCTTACCGCGTCCCCAACGGCCCCCACCCCACAAAAACACATCTCTCCATCTTTAATGCTTAATTATTAAAAAAAAAAGGAATATTCGAGTTGTACAAAATAAAACTTAATCCACCCTTTTCCGTTTTTTACTGTTATATTAGCCACTTTACAAAAAGGGGCGATAATTAGACAAATATTTAATATTTTAATGACATTGTCCCATATAAAACAGCATTCGAGTACTATCAATATTTAATTTTTTTTAATAATACCAATTTGTTTTAATTTTTAAAAAAATATTGATAATTTAATTGAACATTCAATGGCATTTAATCTTAGGCATATGAGCGAGACTAGCTGGCCGAGAAAATTCACGCACATTTTGGCCAAAAAAAAAAAAATAAATATCCGCACACAATTAATATGGAGAGAGAGATCAAAAAAAAAGGAATCTACAGGGTACAGGTCTCTCGTTTTTTTTTTTTTCCCATTCCAAGTAGAATTGGAGTTACTTTAATCACAGCCCCAAATATCTCTCTCATCTCATCTATTCAGATTCATATTTAATATAATAAAATATACCACATCATCTCCCTATATAAATGCCCACCTCCACTATCACCACGTCCTTCCCTGCCTCTTTCTTTTTTTTTGTTTAATATATATAAATTCTCTGGCGTGCTATTCTTTCTCCTTAAAAAGCGTCAGTAAATACCCAGAAATCGAAAGAGAGCAAGAGGGCGGCCGTTTTGTTGTGTGATTTGATGTTTGTCGATAGCGTGAGGGCTTGAGAGATTTTCTGGAGTTTGCGTTGATTTGGCGTTGGGTTTTTATTGGTTTGGTGCCAAGATGGCAATACAAGCGCAGTTTCCCTCGTGGGTCTCGCAGGATTGGACGGACAATGGCTGTGGAGGGTTCAACAATGTCTGTTTCAATGTTCAGCAACAAAAACAGCAAATTCAGAACCATCAAAGTCTAGAGCATCAACAGCAGCAGCAACAACATTGTAACATGCAGCTGTTACAAAATCAAATGAACCAACAGTGGCAAAGAGATCAAAATCTTTTCTTCCACAACAACAACAGCAACAGCGGTTCTTTAAAGCACAGTTACTATGGCAATAATCCGTCGATGCCTTTTAATCAAAGCATGGCTGTTCTTGATCAGAAACAAGCGCAAGAGATTGATCAATATGTCAGATTGCAGGTTAGGACGCATTGCAATCTTTATGGGAACATTTTCGTTCTGTTTTGGATGTCGACATTCTAATTCCTTTGTTTTATTGAACATGTTGGGTCGTAAGTTTTTTTCCTTATTAATTCTGCATTTTATGAAACAGGATCAGAGATTGAGATTTTTTCTGCAAGAGCAGAGAAAGAGGTTATTTGCATTGTTGTGCAAGACAGTAGAATCAAAGGTCGTGCCTTTTTTAAGGCAAAAAGACGAGGAGATTGCACGGGCAGCCAAGAGGAAACAGGAGCTCGAAGATCAAGTAAATAGATTGGAGACGGAGAACGGGGCATGGCGGAGACTGTTACAAGAACACGAAGCCATGATCGTGTCTCTCAACAACACAATCGAACAATTAAGAGAAAAGGCAGCCCCTTTTGGCTGTGACAATGGGGCGGCGGATGCTGAGTCTTGCTGTGACGTGTACAGGGAGGTGGAATCAGTGCAAAGATTCAGAAACAGAGGATTGGTGGATGATAACACTGAGGAAGAAGAAGGGGACAACGAAGTGGAGAAGGCAAGAAAGATGATGCTATGCAAATGCTGCAATGCGAGGAGTTCGTGCGTCTTGTTCATTCCTTGTAGGCACCTTTGTTCGTGCAAAGCTTGTGATGCCTTTCTTGATTCTTGCCCAGTGTGTCAAATGGCAAAGGAGACTAGCATTGAGGCTTTAATGGTTTAGAATTTCTAGGCCGCCCCTCAAGGCAAAATCTTTCCGGGAAAAGTGAAAGGGTATAGAAAATTGGGAAAGAAAATTAGATACTAGTTCGATGCCAAATGCAGTGCATGCCAGATGTTTTGTATGTAGTTATTAGAATATCAATTAGTCGTCTTCTTTTTTTTTTCCCCTCCTTTATTGGTTATTTTTTTGGACTTTTTAAGATCTTCTGTGTTTAGATTTTAAGTTGTACTTTAAACGAGCAAGAAGTTCTGAATAAAAAACATTGAACAGAGTTTTACAGGACTGTGAAAAGGGCATCTTTTCCTTTCGTGGACACCTTGCCTTTTTCCCTTCTTTCAGGTTTTTTACTTTTGTCTGTTGGGGTAGATTTGATTTGATTATTCACATCAGCTTTTCCCCAATTTTGAGCTGGCTTTGCCAGCGTACTCCAATTCCAACACTGACCAGAGTGATTGAAAGCAATGTCAGACTCCCAAACCTGTCTGCGTTCACCCTACACATCTCACGTAAAGGTTAAAAAATCGAAAGAAGACAGCGAAAGAACGGCATCATATTGTTTCAAGACTATAACAACGGAACTGAAGTCTACGGATTCTGTATTTAATTGGGATTTTACCTTACGCATTGCATTTTTTTTCTCTGAGAAGGCTATGGAAAGTATACTGCCAACCTTCAAAGGCCTGAAAGCACCAACTTTATTTAAGCTATAGGACAAAATGGACCCGCCCTTTCTTAAATGTAAAGCGTTAAAGACTCCATGTTTGCCTCGTTTAGGTTCGACCCTTTTATCCTTCTCATGTCAAAGTGATATATATTACACAAAAACAGCAAGCTCTGGTTTGAAGTGCGCGCACCAAGACACTTGCAATCTCCCAGATGATGCCGACTCAAACTAGCCCTGCTGTTTGACGGATTCATACGACTTTTGCTAACCCAAAATCAATCTGGGCCAAGACCACAATCTGCCTAGTGCCATTGCTTGCCAATCTTCAACAAAATAATCAAATCATGATGCTTATTAATTTTATCCATAAGAAAAGTTAATATGGTAAATCCTTCTTGAAAAGTAAGGCTCTGGAACAAATAAGTAATTTTTTTTTTCAAAAACATTTTTATTTTGTTTTAATATAAGTCACCTTTTAAAAATAAATTAACTCTTCTAACATTACTATTTTTCACAAAAAAAAATTGTCAAATTTAAATAATTTTTTAATTAAAAATTATATTTAAATAAAAAATTAATTTAAATAAATTATATTATTATTAAAATTTTAAATTTTTTGATATAATTTAAGTTATTTAAATAACAAATTATTCAATTTTTTTAAAAAAATTATATTTAAATAAAAATATTTAATTAAAATAATTTCTTTAAATTAATTTAATTCTCTTTTTGAGAAAATAAAATTAGAAATTTTTCTCAAATTTTACATTGGAAATCTGCCCCCGTCCCTTTTCTGTTCCAACAACCTTCACCCTTTTCCCCTCACATTTTGTAGTTGCAGAATCGAATGTCTATCTTTTGTTTTTTTCTTTTTTTTGGAGGAATAGAATTACATACTGTTCTATACGTTGGTCTGCTAATCCGAAAAAATCCTCAGTTCCCCCATATTTCCCTTCTTTCAACTCCAAATCCTCCTGTTAAACCGAAACACCGGAAAAAGGGGAGTTACCCAAATCAAAATCCAAAATTTCTTCGATTTAGTCAATGGTCCGTTAAATAATATATGGTAATATGATATGGTACGGGCGGATTGAATGCAAAGTTTCGTAACATGTGATGAGGTGATGTTTTCTTTCTTTTTTTTTTTTTTTATCTTGTGGGGGTGGGGGGCAGTACGGTGGCCCCTCCAGATTTCCCGCATGATTCAAGTGTCCGTACAAATTTCTTTCGTGTTTTATTGGGTCTGTTCTCTGTGGCAGTGGTGGTGGGGGGAGGCACTGCAACTGTTGCTGTGCCAACTGACCGTCTGTCCCCACTGGGCATTTCTCTCGTCCATCAGATCCCACCCTCTCTCCCTCTGTTCCTCTGTGTTGTGACCAGTCTGTGTGTGACGTTGTCGTTTATCGTGGGGACTTACACCAAACAAAAGGAGCACCGTAGTTCTTTTTGGTCTTTTTGTTTTTTGTTTTTAATTTGTTATTTTTTTATTTATGAATTAAATTATTTAATTAATTTCTTTCCCACGAGGTGCGCGGGAATCCGTGGAAAAATGCCTGCCGACCTGGTCGTTGACCTTTCACTGATTCGTGCCGCGTCGGAGCAGACACCAGATACGAAGGTAAGGTTTTGTGATAATCATCGCCGTTGATGTTGCCGTTTTTTGTTGTAACGGCTACAAATCTCCACTTCAACGCTTCTAACGCAAGAGAGATCTTAGACATAGGTCAGTCTAGGATAGAAGTGGGCCCCAAATAAAAGTAGTTCTCGAATCTGAGATTGGGCTGGCTCAGTTCTTATTCTAGGCAGAGTGCTGGGCCCAAAAGTTTCAGCCCAATTCTTATTCTAGGCATTTACCCCATTAGGTTTGGGGCAGCCGACACTAAATGGTAGTTACGAGGTTTATTTAAATCGGTTAAACGGAGAGGTCCAAGGGGACGCTTATGGGTTACAAGTATTGGGTTTCCCCTTTCTTAGATGAACCCGATTAATCCAGATTTGAAGCTGGACTGAGTTCAAGAACGAGTTGACTCAAACTGAGTTCAAGATTGATACTTTCTTAATTTGGCAGCTTTTTTTTTTTTTTTTTCCTTTTTGGTCCTTTTTTAAAAATTCGATATCATTGTCCTGGTTAATCTTAGGTGGCCACGTTAAGGGTCTTTTTGGACCCTTTTAAAAAAAAAAAAAAAAACCGGTTGATAGTCTATTTTAGACATTTTGCCGATAAATTACAAGTTCTTCTCAGAAGCTGCTTCCCTTGTATATTGAAAATTAAAATCTTAAAATGCGAGAAGGTTGACAAATTTCATAGAGAGTCATTTCTGAAGAAAATCCGCGTCAATAAGAATGCCGGGTGGGTTAGAATTTAGATGGATGGATCAATACAAGCTGAATCCAAAAAATTGGCTAATGATAAGAGTAAGGCCGAGAGCAATTGCCACGAGGGAGGAGGCCCACGTGAGTTTCTCTGTTATTCTAGGTACCCGTTCCTTTAATGCCTGACTAAAAGAGCCTATAAATGCTGTGTAGCTTCCCATTGAAATTACTGTCCCAAAAAGGAACATAATGAGAAATGCAGCACCAGCCAACCGAGATGGCAATGCCAGCGCTGGCAGGACCATCATCAATGCATCTGGTTGTAGCCCATGGACAATGCCGGTTGCAAAAGTGGCAAAACCCACCTTCTTCTTGCCTACTGCTGTGGGGCTTTCTAGTGCTTCATAGATGCTAACATCGTACTCGCCATTTTCTAAGGCAACACATGGGGTTGGAACTTCTGAAGCTTCCTTGATTCCCATAGCACCAATAACAAGTAGAGTCAAACCAACTGCTCTCGTACCCCATGTTCTGATAACTTCAATGTGAAGCCGATCCTTTAGCAATAAAAACAGCAAACCAAACAAGAACTGACCTGCATCATGACCACAGCCCCATAGAGCTCCAACAACAGCACTTTCCATTCGGGAATGACCAATGGAGAGTGGAGCTAAAGCGGCAAGGTGATCGGGCCCTGACAATGTGTGCAAGCAACCAGCAAAGAAACCAGTCCAAGCACTACTTAGTAATTCAGTTCGCATCATTTTTGTCCCTACTGCAGCAGCAGCAGCTGGACCCCCAGTCCTTGCAGCTGTTTGGTAGGTTGCAAATGCAGGTGATGCAAAAAGTGGGTTGACCACGAATATTAGGAGAGCAGAGAATATTATAAAAGTTCCAAGAGTAACTTCATGCTGCAATTTGGAGCAAATTGAATATAATAAGCTTCTCAAGATGGAACTAACTTCAAACCAGGAGGATTACGTTAAGAAGGTATAACATCTTCAATAAAGTTGACATGTCATTCTGAAAATCTAATGGCATTCATTAGTTTTTGGATGGCAACCTGTAATCTAGATGTTCTAAAGGATTGCAAATACACCACAACCCGTAACTTCAAGCATCTTGATTAGCAAGCTGACAACATTTCATGGATTCCTTAATGGTTATCTGCTAGAACTGAGGTTTCAAAATCAAAACTTAATGAACACAGTCCAATTCGGTAGGGATGTCTTACTTTTGGATAATGACAGATAATGGCAAGATGAACAGAAGTAGATTGTAACAATAAAACTCCTCAATTTTGGGCACCGGGAACATGATATGTACTTGTAAGCATTCTTTTGTTTAAACATCGAGTTCACTGCATCAATTTTATGAAAAGTGGTGTTGAGTGTTCTAAACTAATGATATCAGATGTTCACTGCATCACTGTTTTCTAACCGTGATTCCTTTCACGTGAACATGTAAGCATACAAAAGGATCCGAGGGCAACATCACGGGACATGTTATAAGAAAACAGCAACAAAAAGGAAAGAGGATGAAAGAGAGAAGCCATAACCAAACCTATTACGATCAAGGCATGGAAAACAGACAGGGAAGATTCTTGTAAAATGAAGAGGTAAAAGAGCCAAGCTATAATTTGGTTTAAGAGAGCAACACCAAGTCATTAGCATAACTGCTGTTGTCTTTAAACCACAGAGAGGTCTGCAAATTATTAAGCAGTCTTATAGATTTCTTATATACGTAAAAGATCAAACCTTTCGCTCGAAAAAATTAAACATTTATGTCACAAACAGAGCAGAACGTGAGATAATAGAATTTCTTTTCTTCGCAGTTCAATTTTTCAAAGTAAGGATACATTCAATTGTTCCTTAGGCCTAATCAACCATCAAAAACCGCCATAATTAAACTTCCTTCAGAAAACAGCATTATAGAACCAAACTATTAATCCAAAAAAAAAAAAAGCAGCCTTAACCAAATTGATGAGTACCTTTTTTGGTAAGGAGGTTCCATCGGCGATCTGTTTAACAAGCTGAGACATTGGCACCAACCCAGTTGGCGGGTCATCTCGGATATGAGAAAGAGACGCCAATTTGTTGGTAGGAATTGATGGGGTATCGTAATTGCAAAAGACCGAGTTGACTCGAGTGAAATCATGCCGTTGCAGAGAGGAGAGGCAGAGTCTTGATGAGTCAAATCGGGCAAGCCGAGGGAGAACTGGAGTGGGTTTCAGGCAGTTTATTTTGAGAGGGATTGGAGAAGAATGGTAATATAGAAGCCTCTCCATGTATTTCTGTGGAGAGGGTTCGCAGAGAGAGGGAGGGAGGGAGAACGAGGGCGTTGGGAAGTGGAGATACAGCTTCGCCAAAGAAAAGGGTTTAACTGAAAATTGAAATTTTGGGCAATTTTTTATTTTTAAATTTTGGAATTGAGAACTTCCTGTTTGCGGTGGAAGGCGGTGCATAGATGACATTTACAGAAAAGAAAAAAAGATTATACACCAAATAAATTATGAGTGATTTTATTCTCTGAGATAAAATCTTTTAACTTAATAACAAAAAATTACTAAATAGAGGTGGATTAATAAAATTATCTTTTCATTAAATATTATTTTTAAAAAATTTATTCACATCAGCATAATATAAAATTGAAACAAATCTTGACATTTAATTGAAAAAGGATATTATTATTCATAAATTATTATTTTTTTCAAAATTAACTAAGATTTCTGATTTATTATCTATTAAAAAAAAATCCGTTTCTGAGCCACAAAGAATATTTTTTCTTTTTTTCTATAAAGTAAATTTAAACTTGAAATTTCTTCAAAAGTAAATCATCTCGGAGCCAAATCTTATTCCAAACCTCTTTGTTGGTAGCACTATTCCTACCCAAAGGGCCGACTGGCGCCAATGGGCCTCACCTGGAATTTCTGGCGTGCTTGTCAATGTGAGTTGTGGGCGTGTTGCAGTTAACTGAAGATTGGAGAGAGGCATTGTTTGCAGCACCGAGCAGAGCAGGAGGCAAGGCTTTTAGTAACATGGCTGTCGGTTATAACCATGTTGATGTTAATGCTGCTAATAAGTATGGGGTTGATGTTAATGCTGCTAATAATCTCACTTCTTTTGGAATATCAACATTTCTTCTTTTCTTCGGATGGTCAAGTTCATCTGCGTTACTGATATAGGATCATAGATTGCAGGGAACTTTAAAATGATATTCACCAACACTTAATGGACAATCATCTTTACCCAGAGCAATATTTGGTCTGCTTGAAGCAGTTGATGCAAGAATTTACGGTGCCGTATGCATGACAATTGGTCCCATTAGGGGATGAATTAGTTTTCACTCGGGAAAATAAGTTTCCCTACCTTAAATCATCCTAGAGTTTTAGTTTTTAACATGATTTTTTATCTCACCATGTGTGGAAAGAATAAGCAATGAAGTATATCCAACGAGCAATTCAGCACCTTTGTTAATAACTCGACAGTTCTGTTTATCAATGCTTTTGTGCAAGTTTGGAATTTGGATTCCCCTGGGAGGAAAACGAGTGGAGGTTGACGATTTTCTGATGTGATCAGGGAGGCCTCACGGAGACAACAGCAGATCTGGCAGCTTCACTTTCTTTGGCAGAGGCTAGAAGAATAAGTTTAACTAATCTTATCTCTTGCAAATTCATTAATATGAGCCACGCACCCCCCACTACATACGATTATTTATCAATAATTTTGGCATCAGGGTGAACCTTATATGAAGCCAGGGCTTGCTGATATGAAGAATGCTGTTGTGGTGCCTCACATTGCTTCTGCTTCAAAGGTAAAGATTTATAAATTTGTCGTTTGATGATTAAAATGAACTTCGAAGAATGATCGATTTTGCTTTGTGTTTGGCTTTTCTTCTCCCCAGTGGACTCGCGAGGGGATGGCAATTCTACCTGCCCTGAATGTCCTGGTACGCTAAAGTTTACAAATCAGCCAACAAATGAGCAATCAGCTTCACGTTATCACATTCATTCAATCACAATCCAACTGATATTTTTTGCAGGGTAAGATTAAAGGATACCCCGTGTGGGGTGATCCAAACCGGGTTGAACCCTTCTTGAATCAGAACGCTCCTCCTCCGGCTGCATCTCCAAGCATTGTCAATTCAAAAGCCTTAGCTAATACTGTTACTCAATTCTCCTGGTAATCTTAAAGCACTCTACTTGTTTGTTCGCACTTGTTGGCCTTAACCACAACCTTCCAACTTTTGTCACGGGTTTACCTGTATCAGAGCTATAGACTGCTTTGCCAGGATGATCTTCCACGGAGCTGTTTTGAGATTCCACTTGAAAGACGGCCATAAACAACCACGCTGAAGTTACTATTACAATGTATTATGTGGTTGTTTGACCATGTTGTGGACACTGGCTTCAGAATTCTTATACGTAATAATCATAGTAAGTGGCTTGATTGTAATTTTCTTCAAACAAAATTTTACTTTTTACAAAAACAAAGGGGTAAGACTTTTGATCCTATTACACGTCCCATATGTTTATGCATTGAAACGCTCTTCTTTAATTGTCAAAGCTGACTATTTTATTGGACTGACTTACGGGACTTAATTTATTAATAAGGATAACGGACATGAGACTCTTAATTGACAACAATAATAATAGTAAATTTTTAATTATAAATTTAATTGGACCGGCTATATATATATATATATATATATTTCATTCCTTTCTATTTAATTTGAAACTTAATTTTTAAAATTAGATTTGGACCCACACATTGCTCGAATTTTAAATATTTGATTAAAAATGTTAACTTTGATTTAAGTTAATTTTTAAAATTTATTTATATTTTAAAAAAATTGTTAGTTAAATTAAATTGATTGTAAAAGTTTTTTTTCTCCCTCTTAATTTTTTCAAGGAAACTAAAAAGGAAATTTTTGGTTTTTTTTTTTTTTAAATTGAAGTAGTTTTTTTTTTTTTTCTCTCTCTCTCTCTCTCTTTCTCTCTCTTAAGAAAACTTGAGAGTAATTTTTTTTTTTTTTTAAGAAAATATAGTTAAATTTGAAAAATTTTCCTTTTAATTTTTTTTTCTTTTTTTATTCTTAAAGAAATTTTTAGAGAATAATTTTTTCTTCTCTTTTTTACCTTTTATTTTCTTTTGTTGAAAAATCTAATAATTATAAAATTTTAATTATAATAAAAATAATATTAACATTATATACATTAATAAAATTATTATTTAATTAAAATTAAATTTATATTAATTTACTCATAAATTTTCGTAAATATAATATATTTAAAATTATTAATTTATAAATTTATAAGCAATATAAATTTATATATAGATATACATAAATAGATAAATAATAATTATTTTTTATTAATTAAAAATTAAAATTTAATTTAGTTAGGATTTCTAAATTAAATCAGAAATTCTAATCAAATAATGACTTATGATTTATAGACGTTTCAATAGAAAAAAATAACATTATTGACGTGGAGGCATATTGTGCCGTTATTATTGGGCTGTTTTTCACAGTATGCCTACCTATGGGGATGCGGACTGGGTAGTCCGATTTAGGTTGTGACTCTCTAAATCGACGTGGTACGAACTGTATAAATAACCGGCCGTTGTAGGGCGTCCCAGTAGTTGTTTTCTTTCGGAATCGGGTCTCTTCTATTTCGAGAGTCGTAATCGTCTTTTCAGGGTTAGGGTTTCGTTTCTTTCTTTCTTTCAAATCTGCAATCTATTCTCTCCAAAAACTCTCGCGCTCGCTCTCTGTCTCTCCAATCTTAACAATGTCGGCGTCATCGAACACAATAGTGTTGAAATCGTCGGACGGCGAGACTTTCGAGGTGGCCGAGGGGGTGGCGTTGCAGTCGCAGACGATCAAGCACATGATCGAGGATGGCTGCGCAGACAACGCTATCCCGTTGCCTAACGTGACGGGAGCGATCATCTCCAAGGTTATCGAGTACTGCAAGAAGCACGCAGAGGCGGCTTCTGACAAGGACAGGGACCTTAATCTCTCCGATGCGCTTAAGACCTGGGATACCGAATTCGCCAGGGTTGACCAGGGTACCCTGTTTGACCTCATCCTGGTATATCCCTTCCGCCCCATTAACGTTGTCTTTATCTGTCTAGAGTCACTCGATCTTGGCCTTTTTGGTTATTTATTTATTCCCATTGAGTGGCGTTTTATGGTTTTTGTAGTTTATAATTTTCTCGTCCCTTTAGAAAGAATGTTATGATAATTCTGTTCTTACCCTCTTTTTCATATGTGGCTTGGGACTTTGGTCGATTTGCTAATTTTTATTTAGAATTGGATTGAGACTCTAATTTTTGTGCAACGGCTTCAATAATCTTGGTTTTGGGAACTTTATGTTGCTATTTGGATTTATGTTTCATCTCCCATAGGGTTATGCTTTTGGCTTTTTTACCTCAAAACTTAGTAATTTGCCCCTTGTTGCTTTAGTTAGGCCTGTTTCTGTTTGAATGGCCCCTTTTTTATATTGTTTTATTGATGAATTTACAAGGTTTAATGTTGTTTCAGGCTGCGAATTATCTGAATATCAAGAGCTTGCTGGATTTGACTTGCCAGGCTGTGGCCGACATGATCAAGGGAAAGACTCCAGAGGAGATTCGCAGGACATTTAACATCAAGAACGACTTTACCCCAGAGGAAGAAGAGGAGGTTCGGAGGGAGAACCAATGGGCATTTGAGTGATCATTGATAATTGATGTTTTGATGACTATCTTAGGAGATGTTGATATGAGATGGGGGCTCTGTTTTGGTTCTCTTGGTAACTGGGTTTTTAAGTCATTGCTTGACACCTTTAGGTTTCTTTTCTTTCCGAGTAAAATGAAGGATGGTTGAGAACTAACAATTAAATCCTCTTGTTCTCTATTCTAATGCACACTCTTGTTATTTAGTTCTGTTAATAAACCAAATTTGTGATATGCTTGCATGCCAGTTAAAACTTTCCAGAGTAGTGGGATTGGTGGGGTCTATTATATTCCCTCACTCTCTCACTTGGAGAACTGAGAAGCAATCATTGATAATTGATGTTTTGATGACTATCTTAGGAGATGTTGATATGAGATAGGGGCTCTGTTTTGGTTCTCTTGGTAACTGGGTTTTTAAGTCATTGCTTGACACCTTTAGGTTTCTTTTCTTTCCGAGTAAAATGAAGGATGGTTGAGAACTAACAATTAAATCCTCTTGATTCTCTATTCTAATGCACACTCTTGTTATTTAGTTCTGTTAATAAACCAAATTTGTGATATGCTTGCATGCCAGTTAAAACTTTCCAGAGTAGTGGGATTGGTGGGGTCTATTATATTCCTTCACTCTCTCACTTGGAGAACTGAGAAGCGCATGTCTTCACTTTCTGTGCCTCGAGTTTATTGCTGTTTGAGTTTAGGTATTGTGTTTTTGAGCAATTATGTTCCAATAAACAATCCCCAGAGCTAAACAGCAATAAACGTGAGTGGCCGAGCCTGGTGCTCGTTAAGTTCCACCACTTTTCAAATGTCTTACCGGCCTTTTGTAAGGCAGTATGTCACCAAGTTCCTAAGTTTTTCAGTAATCAAAGTCTGACTCTGTAGCTTCCTTGATGAATAGAAGTGAGAAGGACAAGAAGAATGAACTGATATGCTTGTTTTATGATATGTTTGTTTTGTCTTCACCCAACAAAGTTTTGGCGTTGAACCTGTGTTTTTGGTAATCTGGTATGAGTGGGGAATAAACGAAAGGATTTTGATTCTCTTTTTCTCTGTTTATCGCATGAATGATAAAAGATCACTTGGATGCGGAAACAACTTTCCGGCATTTAGTAATTAGTGACGACACCTTTTCTTGTGGGACTCTTTCTACCGTCGAAAATAAAAGCAAGCCCTTCTGTTGGCCTTGCCTTCAGCCCTACGATGTTTAACATAGAAATGTTCTTATTTTTTGTAATGAAAATGTGATTTGCCTTACGAGGGAGAATTGAACCGTTGATACATTGGCACCTTGGATCGTCAAAATTGTCTGCAGTCCCTATCCAAAGGCGAGATATATGGGATCATGGAGACCGATTGACAGAAAACTTCCGTGCTCGTTTGTAAACGATTTTGCTACAACTCGAAAGTATATCGTTCTTTTTTTGGGATTTAATCATAAATGTCTTCTTATTATCTCTCCTAAGAAAAGGAAAGATTGGCTGGCGTTAGCCGTTGGGTGAGTTGGCCTTATCCTGCCGGAAGATAATGTTTTCTTGTAGAAATAGTAACGTTAATGTACGTCACCCCCTCTTGGGATATTTGCTGCGAGTGTTCATGAACTCACTTTACAATTTGCAGGTCCCGTGGCTTGGCTTGTGAGATTACTCCGTACCGAAACCATGTTTAATGTTTGCGTCCGGATTTACCAAAGCCAACTGCCAATACCTTGACCGAACTTTTTCTCGAAAAAGCAGGTGTTTGACGTCGGTCCTACTCCAAGATCAGCTAGTTAACAATTAGAAGCTACCATGATAGCAAGTAATATGTAGACGTATATCATGGTCACCTACTGCCAAATATATAATGGGTCGGTTAATTCAAATGATTGCTAATGAAACCAATCGAATTTAAAAGAGTGACACCACCGCCAACTATGATTCTTTCTTTTACCATGATTGTAAAAATCAAGAATTTGGGTCAGGAAGATGACTGGTTTTCTACATTACACACTTTTTAAAATTATATTGGCAGAATTCACAATCTAATTGCTGATTGGAAAAAATTTTGATAGCAACGGAATAAGCACATTCCCGAATGACATAATCTTGTGAAATATCTATTAAATTAAAAAAATAAAAATAACATATGAATTGTTAGTCATGCAGTCGATCCTTTATTGATTATTGTGTACCACAGAGGTATCAATACATTAAAACTAAGGTCGACCAGAGTAGGAAAGAAATCACCGCAGACCATGCTGTTGAAGTTAGGTTCATAAATGAAAACAAAGCCCATGATTATCATTACCAAAAGATGCAACTAGTCTTTATTTTATTATCCAAAGGCAAGCAAGAAAAAGGGTTTTGGGCAACTCGCAGGTTTCCAGATGGATTTCCCTGCGGGTGTGTCCACTTTTTTTTCTATTTTGGTTTTGGTTCCTAGAAAGTTCAGATCTTTATTGCCACCACTCGCCCTACACTGGTTGAAAGGTCAATTTCTTATGTTTTTTTTTTTCTAGTTGAGATAAGGGGGAGTAGGAGGATATACCCAAATACAATCTTCCAACAAAATATAACTGCACCGCATCACCACCCGGCGGCCACCACACCCACTATAGCGATATCCACTTGTTTGCTTTTGCTTCGAGACAAATTGTACCAGCTCCTTTCTATGTGTAAACTATATGTGATCCACCTTGCCAACTATCTAAGCTATCATCTGCTCACGTTCTCTGAAACAGAAGCTTCACATACGTACGTCTCCACTCTTAACATCTGTGCATCAATTGGCAATGGTGGGTCGCGGTATGGTAGGTTACGATGAAGAACGAGCTGCGGGATCAGAAAAGACGACCAAGAACACCATCATGGTCAGGACCACGAGGGTGGCTTCTCTTGATCTCTTTCGCGGCCTCTCTGTCTTTGTAAGCTCCCATTTTATTTCTCTTTCTTTATCCCTTTTTCAATTCTATCTCATTTCTTGGAATATCATTCATTCATATAAATATACTTGGTTTCAAAAAAGTAATTCTTGGTTTATTGATTTTTTTCTTTAAATCCCAATAGTTTTTGATGACTTACCTTTGACTGGATTATAGAGACGAACTGCTCTAGATCGAAGTGCATTCAAGCTAGTTCGAACACCACCTATTTACAAAAAAAAAAAAAAAAAAAAAAAATAAAAATAAAAATAATAATTAATCTTGTTGAGTGAAATTCGATTATTCATAACCAAATGCTTAAAAAAAAGAAAAAAAAAAAAAGAAAAGGTTACAATTTCAACGACATTCTTGTTTCGAACCAATCATCCTGCGCCACGCAGCAAATGTCAACGCCAAGACAAAACCTCGTATTCTTGGAACCTTCTGTGTATGCCCCTTTTTTGAAGCAACAGAGCGGAGAGTACCATTAGCATGTCGTCTTCATCCCCATTAAACCCAAACCCCCCAAGAAAAAAAAAAAAAAAGAAAAAGAAGCGACTTGCTCGTCAGATATAAACTTCGCTGCCTGTTTAGACCGGTAAAAATGGCAGAGTACCAGCGGCTGCTGGACAAAGATGAGCCACCACCGACCAATAGTAAGCCCGCACGCGTCGCTTCTCTAGATGTCTTTCGCGGCCTCTGCGTCTCTGTGAGCTCCCCCAGATTTCTTTCTTCTTTTCTCCTTTTAATTAAGTAATATATGTATATATATTTCAAATTTTTCCATGGGCTTTCTTGCTACTTTCCCGGTAATGTGGTAATGGGGTAATGTGGTCTCTTGTGCTATGGATTTATTTCCCTTGAACGACGTCGTTGATGCTTGTGGTGTCGCTGTTTAGTAGAAATTCTTTTTTTTTTTTTTTTTTAAGTCAAAATGCTTAGTGTAAAGGTTTAATTACTCCAATTAAACCAATGAAAACGAAGCTTAGGTACTTGCTTGTTTCGTTTTACCAGCTTATCGTGTTGATAACTTTTTGTTTGGTTTTTTCAGCTAATGATGCTTGTTGATTATGGTGGCTCAATTTTTCCAATTGTTGCACATTCTCCATGGAATGGACTCCATTTGGCTGATTTTGTAATGCCCTTCTTTCTTTTCGTAGCTGGAGTTTCTCTTGCACTTGTGTACAAGGTAACGTAGCTGGAAATTCTCCAAAAGATGGTTTCTTTATTTGAGGGCTTAGAAGTTGATTCTATGTCAAAGTTTCTTTTTTTTTTTGGTGGTGGTGGAGAGGAGGGGGGTGGATAATGGAATTGATAACTCTTTTTATTATATGTTTTCAGAATGTATCGAACAGAGTAGAGGCCACATGGAAGGTAGTGCTTAGGGCAGTTAAGCTGTTTCTCTTAGGCGTTCTTCTTCAAGGTACGTTCTCCGTGAGTTGCACTTCATTTATTGTTATAGAGATGTCAAGCTGATGATTTGATTTTATTTCAGGTGGGTATTTTCATGGAATAAATTCCTTGTCCTATGGCATTGACATTGAGAGGATACGATGGCTTGGGATTCTGCAGGTACCCTTGGAGTTTTTGACCCATGGCCAAAATGTTATGTGTAGTCATCTCCACATATTTTCTTCATTTTGTGGTTGAAACTATGCTTACTCAATGCAGGACTTAGAATAAGTTTTCATCATGAAGTCCTGCCTATAGTTTCTCGCTTTATGCAAGGGAACTTTAACTTTGGATGTTCACCAGTGATAATGCCTTCCTGTTTAATTGGAGCAAGTGGATCGTGCTTAGAGATACCATTTTATTTATTTATTTTCCAATCTGTTCATAGGGTGTTGTGCGTGCATTGTCATTCATGTGAGATAAAAATTCCTATTTTTTTCCTATATATTTTTTCTATAAAATTTAAACTTCTGTTTCATTGTCATTCTTTTCAGAGAATATCTATTGGGTACATTGTTGCAGCTTTATGTGAGATTTGGCTTTCACGTCAAACACAGAAGGAAACAGATTTTCTCAAGAGTTATTATTGGCATTGGTAGGTTTCAATCATCCGCCTAGGAGGAAACATTGTTTGACACACCAATCCTTCTCACTTCCTGCATTTGTACCGTTCAACAAAGATTGCTTTAGGTCCAAATCTTGATGTTTTAATTCTCTGCTTGCTTTGTGGGTTGATAATTCGTATTCCTGCGGAATACATAATTTGATATTAGACCATAGTTCCATGCTACAAATTATAAGCGCAATAAAGGGAAACTAAACACAGATCAGGTTGACTCAAGTTGTGTTGCAATATATGGATCAAGTCTTAGTTTTGGTTGCCTTTGCCTTACAGGCTGTCATGACTGTTTTCGGTCCTGCTTATTTGTGTTGTTTATTAAACTATTGATAAGACTAAATGGGGAATCCAAGGTGGACAGATTTGCCTGAATCACACTTTGCATTCCTTGCCTATGTATAACTGACAGAGGAAAAATGCATTTTGCAGGAGTGTTGCACTTGCACTGTCTGCAGTATATATGGGTTTGTTGTATGGTTTATATGTTCCAGATTGGCAGTTTGAGATGCCCAAGCCCATTTCTATGATTCCTGTGAATGGTAGCAATATTTTCAAGGTAAGAGCAGCAGTGCAGCATCAATGTTTTTCTTGTGTCTTTATTACTTTACTCTGTGAGCCAATTGTGTGCTTTTACTCACTGTGGTGATGCAATGCTTATGGAAGAAACATTAATTGATGCCTCTGTAGTTTTCTGTGTGTTTGTGCATGCAAAGAACATGTACAGGGGATTTTTTTATTTATCAAACTTGTTTGCTGCCAAGCACATTAATATCTCATAACAAGAATGCTGATGGATTTATTGTTATGGTCTCGAAATTGTGATACGTTTCCATTTCAGACATGGAATCTATCTCAAATTGCAATACGCATTAAGATCCTCTCAATTTTTCTATCGTTAAGTATTTCATGTTGTTGTATGAAACAGGTAAAATGTTCTGTAAGAGGTGATCTTGGACCTGCTTGTAATGCAGCTGGTATGATTGATCGTTATGCTGTTGGCATTAATCACTTATATGCTAAGCCCGTGTACAGAAATCTTAAGGTACCTTTTCTTTTCAAAAATCTATGGAAATTGTTAATACATAAAATCCATAACAAAGGTTTCATTCAACAGGAATGCCATATGTCCAGCCATGGCCAGGTCTGGGAGAGTTCTCCTCCTTGGTGCCATGCCCCTTTCGATCCTGAAGGTCTTTTAAGGTAGTCAATCTAACCTATTTTGCCCTTCCTTGTTTACAGTTCTACAAAAACTGTCACTTTTTTTTTTTTTAAAATCTATATAGCAAGAAATACCTCTTAATTTTGTCTCTTGTCTTGAGATTTGATGTGGATCCACTTCTGCACTGTCATCTGGGCTTGTTCAAGTAATTTATGATTCATTTGTATTTAATTTTATGTTCTTCACAGCTCCTTAACTGCTGCAGTGACAAGCATCATTGGGCTTCAGTATGGTCATGTTCTTGCTCATCTACAGGTGTGGCATATATGCATTATTCACTCCATCAATTCTCTTTGTCCTTGTTATAGCTTTGCTAAACATAATGACTAAAAGTATCTTAATTAGTTTAGACATATTTTAGCACTGTTATTGATATGTTACTTTGATGTAAGACAAAGACATCAGTGACATCACCTGTTTTGGTCATTGATTGCGGACTGAACCTGATATAGCCAAAAAAAATTTCAGGAGCATAAGGGGCGCCTAGAAAACTGGTCCCTGTACTCAGGCTCCTTGCTTGTCCTCGGGTTATTTCTCATATTTGCAGGTATGCACTTCACATGGATCGTGGAAAAAATTATTGACAGCTTCTTCTAGGCCTGATTACTTGCTTAACTCCTTGCACTTTTCCTTCTAGGCATCCCTGTGAATAAATCTCTCTATACAGTCAGTTATATGCTGATTACTTCTGCTTTGGCGGGAATCACATTTTGTGCTCTATACCTGCTGGTGAGTACCACGGTTATATTCTTATTAGTTGGGGCTTGATAGAATGTGGTCGAGGAAATAACCCTATCAATTTTGGGAAAATCCAGATAAATTCTGGTTTCATCCTCGGCTAAAATGGTCTTTTCTCAGTACTCATGTTTACAATCAATCTTGTGCTCATATTTCTCATGCTTAATGCCTTTTTCAATAACAAACGTTGATCAAACTTATTTGCTGGGTATTAGGTTGATGTATACAGTTACAGACACTTGACATTTGCTTTGGAGTGGATGGGAAAGCATGCCTTGACTATTTTCATTGTCATAACTTCCAACTTGGCAATTGTTGCAATCCAAGGATTCTACTGGAAGTCACCTGAAAGTAATATGGTAAGTGTTCATGACAAACAAAACATATTTGCTTGCTACTCCATCATAATTCAAAATTTACGATTTCTGACCCCATATTTTCTTGCTGCATTGACTTGTTTTATTTAACAGATTAACTGGATCGTGGCATGCTTCATGGACAGATGATATGCTACACTTGGTTGCATTGTGTGAGTACAGGGGCTTTGAAGCATGATGAGGCTATTATTTGCACCTGTCTTCGTTCCATGAATCTTTGTGAAACGCCTCATTGTTATTCAAATGATCGTTGTGCTTGCAGTTTTGGTGTAAAAGTGAGCAGAAAAAGAACCATCATCTTTACATGAGGCAGATGATAGAGCCATAATTTCAAAAACTTTACTGATTTTGGACTCTGCAAAGCATGGTCTGCAGTGGAATGAACCCGATACTTTTACTGTAATATTCCTGCCCGAGAAACTGAGTGCTCACAATCCTAACATCGAAGCCCTGCACTTGCTGGTGCGTGGCAAATCAAGAATCCCGTAACATCTATATCAATAGTTTACAAGCAAGGCGTTGCATCCCATCTGTATAATATAATCATTGAATGGGCAAAAAGCATTGATGGTTTCAAGCCTGCGATAATGCCAATTTATCTTCAAAAACTAAGTTGCTAATCTTATGTCACACCCGATGCCATGGACGATGAAACTGATGCCTGTGAAACCAACAATAGGCTCAAAAGCCCATTTGTAAACGAAACAGATCAAAATCTTAGGTCCAAATGGCTATTTCTTACTTGGTCCAAATATTTGCTTATGATGAATAGATTCCATACAATTCAATTGTGCAAAAGAAAAGGTAAACATATAATATTTATATCAACCATCATAGAACACGTTCAATCTGGACTACCAGTCTAAACATAAGATAAGATCCAGTGAAAATCCGCAATATAAAGAACCGAAATCTTGAAATCAAGAAGGCTAGAAACACTTAAACTCACTATAAAAAAAAAAAAAAATAAAAAAAATTTAAGAGGGTATGGGGGAAACCACTTGATTTCATATTAATTAAGGCAATTATTTGCACGACGCAATACCTTAAACCCAAAAGTTCCAGACCTGGTATCCCAAAACAGTCCAATCTCATCTCCCGACTGAATGGGCCTGGCGCGGAGAATCTCCATAAACGCCAACAGGTAGGTGTCATTGGGCCCACTCTTCACGAATACATTCTCACCTTGAAGTTGGAGCCTTTTGAGGTTGAGGTTAAGGTTGAGGTTTAGGGACACGTTATCTTCGGTGTAATCAATGATAACGACGAAGCACTTGTTGCCTTGGACAACATGGTTGACCATATCTAGTGTCCAGTACCTAAAAACATGTTCGAACATCTCTTCGTGTGACAGCACGAGGTTCCCACTCATGATATCGTTGTTCGGGACCATCTTCCTGATCTGCCATGGATTGCTGAGGTCCAAGCGCGGCGGCGCGTGAAAATCCCTTATTTCCACCAGGGAACGTGACACTTGGTACGGCACATTCCGGACCGCTGCGGCCTCTTCTTCAACCTTAGTCGGTAAAAAATTGTAAAAGAAAGTCTTCCTCATCGGCGGCTAATGCTAATATACAAACGGAGAATTTGCAATTGAATAAGGACTTCACTTTTTATTTCAATAACAATTGCGCAATTGATTTATAGGAGGGTATTTCTAGCTAGATATCATATTTATTTTATTACCAAAAGTTACGGCAATTTTATAGGAGACCTTGGTGTAGTGCAAGGAAAGAAGAGATATCACACATTAATTTAATTATTACAATGATAATGTTTCCATAAATATTAAGTAAAATAAAAATCAAATGTCTTGTATTTTTTTTAAATTTTTTTTTTTAGGGTCTTACAATTTGATTGTGTAATTGTGTGTTGTCTTCTGGAAGATTTATGATTTAAAAACATAAAATCTATATATTTTCAAAATAGAGAGAAATCTCAATGAACTTATGTGAAACTTTTTTTTCTTAATTTTAAAAATATTAATAAAGTCAATTTAAATTTTAGTAATATTAGTCAAACTTATTTTCCTTTAAACACTCCCGATTTAACCTATTCATCACACTATTTCAATTTTATTCAATTACTTCAACTTAATGCTTTATCTATTTATTTTTTTCTTTTTTTCCACAAGAGCCTACCTCGGCATAAGTAATGCATAATTAACTGGGGTAACTCTTTGTACACCAATTTTGAGATTATTTCTGCTTTTTGGTATGTCTTTTTTTTTTTCAAGTCTTCTAAACAGATTCATCTATTAAAACACATAGTTGATTTGGGTTACTCTGCGTATCAAATTTTTTTTTTAAAAAAATATATTTATTAAATATTTAGAATATGCACAAGGTACAAACCTTAACGTAGTTATTGTTTATTGTAAAAGACAATAGCCAATATTTGATATTGATGAAGATTGTGGAGTCAAAAGTAAACTGAAATTGTAGCATGTATCAATATGGCTGTTAATTGATTTCCTTTGTGTGCTCCATTGAAAATCATTCAGGTTTGGTGTCACCTTTTGTTTGCTTTCTTAGAGATTTTGCATATGATGTGTACTTTACCATTATTATTATTATGTATTTTATTGAATAAAATATTAACTCGAGTTTCTGAAAATAACATTAAAAGACTAAACCCGGTTGGTATGACAATGAAACCCCCCCACCTCTGTCCAACCGAGCGATTTTAAATGTTCAAATTACAGATTAAGCCATGGGTCCCTTTCTCGGACCCTTTCTGGTTCGTAAGAACCGTGCATACCAGCAACTACCTGCCGTTTGCATTTGCGCGATGTTGTCGGGCGCAGTGAAGCTCACAGATAAAACAACCATCCTTCCCAGTATTTGAACGACATGGTTTCAGCTTAAAGTCGACATTCGCCGCTGGAGTTTCGGGCCACAACGAGACTTGCAGTCGTGTGCATGGGTGTGTGTACCTGTACTCTTATTAAATCCTCAAATGATGGAGGGTCCACGAACCGCGATCTTCTAATTTGCTTGTTTGGACCATTCGTTCGTCAGTTGAATGTTGTGAAAGGATAAGAGCACGCGAGAGACAATCGGACAAAGCTAAGGACACGTTCTGGTGATTATCAACTGCTGGACAAAGCGCAGGTGACAACAATACTGATTGTTGATTGTTATCATTAATAATTAATTGCTATTTCTCATCGTTGATTGTCGAATGACTAAAATTAAAATATTTATTTTTTAGTTAAATTAATATTATTTATTATTATTAAAATAAATAAAATATTTATATAAGATATGAGATATAATATTAATTTAATTGTATTAAGAGTATTTTAGTTCACAAAATAATAATAAAAAAAAAAACTCACACGTGCTTTTCTATCCGTGCTGCTTTTTAAGACTGACACATCAGTAAAGAATTATAAATCAACATTACCAATCACTTTCATATTTATTGTTAGGTACTGAATAGCAAAAGCAAGTCCAAAAAAACTTAAAAAAATATATATATATATATATCCCTTGGTTTAGAAACAGTGATTTTTTTTCATTAAAAAAGGAAAAAGAATGTCTGAAATTTGAATTGAGCAAAAGAGCTCCCTCAAAGCTCTCTGAGAGTGTGTTTTTCTTGAAGTTGTTCCTCGAACCAGGAAAAAGGATCAAACATGAAAATAACGGAAACTTTGTATTTATGAATTGAGAAGGGACCGTTAAGGGCTACCGTTCAAATTTCAATTCAAAAGTCACGGACGGAGTCCTTCTCTCTTGCATTGCATTCGAATGGCTATTGGTATATGACATAAGAAGGCTCTGGAACCATCTGGCAGCTGACATGGAATAAGCCAATTCCGAGAGAGACGGGTCATTTTCATTGCATTTATCAAAAGAAAAAAAAAAAAAAAAAAAGGCCAACAAATAAAATCTCAATTTCTTTTTATTTTTTCTTGAAAAATATAGAAGCGTGCGTGGGTTGCATTTATATGGGAGATCTAATTTTACTACTACTCTTCTTCAAAATTAGTATTTATTTGTAAATTCTGGTATCTATTTGGATGATTAATAAACGCACACATATATTTTTCCCTCTAAAATTATATATATTGCATATGATATTATTATTATTATATTAAATCTTCTTAATTGACATGCTGATCATTTAATTATTAAACAAGTTTTCAAAATTTTTTTTTGGAAATTATATAGAGAAGAAATAATAATAATAATAGAAATATAAAATCAAATGGACAAAGCGTGGGGGATTGGACGGGATGGAAGTCGACATGGACGAGTTAATGCAATACAGATGAGCTAGGGGGTCCGAGTGGGACCCGCACCCCCCTTCCCCAAAAATGTTGCTGTCCACACCTTCTTCCGTCCCCCGCTCTCGCCAGTAGGTGCCACCACGTGATTCCTGATTTGTTCAATTGCTCCGATTTTCATAATAGTGGTCCACACCTTTTGTGGTTCTTTTATTATTTTTGTTTTATTTTTATTTTTTTGTGGGAGGAAAGAAAAACACGAGAACGGGGACCAATCCAACCAGCCAGAGACATCGCATTTCAGAGAATGTCCTCTCCTGCTCCGAACCCGACCCAGCATGTAAATCCATCGTTACATTAATCCCATTCCCGAGCCGCACAAAATAGAAACTGAAATGACAAATGTAGCCCTCCTTTTTTTGGTTATCTCTTCGCCGCCGGGGGAGTGGGAATTCCAAATTATTTGCAATAAATAAATGGAAATACAAAAAAATTTTCCCAAAAATTATCATGCTCTCGAGTTAAAAATGGAAGCCGTTGGAATTTGTAATAATCTCAATTACAATTGAATTGGAAGAAATTCAGCATTTTCTTTTTGAACTTAAATGAGAGATTAAAGGGTCAATCAACCCAAAGACGCCAATGCCTTTGCGAGGCGGGCGTCGATTGGGTTTTCGGGTCGTGGACGGCATGCCAGGCTACTGCCTATCTTTTTACAAGAGGATGATTAGCCATCTCATGGTCTTCCCCGCACAGCCTGTCTCCACCCACTCTCCACTCTCCACTCTCTCTCTCTCTCGCCCGCGCGCGCGTCTCTGCTAGGGGCAACGACAATTCTCTAGCCACTTTTTTTTTATGCCCAAAATGCCCTCGTCTTGTCCATGCGCACTCACCCTTCTCCTCCTCCTTTAAAATGAGCACCTCAAATAAAACTCAACCCAGAGTCAGTGAGAGAGGGTGCGCGTGAGTTTGTATACTTTAAAGATCGGGGTTTTGTAGAGAGAGGAAGAGAGAAGATGTCAAAGGAAGTGAGCGAAGAGGGGCAAACCCACCATGCAAGGGACTACGTGGATCCACCACCTGCACCGTTGATTGGCATTACTGAGCTCAAGCTCTGGTCTTTCTACAGGGCTCTCATTGCCGAGTTCATTGCCACTCTGCTTTTTCTCTACGTCACTATTGCCACTGTTATCGGCTACAAGAAGCAAACTGAGCCTTGTGATGGCGTTGGCTTTCTGGGTATTGCATGGGCCTTTGGTGGCATGATCTTTATCCTTGTTTACTGCACTGCCGGCATCTCTGGTAAACAAAAAAAAGAAAAAAAGAAACCTCTCTTTACCTATTTTTCTTCTTCTTCTTCTTCTTCTTCTTCTTCTTCTTCTTCTTCTTTAGTGCTAGGTTGTCACATGGGGTTTGACCCTTTTGGTTGCAGGTGGTCATATTAACCCTGCAGTCACTTTTGGTCTCTTCTTGGCCCGTAAAGTGTCACTCATAAGAGCAGTAGCTTACATGGTTGCTCAGTGTTTGGGTGCTATCTCCGGGGTTGGCTTGGTCAAGGCCTTTATGAAGCATGACTACAACTCTCTTGGCGGTGGTGCCAACTCAGTGGCTTCTGGGTACAACAAGGGCTCGGCTTTGGGTGCTGAGATTATTGGCACTTTTGTTCTCGTCTACACCGTTTTCTCAGCCACTGATCCCAAGAGGAAAGCCCGTGATTCTCATGTCCCTGTATGTGCACTTTCGTTTGCTCCATTTTTATCTTACATTTGTAGTTTGGCAAGTGGCGTGTTGTTGTTAGCAGCTTAATATTATTTTGTATAAATTTTTGCCTGGTTAATTGGTTTTGAGAATTGACTGTAGTATGATGGTGGATGCAGGTTTTGGCTCCCCTTCCTATTGGATTTGCTGTGTTCATGGTCCACCTGGCCACAATCCCCATAACTGGCACTGGAATCAACCCTGCAAGGAGCTTTGGGGCTGCTGTCATCTACAACAATGACGAAGTTTGGGATGATCATGTATGATTCTTAATACCCACAACATTGAAACACATGTTAATTAACACTTCAATTAAGTACAAGGACTTGAACTTTTTTAAGGTTATTTTTCTGTTGCAATTATTGGTTAATTAACATGTCGGTACTTGATGGGGCAGTGGATTTTCTGGGTTGGACCATTTGTTGGAGCACTTGCAGCAGCTGCATACCACCAGTACATACTGAGAGCAGGAGCCATCAAGGCACTGGGATCATTCCGCAGCAACCCAACCAACTAAGGAAAACAAAAACCCACCTCAAAAGAGCTGCCTTCGCCTCTCCGCTTTTCCCCTATTTGTTTGTGTGTTTGTGTGTACGAAAGAGGATTACGATGCTCCATCTTTTTTTTTTTTCTCTCTCTCTCTGTTTTTTTTTTTTTTTATATCTCATTGGTTATCATAATTTAATCCTGTTTTCCTAGTTGGCTGCGTGCGTATCATTGCTATTTAGTTTGTGATTTCCTTTCCTCCTAATTTTACACAGTGCAGTGAATACTTCATTATCTTTTTCCTTTTTTTCTCTGTACATCATAATCGTCTTCTTGCCTTAAATAAAAAATGCCCAGTACAATTACCCGTAGATATAACTTGTGTACTGAATCAATGAGCTGCGTACTGCAAAGTTCTGTAATTTCTTTCTAAAGCCTTTGAGGCCATTTGCCACTTTTTCTCAGTACCGTGGAAAGGCGTCGTTGAAATGCTAAAAGTCGAAAACAAAAGAAGCTTACTTGCTAG
The DNA here is from genome assembly GCA_037832345.1 of Rhizophora mangle. Lineage (NCBI taxonomy): Eukaryota > Viridiplantae > Streptophyta > Magnoliopsida > Malpighiales > Rhizophoraceae > Rhizophora > Rhizophora mangle. Next base: position 448,543 of record JBAPLJ010001225.1, read on the forward strand.
AGTGTCACGTCTTAAGTGGCTGCAACTTGCACGCTATGTTAAGATCACATGGTGTAGGCCCAGGACTGTTGGTCCTCCGTGATATATGTTTACTCCTCTGCACAAAGATCGAAGAAAAAGGAGAGTACAAAGTAGTGCTGCATCTTTCCGGCTGAACAATTCATTTGTTTATTATCACTTGGGGAAAATGGAATTATCCAATCAGAATCTTTCCTTTTGACAAAGCTTCATATCAATGCCGCAACGTGTCAATGCCTTGAGCTGAGGCAGAAAATGGAAGAGTGGTCCAACGGGTCAAAAGGGCTGAGCTGACACACACCGTGATCAATTCTTTCATCGAGTACGGGAACTCATTAACCAAATCCAACATGTGAGCTTGTCAACCAGAAAGTTGGGTGGTTCATGGTGGAAGCCATCTCAACAGCGAACCCAGGATAAAATATAATGGAAAGAGAGGCATACTGCATATGGGTACCAAACATTGTATCTTGTATCCCATTACGAATACACACTGAAATCTCAAAGGGTAAACGATATTGACGCATACAGAACGCAACGAGCAATACAGCTTAGTCAGGCAATGCAGTTCCCCGTTCAAGATTGTTCTTAATCTCCAGGGTGTATTTCCCAAAGGCTCGTTCAATCTTCTTGTTGAAATGCTCATTACGGTCATTGATCGAGTCAATGTCCTTCTCTTCGTGAAACTTCCTCCTTCGGCTAAATGATTGGCGTTTCTCCTCCCTATCCTTCAGCTCCTTTACCATCCTGTCAATCTTATCCTCTGAGATCTTTGGTGTCTGCAGGATTTGAAAAGAAGCGCATAATGCTGCTGAGCCCCAGAATTCAGATCTAACAAGAAGCAGAATTTTCACAAAAGCAGTACCTTGCCATACTGAAGGCTTGATGCATCACGATAGAACTCTGGATCAGCTTCTTTCATTCTCTTGTACTCTTCCAAGTCAACTTCAATGTTCTTCGTTCGTTTTTTATATGCATTGTACAGAGTCTTCTGATTGAAAACTGTTAAAAACAGACCCTCGAGTGAACAAAACATGTTAGAGCCCAGACAATTGTGAGAAGAACAGAAATGCAGTAGTTACTTCACATGCACTGTGAAGTACAACACATCTTAGCATGTACATGGTTCGTCTTTATTTCTACACACACGCACAATAGAAATAGCTGACAAAGGAGGCTCACACTATTGAAGCTCAGCTCAAGCACCCGCACAAATTCCAGAGGACAAAGAGATGAGAAAATATAGTGAAGCTGATAAGTGGATGAATGCATGACGACAATAAACAGTTTCAAAAATTACCATCCCAACCAAAAGGAGCAGGGTCCTTTTCCCATTTCTTATATTTAGTCTCTGCTGCCTCTTGAGTATCTAGCATATATGCTTTTGTCATCTCCAAGCCATTTGCACCCAAAAGTTTGCCTATCTTCTTCTTCCTCTCTTCAAGCCATTTGTTTAGAAATGCCCCTTGATTCTGCTGGTGCTTCCATTTTCTTCTTTTCAGCAACCATTGCTGTTTGGTTGGCTTTTCTTGCCTCATTCTGCACAAAGCCATAACCAATCAATATTTGCCAACTAGCTAAAAAAAAAAACCAGAAGCTAAAGAAAAAACAACTGAAATGGTGCTCACAAATTCAACATTAAATCAAAGTTACCATCTTAAGCCTCAACTCAAACAGCCTTTTCTGCCTGCCAGTAAGTTTTGTAACGTCTACTTCAGCATTTTCCTGAATATCATCATCAGAAGTTTCTTCAAGATTTGGGCCATCATCAAGCCTCTCCTCAGCTTCATGAGAAGTGCTTGCATACTGACTGGTGCCATCCTGAGCTTGTAAATTCCCTGACATAGGGTAGATGGGCATCAGTATGGATGGAATGAAGGAATTAGATGATAGTATAGCCCAACAGGAATAAAATTCCGAACTTTGGGAAGGAAACAAAATAATAAAGTTCCAATAGCTCTAGGCAATTAAATAAAAGATTTCCAATATAATAAAAGATTAATTGAAGAACTAGGTGTGCCCAGTATGGCATTAATCTTCCTGCAATGCTTTTGGCAAGATATAATGCATTGATCAATCAGTATTAACACAATGATGCTTAATCACTGACATGAGAGGAAAATCCTTCATCAGTGATGTAAGAATTTAGTCTTGCTCTGTATTTCTTCTACAATGCTTCTTCCCTTCGTTTTCTCCTAGGAATAAACTAGCAAACTAGCTAAGCCATTAAACTCCAGTCGCCAAAAAGCTTCATGGTGGCATAAGGTAATGCTACAGAGGAAGATCAATCTAACAATCAAGAGCCAGCATAATGCTTCCTTTTGTTGCCTGAGGAAATGTAAATTAGAAAAAAGCAAACAGGACAAATACCTTACCTATATGTGCCTTAGCTTCGGCAATTTTTCTGAAGCAGTATTCAACGCACTCATGGTAAGGATTAGAAGCATTTATGCAATCTGGGTGCACTCTTCTCTCTTCCACCATTTTTTGCAAACCACTTCACTTCTTTTATACACATGGAGTAGAACAATACATCGAATTGTTAGTACTTGGCTTCCATTCAAACAATCAAAATCCATTTAAAAGAGTCAGCTTTTTCCAACCACCCACAAAATACAAAGTCCACTTTCTCATCCTTCTGCTGAGTTGAACAATATTTCTGGAACAAGAACAAACCTAGGACTCAAATCCAATAACTTGTTATCATCAAATTATTCCAAAGAAAAGAAAACGAAATTTCAAAAAAAAAAAAAAAAAAAACAGAACCACTTAATCCCCCACTCAATCACATAGATTCAAAATCTTTTGTAGTGCCACCAGACCTTGGATATAACTAACTAACGCTCCTCAATATATATATATAAATCGAGCTCTTCGCCTTGTTGTCCTTAAAATCAAGAAGCTAAAATAGAAAACCCAATCGTTCTTTTTTGATTTCCGATAGCCAATTGCAGGTTATTCTGGTTTTTGATCAAGAAGACAAACAATAAATAATACTAACAAACACGAATCAAACCCTAGGAAATTCGGGATTTGTCAAATCCAAGTGTAAACAGAGAAAATGAGCTAGGCAAAGAAGATAGAAATTAATCAAGAACAAGTAACCTGCGAACAAAGATCTCGGTTCCCTGGTTAAAGGAGAGCAAATTACGGAAGTGACGCGCCAATCCGATGCTGGGGTTGTCCGTTTGGGGATTTGGAGACGGGAGCTTCCCTTCAATTTTTTTTCACTTTGGATTTTTGTCGGGCCGCTACTTTAACGGGAGGGGTCCGGTCCGATCCGGTCCGTAAGGTCGGTGCAAGTTCTAAAATCTAATATCCATTGGGAGCTGGGCCAAAAAAAGTAATATATAAAAAAAAAAAAAAAAGACTTCTAAAAACAAAAATTGAATTATTTAATTTAAGCGAGTCGAGTTGCATAAAAAAGTTACAGAATTTAACCAGCAGGGTTACAAATGGAAATGGATGCTTTATGTTTTCGGTAATCAAGATTACTGTCAATGTTTCTGTGGCGAATTCTCAACAAAAGGAAGAGATGGGAACACTGTTTCCGCAGTATCAAATACAAACTCTTCGCTTATTACCGCTTACAATAATCTCAATTTAACTACAAAGTTTCTGTATTATACAAACAGCTTACAGTGATAACTTGTTGCATAGTGAAACACCGTAATGCCTTTAGCTAGTCTTCATAGTATATAGTATAATTCCTATGATTTTTAGGTATGATACACTGCAACCCATCTTGGGAAATTATCGCATGAGATGAACTTTCTTCTTTTTTTTGGCAGCATGGATGCATCACAACATCTGATCTCCCAACGGTTTGAAATGAGTCTTGTCTACCTTGGACCCGATGGATGAGATGGTTTGACTTAATTCAGAGGATTGGAGCTCCAGCTCGCTCAGTCGGGTTCTTGCTTCCTCGATACGTGCTTTGGCTTCGGCAGCTGCCTTCTCTTTTTCTGCCAAATCCTTCGTCATGGATTCCAATTCCTTGTTGGTAGACTCTATAGCATGGTCACAGCTAGCTTTTGCCACCTCGGCAGTTTCATGCTGGCTAATGAGCTCCGTGGCTTCTGTGAGTTCATCAAGTATACCATTGAGCCAAGTGACATCAATTCCTGCGGTCTCTACATCCTTGACAACAGCCACCATCTCTTTCACTTTGGTTTTTGTCAGCTGCTTAACAGGTGTGGATTGCAGCTGCTGAACAACGGAGCAAAGGCATTCCAGATAATAAGCACGCAGCGAAGCTGATTCCAGACGATAATTGGCTGCTATATCTCCATAATTTACGAAGATAAACTGTAGAATCGAGGCGACATTTGCTCTCACGTGATATTTTCCAACAGACACACAGGAGTCAGATATAACAGACTGAGCATCGCTCTCATCATTCTCTTCAGAAGCACGAGAGATGCCTGAAAAAGAGAAGTTCATAGACTTCACAATTGGAGCACAGTGACCTTCCTCAACCTTTTTGGCTACAGTAGGTGAAACTGCTTCAGGAGAAGAATGAGAATCTTCATCTTCTTGGTCGGTTGGGGTAGGTATTCCAAAGCAGGCCAAACTAATCTTCGAATTGCTTTTGGGAATATAGGCCTGTTAGATATAGAACATGTGAGAAATGAGTGAAAAGAATATAAAGCACGGTTGGAAATAGTGCAGAGAGAGAGAGAGAGAGAGAGCATTACAGTAACATTCCCTGATGTAGACAAAGATTCAGGCGATGGCCCTTGTCCTCTGTCCAAAGAATTATTTCCCAAATAACTTTCCTCGGAGCGTTGCTCAGTCAAATAAGATGACTGACTATTCTCTAATTCCACTTTCTTTTCAATAAAGTGTGGCAATCTCGGTGATGCATTTTCAGCAGGCTGAACAGATTTTACTACTGGAGAAGGAGACCGGGGTGATGCAGTGTCAGCAGAATGAACTGATTTCACAGCAGAAGCATTATTAACCACCCGAGGGGACTTCCCAACAGATTCAGATTCCTTCTGCTTTTTGCCAAAGCTTGGCATTCGGAGGACACCTATAATGACAATGAACTGCAATGAGGAGACTTGACAAAAAATACATGTTGAGTCTTGAGCATAAAACAACCCTGCTTAAGGAGGAAGAAGGCTGCAGAAAGTTCTGTAAAAATCTCCCCACAGATGCGGAGATCCACTCATCCAGAAATCAAATCATGTGGCAGGCAACTACACAATGAAGCATTTTACTGTGCATATCCTTAATTAACAAAACAAGTTCTGGCACTAATCCAGAATTTTCTACAAAAATCAATTTGCAGTTATATAACCAATGGTACCCCACAGTAGAATAAGCATAAATCTACAATTCCTCGTGTGTTAGAGTAGGTCTATTTAGAGCCTTGATTAATGAGTAGCCAGCCAACAGGAAATTGAACCTGTTGGCTAAAGGATACACTTTTACACTTCTTAGCAATCCCCTGCCTTCCAATGCAATTCCTGCAATCACTTGTTTGTCAATTCAGTTTCCTCACTCCTTTATGCAGCTTAAGCTCCTCAACTAAAAACCCAAAAATGAACAATAATATGCACAACAAAGCCATGCCAGATAGCCCAGCTAAAAATGGCATCTGGAGGAGGGGAAAAACCTTATTCTTTTTCAACTCCCTGATGGTTGGCTTCAGGCAGTTTATAAGAGCAATATTTGTTACATACACAGAAAGGGTTAGATGAATTAGGGAAAGAAGGGTGTGTTATCCTTTCTCTGACTATTGTAGCTCACCTTCTTTTATGCCATTGCCATTATCTAGAGGGGAAAAATGGAAATGAAACAGCAAATGTCACGTGTTTTACCAAATGTTTTCAGAAAACCTTTATAATTATACTTCATGTTCTTGTTCAAGACTTTTCAGATATCGAGATAGATCAGAAATAAGATCATAGACAAACAAAATAAGGTAATAACTGGAGATTTCATTTCACACAGTGGAGCCATTTCTTGAAATTAAAGCATCATCTTTTCCTAGAAAACAAAAAGGGGAGAAAAGGTGAACCCTGGCTCCTTAATGGAGAAGGGCAGGTTTGATTTGGCAGAAGAGATATTCAACAAACACAACACATAATTGACTTCGGCTTCCACATCGTCCTGAAACAACCTATCCCAGCAATTGAAGAGACATAAAATTGTCCATTGTGTCCAATGAACATAGACTACTAATCAACAGAGCCCTCGTACATGATGCCAGAAAGAATTGGATCAAAGACCAATTACAAAAATATTGCTATAAAAGTGTTCTTTGGAATGCAAATAGATACCATACATAGAGAAAGCATAGAAACCATACTAAGAGGAGCAATTACCTGACTTCTTTTCCTTGCGTCCCTGGCCCTGTGCAATTTTTTCTAGGCACATTACACCACATTCATGATAAGGATTGGCAGCATTAAGGCATTCTGGGTGTGCTCTTCCATTGTAAGCCATCTCTTTATCAATCTGCAGTGCAGCAGGCCAATAATATGTTAGCAAAAACAGTTAAATTTTCACAAAATTTAGCCCACCCAATTCACAGAACAAGCCAAAACAGGAAAAAAAAAACAACCTTAGTTTTGTTGATTCTTCCAATACATATCCTTAAATTCTCACCATACCAAAGGTTTTAACTTTCGATTTCTATTAAATTGTAATCATTCCAATTCCATTGAAAACCAAGGGAAAACTCCAATTATGTAAGATTAAAAATTTCTAACTGATGGATAAACATAAAATCATCATCTGAAAAGGTAGCTGGTGCTAAGTATTGGCCAAAGAGGGTTCTCTCAGGAACAACCCAGAAGCACTCGATATCAGATATCTGTGCCAAACACAGCCACGTAGTTTTTTTCACTTTGCTAGAAAACGCCACAATCATCAAAACACAAGCTTTCAGACAATAAAGTTGGTTTTCTTTTTCCCACCCTTCTGGGAAACCAGTAAAACAAGGATTTTCAAAAATCAAAATGAAGAAAAAAAAAAAAAACACACACACACACACACACACAAAAAGAGATTCACATAATGAAAGCAAAGAACAAGAGAACACTATCCAAAACTTTATTCCCACTCAGTTATCAGGCCCAGCTTGACTCAAGTGGATAGCTCAATGAAATCACAATCCTTTCATGGTAGTCTCCCTATTTCTACTGCCTTTTCTCAATCCTTTCATCACCTTTCCAGCAAAGCCAATAAAGAACACCAGAAAAGGGGCAAATCCAAAAAAAGCTAAAACTGCTATACGAGTTCTACTTACAGCGCAGGCAACCAGGCGGAGGCAATAACTTGCAAAAACCAAAACCAAAGAGAAAGTCAAGAAAACGGAACGAAGACTAAACAGAGGGGAGGAAGACAGAAACCTGTGCTTCGATGATGTTGGGTCTGGCTGTATGTAATTTCAACAATCTATCATTTGCCTGCCATTTTATATTCCAAGGTCAGCTTCTTTGACAAACCGTCAAAGCGAAGATGCAGCCTATCGTCCTCAACTCTGACAAGTACACTGGAAAACATAAAGTCTTGTTATCGGGATTGAATAAATAGACGCGGACCGAAACGGGTCCATATAATTTTATATTTTTTTATCAATATTTACACGCATTTAATACAGTTTATTTGTATATTTATTTAGTGCACATGAATATTATTGTAAGTGACGTCATGACGTGAGTCAATGGGCCCCATGTATAGACTCTGGCAATTTCCTCGATTCAGCTACTGTTTTCGAAACGGAGCCCCAAAAAAATATGCGTACACACGGAAGCATCCCAACAACCCCCCCGACTGTGAATTTAATCTCCGTAGGGTGCCGTGGAAAGCAAGCATCGCAATTGCGTTCGCCAGAAATCTCTCTCTCTGCTTTTTTCCTAGTGATTTCCGGTTGGCCTTCCGTGCTCTTGTTTTGAGGTTTCTGAAAAAATTGTACAATACTTTTTAAGCCTTGAGAGCATTCGATTTCCTCGTGGTGTGGTCTCTATCCGGAAAATTTTCAAAAACATTTTTCTCCGTTTCAACGAAGGTTATGTTTCTGCAATGCCAACTGTTCTTGTAGAACACAAATCTGACATATTTTCAGACAATTGTATAATATTAGTTAGCTTATTTAGATCAAAATGTTGGAAAATTAATGAAGGTTTAAATTAAAATTTTTTTTTTCACTTACAATATTTTTTAATGTGATAATATTTTTTAAAAAATAATTATTCTTTTTATTAATATTATTAATTGAAAATTTCTCGTCTTCACTTTTTTAATTAACTTTGTCACATAATTTTTAGAATTATACATAGATTTCAAAATGTTGATTGAATTTTTGATATGAATTTTAAAATTTTGTTTAATATATATATATATATAATTATTAAATTTAATTTTTTCAAAGAGATTCGCTATTAAGAATATGTAAAATATTTCTTTTCTTTTTCAATTGTGAAAAATAATTTTTTTTTCCTTTATTTAAGAAAAAAAACAAAAAATTTGAATAATTAAATTTTGTAATTTAAAACATTTTTAAAAAAATAAAAAATATATTATGATTAATTCAATTAATATTTTAAATCTCACGTACCATCCTGTTAAAAAATTACATAACAGACTTAATGAAAATATTATGACAGTAGGCATTTTTAATTATGGTATTAAGGTAAGAAGGAATTTTAAAAATAAATAAATAAATAAATAAATAAAAACCTGAATCAAAAGGCATAATAAGGTGGGAACAATCCTTAATTAAAAGCACTTAATGAATACTTTTCTTTCATTGTTTAATATTGAGTTAATTAATTCGTTGAATATAATTAGATGGTTATTGTAGTCAACTCCAGGTTTACAACGGCATTGGACTTTTCAAGGACGATTTGCTTCTTTCCGATTGCACGTTAAAACCACAAGGGTGGTTTCTAGACGACAAGATTGTCTTAGGAGATCCTTACATTCTCAATGAAATTTCTTAGAATGATTTTAGACCCTTGTTTATCAACCCCTCTTGCGTTACATTGTTATTTCTTTTAAAGGCCCAGACTTTGAGTGGGAATAAAAGCAAACCCAAAAAAAAAAAAAAAAAAAAAAAAAAGAAAAAGAAAAAAAAAAGCGAGTACACCAATTGGCAAACGGTTGGATCATATCTGACTCGAGTTGTTTTATGATTATGATGATTTCAATTTTGAGTTTCAAGTACATAAGGTAACTAATTTATTGAATTTTAGGTCCATAAAATTTTTGAATATATCACATTTTAAATTTATCAAATTTTAAATATATATAAAATTTTAGATCTTACAAATTTGAAGTTATTTGGTTTAATAAAGTTTCTAGAATTCGAGTTATTTCCTTGACTTGGGTATTTGGAATGCAGCTGTTAATTGAATTTTCCCACCGAAATTTTGTCACAACTCTTTAATAATCTTTCCCCGCATCGTGGGTTTTTTTTTTTGACCATTTAGGCCAGTTTGACGGGAAAGCGACAAAATGTGAGGGCAATGCTGACTTTGTAACCCACCAAACCGAATCATTTCCCCAACCAACAATAATGGCCTTTCTGGCTTTCCACGATTTTGACTTTCAGAGCCTGTGAGTCCGTGAATCAAAAAAACCAGCAAACAAAATAGTTGTGAGCTGCCCCCACATCAACCCAGGCGCTATCTATCTAATGCCTGGAAGAGATTGATGATTCATTAGCCATCAGGAGGAAGCCCAGACCCCAATTGCCCAACTGCATAAAGCGGCTGTAAGAATGATCAAAGTTGAATCCTAGGATTAGAATACTCCGATTATTATGGTTAATAGAACGATAAGCATTGTTAATATCATGTCAGGATAATCGCCACAATTGCAATATTACAGCAACAACCGCTTTCGAGGGTACCAAAGGCTGATGATGCTTCTTACAAGTGCTTCGTCGTTACCATCGATTTCACCGAAGATAACATGTCCCCAAACCCCAACCTTAAGCTCGAGAGAATCCAACTTCGAGGCGAGAATGTAAATGGGAAGTGTATGTGAAGAGTGGGCCCAAGGACACCTACCTGTCGGCGTTTATGGAGATTCTCCGTGCCAGGCCCATTCAGCCGGGAGATGAGATTGGGCTGTTTTGGGACACCAAGTCTGGAACTTTTGGGTTTCAGGTATTGCGTCGTGCAAATAATTGCCTTAATTAATGTGAAATTAAGCGGTTTCCCCCAACACCGCATCTCCCTTCCTATTCAAGTTTTTAAAGTCAATCTTATTCCAAGATTTTGGTTCTTCATTTTTCGTTTTTGATTGGGAATGGTAGTATGTGTTTATGTTTATCGGTGCATGCTAGATGTGGGTTCTTTATATATGTTAGTATAAGTTCATGTTTTGTAACAAATTGGACCAACCACATTCAAAATGTAAATTATTTTGATAACAAAAATAACTCATTTTAAATAACAAAAACAATAGTTTTTAGTTATGTCCCGCAGTGATAAGTCACATGAAAAAATAATAAAAAAAAGAGGTAATGATTTTGTAAATATATAAAAAGACTTATAATTAATTAATTAATTAATTAAAATAATAATAATAATTGTATATCAAATAATAAAAATAAAATAACAAAAACCTCAAGTATTCTATTCTTAACTTTTTTTTTTTTTTTTTTAAATTGCAAGAAGCGAAACTGTAGACTCTTGTCAACGCCATTAGAAAAATAGGCAATGAATTCTGGACTTTGATATGTTTGTTTCTCTCTTTCGACCCACACTCTTTCCGTCAAAAGGCCCGCATAAATGTTCCCATCTCATTTTCTCAGGAAACAAACATAACCCCAATCTTATTTCTCCATTTGTGGACTCAAATTCGGACTGGGTATCTTCCGTTTCTCGAATGGCATCATTTCAAGAACATGACGTGGACAGGGACGATGTGGCGCCTCCGACGACCTTAGCAACGGCGCCGGCGACCCAGAAGAGGATATAGAATAATAAAAATAATAGCGATGGGTATCGAAGATTTCAACAATTGATGAAAAAGAGACGTTTCAGGTAATCCCTTTAAGGGAAGAGCCCAAGGACTCCGACCCGCCATCTGACACCAGCCAAAAAGGCCACTTTCCAGCAATTGGAGTCGTGCCTGTGGCAATGCGGATGCCAATTGCAATCCCTATGCCTATGCTGGTTAATACAGTTCCACGGTCGGCGCTCAATGTCAGTCCGCTTGCACCCACCATTTTCTCTGCGGCTCTAAGCCGAAAATGGTTAATATTAGGATAACTTGGGGTTTCTCTTTTTTATTTTTATTCTCGGTATTTAATAATAATAATAATTATTATTATTTAATATATTTACTTAATTGTAATTCTTAAAAAAAATGGTTGAATTATGCATTTATAAGGCTTAGTGAACCCGATTAAAGGTGACATGGCCTAAACACCCAATTGATTTTTTTTTGTTTTTTTTGGCATTGTCATTCCTTATTATTTTTATTTAAAAAATTACAGAATATAAATGATTATATTTTAATATTAGGTCCAAATTTGTCACAAATCCTAATGTTATAGTTATTTTTTTTTTTTATATTATCGCAAAAAATAAAAAATAAAAAAACACATAACTTTTATGTTTTACAGATTTCCATACAGACTCGCGTCAATCTCACCAATGAGCCCAGAAAATACTCCAAAATATTGCTTCATTTAAAGCAAGGACACCAGAACGATCTTGTGCGCGCTGACCTGGGGTCCCACACAATCTGGGCATCATTAATTTATTATTATCAAGGCATCACGAAAAGACTATCGAGAAGCTGTCAGTTATCTTAATGTAAACGGCCCACGGCAAGAGCCCATAAACCGATCGGGACCTACCACCGCAGGAGAGGATCGTTCAGTCTCATGTACACGCGATCAGAGCTGAAATACGAGGCAATCAAAATTGTGTGCAAGATGATTTCCACACTCTTTCTTAATTTCCAAGGGTTTGAGTTACAAGAGACCTTGACGAACTGGAAAGAATTGCATTTTCCATGATACAAGATCCTACACGTTCCAACGACAATGGCAGACTGCAACCAGCGAATCCATATTTCCTATCTGTCTTCCGGATCCCAGTGGAAGTACCGAAAAGTTGTCAATGAGAGAAGTTAGCAGCGGAATTCCCAGACAAAGGAAATGAATGATGTTCCTATGACACAAGTGGAGGCCGAGTCACTCCCCCCAACAAAACCCATATCTAAAATGAATTGTAAGCTTAATGAGGGAGACAATAGGAGAACATGAAAAGCCTTTAAATTTACAACCATCAGGGATTTGGAAGTTAATGGTGATGTTGCCAAAGGAACTGACCTTAGTTGTCTTGAAGGAAGAAAGATGGAAGATTGGGTTATCAGAACTTACTTCTATGACTGCAGTAGATGCTCAAATTCATGACAATTGGCCCCAACTTCATCCAATGCCAGGTAGAGCTTTGGCACAATCTTAGCTAACATCAGCTTGAAACCAACTGAAGTCAGATTGGAATTATTCTTATTGCTCATGGAAACATCCTTTGTAAGAGTACCAATTAAACTGCCCTTCATGTATGCATCGCATGCCTTAAGAATATAGTAACCGCGCCTCCTGAAATGCTCATTGATGAGCTCTTCAAAATCCTACCATGGACGGATAGGAAGAAATAATGTTATGCTCCGTTAATGTCTAATAAATATAGTACAAAAATCACAGCACAATCAGATGGTACCTCAGGAGTTTACAAAATAAAATAAATGAAATATGGTATATTACCTTGGGAGGCTTACGCATAAGATACATCATAGTCTTGCAATTTAGCAGGAAAGTATTCTCATTGTATGACAATGAATTTTTCTCTCCTTCAGCTGTCCCAATCTGTTTGTCATATCCAGCCTCATTAAAATACGGCTTTGAATTTAGCACCAACCCCTGGAGTGAAACTAGAACTTGAAGGATGCTAGAAGATGTTGGATCCCAAACTTCATTTGCTCTGCCAGTCCATGTATTTAAAAGGCTAAGGCATACCTTGCCCTCTTCATATAGGTTTGGATTTACTCGCCAGCCACCAGAATGGTAGTACGCTGACTGGCGAATTGACAGACGGAAACAGAGAACAAACAGAACCATGAAGAACTACTCTCATACCAAATTTAAATAGGCTTCAATTACAACCATGTAACAAAGGTGTAGCTTTTTGAACTAAAGGCCGTTTCCGTATCAGAATGTCTTACCGGTGGAACATCTGGATACTCTGGTGGAAGTTGAAAGTCAAAAAAGAAGAGTCCATCTTGGTAGGGTGTTCCGTATGCCCCAACTATTACAGCTCGCAAGAGATCCATTCGATCTTCATAAGCTCGTGCATAGATCCCCTCTGTCACAGTTTTTCATGTGCAATATCAAAAATTGCTGGATTCTATTTGAAAACAAGATAAAATTCTCTACATCTAACAAACTTAAGCATCACTTACCTGGTAGGTTGTTCTGAAGAATGTTCCATTCTTGCTGAACCTTCTTGGCCCAGTTCCTTCCATTGTTAGCCTGAAAATTTGAATAAATATGAAAAGATTCAGGAACATCACAGGTCCATTTTGATCAGAGTTGGGTTTTTCTTCTTCATTTTTTTTGGGGAGGGGGAGGGGCAGGGTGTTCAGGGTGGGTGTTTGCAAGCATAGGTACAGTACTAGGATACCCTTTCACATTATTTTATCCACTTTAGCTATATTTTCTTTCTTTCTGTATTAAAATTTTAGTACCATTTGAAGAAAATGAATGCCGAGACCAACCAAGATTACCATACCAATAAAGTTGTCTGACAAACTACATCTCATATGCCCAAAAGAGAGCATGGATAGCAAGACTTTCTATCCCCTTTAAGATGAAAGGCAATAATATACCTGCACATTTGAACCACAAAAATGGTGGTCCAATGGATCTTGGACTAAATCAAAACGATTAAAGAGGTAACCGTCATTCACAGAACATGCTGCAGCATTGGATGATACTGGGGCATCCAAGTCAGCATCTTTCTCTTCTTTGAAGTGAACACTTTGCAGATCAGAACTATCAATAATATTAGATCTTTGAGAGCTAGACTCATCAACAGAATTTTTTTCTTCGGAAATTGAAATCCTTCCCTCAAGTTCATTTTCACCTTTGGATTCCACCAAGGCTGGATCATTCTTCTGTCCTCGTGAGAATATTCCAGTGGCCAATCTTGTAACAAAATCAAGTGCAGCTAAGGGAAGAGAAAGTGCTGGATTTCTTCCAGAATTGTCGATCTCCACACCACCTTCTTCCCCAGAGTTCATGTCAGTGGCATTTAACAATCCAACTTCCTGAACAACACATACTGCTCTTGTAAACTCAAATACCATGATACATCAGACATAAAGACTATACCTAAGACGTGCCCAAGTAAATTAGCCTAGTGATTTATCTCAAGAGAGAAATTATCAATGGCTTTTCTATCATATAATAATTAACTATTATAGGGGTACCAGCAATTTCTACACATCATCAAAGAACAATTTATTGTTCTTTTACTTTTGCATGTGCATGTTATCCACTTGCCATTTTAATATCAATAAATACCATAAATTGGCTATAAAACGTTAAGGACAAATTTTGCCACAGTACGTTAAATGAATGATGTCCTGTTGGGCAGATATTATGAGTTAAATAATGATAAAAGACGACCATATATGTTACCATTGATGGACCAATAATTTTAAGAAATTTTACTCATCATGATATTAGTAACTGTCAAGCCTAAGTTTCAAAGGGAAGCAAACCTCTCGAGTATTCTCAGGAGCACCCATCTCATCACCACTAACAGTTTCCCAACTAGCTGCATCATCACTCACTTCACTCCCTGCTGCAGCGGAGTCATCATCATCTCGACCAACCACAAAAATTGCTTGAGGTCCAACCTAATAAGAAGCCAAGGAATCAATAATCAGAAAGAAATATAATATGCGAAAATTTGGGCAGAGGTGATTCCACCCATGCCCCAATTTAAGGGTGATTGGATAGAACAAAAGCTAATATACAATCCAAAAATCTTGTAATAATTTCCTGATCCCAAAAAAAAAACAGAGAGATAAGGGGTCTCCTCCAATCACACATTCCCCCACTCACTAATCCATGTCCATGAGAAGCAAGAAGAAATGGCGATTGGTAACTATCAGGGATTTCAACAGGGATCAACACTAAAATTTATCCATGAGAGTTGAAAACCATGGAAGCCAACAGAATTATCTTGCCCCTATGTTGGGGGACGACAGTTTCAAGATAAGCCATATCCTCTTGTACTCCTTTCAAGGAGAAAGGAAGTATGGAAAGGTCATGCAACATAAGAGAATAAGATGATAAAGAAAAGAAAAAAGAACCAAGTAATACAGGAAGAAAAAGGGTGTTATGAATACCATTGAAACCATCCCATCAGCCCAAGTGACTTCAATGTCACCATTCTTAAGGCCAGTTATATTTCCAACCCAGGACAGGTCTGAGAAGTCTATAGAAGCTTCATCCCAAGATGCATCCCCTACTTTCTTGAACCCTGTGCCTTTTTTAGCATTTGCAACGTCATCTTCTTCTGTTTGTTGCTTTGGTTTTGCACCTGACTCCCCATCAGAAGTCATTTTTGAGGAAATAGAAACTGGGGTCAGTCGAACCACGACATCCCCATAGGAATAATCATAATCTGGATGTCCTTCCAGCTCATACACACTTACAATTTCCTCCTTATCAAACTCACGAAGATCCTCTGCCCGGGAAACTGGCTTTAGCCACCTCACACAAGCTGTTCTTTCTTTTGCATTAACTCCTTTCACTACCCCAACACGTCTAGCTTCAGAATTGTTGTCGACATCATCTGATGCCTTCTCCACAACATACTGCTCAGCAACAAATTCATGATCACCAGGGCTATCAATTGGAATCAGCTTTGTTGAATCCAGTCCAAGTTCTGTTGTTCCATCTTGCCACACCACATCAACCTTTGTCCTGGTATTGACAATCATAAGGGCTCTTTCAAAAGTTTCCTCTTTCTTTCGAGCCTTCTTATCTCTCCTAAGGACAACTTTTCGTATCTTTTTGCGATGAAGAGGCCAAATTTCATGATGTCCTTCTTTTGAAACTGATTTTGAGCTGGCACAAGAGCTTGATCCAGGCAAGCAATCAGTTGCAGTATTTCCACTATTTCCATTGGATGGTGCAGTCTCAGGCTCAATATCCATTGAAACATTGTTCTGATCTAGGTCCTCCGGTGTGACTTCTTCCAAGTCACATCCACTTTCTGGTTGACTAGACTCCAAGTCATTTCTAATTGCATCATGAAGATCTAACTTAGATAAACCCCTGTCTAGGATAACGGATGATGCTTTTATAGCAGGTGGAAGAAGACACCAATCACCCACTTGCCAGTTTGCATGTGCAAAACAGGACAATGGCTTCAGGTTTTTTGGACTCTGTTCTTCAGGAGGGGCAGTTGAAGATTCAGGTCCATAGCCAGCAGATGCTATCCAATAGATGAATACGGATCCTGTAGTAACTTTGGTAACAGTGCCTTCCAATCGATTGTGTTTCCACAAGCCAGACAACCACCTCGAATTCTTAAAAACTGATGATGAGACTGCCTTTACACGCTGGCCAGGGTAGTAAGGAAAATGCTCATCTTCATTGAACATATTCTTGGAAATTGGCTTCAGATGTAGCGGTTCAGCCCCCATTACTTTGCACACAGAACCATCATCAACTAAAACAGTCACATTATCTAACACATCATCCACTCTACCCAGCCATGCACCATGGACCACATAGTCACCAACAGCAAACTCCCTCACACGCTTCAAGTCTCTGGATGATACATCTTTTACAATGGACCCATCATGAGCTAGCAAATCAACAGAAATATTGACATCAACAACAACACCTACTTGGCCTGTTGGATCTGAAGCAGAAGCAACATAATCCCCATGTAAGAATCCTCGATCAACAACTGCTATAGAATTAACATATTGGATTGACTCAGTGTCATCCATCCAAATTACTCGAACCTGGTCAGCCTGAAGTCTTTCATTCTTATAATTGCCATTATCCTTGTCACTGTTGCCAGTATTGTTGGCATTGTTATCGCTATCACCATTAACATCCCCTCCATCATCTTCATCTTCCTCTTCTGAATCATCATCATAGTCATCAGTTGTGCTACTATCTGAATCTGTGTCACCAGCAACTTCATTCACAATGCCAATCACACCACTCATTTTATGCCTCACAATATCTTGTCTGTAAATATAAGGCACATTGTGTGAGTCCCCAACAACATCATCCAATTTGCTAACTTCATTGCCTTCACCGTTTATGCCCAAGTGATGAACCAACCCATTTGTAACGGCACCATTTTGGTTCAAGGGATTTGTATCCCCAGAACTGGTGGCAGCCCAATTAACACCAGAAATAGTCTCATCTTGTTCACTTCCCATCTGAAATTTAATGAAAAAAGGCAGTAAATACTACCGAGAATATGCAAAAGAAGGACATGTCCCTAAACTGAAACTCCTCAAAATAACAAAAATCTATGTCTTCCAATTCTCAATAGTTGGTTAAGGTTTATTTTGAGCAAATCTCAAATGCATTAACCAGGTCAACTTCAAGTTCAATCTCCAGATAACCAGTAAGAAGAAGACAGAAACCACAATCCTCAACTCAACTTTTGGCAAAAATGAAATAGAAAGAAAGAAAGAAACCATGACATGAGTCGAAACACAAAGAAGCAACGTATGCCATGGAGCACAGAAATTACAATCAATCCAAGACAAGGACCCACACCCTGTCTAACATCCAAAAATCCTTCAAGCTACAAAAAGAATCGAGTAATCACATAAAAAGACAAAACCCATGATCGAAACACAATTAAAAACGAAAATCCAAGTACTTTAACACCAAGAAAACAAATCTTGTCGCCGATTCCACACGAATTAGAAGAAAACAAGAAAAAGGAAAAAAAAACAACCCAGCTCAAAAATCCACGTAAACGCACCAGAATTGATGAAAACAATCGAAACATTCCCAATCAACGTATCGAGGATCATAAGACGATCAATAACAGAATTACCTTCCGTTTTCTTTGCAAATCGGATGCTTGTGGAGATATATAATAAAACAATAAAAAGGACAACAAGAGCTTTTGGCTTATTTGAATCAAAGATTCTTGCTTCCAATTTTTAAAGGGAACGGCTTGTGGGCATTATATATATATATACATAGAGAGAGAGAGATATATATAAATAACTAAATTATTATAAATAAAAATGCAGAGAAAAGAGAGAGAGAGAGAGAGAGAGAGAGGGGGGGGGGAGGGGAAGGGCAAGGGAGCTGGAACCTGGAGGAGGCGGCGGCTTCTCGGGGTAGATTGGTAAATTAATGTTTGTCTTACAAGGTGATGGGAGGGGCTTGTCCAATGTCGTGGGTCGTGTAATCACCGTTGGATCTGATTACTATTTTTTTTGGGGGGTGTGTCTTTGATTAAACGAATGCAATTTGGCATTGGATGGAGCTCATGCAAATTTAAAAGTGGGGCCACTCCGGAGTTTTTTTGTTTTTTTTGTTTTTAAAGGTTGCTCTAGGAATAAGGTAACTCGGAGTATGTGATTGAAACAAGGAATTAAATGAGAAGTGTTTTCTTGGGGGAGAGGGAGAATTTGAATGTTGAGGGGCAAGCAATGAAGCAAGAAAGTCTGAGCATTTTTCATTTTCCTGGCAACCCAATGGGAATATGCTATTACTTGGATTCACATTACAGGTTTTCTAAAACTACATCCAATCTATTTTTAAATAATTACTCAAAAAAAAAAAAGAGTTATTTTATAAAAATAATTAATTAATTTGACGCCGTCTCAAATATCTTGAAATTTTAAAATTGTATTTTACGATAGCATTGGAGATCAAGGACGCAATCGCAATTCGCCTGATGCAAGGATTGGACAATTCGCTACACTTGCCCGCACCATAAAATTCTTCGTCTTTAGGGGGTGGGGGAGAGAGAGAGAGAGGGGGGGGCTTCAGCTCAACTGCTCAGGTACAGCGCCAGCGGTGAGTGGAACGAGAGAAGATGATCGTGTGCGTTGCCGTTGTCGGCCATCAGGTTTGCTTTCGTCTAATCATTCACCCCCACTGGCTCAATCGCATCCGTCCACCGCAATCTCCATTTTTCCTTTTTCTTATATATATATATATATTAACAAAGCTGAATTGCCCTATCTGTAGAACAATCCGCTGTACATTCAGAGCTTCACGGAGGCTGACGATGCTCTCAAGCTTCACCACATTGTCCACTGTTCCCTCGACGTCGTCGATGAGCGAGGTACGCGCTTTCACACGCAGAAGTTCTAATCTTTAATGTGATTTTGCGTCTGTTGAACCTGGGATTTGATGACTGGATTGAATTATTCGAAATGGGCACAAATGGGATTTGAATTTAAGCTTCTATGAAGCAGGTTTCTTCTTTTTTTTTTTGATTATTTTTTATTTTTGCGTTGTGGGATAGTTTCAGTGTTGGGTTTTATCAATTCGGAGTTTCTACGTGATTTCCTGTGCTTCTTGGAGAATTGGTGAGAAACTTGGGAAATTGGTTTTAGGGATGGAGATTTGTCCCAGATCGATTTTCTCTGTCAGTTTGAATGCTTTTTGTGTTTATTAATGAATGTGACCCCTATTTTTGGGTGGGGTTCCAAAGCTAGTAATTTTGATTACAGGTTACGAGATGTTGTTTGAGATCTGATTTCTGGCATGTACAGTGAATAATCCCAAAAAATCCGGGCCGATGCTGAACGAAACATTTCTTGGATTGCTTTATCCAACTGAGAATTATAAAGTGTAAGCAGGGTTTTTTGGTTGTTTATCTCATGTTTGAGCTGAAACTCTTTTAACTTCACTTATTCTTTGGCAGTCTGGGGGCACTTAGACTAAATTTTATTGTCCCAGGTATGGCTATTTGACAAACACAAAGGTGAAATTCATCTCAGTCACTACAGATTTAGATGTCAGAGATGCAGATGTGAGAAATGTAAGTGCCATTGTTTCATGCTGCTGTTTTTAGACTTTGTGGTCAGATATTGATGATTCAGGATATTAGGGGAATGTTTCCTGTAGATGCTGAGGGTTTTGCTTCTTGGCGGTTGTAACAAAGCTATTGCAAAGGAATTTGCATTTCACAGGATTATTTAGAAATGACTGACTCATCCTGTACAAAATAATGCAAATGAGTTTTGGCCTTGCACACAAAGAAGGAATTGTATCTCAATTTAGATGCCACTTTAGCATTGCATCCTTTTGTGGGCACAATTGAGATTTAAATGGTCAAATTCTCAATACTTTCTCTTTTTGCTTGCCTTTCTTTGTGAGCATGGCGAGTGATGGGAACTGGTAACTGTTTGAGTGAGGTGGTAGTAGACATATCTCGGTACTCAATAGTGTCATTGGGATCTTACAAATAATTTTCTTGTCAATCAATCCCGATTGAAACAATTTACTTGTCTAGTGTACTGCAGATATTTGACTTGTGGTATGACCGATAATGTTTGGGCCATTGATAACCTCAGATTCTAACTAGGACCGCAACCTCTGATTGATTATCTGTTGAGTGGAAGCAGAAAAAAGACAGCAGTTGGGAGATGCTTTATTTGATTATGTGATTTTCTTTTTTCATTAATCTTAGTTGCTATGTATCTGGCTGCCTTTCTATATGATTTAAGAAGCAGATATACGTTATGATATGCATGTGAATTTGATTGAAAGGAATTTTTCCAGGCCTCTTTTTGCTTTAATCTTTTGTTTTCTACTTCAGTTTTTCCGGAGGTTCCATGACGCATACGTGGATGCAGTTTCCAACCCATTTCATGTCCCTGGCAAAAAGATCACATCCAAAACTTTTGCTGAAAGGGTAAGCAGCATTGTGAGGTCATTTGGCTTGAGCTCAGCTGGCTGAATCCATTGTAACTTGAACCCTGGTTGATGTAGTTATTTTACTTCCCAGCTACCATTTTCTCTGTTTTGGTTCCAATGTACCCAGATTTTGTGTCATTTAAGAATCTGTACCGAGGTAGACGAGTGATTCTTCTGCGTTCACAGTTCTCACCCCACTTTTGTTTGTAGTGGGTTTTCATCCTTCATCTACTTTTGGGCCGTCAGTGATCTCTCAATGAAATCTGGCATTTATTTTGCATCTGGTGCATTTTAAGATGATAAATAAGAGTATTAGGAATGCCATCCAATTTATGCGTTTGAGTTCTGAAATTAACGGCAATGATCATTATCACAAGTTTTTGATATTAGTAACACGGAAGTGTAGCACATACAAGAGCCGATACAAAGAACAGGGAGATCAGGAATTTCACAAAGATTTAGTTCAAAGCTTGCATTTATGACCCTGCTTTCTCTTTCAAATGTGGATCGACCAGTTTGATTTACCACATGTTGCATTTAAATCAATCTCAAAACAAGAAACTGCCAACAAATGTTTACTTGCTATCGGCCCTGTAAGAGAGCTTGTTTGGCAGCAAAAATGCTTGCACGACAATATTCAAAGATGCCCGTCAACCACAATCAGTCCAAAAAGCAAATGCACGTTGCCGCCTAGGTGCATAGATTGACCACATATTTGCAGCTACATTAGGCTACAAATCCAACGGAAAACAATTCAATGGCATAAGAAAAGGAACAAACAAATGCAAATAAAAGTGTTGAATAGAGCCTGCTCAAATAGAGGGCAGGACACTAAACTGTCTTGAACACAATCATAATCAAAAGAGAGCTCAAGTCAAAATGTTTCTCATAACTGAAGGTCGTGCCTATTGCAGATGCCAGATCAGAAATCATCATCATCTTCCTCAGCTATGTGCTTTGCAAGCTCTTGCTCCTGCTGTTGTCTCTCCCTTCTTTTCTCAGCACTTTCTTTCTCCTTGTGGGAATTAGGGGGGAACCTAAGTGCACGTACTGACTCATTATGCATATTGAGGCAGAAAGCAATCCTTGAATTAAAGGCCATTTGAGGCTCATTTGTGGAGTATAAGTCTCCTGTCTCCTTAGACACCATCCACCCATTTGCATGATCCAAAGTTGCATCAATTGCACCATCTCGTATGGCCTTGGCTACAATACTCTCAGCATCAGCCACAGGATTTGCAGAGTCTAATCTCAACTTCTTCGCAACGTCAGCAAGTGAAATGCGGGAATAAGAGATACTGATGTTGCGAAGTCCAGTCCTTATGACATTGTGGCGCAGTCGAACGATTAGATTATGGGTCCTGTCTGAACTGAAAGTAGTTGAGAACTTTTCAGCAACAGATTTAAAGAGCTCCAAATCTCCTATTCTCACAGCCTGGGTTAAAATAGACACCATGCTTATCACAACCAGCAGTAAAAGCTCAGGTAGCTAAGTGAAACTTGACACCCAATAGGCATTTTCCACAACTAAGAAAATGAGACCAATGGGCTTATGCAAATTTACAAACATAAAAGCAACATTGATTCATGGAGACCAAGTTCCACATTGGATGGTCAATGCTTAATGAATCATGAAACTGTTATAGGGACATCAATGATCCAGCTTTTGCTTTCTTTTCCTAGCTAAAGGAGATTAGAAGCCCAAAAGCGAGGCCTCAATAGGCAAATAAAATTAAGCAACTGGAGTTTAGAAAGCCTAGACTCACATTTGTCAGCTCAAAGTATGGCTTCAAAGCGTTCACCATGCCTTTTTGCATAAATACTGTCCTCTCGGGGATTTCTCCTAGCAGTAGTCTCACAATAACTGCCCATTTGTTGCATTGAACACGGAAACCAAGGGCTGCAACAGGGGCTTTCCGAGCAGCTTGAAGGAGGGATTCCTTTGCATCTGTATACTCCAACTGAATTGTTCTAATCTTTCCCAAGTAAAAGAGGTATCGACAGAACTGCATGAGAAAAAAAGTAGTCATTGTCAGCAATATACCACTGGATGTCTTTTGAAACACCAGCTCACAGAATACTCTCTTTTACAGGATCTCAGGTGTTAATAACATGCATGCGCACTAGGTATGCAAGCAAGTGGAGGCATAAAGACAGACATTCGGCATCTAAAATTTACTATTGAGCAAAACATAAACAATTGCCTGCTGATTTGAGTGAGCTTCAAATCGTGGGGCCTTTGACCTCAGCTTCTCTGCCTGGTCATACAGATTGTAATGGAGGTAATTGCGAAGCAGCAGGTTGAGAAGTGTTTCCTGACACACCACATTATCAAGGTAAAGATGACAGAAGAATTCTGACAAGGTGACCCCATTACCTTCATGACTGAAAAAGTACCTGGCCCAGTTCATCATGGCGCAATGTGGCAATACGGTGCAGAGCAAGGAGGTTACTGATGATGACAAAGATACTGAAGTCAGATAACAAAACAAACAAAACACCACAAACAAGACATCAAACCTTGCTACAGCCTTGTGTTCATCTTGAGCATCCAAAGAACAGAAAGAATGTGGACAACCAAAAAGCCCTTTCACACAGCAAAATGTATCCATGTTTCACAAATTAGAGTAATATAAAACAATGCAACATAAAAATGCTTACCCTCTTATTTCAGCAAGATCACCAGTGAGTTCATAGCTAAGAGAGTAATAGAAGTACAGCCTGGATGCCAGAACATCAACAGTCCTCCTATTCAGATTCTTCAGGCGTGCAATGCTTGCTGATGAACAAGCTTTAGCCTGCAAGATAACACCATTATTAATTGAAGAAGAATCTAAAAGGAAAAAGGGTATCCCATCATGTAATCACACCTCATTGTATCTCTTCTGATCAATCAGAAATATGAGAACCAGCAAGTAGCAGTATATCTCCAGCTCTGGCAGGGGATGTTTCACAGGAGCTTGAGTTGCAGATGTTGCAGTATCAACTTCCATTTCATGCTCATCTTCCTATCATCAACATTAAGTGGAACAAAACTAAGAAAGCAGCTACTTTTTCCTTGCAAGAATCATCAAAACACATAGAACAATGGATGCTGCGCAAACACATAAACAACTGCATACATGAAACTGGCCAAACAATTGCAAAAGACTAACTTTTTAAGCTTTTTCAAGTAAATTCCCATCTCTGTTTTCAACCCCTAAAAAAATTTTATACCAAATTCTTCGGAACAAAGTTTAAAAACTAGGAGCTCAGAATCAAGTGACTAAAAATATTAAAACTACTGAAAGAATCGAGCAACTAAAAATATTAAAACTACTGAAACTTTACTTTGGGAAGATAGGAGGATAGCCGATTGTGCGGCTCAGATCCAGGAGTAAGCGCGAAGTTAAGAAAAGCAGAGAGCACGGAAACCTTCAGCTTTTTCCTGAGAGCCATTGTCAGCCGTACCGCCCGCACAATCCGCCGCACTTCCCGTGCATAAGCGCCGGTCTCGATCAGCGCCGCTATCTCCTTCAAATCTACGAATCAAAAACCCGGAAAAAAACAACCATCAACTCACGAATCCAAGAATGCTCATACACATACGCAAGTAAAAGGTAGAGATGGCAGGGCTCATACGGTGGAGGGTCGAGGGTGTGGATGAGGCGGCAGAGTTGGATGGGGCCGACGGCAGTTCTTTCATCTCGACGTCCTGAGTCATGATTCAAGAAAAACAGAGAGAGAGAGAGAGAGAGAGTGAGAGAGGCGAGAAACGTATAACTGAAATTCGAAGGATCTAATTCAAGATTGGAGGGTCGACTCGGGAAATTTGGGTTTGGGGATTGTCGTAAATCCCTAGTTTTCTTTCCCCGCAGGCCTGGTTAAGTAGGGAAGGGCAACAAATTGGAAGCCGACGTGAGTAAAGATTAAAAAAGCAAGTCAAAAACGAGCGAGACATGAAAACGACGCCGCATTGGGCTTTTGGCCCTTTTGGTCACTCAAAGTGCGTTCGCCTCGCCAGCAAGAAACGGCGCGCTTTATTTTTTCTTCTGACGGACCGAGGCCAACCATTAAATTTTACCGAACAACTGTTCGGCTATCCCAATCACACGTAGCAATTTAAAGGGGACGCAAAATTTTAAAAATTAAATCGAATTAATTAATTTTAATAAAATTAAAAATTAAATTATTATTTAATATAATTATTTTAAAATTTTTAATTTTAAAAATTAAAATTAAATTAATTAACTTACTAATCAATAAATTAATTATAATTTTTTAATTTAAAATTATTTTTTTATATTTAATTTTTTAAAAAAATTAAAATTATATTATTTAAATTTTTATATATTTAATATTAAATATATATATTATTAATTTAACTTTAATTAAAAATAATTAAATGAATTAAACTTAAAATTATTAAACTTTTCAATTAAATAAATAGTTCAGTTCTTAAAATCTCAGTGTAACGCCACTGTTTGAATGGTTTTAACAACGTGCCTGTTTCAATGGCAGTGTATCTTATTCAATAACAAATGAATTTGATTTGATTAACTGTGCCTTGCTTTTATTTTCCAGTCTCTCCAATCCAATCCAATCCAATCCAGAGGGGAATGAAGAACCAAAGAGTTCTGCAGATACTTCTTAAAAAATTTCTGCAGTGCCCCAAAGAAGGTGCTAACTGTTACAAATCCGTAAATAAATGACTAATTAATCCCAAAAATCAGAAAGCTGGCAATAATCATAGATATATACTATTCTATGCCACCTTAGTTGGAATTAGATGGTCCATTAGGACCATCTCTACTGAATATTCCCCATCTACCAGTCCCACCAGATTCTGAACCTGGGAAGTTGGGATTTGATCCAAATCCCCCTGCATTGGAATTTCGAGCAGAGCCACAATGGTTCCCTTTGGTGTTCCTATTAACATCTTCTGCCATGCCTTGTTTACGTGGAGCATTTGCCATTGCAGAGCTGAATATTCCGTAACCATGCGCCATTTTACCAGGAGCAGAGGGGGGAGAAGGTTCTTGCTTGGGCATTTGATTAGGAGGAAGCTTAAAGCCTCCACGAGGAGAAGAATTTGCACCAACTTGCTTTCCTTGTCCCCTTGGGGGAGGGACTTTCATGTCTGGCTCTGCTTGCCTACTTTGATTTGCAAAGTGGAAGTTGCCAAAAGCAGAAGATCTACTACCAACTTGCGTTCCTTGTCCCATCGAAGGAGAGACATTCACACCCGGCTCTGGTTGCCTAATTTGATTGGCAAATTGTGGTTGAATCCTTAACGTGTGGCTCATATCTGGCCCTCTATTATCTCTCGATGTTTGTGGGAAGTCATTTCTTGATTCACTTCTTTTATACCTATTTTCAGTTCCAAGAGAGGGCCCTGGTGGAGATGATGGTACTCTATCCTCCCTCTTGAAATCATGCGACGATAAGGGATGTGAGAAGTTTGGAACACTGAAGTTTGTGAGAGTGGAAGCTGCTTCTGACATCTTTTTCATTGCTTCTACAGGTTTTTCCCCAGGATCATTTACATCATCATTGAAATGAAGCATGTTATCAAACTCTTCAGTTGAATCAGCAACGGACCAGGAGGCTTTGTTATCTTCATCAATCTCAGTGGTTTCCTCACCAGATTCAAGCACAGTGGTGGCATTCTGAACATCCTTTAAGCTTTTTGCTTTACCTTTTTTGGGTGGGCCAAACTTGACATGCCTTACTATTACATATGCCTGCTTTTTCTCCACCCTTGGTCCACTTTCCACAACAGATACATCTTCAATCTGCAGAAAGTTGTTCACAGTAAAGACAGTGAGACACAGTAGCATCTAATAGCCAATGGCAATGAGTCAAGACAGATAAATCAAGAATAAAAGAAATTTGACAGTACCAAAGGAGTAAGACGAGATAGCAATGCTCCCAAATCCTCTTTCCCATCATCCTTTTGTTTTGTTGGAGCCATAGCCATGCACTGTTTCAGAATGAAAGCCAGTATAATAAATAAGAAAGAAGAGGGTCCTAATGACTGTGAAGTGAGAACAAATGCCAGTGCTTGGCAAAACAACATTTTCCACAAACCTACGAACTTGAGGGCTTTTAATGGTGCTTATGCCATTATAAACCCATAACTGGATGAATAAATAATGTACCTTCACCCGATAACCGCGCTCCAATAATCTCTTGATTGCATCTGCTTTTATTTGTAAGTCCTTTTGCTCCTGAAAACAGTAGTGAAACAGTTTGATGTTAAAACAACTTTTTCCCTTTTCCAAGTGTCCTCACTGATTTCTTTTTTACCATTCAGTTTTACATAAGGGAAAGTAACATTGCTTTTGGAGATTAGGAATACACAAAAGGCTCTCAGAATAGGTGCCAGGAAGAGATGAAGAAAAAGAACTACATTGGCAAATAAAATACTCAGATTATATGCAAATCATTTGCATTGACCAAATTTTGTACCTCTATGGGACTATAGAATCTGGTAAGAGATCAATGGCATGAAGTTATACTACAGACACTTACACATGTATAACATGAGCACTGGTGTTCACTACTATAAACAAAACAAACACACAAAACTGGGAAGGAAAGCTGGCAGAGCATTAGGCAAACAAGACACTAACAAATTCATACGTTGAGCCACCAGGAGACAACTGATACAAAAGTCATGCAAAAGAGACCATTAATCCCTTTCTTAGGTTATACATATTATCCATATGCCTGTTCCAATTGTCGAGTTTGCATTTTACAGTTCAGCAATTCAAGATCTTATCAGCAGTTTTCATTCCTGCTTATGAGTTCTAATTGTGGGATGAGATGAGTTTGAACAAGAATCAAGGTTCTTGTTAAAGAATTGCTAAAGCAGAAATTTCAAAGAAAGAACTCACAGTTTTTGCTAAAAATCGAACTTCTTTGCAATCCCCCTTTCGTAAACTTGCCTGTGACTGCATAAAGAAGAAAAATGGTAGAAAAGCACCATCATTTAGCAGCATGGGCAACTAACAACTCGCAACATGTCCACCTGAAGCTTAATAACAAGTGAAATTAGTCTCCAATTTTTTAAAATAAAGAATAAAATGAATGACTAAGGTGATGATCTGCACCATGTTCATTGTTCACAAAATCACAAGTACAATGACCATATGTTTCAATATCTTCTATACAGTACAGGAATACCAAAGGCATCCCTCACATTGGAAATGTATTTGTTGATTTTTTTTTCTTATCGATGACTTTATAATAAACACCAAGAAACAATTTGACAAAGCTTGTACCTTGCTTTTAGCATGTTCCTTCCCCTTCGACTCTTTGGTGCACTTCTCTCTGTAGTAGTCCATGATTCTACAGACAGGTGGATCAGCATTTCTTTGGACCTATTCCAGAGAAGGGTAAAACCCACAGTTACTCTCCCAAAACTCTTGAATGTACTTTTCTTGGAGGTTGCTTAAGAATATGACATTAAGCATCTAAGAGAACAAGTTTTATAGCCAAGTGAAAAGGGAATTGGCTGGTAAATACAGAACAAAAGAATAAAGCGGGTCTGCTGTGCCCTGCAGAAGTTCTGGCATGATTTGAAAGGCTTACCTCAACTAAATCAAGATTCAGTTTCCTTGCTCTTTCTAGTGCTTCATGCAGTGAGACAACACCATGCCCTGTGTATAAATCAGTTATTACATAGAAATGGCTTCTACACATGGAAGTCTACTGCCCTTACATCATTCAAAACAAAGCAAAAAGTAATGCTAGCAATTTTTAAGCTATTCTGCTACATATCTTGCAACATACTCTTATTATGTAATGACCACCACAGCAGAAAAGTAATTTAGATCTTTCATTATCCTCTTTCATTCCACTTTGGTCATTTAATTCTAGAAGTCTTATGATCTTCACACTAATTTCCATATCCTTGGACACATTTCTACAATTACAGAAAGAAAATAATACGCCTTACTGTCTCCAAACTGAGAATTACCGCACAACAAGCCACAGATGGCAAAATTAGATTTCAGTTCATACTGGCATTTCCTTGTCATGAACATATTATGTACCGTGAATACCTACAGAAGCATCCCACACAATTTGAAACCTTTCTACCCATTGACAGATTCCTGACATCCTTTTCTTTAACCTTTTAGTGCAAAAATGAAGAATTCAGGTTTTCCTTTTCAGCTGTTCCAAGTATGTATCTAATGCATTAAAAAAATTTTGCACTCTGTTGTTCTCATTAACTTCTAAAGCATCACGACGAGCCAAGTAGTATAGCACAATAAAGACATTCAACTGGTACCTTCGTCAGACACAAGCCTCACAATCTGACCAGTGATATCATCATTTAAGCGTGGCCCACTAGTGCTCTTCTCTTCCCACTTTGCCTTGGCCTAAAATCCCACAACTTCGCATATGGTCACCGAGTGCCACCAACAAATCTCACACATAAATTACTCAAATCAAGAATCAATCTTTACCCAGTTACCAAAACAAAAACACAGAAAGCAGCCGATAACGAATATAATGAGTCACCACCCATCGTTCAATACAGATTTCCCAAGAAAAACAAGAACGAAAACAAGAAACGAAAATTACCTGGACTGGAGCAGCAAAACACCTGACATTGAGGGAAAAAGGGGCGGGTCTATCATGTTCGATCAAAGGTGGGTCTAAAAGACACGATCTTGATGATTTAGAAGTGTAAATAAGCGAAGAAGAAGCATAAGGGATTTGAGAATTGCATCGCTTAAACTGAGTTGACAAGAGTTTAAGCTTGAATCGGTTGATTCTATGCCAAAGGGCCATTCTTTTTCAGTAAATGAAATCAAAAAGTTGCATTCTTCTTGTGCTAATCTTTTGATTTCAAGAAAGAAAGGGAGAAAAGAGAGGAAGGAGAACAACAAATAGAACCCTTTCTTCTTTCTTTTCTTTATCCTTTTTAAGGGAAAGAAACCTCTGCGAGTTGTAGCCCAGAGCTTCTCCTCAGTTTCAGACACAACACACAATAAAGTTCAATACTTTGATATGGTGGCTCTCGAAGGAGCACGTTTCTATAGCCGGGTGCTGATCCTAGCCGTTGGATCAGACGAGTATAGATCTCGCCGCAAACACGCAGTGACGGCGCTGGCGGTATGGGCTTGAGCTTGATTGTTCGTCAGAGCTTTTCTATCTCTGGGCCCATGCCCACCTAAGAGAAACGCATTGTTGGACATATGGCTTCCGGTCCATCTGATCGCTGGGTGGAATCCCGATTGGCACAGCTACTAAGGAGGTTACTGTTATGCATCTGTATGCAAATCTCACTCAAAACTGTCAAAAACGGCTTGGGCCAGAATAGCAGATCTACTTTTGTTTATAGGCCTCGAGTCATCTCCGTTCAACCCAAAAAAAAAAAAAAGGGAAAAAAGATACATAATGGGAGCCCAAGAAGCCAGTGTCCAATTCCGACAATAATAACCCTTTTAGTATGAATAGTTTATTGGTCCAAGCATAGACAATAATTATGCTTTCTTGCTTGCCGAATTTGATCATTTTGAGCCATATCCACGAAGGGTGGAAAAGGCAATCTCTTAAATATTTTTTCACATAGGATTCAACTCGTATCAAAGAATACTAATATGAACTAAGAAGCGAAACAATTTGATTCCAAGGAAAAATAAGAGATAGAATTTAATATTTCTTGCATCTGATTTCATTATTTGAACTTTGCTTCCCCATTTTGAATCTAATTAATCCCAACACGTAAGGTTCTAGAAGGCTTTTATGAGTATAAAATGATTATGATTATATAGGTTTACTAGTCATGGTCATGAAATTACAGTAAATATCAATCATGAATATAGTTGAAAGTTTTAGAAAATTGGTACTAAACTTTATTCAAAAAGACTATTTGCACTTGCACCTCACATTATTAATCATTTTTTATCATAAAAGTCCATATTCTAGAGTTTAGGTTCAATGCAAAATGTAGGAAAATGCATATAAACTTTATAAATTTTGTTTCATCTTTACTTTTATATATATATATATATATATATATTTATTTATTTTAACAATCTCCATTTGGGTCATTGTCAAAAGGACTAGACTAAATTCAAATTTACATAATTCACTAATGCAACTTAACCTAACTTAGGGGAGATGTTATGGTGAGGCAAAACTATTCCTTATTAAAATACTACATATACAACAAACCAAATGGAAGGGTTACGTTGCTTCTCTTCTTGTTTTTCATGGGAGATTCAAATAATATATCCGATTTATAAAGTTGTTGAAGCGAATAGGCTAAAAAAAAGAACCAAGATAGAATTATCTCTAGAATGCCATGACATGCAGGAAGTGATGAGATTTGAAATGGCTGGCCGTTGAACCAGACTCATGCTATGGATGAGACTGGGCTCGTGAGGATTTGGGGTAGATTTTAACTGTCCAAATAGTTTATTCAATTCCACAATAAAGATTCTCTGACGCCGTTCAAAAGTCAGCGGGGTCAAACATGACGGCAAGTCGGCCTCACTTTTACAGAACCAGAACAGGAGAAACTGTTTCGTTACCTTAACGACGGGGCAAGGGGTTGGAGATGAACAACCATCGTGTCCAAATTGATGCCCACAACTCAAGAGACTTTGAGGGTGTGTTCAACGAATATTTTCTTTTGTTGGAAAATGACTCCTCACCTTGCATTGACCACTCGGCCTAGCTAGGGTTTCAATTAGTCTTTGATTCAACTGCCGTTAAAGTCGAGAGTTTGAGGATGCAAATTTTATTGAAATGGTAATTGGATTTATAGTATTGTTGTCCTCAAAATGTTAAATTTCAAGGTTTAAGGGCAATTTGAGCATACTTTAAAGAGAACCGTATTACTTCAATTACCCGCAAAAAGAATATCAACAGTAACACAAAGTCACTAACACCTATCAATTTCATTTCAGTGCTTTAAAAGAAGTTATAAATATGGTGATTGCGAACCGTAATCCTCCACATGCTTCCATCATATTTTCTGTTGGAATTATCCTATAACGGAACACGGAAAAAAAGGGTTGGGTGGGGGGGGGGGGGGGGGGGGGGGGGGGGAGGGGTCGTTGATTTCAAAATGGAGGGTCAACTTTCAGGAATTCACCGCGTCCGCGTCTTTGATCCAACTTGAGCTTCAGCATCATCATGCTGATGAGATAATAACCAAATTTAACCGTCCCTTTCGATATGTATAGTAGGTACATTGTCCATATAGATTTTGCTACACCTCACGCATAATCCAGAACCCAAAAGCATACAACTTTTGCCTTCACGTGGGAAAGGCTGAAAAGATTGCTTTCAATAAAGAGTCCAAATAGTTAGGAATTTGAAAAAGATCAGTCGATACCCATCCAAAACAGTGGTCAATGTGATACTGTAAGGTAGAAAAAGATATTCAAACCAAATCCTAATCAGAATTCCAAGCTTCCTAGAAACATCTCAAGAGAAGATTGAATCGTGAAAGTAGAATAACCAGGTACCATTTTATTTCTCAATGATAGCATCACGAGATTAAATATAAACAAAAGTTTCACACAGGCTGCCCTCAGGGAGGCCTTAACTAGTCCGTGTTAAACCAAGGATGGTGTTTCGGACTGGTAATTCTTTGACCATTTTTTTTTTTTTTTTCCAGTGAATAGAAAACGCAGTTGTTTAGCAATATAATAATGCAAATAATTGACATTTTTTTTTTTCACCTTCATTTCTAAAATTAGTAAATGGGCCATCCTTCTTCAATGTTATTGTTGCACAACCTACGCCAAGTGCATTGTTTTCAATCGAGCCATAGAATTTCAATTAGATTTGAGTCGAAGGACATAGTCCATATTGTCGATCTCCGGTGGTTGAGATAAGGCATGGAGGACATACATGGCCAATTATATTCCTCTTTCCTCAGTAGTCCTTTTTGCTGTTCTCCAATCATGGACCCCTGTGATCCTCTGGAGTCTGGACTAGTGGCCTTGCCTTGTGATTAAGTATCCCACCGCGCCAGTACACCGCAGTTGAGGATTTTGACCATTAATTCGCATTTCAGGACCATGGAATAATTCTGAACATTTGACCCCTAATGTATCTGCACTTAGTACATACCAAGCCACTTTAAACATCAAATTTTGATGACATCTAAGTGGCAACTAAACACTTCAATCAATTCTTCATACCCTTTTGTCTTGTGGGATGGGATCCATTTGAAGTGAATCCCCCAATAGTTTGGTTATGTTCTAGTAATTACTCGGAACTGTAGCTGCACAGCTGCTTCATGGTCAAACTATGGGATGTATTACAACATTCATGTGGCAATGTTTAGGCCTCAGAGAATTGGCCTACACATGCACCTTTTCTGTTCCATTGCTAGCTGGCTGCAACCAATACAAAGCTATAAGCTTGCTAGCAATGAAAGATTTAGAAAATACATCAAATCAAGGATTTTGTGTTTTCACACATTTATTTTAAATTTAAATGTTAGGTAGAGGGACATATCTTCCTCCCTGCGCTTGATGCAACCATATCTTCTCGTACCTATGGTAATACCATCATTGCATCCAAAACTAAGCCTGCAAGATTTAAATAACTGAGCAAACATTCATCCAGGGTAAGGCTTTTTCTAGTTATGGTGTTGTCGATCCACTTGCAAAGACTCACATGTACTTTTAGCTGAACAGATGTCATGTAAACCACACACACACACACAGAGACAGACGGGTATGAAGGTTCAATTAAATAATTCTGGTTTTGGGGTCAAAGTTCATTATAATGAACAGAGACAAGCATGCTTTCTGATGTTAGGTGGTCCTCAAAAGTCGATGTCTGCACATCTCGATGACCAAGTTCATGCCAACTGGCTAATTCCCTCTCCAAGGTCATTGAGTTTTGTCATCCTATTTTACTTCCAGTCTTGATTAACCTGAGTCTGATACCCAACTGGTCCAATTTGATGAGCAATTTTAGCCACTGCAATGCGAAGGACAACCCTGAATACTTGTTTCTCCAGTAATAATATTTTAGTCAGGATTGCCTGGCTGGCTACCGGCCACGACCCTGCCCTCCTCCAAAAAGCCCCCAATTTGGGGCCTCTGGGGGCTTAGCCCCTTTGAGTGCTTTGCTGTCCTGTAGTGAATTTGTACTCGTGTGGTGTCTTTAGACTCGTTCCTTCTAATTTTTAATAGACTGACCAGTCTCGGGCTCCCTCGTAACCAACTGAAGAAAAAACAATTGTTTCCTTGTGAAGGTAGATGTTATGTCACACACAGCTGGTTCACTAGCGTTATTTACCAGCCTTTTCTGACTAAAATCGCACCTCTCCCAGCTGTTTTCCCTATCCATGTCAGATTTCTCATCATCCACAGCAATAAAAGCCAAGTTACCTAAGCTGTGGAATCCGAGCGGTACCATCCACATCGGCAAGTACCCATCAGATGCAATGAACGAGTCGTTTTCAGGCTTAGCTACGTGAATCCAATCATATATTCCTTTTCCTCCATCTCTGGTGCTCACTGGCATGCTGTGCAGCGATACAGTTACATGATATGATACTACTTGATTATGATATGAAGACATTAGTCTCATCTAATTGTGGAGTTCAAGGAAGAAAAAATTAATTATATGCAAATCCCTTGAAGCCAGGCCGTATTCGATCTTAAAGAACTTCTAATTGTAGAATTTAAACAACTGAGTTATCTAATTACTTCAATATAAGTAACGTATTTGTGAATGTGCTCCATTTCGTGATTACGTTGAATTCAATTATGTGTTATAATTAACCCCCCGTTTGTAGCTGATTGCTATATCTTTTGGGATTCTTCACTCCATTTGATTTTGAAACGTGGTAGTGGGCTCTACCTGGCTAATCGCAAGAATGATTTTTAAAAATCATGAAATCAATCTCAGGGAGCTGTCCATTCGACAGAGCCCCAGGTGTCTAGATCACTTGAGTTGGACGTCAGCTTATTAGCTTCAATGTTTATCAACATAAAATATTGCTTAATGAATTGGGTTTGCAGCAACAAGGTTTAGCAGCAAATGAAAGGTTCTATGTATCCGATGCCACTTTTGAGGAGGCTATGCATTGCACGTTAATTAAGGTACTAGGCAGCGTGACACTACTAAGGCAGCCATAGACGAGTCCAATAACGTGCATTTTGCATCGAAAAGGAGAAAAAAAAAAAAAAGAAAAAAAAGAAAACCACTAATTATCAACTTTAACCGTTCAAGGAACCATATTTTTTGTTGTATTGTAGCCCATTTCCTAGCGTGATATCAGAACGTAAAATGGAGTGCTGCCATTTTTTCCCTCTCTATTTTCCAGGTCAATGTGTCTATGTTGCTCTAACCCCATTAGAAGGGGCGACCTAACTTTGATAAAAAGACCCAACAGTTCTGCCATTGGGTATCAAACATTATAGAGTTGGTGGATCGTGTCATCTTATCAAAATACCTGAAAAATCGATTATTGACTAAACAATCAGATGGTGCCATTTGCGCACCGCACACCATATCCACACCCCTCTTTAGTATTATTGGGAAAAAACTTGAGTGGAACAACGATGGCCCCTATTATTGGGCTGGAGCCACTCTCTCTCTCTCTCTCTCTCTCTCTCTCTCTCCCTTTTGGCAAAATATCCTGCTAAGCTGGAGCATCATTCTTGGTGTATGTGGAGTATACAGAACAATAAAAAGGACCTTTCCGAGGTCTCAAAGGGATTTATGGTACCACTTAAATCCTACACAACACAACCTAGTTTAAATTTATAATTCCAATAAAATCTACTACAATTGGGCCACTATAGCCAAAGGAGCTCTCATTCAATTCTTATTTTATAATAGGGTGGTATAATATGTAACAGCCTGATTGGCGAGCTAGTTGCCCCAGAGTGTGTCCTCTTATGATTAGCGTGCATAAGGTTGGAAAAGAGTGCCAATCTGTAGAGTGTTTAAGCTATAATTATGTTTCACAGGGAAAGAGTATATCAAAACAGTTCCTACTTTTAAATGCAGGTTACGGAAAGTTTGTTTGATGGGCAGTGGCATTTTGATTGCCATTAAAGATTCAGCACCAAGGAGGAGGCTTCAACTTGTACATCATTGTATACGTTGATTCATGATTGTAATCAAAATCCCGTAGGATTTGGCTGACTCACAACCCCATCTCCATGTGTTGCTAACTTTCATGCTCATGCAGTAACCCCCCATAATGTGTATGTATCCTGTCGAGGCCATTTCCTTTCGCGCAAGTCTTTCGGCAAATGAGCTTGGAGTGGGACGGAGGAATTATTCGTTTGAAAATTGGAATGACAGGTCTCGACAAGTACAATTGAGTTTATGATCAACAAGGAGCGAACGAGACTAGAGCAAGCTAATTGAAAAAAAAAAAAAAAAAAAAAAAGAAGAAAAGAACGAGAGTGGCCCTCATATTATATAGCCAACGAGATTTGGCTCTCTTGCATTAGATCACTGAGATTCGACCCATGAATATTGTGGAAGTTGTAACCAAATTATTAGTTGTCACGTCAAAAATTATAAATATAATTTTATATTTGAA
Source organism: Rhizophora mangle (assembly GCA_037832345.1). Lineage (NCBI taxonomy): Eukaryota > Viridiplantae > Streptophyta > Magnoliopsida > Malpighiales > Rhizophoraceae > Rhizophora > Rhizophora mangle. The sequence continues at coordinate 485,010 of JBAPLJ010001225.1, forward strand.
TATAATTATAGTTTGAATCCTTCCTATATTTCACCCATAAAAAAAAAATTATTTTAAATCCATAATTAATGCATTACATATGTAGATATCACTCTATCTACGTCTTTTTTTTTTCTTTTTTAATTTTTTTTGGGAGCTTGAAGTTAAACGATTGAACCTAGGGAAAACCAGAATTGTTAAATGTCTTTCGTGGACCAGTAGTGAGAAATCGATGTGGGAAGAAGAAATTGCTAACTTATAAGCTCTTTTGTTTGTTTTTTTTTTTTTCTTTTTTTTGGGGGGTTCCAAAGAAGAAACCTCAACAATGCATTCGGAAAATACGTTTAAATAATCTAAACAATTGTTTATACAGCTTGTTAAGAGAAAAAAAAATACATATAAAAACACTAAAATTAGACATTCACAAGAATATGAGAGAATAAAATAAAATAAAATAGATACTCAATTCATACGTGAATTCAATAATTTTAATTTAGTTTAGTGATTTTTTTATTCTTGTTTACTCAAATTTGTGGAAAATTAGAAGAATTATATTCATTATAACTTAATCGAAATGGCACGTCGATTTAGAACTCTTTGTAATCTAATCCTAGGAAAAGCCCCCTCTAATTGTCTGGTGATCGTTGATCTAACTTGCCTTCTGATGCGTGAACCCAAATCAACGACTGACATCTGGCGCACGCATGTTAATGCAAGTCACCAACGGACCACCTGTTTCCACCTCATCCAAGAATTGACCTCGGTTTGATATGTAATAATTTTTGAAGTAACATTACATTTAAATTACAATAAAGATTTGATTTTGTAATAATACAGAAAAATTATGCGCAAAACATATAATTTATTTAACAATTTATGATATTTTTTTTGAATTTATTAACGTTTTAGTAAATTATATTCCATCACACGTTACTGTATAATTTTTATTGTATTGTTATTATTTTTTTTTTTTTTTTTTATAATAAAGTTCTGATCTTTCTTTTATTAATTAAAATTGTAATCAATAAGGCAAAGAGACCACGTTCCCGTATGTAGAAACAACATGGAGCACTTCAAATCCATCTGCGTGCATTCAAAGTGGACTCACGTGGACCCCACCTCATGGAACACCCATAATTCTTACCGTTTACTGTAATCATAATTATCCAAGATCAACTTTCTTTGACTCTCTCTCTCTCTCTCTCTCCTTCCATCTTTCTCTCTCTGTACTCTCTCTCTCTCTCTCCTCTATATAACCATGGTGGTCTGGTTGGAGCCCAAAACTGGACCTGTGCTTTGCTGGCCGGCAGCTCTCAATTGTTGGTCTTTTATGGGGCTTGTCTGCTAAGACGAGAGAGAGAGAGAGAGAGAGAGAGAGAGAGAAGGTTGCAAGTTGGGCAACAAGACTTAATCTTTGTGAATGCGCACCTTCATTTCACTTCTTTTTTGTGTTCTTCTTGTGCAATAATCTCACTGTCCACAAAAGGAAGAATAAAAAAAAAAAAAACAGAGAAACGCCTCAAGAGGCAACAAAAACTTTCATTTTACTTATTTATTTACTTTTTCTTTTTTAAAAATTTTTTTTGCTCTTTTTTGATTCTGGTGGATCCGTAGATCTAACACGTTGATACCCACATGAAGTTGGAAGTTAGGACTTTTTTAGTACCAGTCAAATTACCAGGTAAGCATAAAGAAAAAACAAAGAGCGTGTTGTTTTTGCTTTTCTGTCTTTGTCAATTTACTTGAATATGCGATGCTAAATGGGTTTTCTTGAGATTTTTGTGGCTGGGGATTTATAGTTTCAATGGGAACTCTTGGACCTTCTGGATTTTGCTAATGACTTGCCACACTTTTTTGGAGGGGAAATTGTTGACTTTGACCAATCTGTTTTGAAAGGTCCCTTTGTTGTGCTGATATTTTCATTATTAGCAGCTGTTATGATTATGGGTTTTTTTTTTCCCTCTGTTTTCAGGGGAAAACTGATTGGGTTTATCATTTTTTCCTATTGATTCCTTCTGTTTTTCTGTAATTTGTAATTGAAACGAATGGAAAAGGTGGCTCCTGTCAGGTCATTTGTTTGATCCTTCAATTTTCAATTCCACTGTCTAAAAGGTTTTTCATGTTTCTTTTAGTTTATTGGAATGTTTAACTTTTGGTCAAGAACTAGCAGAGCATAACTTCAATATTGGTTTCTTTTTTTTTTTTTTGGGTTTTTTGTGTCACGAGGTTGACTTTTTTCTTCAATGTATTGAATTTCTGTTGTGTTGGTTTTGGTCTGAGACTAAGTTATTGCAAGCATCCTTGATGTATTGCTGTTGTTGATGTTGTCGCTGTGCATACTTGTTGTCTTGTAGATTAGAGGAGGATAGGATTCACTTGGGGCATTTGGAGCAAGAGATTTGTTTGGTCCTTGCTAAATGTGGATATTTTGTAGGGATGTCTGGATGAGATGAGGGATGTTATCTGGATTGATGAACTTTTTGAGGGCCTGCTTCCAGCCAAGGTCCGATCAATATGTTCACACAAGTTCAGATGCCGGTGGCCGCCAAGATGGGCTGTTGTGGTACAAAGACCAAGGGCAGCACTTAAATGGTGAATTTTCAATGGCAGTGATACAGGCCAACTATTTACTTGAAGACCATAGTCAAATTGAGGCAGGCAGCTTTACTTCACTTGAGTCTGGTCCTTGTGGTACCTTTGTTGGTATATATGATGGACATGGAGGGCCTGAGACATCTCGTTACATTTCTGATCACCTCTTCCAACATCTCAAAAGTGAGTAAATTCAGAAAATTTTTTGCTTTTGTGTTCCTTTGTAGTTTTCAGTTGATATTAGTTCCCCCAATCTTATTGCTGAGAAAAACATGTTTAAAGTTTGCTTAATTGGAGGGTAAGGGTACAGCTGAGCAGAACTAAATGATCCCGCGTTTCTTTGTTGTGATCAAGAATTGTTATAGCTGGAAAAATGTTCTTGTACTTTTTACTTATGTGCTATTGTGATTTGAATAGCCCAAAAGAACGAATGTTCTACTCCACCCCAGTCCCAATGCACTACCACCCTGCACCAAATCTTGTGGGTTCTTTCTGGTAAAATCTTTGATATTCAGAAAAAGAGAAAAAAAACAAGGAACAAAATGGAATGGAGCATCTGCGGGTGAAGCATTGAGATCAAATCATTAATTCAATGATTAGACAGCTAAAATTTTTGTTATAAGCTTTGGATGTTGTAATCAATTTATTGGCTACAAACTTAAGGTTTGATTTTCATTTGTAGGGTTTTCTTCAGAGCAACAATCAATGTCAGTGGATGTAATACGCAAGGCATATCAAGCCACAGAAGAAGGTTTTCTCTCTCTTGTAACAGAACAGTGGCCGACAAAACCACAAATTGCAGCAGTTGGATCATGTTGTCTAGTTGGTGTTATTTGTAATGGATCCCTGTACATTGCCAACCTTGGCGATTCCCGTGCTGTTTTGGGCAGACTTGTAAAGGCTACAGGGGAAGTTCTGTCCATTCAGCTGTCAACTGAACACAATGCTTGTCTTGAGTCTGTGAGACAGGAGCTGCACGCTCTGCATCCCGATGACTCACAGATTGTAGTCCTAAAGCATAATGTCTGGCGTGTGAAGGGCCTTATTCAGGTAACCTTTTTTCCTATTTGGACTGGTTATGCACTATGCTTCCTTCTCTTCCTAATTGTCTTGTTTTTGACAAAAGACCCTTGATTTGTCATATCATTCTTCCTTGTTTGAAGAAAGGTGGCACAAAATTTCTCATGGCTGCTTATCTTTGTTTGAAAATTGGAGAGAATATTATTTTCTTTTATCTGTGTCTTGTGAAGAAGGCACCATTCTGAGGGACCTATAGTTGTCAAATATTAACTTAATGGATAGAACTTGTGGCCTACTTATGTCCAGAAACATTTTATGTTTCCTTTTTTTTTGACCCTTTCTTGGGGGGTTGTCTGAACTCCATTCATTTTTTCTCTGAGGAAGGAGCAGAGATTGGATCCAGTCGCATTGTTATGAAATTGTTTGGAGGTGCTTGTTGTTGGAAATGATTGATATGTTATATGAGTTTCATCAACTCTTTTTTTTATTTTTTTAATTGTAAGCTTTTATATCACTATCCAGCATATGTTATTAGCAGTTATGACCTGATGCATCTTCATTTTAATCATTCATTTGCTGAAAACCTTAATCCTTTGGTCTGTTAGGTTTCAAGATCTATTGGGGATGTATACTTGAAAAAGGCTGAGTTCAATAGGGAGCCTTTATATGCTAAGTTCCGACTCCCTGAAACTTTCAAGAATCCAATTTTAAGTGCAGAACCATCAATTTCAGTGCATCAGTTGCAGCCACATGATCAATTTATCATATTTGCTTCTGATGGCCTTTGGGAGCACCTAAGCAATCAAGGAGCAGTTGATATAGTCCACAATCATCCACGCAGTGTGAGATACCTTATCTCAGCAACAATTGTTAATTAATCTTTTATTGGAGTGTTTCTCTTTTTGGAACTGATTAGATTAGAAAGTACAGAAGCCAGTTATGAGTTGACAGCAGCTACTTGATCGTAGAGTTTGTGATGCTGGCAGTACATTATGATCATTCATCCAGTATCAGTGACTTAGTCATTTGTTATATTCCAGCACCAACATTGTTCTCCCTAAAGCTTTTTTATTAAGTATCACAACTTGTTTGAACGACACCCTTGGTTTGTGCTTAGGTTGGAGAAGCTCTTTTTATCCGTTTCAACTTGCAATGGTAGACGTTTGCTATTTATTACAATAAGCCTCTTTCCATTTGGTTGTTTATGTCTCTTCCAGAGTTGTGTCAATAGTCCGGTGGTAGATTTTATTCTACATAGCACATAGATCAATATGAATTCCAGTGTTTTTCACATGCATTCATACAAAGCATGGTTTATATATTTTATGTGCACCTTCATCCAGGGAAGTGCAAGAAGGTTGGTGAAAGCAGCTCTGCAAGAAGCAGCCAAAAAGAGAGAGATGAGGTATTCAGATTTGAAGAAGATTGACCGTGCTGTTCGACGACATTTCCACGATGACATCACTGTGATTGTTGTGTTTCTTGACTCAAATACCACAAGCAGGGCTAGCTCAGTCAAGACCTCTAATATATTCGTGAGAGGAGGTGGAATCAACCTGCCCTCAAACTCGCTGGCCCCTCGTACAACTCCTGCAGAATCTGTTACCACACAATGAAGCTGTATCCCATATTTTTGCCTATTGTATTATTCTCAGTGTGAATTCCAGGCAGCTTCCAAAAGAGACAATGAAGGGCCTCCCTTCAATTCTTTAATGTACACTGAACTTTTAACCGGAACTGATACTTCTATTTTGCTTCTGTGCCACCAATGAAAGCTAGAATTGGAGGAATACAAGGTGACAGTTAATATGGTCAATCTTGGAATGTTTTCTACTTGGTATCTTCTTATCTCCTTCCTGGGATTTGTATTTCTGTAAATTGCAACACTTGGGGTGTGTTTCCTTATGCCAGCCCGCTTGGTCGCTGTCCAAAGTAATATTTGACTGTAACTAACATAGGGAAAAGTTTTGGCCGAACTTGTTTGGAGCCACGTACTCGCAAAGACGTGCTGGTGACAATGTGTAATGGATGCTGTTCTATTCGGGAAATAAGTAAAAATATTAAGAATGATCAGGTTACACATTGTAGACTTCAAAGGTGCTTAGATTTGATGTGTTTACAAATAAAGTTACTACTCAAGTGTCATGCAAATTAGTAAAATTTTTTATATGGATTTAAATTTAATTTATTTTCCGTAGTTTATCTTTAGAAACAAAATAAAATCTTATATTGATTGTGTGTGAAGGTAAATAAATTTGTAATAATTTATATATAGGAAAAAAAATGTATTTTTGTGTTAAAAAAAAAAAATTGTCTCAGAGACATAGCCATGGAGTTCACTTGACTAATCGTGGTGAGTCTTGTTAATGTGGCGCTGTTTTTGGGGTACTCCGATTTTGCAGGTCCTTTATCTGAGAACACGTGGATTGATGCATGCCCGAATGCTTTCGGGCAGACGCTCCAGAATTCTCACCTCTGCTGCAAATGCTGATGCAAGCTTTCGTTGTTCTTAGTTTGGTGAAATATGTGATTGCTATCCTGTGGAAGGCAAGCCAAAGAAGACGATCACACCCCATAGTTGTCCTGTCTGTATGATCCGAGGTTTTTGCACGGACGGAAGTCCTCTTTGGCATGATTTTTCTATCTCTTACAGTGCAACGCAACACTTTCTTTTCTATTCATTGAAAAGGATGCAGCGTACTCCACTTTAAATGTAGCCAATTGCTGAATGAAACCTGGTTTCAGCAAATACTCGTATAGTTGTGTTGATGTGAACCAGGAATGAAAATAAACAGGAAAAATGTCTCGACAGTTGCAAACTTGCAGGCCGCAATTATTCCGAAGTGGGTATTACTGGGCCTAGCCTGCTCTTGGACCCAAAAGTTGAATGGATGTTCTCCTGCTGTTTGTCCTGACTCCCGGCCGGGGCTGAGGGATTAAATGAATTGTCTCTACTGTCAAGGGGAAACCAAGAACAATACACAACATTTACACTCGTTTCTTCTTCTTCTTCTTCTTCTTCTTCTTCTTCTTCTTCTTCTTTTGTTAATGGTAATACAACATTTTTACTTTGCTTGATTCTGTTTCAACACAACAGCAGGCAACCATATAATATCGAAAGTTTTTTTTTTTTTTTCTTTTTTTCTTTTCTCGCATTGGAGACATCAAAACACACAAAAATAAAATATCCGGAAAGGGATAGGAAGAAGGGATTTCCGAGGTGAGAGAAAGACAGCTTTTTCTCTCTCACATGTCAGAGCATATTCTGGCCTAAACTTAATCAACCCACAAGGAAGACCTCTATTATGTTTCACCTAAATTGTCACCATTATTCACTCCTCAAACCCCGTAAACAAAGGCCCCTTTCTCAATGCCACTGTCGGGGCGGTGGATTTAGTGCAATGCATAGCTGGTGAGCCACTTCACCCTGGAGGATTACCATCTACGTGCCAATGCCGTCCTGAAACGTGTTGTGAAGGTGGATGTTTTTTGGTTACTCTTCTCCTAGATTTTGTGTGTTTGGTTTAATTGCCGAAGTACAAAATTGGCAGTTCGAATTCAGTAGCTGCCAATTTATAAACTCAGAAACGTTAGATGACCAAATTGTAATTTTGCAATTGACTAGAAAAACATCGTAGATTTGCATGCTTACAAATGACAGGGCATGTAATAACACTCCTGTTTACTATTTCATTAATATTAATATTAATTATTATTTGTCAGTCAAAAATCATTAGTCACTAATCATTAATATCTTTTCTTTTATGAATTCATTTCCTTGAACGTTCCTAGTCCATACGGTCAACGCAGAGATCGATTTACACAAACGGGCATAGGACAGAAGTCAAAATGCTACGAGAATGGCATGCTAAGTCTGTACAGTTGGAGTTTTCGGTCAATTAAAAAAAAAAAAAAAAGTAGTTCAGTTAAAGTCAGGTTTTGAATAAGTAAGAGTTGAATTTTGGGGCAACTGGGTCGTTAGAAGTAGATTCTGTTTCAGTACTACAGACTTGTCCCACAAAAGGATTCTTCACAAACAAGCCAATCTGATAACTCTTCGGGCTGTTTTAAAGATTAGAGGGGAGGATCATCGGCAACGAAAGAAGAAGGCTTGTTGCTTCTTTTCTTTGCCCTTTTATATCATGTGATAATCTTAAGTTTCATGTTGACAGACATCGTATGAATGAAAGCATCTATCTGTTGTTTTCTTGACTGGCCTTGTTTTGTAGACAAATATGTAGTAGGTGAAGTACATCCGTTTCATTTGGGAAGCAAACAGAATCCTTCTCTCCCATTTCAAAACCAACTGTATCTCAGGAAAAAAAAAAAAAAATGCTTGCAAACTCAAAAGCCAGTTGCAGGATTTCAATCCCATGTCTTCTAGGATAGATCTTTCTATAGCAGTAAAGACAATGACAGCTTTGACTTTTGGGTTAACTAAGCACATGCTTAAACCGTAACTACTGGGCCATGCAATAGTGAGGAAAACAATTGTATTCCTATAATGAGGAGTTTCCGCATGGCAAAGCACAGTTAGAAAAAGCAAGAATGCCTCCAGAAACAGACAAATCTCTCTCTCTCTCTCTCTCTCTCTCTGCGTCTCTGTGTCTGTGCAGTAGTCACCATCCTTTTACCAGTAATTTACTGTGCGTTTGACTACTCCCTTTTTACTCACTGGTCTGTCCAAAATGTCCTTCCCCTCCAAAAAAAAAGCTGTCTGCTATTTTTGCAGAACTTACGTCCACAGTATTTATTGTTGGAGAAGGGGAGAGAGAGGTGTGTGTGTGTGTGTGTGTGTGTGTGTGTGGGGTGGGGGCGGTGTGAGTGCGAGTGGACTTCCAATTGAAAATTTTCCTTGATGTAAGCCAACTCATCAAGTACAGATTACCAAACCCAAGATACCCTCTTCTCCTCTCTATCTCTCCCTCGAGACCCCACCCTCCTCACCACCCGCACCAATGTTGCTCTGCATTCGTTCTCTGTCAAGTACTCGCGCGCTCTCTCGCTCTCTCCCTCCCACATTTTCTCTTGCTGAGCTCAAGCCAGTAATAGTTCATTAAGAGATAATTTAACTCACTTGAACATAAGCATGGCAAAATAAGATTGAGCACGCATTTTTGTTCCGTTTCTTCTGATCATTTTAAAGAGTTGTCTTTTCCGAATTCAGGGTTTACCTTGATAAACCTCTCTCTCTCTCTCTCTCTCTCTCTCTCTCTCTCTCCCCCCCATCTGTGGTAGTACTTATCTAGCCATTTTCAGTTTACGTTACTAATTACGTTGAGTAAGACAAAATCACTGTATTACGAGAGAGTACTCTCTTCTTTTCTTGTTTTTGGTTGTAAGAACAGAAATAATCTTTCGGCCAATGCTTCCTTATCTGTATCTTTCCGGCCGACAGATGAAATGGGTTGTTCTCAGACTTCGTCGATAGCAAAATTTTTAGGAGAAAATCATCTTTCTTTACTGAAAGATGAAGTTGGTTGGTGCAGAACATTTCCAAAAGGTACATTTTCCAGTCTAGATTTCTGAAACTTTTGCTAAAACAATCATAATACTCATTCTGGCGCAACCCGCCTCCTTTTCCCGAAAGAACACGCAGATTCCTCCAAAAAAAAAAAAAACCCATCTTTTCTTACTGTACTCCCCTTTCGCACTCTTCTAACATTCACGCCGGTAGAAGCCAAAAGGACAACGGTGCCAGTTTTAGCGAGAGAAAGAATGGGTGGTTGTGTTGCCTCAAAGCTGCAAGAAGAAGAAGAGGTAGTATCTATATGTAGAGAGAGGAAGCTCCAGCTAAAGCTAGCTGTAGAGAGAAGATATGTGCTTGCAGAGGCACATTGTAGATACTATCAATCTCTCTATGCGGTGGCAGCAGCAATAAAGCTCTTTGTAGCCCGCCATTCTTCACCAACTTCACCATTTCTTATCACTTTCCCTTCTCCTTCTTCATCTCCGCCACCACCCACTGAAAAAAATGTGATAACAAACCCAATATTTCTTCAGCAAAGACCATCCGAGTCATTTGAAGCCATTGCTTGCGACTCTTGCATTTCCTCATCATCTTCAGATTCCAGTGAGGAAGAGGCCAAGGAGGAAGTGGAGAGAGAGGGCCAAGGTTTTGAGTACTTATACATGCAAATGCCTCCAACAATGTCGCAGTCCCCTCAGGGAGATTTTGGGTGGGACTTCTTCAACCCTTTTGATAACATGAGACCAGAGATTATAAGTGGGTACAGGAGAATTTCTGATGATGATTTAAGGGTGGTGAGAGAACAGGAAGGGATTCCAGAGCTAGAGGAAGAAGATGATGATAGAGAAGGGGAAGAGAAAAAGGTGTTGAATGTTGGGGACAAAGGGAGAGCAGAGGTTGAGAACTGTGGGGCTGATGTGGTTAATGTAGATGAAACAGATGCTAATAGAAGCCAAGCAGAACAAAAGGGACTTAAAGTCATTGGCTCACCAGAGACAGGTAGGGAGCTGTTGGAGGCTCTCAAGGACATTGAAGACCATTTTATTAGAGCTTATGACTCTGGCAAAGATGTATCAAGAATGCTAGAGGCTAACAGGATATATAGGCAATCTGCGCTGGAGGAAATTAAAGGTAGTCTTAACTAGTTCTTTTATGATTATGTGAGGATTAATATTTAGCTGGATTATTTGGTTCTGTTGAGAGCAATCTGCTACTACTGTTTGAAACACCCTATTGTTCTTCTATAGCGTTTCCTTCTTTCCCATCTACACGCATTTTCTGTGTTTTTTTTTCCTTTTTTTGGTTGTTCTGTTAACTTTTACTATGGTGCCCAGAAGGAACAGTATGGCTGTCTAATATGCTTACCTACATGTTAAACAGAGTTTCTCAACAAGGGTGTAACTCTGTCCTTCTAGTTTTTCAATCACTGTGAGATTTTAGGCGTATCTTGCTATTTTATTATGTGGGTCTTCTTCCTCCGCCCGTAGAATGTTAATTCTTGTCTGATTAAGGTAATAAGATCCAACAAGGCAGAAATTCTTTATGAAGCTTCTCTCTTTGCCTTTGTTCTTCCGTTGCTTTTGTTGCGTGTTCAACTATGTTTGACTTTTGGGCCTCCATTTTTTTCTACAAGATTAATGGTGGGCCTTTCACTTGCCTGCAATGTTTCCTAACAGGGCATGCTTTCGTCTCTCTGGACGATTTGTCTTGCTTTATACGTATCAAAGTAATATAGAATTCCAAGTTTCTCTGCTGCCCTTTCACAATGTGGCGAGCATTTTCTACCATTATTCATGAATGATTTCTATTGACCTCCATAAACTGATTTTCATCTCCTTTTTAATCAGAAAACTCAACAAAACTCATTCAATCTATTACATGGCACCGCTCTGCTTCATCTAAGCCTTCATCATGTAAAAGCCTTGTGGCATCTAGTTCAAAGGGCTCTGCAACTTGGACAGAGTTTAAGAATGATCTCTTTGATGATTATGGAGGAATGGATTCTGGAAGCCATTCTTTAACTCTTGGACGACTTTATGCCTGGGAAAAGAAGCTATATGAAGAGGTTAAGGTAAGTTACAATCTTAATTAGCTGCCTTCCTAAATGTCATTTACGTTTTTTAAGTAAGACTAGTTGTCACTGTTAACTAGCAAATGTTTTACTTTCTTTGCTTGCAAAAATGAGGGGAAAAAGGCAAAGAAAAAAAAAATTGTTATGCCTGCTGCAGAAGGAATAAGAATTTTCCTGAGATCTATAATTTGTTTTTCTCTTTCGCTTTCGGATTTCTCGATGGTTATTCCTCAGGCTGGAGACAATATGCGTAAACTATACGAAAGGAAGTGTTCACGACTGAGAAACCAGGATATCAGAGGAGATGATGAACTTGCATTGGACAAGACTAGAGCTGCAGTAAAAGACTTGTATGCCAGGATTTTGGTTGCAATTCGAAGTGCTGAATCTGTCTCAAAGAGGATTGAGAAACTAAGAGATGAAGAACTACAGCCTCAGATTGTAGAACTATTAAAAGGGTAAGGAAGTTACCTTTAAAAAACCAATGCAATTGTCTTCAAATTTCATTCTGGGTTTCCCTGGTTTTCTCATTTATATTCTTCCATGTGCAGCCTCTCTTGCACCTGGAAGATAATGTTGGAATCCCATGAAACCCAGAACAAGATTCTTTGTGAAGTTAAAACCTTTTCCTGTCCCTCACATGGAAAGTTCTGCAATGACTCTCACCGGCTTGCCACACTTCAGCTTGATGCTGAGATTCAGAATTGGCGTGCATGCTTCATTGAGTATGTTGCAGCCCAGAAAGCATATGTAGATGCTTTTCATGGTTGGCTAACCAAGTTCGTGGTCCCTGAAGTTGAATTCTACTCCAGGAGCAAGAGTTCAGCAACAGTGCCATGTCGAGCCACTGGTCCCCCATTGCTTGTGATTTGCCATGATTGGCTATCTTGGATGGAGAAGTTGCCAGATAAGTCAGTATCCTTAGCATTGAAAAGCTTTTCAGAGGATGTGAGGGCTTTGTGGGCTCAGCAAGGGGAGGAACAACGCCGGAAAAGGAAAGTTGACAGTCTAGCAAAAGAACTTGACAGAAGAGCTCTGACATTCCAGAAGGCAGAGGCCCAGTTCATTGAATCCAAGCTTATAGAATATAGATCGGAGTTGGATGCAGAACCCCAAAATAATCCCTTGACAGATAAGAGAGATCAGTTGGACAATTTTAGAAGCAAACTGAATGTAGAAAAGGAAAGACACCTCAACTGCATGCTGGAAACACAAAGGATCACCTTAAACGGCTTTCAGACTGGATTTTCAACAGTGTTTGAGTCGTTAACAGAGTTCTCCAAGGCTTCCATGAAAATGTACGTTGACCTTGTGAATTGCGTTGAGAATGCTGGGAAACTAGAGAAGCAGTCATATTTAAATCGCTCCCAGGATGAAGAAAATGCTAGCAGTTGACAGTGATTAAGGCCTGAAATGGGCTTCCAGTATCTGGATCTCGGGGACTGCATTGGTTGTACATTAGGCACCATGTCAAAGCTGCTCGCTGAGACAAATTAGTTTGTGTTCAAGCACGTTTATCTGGCAGTTAGTTACTGCTTCAGTATTTATTTAGTGTCACTGAATGTCACGTTGCCCCCTTTCTTCAAGACTCCTGAATTTCCCTTCTTTTTTGCATCTTTCGTGGGCGATATCATGACCCACGAGAGTCGTAGAGGCGAAGCTCGAGAGGGCAATCCTTGTAATTACTTGTCGTTTGGTGTTGAATAAAGGAATTTCACTTGATTCTTAAAGAAAGATTGTTCTTAGCCATGGTTCTTGTAATATCCAATCCCACCTTTTACCCAAGAGCCCGGGCATGGGCCTTTATTTGTCGACCTTTCGGGATTCTCAATGGACTTGCATGGGCTTGATTGCCCCAACAAAGATATCCAGTATTTACCATTTTAGGCCCGAGGCGGCGAAGACCGGGTGCCCTCAGCGTGTTACCGAAGTTTTCTTCTTCCTCTAACTCGATTGTTCTGACTGCCAAATTACCCATAAGCCCAACCCAGCTCTACTAAGAGTGCCAGTAAGGCAATGCAGCCCCTCCAGTTTAGTAAAAAGCCATCACGCTCTTTCTCGGCGCCGAAGGCTGCCGCCATCAGTTAGTCACTAAATCCATCCAAAGCCCAGACTGCGGCAAGTAGAAGAGTTTGTGACTCGATCTACCCCCAGCTTGATTCCAGGTTTATTTACAACAAAAGGTTGCTCGAGGCATGGAACACCGGAAATCAATAAATTAGCAGAAGAGTATCTTTTTGATCATCCCCGAGTTAACTGAAAGCGCAGCAACTCAGCAAGCACATTGCAAGCTTCTCTCTCTCTTTGTGCAAAACCCCATGCCACAACACAGATGAAAGAAACGATATGCCCAAAGGCCTGCGGGCAACAATGGGTTTTGTGTTAAAGGGTCCTGCAACTTGATTTGTATCCCGGTTTCCCCTAAACTTTAATTGCAAAGAACAAAAGATCTCAAAGTGGAAGGGCGAGACCGTGCACATAGCTTAGGGCATGAAAAAGCCAGGCATGTCCATTGCAATCAGAGCATAATTTAGATTACCTTTTGTCTATGCACATAATTTTGTACAGTATGCAATGATAAACATCCTAAAAAATAGCTTGGCTATGATCATAAAAATGAATAATTACAGGTTTTTACAATTCCAAGTCACATTTTGCCCTACCTCAGATAAAGAGAGACCAAGAGTTGAGAGAAAAGTATGAATTCACTAACTACAGTAGCAGGGGAGCGTATGCCCAGAAATGGGACAATGTCCACCTGCAACCAACTCTCAACTGCTGACCCCACCACTGCACCAGCCACAAGTCCCCCTATAGTTATTACAGTAGCTTTCCCTGCAAAAGCCAACAACATCACTCTGAGCAGTGCAAAATTTCATGATGCAGTCTGAGGCCTTTGCATTTTGCTCGTACTAAGGAAGGACAACTCATGAATTGCCTTCGGTCCCCATGGGATAATTAGTAATCTCTTGCTTATGGAAAGTAAATTTCATACTTATCTATTGACGTGGCCAATTAATGGAAGAAAAGCTAAATAAACAAGAAACATCCTTACCCAGCTTTACATTCTTCCTGGTCATGAAGTACAAGGAAGTCCCAAAACTCGTAGCTAACAGAAGTCCAGGGACATCAGCTCCCGCATAAGGCACTACTGACGACATAGAAGTACCATTAACATATGTCAAAACCATCAGAGCTCCATATACCCCTGCTTGTATGCCCAGGTCACCAGTAGATGGTGTTTCCACCGAAATGGGTGCACTCTTAATGGTAGTTTGAAGCCACCGGGGCATTGATCCCATGCCATGGCCATTTACAGGTTTAACATCAGCATAGCGGATGCCACTATTTGCAACCTTCCCTGCTCGACGCCGAGTTAGACTCCGCATAAGCAACATATCATATGCGGCCTCAACCTGAAACACAACATTAACAATAAAGCAGATAAGAAAATAAATTTGACATAAAGATTTCATCCGGCACAATAAAATCTTAAAAGAAAGCAGATACTAGTCATTAAAAGATTATTCCTGCAATCTTCCCCTCCATTTACCATTGCTGTAAGAGAACGAAATTATTATCTTCACTGAAGTTCCAAAAGCAAGTCAATCTATTGACGTGGTATAGCTGCAAGGAAACCAACCATTCAACAAGCTCGGATTACCAGGCCACAGAATGGCATCTCAAATTCAAATCTTCATACTGAAATCCCTACAAGCGTATGCAGAAAGCAAGAAGAAAGCCAAAATTTATATTTTGCATGGCCGCAGTTTACACAATCCAACCAAATACAAGCGGTAAATCCAGGACTGACAAAAAACCAAAGAAAAGTTCAAGATTTTTCCAAGTCAAATCTTAGCATTACTAAAAGCCACTGGTCTAAAAGCTCATAAATTAACATCATAACTTCCTTTCAACAGAACTAAAAAAGGAAACAAATAGATTAATGGTGGGGAATGGGAATGCCTTAACTTTTACATCAAATTAGTTAGTTAAAGGATTCTACTGTAAGGACCAGCTACAAAATCGAAACAGTAAGCAAAGGTAAACACTTGATGAGTGAGAACTTTAAAGCCGAAGCCAGGGCTTCCCGGTCAAAATAACAATGATAATAATAAACCGCAGTGAATTGGTCCAAAAAAAGGAAAAACATTCAACGGCCCCAAATATCAGAACTGATAGAAACACGCTGAGCATGGGAAATCATGCGCGCTCGCGAGAGAGAAAGAAAGAAAGAGACCCATTCGCTCTAAAAGAAAAGGCCCACCTGAGCAATCGCCTCCTGGTCGTCTTTACACGTGGCGAGAGTCGCGTTTTTCGCGCGAAGTATGTCGTCGAAAGATGCGCCATCGGAGACGCCAAGGAGCTTTAGGGCGTTCTCCACCGACATCTCGAACGGGGCCGAGTCGTCGGCTCGTGAGCCGGCTCGGGCAGCGCGCCACGCTAGCGCCCGACGGCATGGAACGATGAGAAGTCCCCTCCAAGGCCCGTTCTTGAAGAGCTTCACTCGGGCGGCGTTAGTGTTTTGATTGGGGAGGTGGGCCCGCGGCCGAGGGACGGCCGAACAGGGGGAGATGCGGTTGGGGCGGACGGAGAGAGTGGCTGCTGCCATTTCCAGCGAACACTCCAAAATTATGAGGCTGCCTTTTCTTTTTCTTTTTTTTTAAAGAGAAAAAAAAAAGTAATGAAAGTGCAAGGGACCGTACAAATCAACGGTTGGCGTGAGATGTTGGTTGTGGGTATGCTGTGCTGTGGCCCTGTGTACGTGTTACTTAAAATGCGGGCCGTCCGATGCTGTTTAGTTCCCGCATAAAAATGATGATGTCGCGTTCTTTGTTTCTTGGACGTTAACGATGGCCACCCTCTCCCTCCCTCCTTTTGTTTGTAGCAATAATTAAATGTTGCTTAAGCATATCATACAAGTTATGGAGATATTATCAGAGCAACCTGTGATTCATTTCTTGCAACTAAAATTTAGGAAATACTCCCGCAAGCAAACATTTGCCAAAACAAACACGTATAAGCCCTATTGTATTCCCCCCGCCCGCCATTTGTGTGTGTGTGTGTGTGTGTGTGAACCGACAACGACTCAAACTGAATTCAAAATGTAGTAGTCTTGGAGACGAAATGTAATACTCAGTGAGTTATATCTTTTTAATCTCTAACTGAAAACATAAAAGGATTCACTAACACTCCCTGAAAAGACATATCCTTGATGCGGGGATGATACTATATGTGCAGACAGATAGTTTTGTCTAGCGACGCCACTCTTACTATTTAGGCAAATAAGCCGGAAATTGTGAGGCGAATTGTTAGCTGTCACTTGCTACCCTCGGAACAGTAAACAGAACATGCTTGCTTGCCGGACATCCACACTCCCGGCTTGCATTGTCAAACTTTGCATGCAAGATGTGGGTTTTGTTGCAGAGCCCGTGCTTTGGAGGCAAATCTAGGCTAATAGTGGGGACAATAACAGGGACAGGAACAAGAAAAAGGTTGTCATTCTTGGTTACGGCTGGTCTGGTCTTGGGGCCAGGTCTCTTCTTTACTCGTTATTTGTTTTATTTGTGCGTGAGGTGCGCGGTTTTCCGTGCAGACTGTTTTCCGGGTGCGATCTGTGGTGGAAGAAATACAATTTAGAATGTAAAAGACGATTTTCTTTTACTATGGTTTTGTGGAATTCTGCATTGGGGTCGTTCTCATATAAGGGTTTTGACGTCACCATTCTTGAAGATAGCGATGGATTTGGTTGCCCTGTTACTGTTGGCATTATGATAATTTCATTCTTGCCTATTGCATTCCTATATCGAAGCAAGTCCAATTTATTTTTTCTGTTATATGTATACGATTTTAGTAAAATTGTTGATGAGCTGTGTGCATCAAGCCCTTCACGGGGGTTCAACGTCTTCCCTATGAGCTGTTCATGGCCCGAGATTGGACTAAAGCAGGGCATGGAACGTGGGCGCAGGTGTCATATAAGTCTCTTCAGGAATTACAGGATAAATCATACATGGCAAGACCGGGAACCGCGAACCAAGCTGTAGGCTTCCTTTGAGAGGGAAACCTTGCCAAAATTATACGAGTAGAGGAAGATGAGCCACATATCCGTACTTCCCGCAACCTTAGCATGAGGCTTCAATGAGATCAGATCCCAGCTTCCATTTTCTGGGTATTTCATCCATTATTGTAGTCTGCCAGGCGAGTATTGCAATAACAGTGAAGTTAGTGTAATGGGACTGAGGTCACTGGCTCCAGTGAACAATTTTTTTTTTTGTTAAATTTCTGCTGTTTATAATGGGCCGAACTTTTTTTTTCTTTTTTTTCCAGATACTGTGGGGAGGCTATTCCTACCTTTTCATTTCTTAAACTAAGAAAAAAAATAAATTCACTCGGGGAGAAATAGTTGAAAGAACAGGACATGCGTTTGTTAATATCAAAAAATAGTTGGTTTAAATTAACAAAAAAATTATAAAAACAGCGCTTGAAAGCATCTTGTTTTGTGAATTGTGATTATGGTTAGAAACACGAGATAATTTATGAAACTGCAGTATAATCCTAATGCTTATTGAAAAATTAACATGTGAACGTGAAATTTTTTCTATAATAATTTAATCACATATTGTGAAAATTTGACAGTCATTTAATAAATCTCTTTTTTATTAATTCGTATTTGAATTCTTGTAATTGTGTTTTTCTCAAAAAAAAAAAAAAATAATTTATAATAATACACATAATATAAATTTTAACTTTAATATATTATAATTAAATATAAAAATTTTATTTAAAAAAAAAACTAATTATTTTTACCTCTTACTTTTTGTTTACCGAAAAAAATAAAAATAAAAAAATTCATAATTTTATTTATCTTAGTTTATTTAGTCATAAGTAAAGCAAGATGATTACGTCAGTCACAGAGAAACCGGGGATCAACGAGGAAAGGACAGCAAAGCAAATATTGGGAGAAAGATAACGAAGCTTACACGTGGGAGAGCCCGTAGTCAATCACTCATTCTTCTCATCAGCTTGTGGACGACAGAACGACTGTGTACAGCAAAAACACGAGAGTCTCGTCTCGTCTCGTCTCGTTGTGTCCCCTCGCTCCACCCTTGTGTCTTCTGTCTGTGGATTTATTATATATATATATATTTTTTTTATTTCCATTAATTACTTATATAAATTTAAAAAAATAAAAAAAAGAAGAAAAATTTACGTTCTTTCCTAGTTTAGTTTATCAGTTTTTTTTGGAAAGAAATCAAAATAAAATTTATAATAAATCAGCAGATCTCAGTTATTAATATTATAATTCCGTCTTTCATCTCCATCCTCCGAAATCCTTCCCTCTCCATTCCTCCTCTCTACTTACCAGACAGACAGATCGCAGAAGACTAGAAGGAAAGGCAGACAGACAGATCGCAGAAGACTAGAAGGAAAGGTAACGGTTTCATTTTCAGATCCAATCAATCTCCAATTACCGTGGAACCGATAAGCAGTTAGTTAGTTCGTTCGTTTGTTCGGTGTCCTTCCCTTCCTTTTACCACTTATTTTGGAAGCTAACTTCTCTTTGATCTCAATTTCGGTACCAATAACTGTTGAGGAATATTTTCCAGGATTCTGTTAAAATTATATAGTGGTTCTTTTTTTTTTTTTTTTGTGAAGTTTCTGGTTGGTTCTTACTGGTGAGATTCGGTCACACAACCAGTTTTATTCTTTTTTTTTTTTTTTCTTTGGTTCTTTCCCTCCCTGATTTTCGAATCTTTGATTTTTTTTGTTCTTTTTGAAATTTTTTTTTGTAAAAAAAAAGAAAACTGTGTGCAATTCTTGTTTGTTTGTTTGAGTGCAAAATTAACGCGCTTTGGCTGTGGCCGCTAATTTATATTTGTGTCTTTATACTATGGAAATGAAGATTCTTGGGGGGCAATGGGTGTGGCGCAAAACATTCTCGATATGGAGGAGGGGACGCTCGAGATTGGCATGGGTAAGCATCTCTCTTCCTTGACTTTTCCCTTTCTTTTGTTTTGTTTTTTTTTTTTTTCTTATCTTTTTGGTTCACTGCTCGTTTTTCTCAATTTACCAAAAATTGGATTGATCTGGTGGAGCAGAATACAGAACTGTCTCTGGTGTTGCCGGACCTCTTGTTATACTTGATAAAGTTAAGGTACTTAACATACCCATCCTTCTTTTGCATTTTTGATTGATTTGCACTAATTTTTTATTGCCGCAAGAACTGCTGATTAATGCATTCGCTGATATAATATGCTAGGGACCCAAATATCAAGAGATTGTTAATATTCGTTTAGGGGATGGAACCACACGACGTGGTCAGGTCTTGGAAGTTGATGGAGAGAAGGCTGTCGTTCAGGTCTTTTGTTGTTTCCCTTTGATTGCAGCTTCTCTATAAGTTGATTCATTGTTCTCTTAAAAAGATGGGTTGAAATTTTATGTTTTACGATTTAAGAAATAATGGTGCTTCAAAAGAGACATTTCTCCCTCCTCTTTTTTTGTTCTTCGTGCCTTCAGGGTGTTTTCTTGGGGGGATTCAGATCATCAACTTGCAGCAGACCATTTTTCCCCAATTTTTGTATGAAATGGATGCACTTGTTTGATAGCTGAATGCATTGCTGATTTAGTTTCATTTTCAACAGGTTTTTGAAGGAACATCTGGGATTGATAACAAATACACTACCGTACAATTTACAGGAGAGGTATAAACCTTATTTTTTCTAATTTTTCTTATTCTTGGTAGTGCAGTGTAAAGTAAAATAAGTCAGAATTGTTCATGCTAGTGGACCTTCTTTTACTGAACATGTTAAGTACATCTACATTATAATTTACATGTTACTTGGGAAGCGATCTGCATATTCGTATGTAACAGGCACATGGCAAATCATTTTTCTAAATTGACATTGTTGGAAATTGGTTGCTTCTTGGTGTTTAGTACACAGGGCAACAGTTTTGGTGAAATGGTACTCTGTTTTATTAAGTGAGCCTCACTTTCTCACTACCTTTCCATCCCTTGTTTTGTAGGTTCTGAAAACTCCTGTATCATTGGATATGCTTGGGCGAATTTTTAATGGTTCTGGGAAGCCTATTGACAATGGTCCTCCCATTTTGCCTGAGGCTTACTTGGATATTTCTGGTAGGTTTGCTTAAATCTTCCCATAAGCATGTTCTTTTGTGTCACACCTCCTTTAATATGTGATGTGCCTTATTCAGGGAGTTCTATTAACCCTAGTGAGAGAACCTATCCTGAAGAAATGATACAAACTGGCATTTCTACAATCGATGTCATGAACTCTATAGCCAGAGGACAAAAGATCCCTCTTTTTTCTGCTGCTGGTCTTCCCCATAATGAAATAGCTGCTCAAATTTGTCGCCAGGCAGGACTGGTGAAGCGATTGGAGAAGTCTCACAATCTTCTTGAGGTAAATTTCTGCATACCCAAGTGGTTAATTTTGTTTCAAAGAATCTAGCAAACACAGCATGAGGGTGTTGTTTCTTATTATTTACAACTTTTTTCAAATATCAATTGCATAAACATCGATAGGTGATTAACTTTCCCTGTAATTTCAGGATGACGAGGAGGACAATTTTGCTATTGTATTTGCAGCCATGGGTGTAAACATGGAGACTGCACAGTTTTTTAAACGTGATTTTGAGGAAAATGGGTCAATGGAGAGGGTTACCCTTTTTCTGAATTTGGTAATATATTTATTCTTCTTGTGATGACATGAATCTTTTGATGCTGATTGCCCTGGGAACTGAGTTTTGCTATGCTAAGGTGGTAATTTATGTCCATTCTGCCTTTCTGTCATGCAGGCAAATGACCCAACAATTGAACGTATTATCACACCTCGCATTGCTCTTACTACTGCAGAATACTTGGCATATGAATGTGGGAAGCATGTTCTTGTCATACTTACAGATATGAGTTCTTATGCTGATGCTCTTCGAGAGGTGAGAAGAAACAAGTCTTTACTTTGCACCCCTAACACTAGAAAAATTAAGTTATGGTACAATGTATTCTCATCTTCTGGTGGTTGTGGTTAGAATTCCATTGCTCAAGAATAAAAATTTGCCTTGCATGTACTAGTTTATGTGCCTCTGAGAGATAAAACCATTTATCTATTGCTGACCAATGACTGTTGCTGCAGGTGTCTGCTGCCCGTGAAGAAGTACCTGGAAGGCGTGGATATCCTGGGTATATGTATACTGATTTGGCAACAATATATGAGCGTGCTGGACGAATTGAAGGGCGGAAGGGCTCCATCACACAAATTCCAATATTAACTATGCCAAATGATGGTAAGGCTCCATCATTCAAATTCCAATTTTAACCTGCCAAAAGATGTTATTATGTTTTCAAACTACCCTGAAACTACCTTGCATGTACCCTGCATCTGTCCTTGGAATAGATTGCTTTAACATGAGTATCTCTTTTGGCCAGATATAACACATCCTACCCCGGATCTTACGGGATACATTACAGAAGGACAGATATATATTGACAGGCAACTCTACAATAGGCAGGTGAGGATATGTGAATTGTAGAGCATGCTGTTTAATAGTTGTCTGCTCTGCAACATGGATGTGGACCAGACACCAGAGTTTCAACTGGGCCCTTTTGTGACTTTGAATGCCTTAATGTGTTCATGTGATTCAGCATGTATTATGAGCATGCTATTATTTGTTGTACTCCTTGTATGGCTTACCATCTTTTATAAAGAATTTGGCCTATTTAAATCAATGCCTACAAGATGTACAACGCCACAAGGATTGAGTCTTGGTTATGTTATGGACCAATTCTGACGCATATTTCTGTGGTCTGGAAAGGTTTTATTTGATTGAATAATGACCTATTTGAATTGGGCAGATATATCCTCCAATCAATGTCCTTCCATCACTGTCTCGTCTGATGAAGTACAAAATAATCTTCCTGGATATTCAATTTGCTGTTTTTTTTTATTTGGTTATTTTTGGTTTGGGAGGGTTGTTGTCTGGTCCAAGGTTGCCAATGAGATGACTTATTTATGGAGCCTGAGGCATATCTCAAGTAGCATTGCTATAATTGCAGAGTGCAATTGGCGAGGGGATGACTCGCAGGGATCACTCTGATGTATCCAACCAGGTCTGATTGGATAGCCACTGTGCTCTCAGTTTTTGCATTGTTTTAATTAGTCAAATATTTTAAGAGCAATTCTCTTTTTGATATTTCAGCTCTATGCAAATTATGCAATTGGAAAGGATGTCCAGGCAATGAAAGCTGTTGTTGGAGAAGAAGCTCTTTCTTCTGAAGACTTGGTCCTCTGCTTTTTCCTTTCTTTTCATGAAAGATTTCATTATTCTTGTATCCAGCAGTTCATTAGCAGACTAACAAGTTTCCTTTTGCAAACAGCTATATTTGGAGTTTTTGGATAAATTCGAGAGGAAGTTTGTCACGCAAGGGGCTTATGACACCCGCAACATTTTCCAATCACTTGATTTGGCATGGACACTCCTCCGCATCTTCCCTCGTGAGCTACTACACCGTATCCCAGCAAAGACTCTTGACCAGTTCTATAGCCGAGATTCAGCGAATTGAGATCATTGCTTAAATTGTTTGGGAGGAGCCTGGAATTTGTTGATTTGCCTGCTCACCCCTACAATTTCTTCCCTCTTCTTTATCGGCAGCAATAATAAGGGTTGGTATTTTGGGTTTCAAATAGGAAGTTACTCGGCCTATGAAAAGAGAGAAAAACTCAAAGTTGTTCGGCTGGTTTAGATGATTCTTCCAGTGAACTCTTTTGATTTGTAATTTATTAATTAGTTGCTTGTATGCAGTTATTAACTAATCGGGGGCTGCCTTGCATTGTAAGGCTCTCGTGAGATGCTTGTTGTATTGTCCTTGTTTTATGTCACATCCGTGTATGGAATTCCTGTTTCCCTAATATTTCCCGTAAAATGTTTTCTGCTATTTCAGGAACTGAAATCTGATGTTCAATGATCGGATTGTCATCTTAAATGCAATACTCATGGTTGAAGGTGTAACATTCTGTTTCCTATCAAGTATGTAAATTGGGAATGCGCGTTGCTATTGATCTGTTAATTTGGGTAAAAGATACAGCTGATCTAACGAAAAAGATTTTTCGGTTTTGTTCTGGGCTCAATAAACCATAATGAGAAAGTTGGCAATAGCTTGGATGTTACAAGAAGGTGAAGCTATCTTATGAAAACTTGAATGATATGATGTGCCATATTGCTTTGTGAAAAAATCTTTAAAGCATAACTACTTAGTGGGAAAAACTGAACGGGAATTAGTCAGGCATGTGAAGAGGATGCTGAAATGGAATACACAAGCAACCATACACGGAGAATCTACAAAGTTCGTGTAATCAAAAATTTTCTCTTGTTCTTGCATCAAAAGAGACTGCCTAGGCTTTCACATTCTTGTTCTACTGTACAGGAATAGATATCCACAAGTATTTCTTGTGTTTATATTTTGAATCTGAATTTATTACACAAAATGTCAGCCTGCCTTTGATGTTCTTGCAACTGGTGGCAGGACAACTGAATCAAGGTTTGCAGGATAAGGTGTCCATAAGCCTAACCCACCTCTGCTTTCTTTCATACTGCTTCCACTTCCCTTAAACTCACTTAAACTTTTTACCCACTCTACCTTTGAAGAATGCTCTCTGGTGTGCGGATGCAATATGAATAAGGAGTTGTACTCGCAATTTGGGAACATAAAGAACCTGAACGCCCCCTTTAGTCTATAGACTATATAGCCGAAGCTCAGCTGGTCTCTTGGAGTAAAGAGGTTAACCTCATTAAACCACAAGCAGCTGAACAGGTTGTTCAATGCCGTATGTTCACGTATGATAACAGCTCCCTCTGGTACATCTACACTTAATAAATAAATTCCAGTCAATACCCATGAAATGTGATCTCACCCTATCAATGAAACAAAGATGAAAAGGTATCACACAAGATACAATCTATGGAAGCAAGGAATTTCCCTTCTTACCACTAACAGTACTTTTCTTTAAACTCCAAGGCTCCATTCCCTCGTAATGGTATATTTTCATGTGGAGATCAATGAGAGGGCGGGCATATCGTTTCCTCCGCTTGTTTGCATCAGCTTCCTCATATATACTACGATGATGTTTGTGCTGAGCAATAGCAAATGTATTCTTTCCACGCCATAAGTATCTGCAGATCAAGTATAGCTCATGCTTCTTATTATTATCTGTTCTTAACAGAAAAATACACTTAGCAGAGCAATTTAAGAATGCAAGACAATACCTTTCTAGAATAAGCAATGGATCGACTATCAGCTCCATTTTACCATCAATCCAAATGCTGTACTGTGCTTGAGGAAATAATCTGTGAGTTAAAATTTTAGGAACTTTCCCATTCCTTCTGGGCTCATCATAAGGAGGATGTCTTAATAGAACAAGACGCCAAATACCAACCCATTGTCCCCCCTTATTGTCCTTCTTAACAGTAGCATTTTCCTTAATGAATTTCAAAGATACCTCATCAACTACCATAAGGAAGCAAAACAGCCGCCGAGAACACTCACTTAAATTGGAAGGCTGATGAGGTACATCATATCCATCAAAAATCCCAGATGCAACCACAAAACTACATTTCTTGACATATTCAACATCAATTGGGTCCATATCAGCACCACCATTATGCATAAACCCACAATGGACCTGAATGGCATAATGAATAAAGGCAAAACAAAAACAATATCCCATAGAATGAGAAGGAATGACTAGTTTTAATTGTCAGGATAATGGTAGGCCTGAAGCTAACATAAAAACTGACAGAGCTTTGAAATTTGAATTTACCTTCATGGAAGTTTTTAATTTGAAACTTTCCTCTCTCTGTGACCAGCTTTGATGTCCTCCAAATAATGGGGTTGACTGAGATCCATTGACAGGCTTATCTTTGATAAAATATGATAGATTTTTGACAATGTCATCTGGAGTTCGTCCCTCTGGAATGACTACTCTGTCAGGGTTATTTGCAACAGGTATTGGACAACCTAATAGATACAAACAGAAGATGTTCAGATCATAACAAGTAAATAGAGACGAATAAACATTTCAAAATGGATATGTCATCATAGCCTTACGGTGTTGCTGTGGCACAAATCCGAACGAGTTCAACATGTTATACACTTTGCTCTCTTTGTTACAAATTGCTGCACATCAAACAGAAATCTCTTAGTCAGATCAATACAAATCAATTAGCTTCATTCCAAACACAGCACCATATCCCTGCTACTGTAAGAATCCAGCAGAAAATGGATCCTGGCTCTCCCAAAATGACAAATCCAACCCACACATACACACAGACCACTTGCCTATGCTCTGTTTGGCTAGTGGTATTACATAAGTAAACTAAGTAAAGTAGGCTTCCAAAACCAAAGTTTTTCACCTAATAGGATCCAATAAAATGAGACCTCCCCCAAACTAAGCCTGAAGCAGTTTTTCCAATTCCTCTCTCTCTCTCTCTCACACTCACTCTCATACAAGTCATTAACTCACACAAAATACAAACATTATGAAAGAAAATAAAATTGAAAGAAAAATTATGTGCATTACCTGAAAAGAACACATATGAAGATTGGCAAGACCAAATATGAAAGAATAACGCAACAAGAATCAGTAACATCCAAACTATGCCAGCCACAAGTACCAACCGAACAAATCCCCTCTTCCAAACCATCTTCACAGGATAATCGCTGGGCAGCTTCCCTGAAGAAAAGAATCCACCTTCAGCAACATCTGCATCAGAATCACTAAAGTTACTCTATATTTCTAGTCAACCTTAAAAAGAAACACCAATTGCAAACCAGAAACCCATCTTTAAGCAGAAAGATGACAGTCAAATTGATGTGCTATCTTCCACAGTCATCAATTACTAGTTGAAGAAAATATTCAGAATGAATCAGCAAGTGACCTTTCCAAAACAAATTAAATCAAAATTAGAAAAGAAAAAAAGCAAATACCTTTAGAAAGAGGAGATAGATAACTGCCACCACGCTCCGCTCTACGGTTTACACGCATGGAAATGGAGCGTTGAATGTCACCCTCCATCACTTACTCTCCTTTCTTACGCCAGCCAATCTCCTCCTCATCACTATATATATATATGTCATGCGGGGAAATTCATCAGTATTTAGAGATAAGGGCCACAGCGAAAAGGCAGATTTAAAAAAAGAAGAAGAAGAAAAAAAACTCATACCCTAAAGTCCCAAGCTGAATCTTCAAACTAAAAGAAAAGAAAGCCGAAAAATTTATAAAGAGTTGCAATCCAACAGGAAATAAGGTGGCCGGATCTGACAAAACAATAAAAAAAAGAAAAGAAAAGAAAAGAAAAAGAAACCAAAAGTAAGATAAAGAGGGATTTAGTTTGATCTGTTTGACAATGCAAAGCAGCAGAAGAGTTTTGAAAAGAATTACGAGATATCATTCAATTGACTAGCACCCACTCACAATGCGATTAGCAATTTGCGTCATTGTGTATAATCCGATTGTCAAAGGTTGTATGTAAGAAGAGACAATCGTGGGGGCCTTCTAACATAATAGCCAGATGATTCGAAAGAAAAGCAGCGATCAATGCTACAACTCGTAAACTACTTAAAAGAATTGAAGATAATAAATCGGAAGAGAATGGAAAATACACTCCTTTTCTCTCTCTCTCTCTGTTTTTTTCTTCACCTAAAAACCTTAATCTGCAGTGGAAACCAAATCCCAATGGCATGTGCTCCTTCCTCCCTTCCTTCCTGCCTTGCACCTCAGACGCGTTAGGGAACAACAGAAAAGGGAAGGGAAGGGAATTGAAGGGGAAGGTTCTAACTTTTCCCCCTAACGACACGTCGTACGTTACTTTATTCACAAAAAGAACTGTATCTCTTTTGCTTCACAAAAGCAAGAGGACTATATTCACGATCCGTCGCCGTTTCTCTGATTTATTTTTAAGCATTGCCCTGTTTCTTTTTTTATGTAAAAAAAAATCCGTTTCTTGTTTTAATTGTATTTTCTTGAGAGAGAGAGAGAGAGAGAGCAAAAGAAGAAGAAGAAGATGGAGGGGGAGGTGGTAAAATCGGAGATGGTGCTGCCAGTACACATGGCCTTCAAGAGGATACAGACGTACGACAAGTACCCTAAAGGCCAATCCAGAAGCCGCCACTGGAAACACCTCAAGCAGATCCTTCAGGCGGAGAATTTCCATAACCACCCTCCCGACCTTCCCAACTGTATGGCATCCATCCTCTCCTCTCCTCTTTACTTACTCCTAACAACACAACAGCCCACAACAGAACAGATATTTTTATGGAATCCCCTTAATTTGTACTCTTGTTCTTGAATTCCCATCCTCAAATTGTTATCTTTCCTTCAATTTCCGAGTTATGCCTACGAATCGCTTAATCTCATTTTAATTATTGTTATTATTCTTATTTCTGTTTAAATTATTTTTTTTTTTTTTGCTTTCAAGTGATCAAGCTTTTTGAGTCGCCTCCCCCCCCCCCCAACCCCTTCATTCTTTCTGATGTATTGGTTGGTACTTTTGCAGATGTTAACATTGAGTCGCCGCCCTCTATCAATCCCTGCAGGAAAATATGCGACATAACAGGATTTGAGGTGTGTTTCCCCCTTTTCTGAAGCTCAATTCTTGTGTTACTTCAGCATTTATCTATACGAGAAGACAGAACAAATTGTGATGTGTCTTAACAGTTTTATTGGATGTGTAAGTTCAAGTGAGTGATCCAAGGTCGTTGATTAGGATCTATTGAACAGGAAATTTATAGAGATTTATTCCAGAACATTGACATAAGATCTGTTGATGAATAAGAAATTTAGAAAGATTTCCAGAAGCTTCTATACTCAAGTTTCAGGTTTCAGCCAGAAAAACAATCACGCTTGTATCCCGGTGTTATCATCAGAACCTATTTTCAAATGAATCTTTTCCTCAACACCTCCCCCCTGGGGGCAGGGTGGGGGGGCCGTTTTGAGGCTGAGGATAAGCTTTTTGTCAGTGCCCTACTTTTGAGTGGACTATCAAACAGTTGTGATTGCTTTAGTGGAATTAGTACTCTGTTAGCAACAACTCAATATGGATGGGGATAAAAGGATGATTGAGGGCCGTGTTTGTCTCCCCATCTATTTTGTGAATATTTTCGGCTGGTTCGCAACTCATCTTCTAGGCTTCTTGAAGAATGTTGTGGTGCTCTAGATTTTCAATTTGAGAATCACTCTTAGGCATCTTACACTTACAATACAATGTTTTGTGCTTCTATTTGATTTAGCCCAAAGGTTAGACATATTGCTTAAGGCTGAAAACTTCTATAGTTTGTTGCATGTAATGTGTTTGAGAAAGTAATTGGCCCCCTTATGGCTATCATAAATCTTTGCTAGCTTGTCATTTTACAGGGTATGTGAAACCAAAATCATCGATGTTTGGAATGCATGCATTTTGATCACTTTAATACAATATTTTAGTGTTGAATACAATATAAAATAACTCATAAAACCCCATTTTTCAAGTGTCCAACTCGTATTTATTTTCTCTATATGTAATGTTTAAATTGTTAATATGCAATTGCAGGCACCATACCTTGATCCAAGAACGAAGCTCAGATATGCAAATACTGATGTCTTTAAGCTTATAAGATCACTTCCAAACGAGTATGTTCAGAGGTATCTGGCTCTGAGAAATGCGGCTGTTGTTCTTAAGTAACTTGTAACTTTAGATGTAACAATCAACCCTTGTTTCTCTTTCTCATTTGAGTCGACCATACTATCTTGTGTCAATTTCAATTGGCCATGGTTATGGGTGTCTTGAAGAAGTGACTGTTGCAAGAAAAGGGAGAGTTTCCCTGTCTAATTTGTTTGGGACGCAAGCCTTTCACTTTCTTTGTTTTTATTTGCTTTGGTAGTTGGAATTTGCTGCCGGCCAGCAATTTGAAGATTCTATTTCTAACCATCTTGCGCCTTGTGGGATGTGAAAAAATTGAGGTGTATTGAATAATAGCGCGTGTTGGTCATTTCCTGACCTCCACAGCCCAAAATTTCTAATATTGTTTTAAAAAGGGTTTTCCAGACAAGATCAGGAAAATAATAAACTGAAATAATAAATAGATCCAAAAAAAAAAGAATACCCAGCTCCTTGCAAATTCAAGCCGTCGTCGGCATCGGTGTCGTTGCTATGCATTGCCGTTGTTGTCCTGCCAACGTTAGTCCCTGCCGCTTGCCGCTGTTGGCCTTTTCTCTGCAGCTGCTGGTGCGTATTCCAAATAATTTCAACCTATAAATTGGTGCAGCCGTGCTGTTTTGCTTGTCTTCGATTTCAAGAGATGGATTCCGATTTTCTGAGTATGGAACAATGGAGATATCATTAGTGATTTCTTCCTTGATAATCACGTATTTGGGTTTTTCTTTCCTTTTTTGTTTTTTTTTCAAGCAATAGGATTTACCCATCGTTAGCATAATCTCTCTCGGGTGACTCTGTTGGGTTTATAGGTTAGCTTCGAACTTTTGGTTGCTTCGATCCTTACATGACGTGACTTTCTTTTTCTTTTTTCTTTTATATAATTATAGTAATAGATTTTATATTTGGATTGGTGTTTGATGCAAGGTTTGAACGAGCGGTGTAAACGCATCATGACAATAACGGTCGGAATAATTTGAAGATCTTGCATAAGGATTACACTTGCAAAGATGGATCTTGCTTCAAAGATTCTGCTGCAAGTGAGACTAACGGTTTTTTTTTTTTTTTTCCTTTCTCCTTAAAAAAAAAAAAAAAACAGTTCGCCTTATATTTTCAATGTTAACTTAAAATTTCGAACAGTGCAAAATTAAACAAGAAAAAAAAAATTGTAATATTTTATTGAAATTAAGGTAAAATGGAAAATTGCAAAAACTGTTTCTCTTGTACACCGCATGCCTTAGGCGGCTGAAAGATCCGTCTACATAAATTTCGTTATCTTGGAACCAAATTGTAAAAGAAAATTGCATTAATGACCCAAAAAACAAAAATCGAATTATGCCATAATTGTCTTTTTAATGTAAATTATTTATTTCACAAAAAAAATGATAAGTTTGAATATAAATGCAAATGGATCCCCCACTCCCTCCCTCATGCGGATGAAAGAAATAGGAAGGAGCGTTCCACTGCTTCCCTCCTGAGTGGTTAAACGGTATATGAAGTTAAGCCCCCTGTAGAAACATTACAGGACAGTAACATGGGAATTTTCTTTTCTTCTTGTTTCTTTGCCTAAACATCTGTCTATCCGTGTCTTTGTCCGGGGCAGTGCAGAAAGAAAAATTACAGTATGGCGACGGCCGCGACTGGTTCTGTGGCAGCCTCGGGAAGAATGGGGTGAAGGATATATGGGGCTGCTCCGGCGCCAGATTTCTCCCTGTTCCTCTGCTGAGAAGTCCTAGAATTGGCGAAAACTCCAACACTGTTCCCAGTTCCTCGATTTCAACAATTGCCTCGTTTTCATTCTTGCCCCTGCTGAGGTAACCCCCTTCTTCTCAATTGTGTTTCCTTTCTTTCTTTCTTGTGAAAAAAAAAAAAGGGCAGTTCTTGTGCTTTATCGTTGTCTGTTTCTTTTAGAAAACTTCACTTGTTGACCTGCAAAATGTGGCGGTATATATGTCAATACATTGCTGGTTTCAAGTTTTCATTAGAATCTTATTATTTGTTCCTTTGCAACCATTCCATTTGAGTGACAGAAAATGTTAATGTGTAATAAGACATATCTCATGATCAAGATGTCTTGCCAGCTCACTTTTGTACGTGGGATGCAATTCAATGCACCAGTCTCCCATGCATGCCGTAGTATCAGGTTCAGCTGCGACGAGGGTTGTTTCAATTTCTAATTCTCCTCTTTCAAATACAAGTTATATGCATTTTCAGTTCACTTATGGCACCTAGTGCCATATGATTTTCCAGCTATTCATTGATTTTGATTTTCCAACTTCTTGTTTCCTCTTTAACATCTGTAGATTGGATTTGTTTTGTCGCAGTTCGATCCTGCTTCAGCTGGAATTCCATATTGTAAAGAGTTTATTGTTTGCTGTCTGAATCTTCTCTCTGGACTTGCAGAGGGCCTTGGTAGTGGGATAGAAAGTTTGTTACTACTCTTATTGTCATAATTCCACATTTTTTTGCTTCTGCTATGAAATTGTTTATTGTATTTCCATATGGAAGTAGGCTGAGCATTCATAGTTTTCTATACGATATCCTTGGTTAATGAAAAGGACTATTGTCTAAAATGTATTATAGGTTTATTTTTTTTGTGCCTTTTCTCTGCTCAGCCTTATAATGTATTCTGGGAGCTCAGTTTGAAAGGTAGTTTGTTAAGATTTTTCTACATTTTACCAATTCACCCTTCCATTCTGCATGTTAATGCCAAGGATTGATTCTGTGCATTCACAATAATCACTAGCTGATAGGGGATTGCATCTTGTCCTATACTTAATGTGGATGTTTGACAAGTGATGTAATTTGTTTCTAGTGGTCAGACTTTAATGGTGGTTTTTATCTGCAGGTTTCACAAAGTTGTTTGAGGGACTTGCTTCTACAATGCTGCATTGATGATGCTTCAGGTGTCTGGCAAAATGCCTTTGCTCTTCTTTGGGACCTTGCAAGGGTAAGCTGAATGAATGATTGGCTAAACTAACTAGACCTTTAACTATTGCAATTATTGGGGTTTTGAAGCATGCGATTATAAGGATTTTGAAGCATGTGACTCGTTAAAAAGGAGTGTCTAGTTAGTGTTGAGCTAGAGTTGCTAGTGCTGGCTGGAAGCACAATTGTGTCCGTTTATGTTGTTCTTATTATTGTTATTTTGAGGACTTATTTTGTGTATGTCAAATGACTTGTGATGGTATTGGACAGACATGCCCTGTTCATTTGCACCCTCAGTTGTTGGAATTTTTTGATATTGCAGCAAAGCAACTGGTTAGCGAAACACATTTTCCAATTCCAGATGAACATTTGGCTGGCAACATATGTTCTAATGTATTATCTGTGCAGAACACTACCGAGCTCATGGAAACTGTTTCAGTGGAAAATAATACTTGATGGGCTATTGGTGAATTATCAGTCAAGGTATGTTCCTGTAAAGCAATGTAGTAGAATAGGTATAGATCAAATAGACTTACCCTGGTCATTGTTCTGCCTTTTCTTCTTTCATCACATTTGTACCACTAAGAACGTGGTGCATGCATTCTCCATAGTTTGGAAGCTGTTCAAGATTAAAACTTATTGATTACTCATGACTACTACTGATTCTAGGCTCACCAAGAATCATCTCCTGCTGTTATTACCATTGTTTTGTACTTGGTCCCCATACTTCAACATCCTCAGGTGATCTCTTGCATCTCTGCTATTGTTGTTGTCGTCATCGTTGTCATTGTTGTTGTGTGTGTGTGTGTGTGAAAGAGAGAGCGAGCGAGTGAGATTTGAAGGAAAATATAATTGCATTTCTCTATATGGAGCAGGAGCTGAATAAGTCACTTGTAGAGAATAGTGCAATCATCCTCAGGCAGCTTGCATGGGTTTGCCCTGAGGTTGTATTGCCACACATGGAGCATTTTATGCAAGCATGGTGCATTGCTTTGTCAATGTAAGCACTGCTTACCTTGGTTTTTGGGAGTGGTTTACTGACAGCAAGAAATATAGTATCAGCATATTTGGTAAATGATATGGATCCATCTATACGGCAGGATATGTGAAGACATTGAGGAGGATGCCTCACCAAAGTTTATGTGCAATGGTGTGCTTCTTTCTTCACTATAACTCATGAGATTTGGATTAGTGACTAAACCCATGCTCGTGTGTTCCCAAATGACCTCATGTCAGAGCAAATCCATCTAGAGCTTTAAGTTAACTTGTTTTCATGTGCAAAGCTATTGCAAGTTGGCATGTGAGAATCAGTTGGCTTGTTGTCTTTGAAATTGGGGATTCATGGAACAAAGGCATCTTTATCATTTGGCATGATGTGACAGATAGGAAATCAGAAGTGAAGACCTGCACAATGAAGTTTGCCAGATGCTGCATGGATATAAACATTTGGGCATTAATTTCATTTCTTTCCTTGTTCTGGCCTTAATGCACCTAAATTCATTTGAGTTTGAAACCATCAAATTTGAACATTGGAAGGCAAACTTGCAATCTCTGTTGTTTTTCTTCCCTCCTTATGAAGAAGAGACTAGAAAAAAGAAAATTAAAAAAAAAAGCATGGAAAGAGAGTGAAATGGATGATTCAAAACCTAAATGAATTATTCTGACGTGCTTTTTGCAGGCCAGTTTCAAAAAATTTACTTTCCACTAACTTTCCACTACGTTGTTTAGTGTGAGGATGCCTACCATAACTGTGCCATTAAGATTTCTTTATTTGATATTGAAAGGGAGAGTGACAAATGAAATTCGAATAGCATCTATGTTATTGTTAAACGGATATTTCAATCAAAATCAATACAGAGTTGGCCCCTTTTTCCTTCCCTTCTCTTTTTCCTTTTTGGTGAAAATTACACATCTTTCATTTCCTCATAACTTTCTTGTTAATTTGTCAGTTACGACTTTTTTTGGGAAAAAGGACGTCTTCCCTGGGAACAGTTTAACAAATAGAAAGTGAGATGGAAGTAAATTCTGAGGTATTAAGCACCATATTGCTGCTGATTTTGCCTTGCTTGTGACATCTTTCTCTGGATGAGCCTTGCACACTTGTGGCTAGTTTGCACTCCTCAGGCATCAATTTTTATTACTGGCGGGGTTTTACTCTGCCCACGTTTTCTGAGAAAGGTGCAATATTGATTGACAACTTAAAAATATTAATGGGATCATGAGATATTGTTGCAGATGCTTAGAAATGGAGCATGGGACCAGTACATGTCTGCTTTGGAGCCCCCCATTGAAGGAAAAGCTATCAAATTATCAAGCCTAACAATTTGCGTTTTTCCTGCTTGGGGTCTTCTGAATGTGGTTCTTCTGTGCTGTGTAAATGCATGTCATTTCATCCGTTGTCTGGACAGCACGGGCCTGGGGTTTGGGCACCATTTTCCAGGTGAAGCATCATTGTTATCGTAACTCCTTAAAGCTAGAAACCAATGGATTCATCGGTCGACACTGGATTGGTGTTTGGAATACGGAGGTGTTGTAGAGTGGTCGCGGCTTTCCATGGTTTCCCGATAGCATCTTTCCTATTAGACGGCCTTTCAATTTTTTTTTTTTTTTTTTTTTTTTTTTTTCTTTTTTCTCGGTGTCACTTTTTGTCATCTTCCTTTCTAGTTATTAGTACTTAGAAGTTCGTTTTATTTGTCAAGTATCAGCATATAGGTTTTTTTTGTGTAATTCCCTAATATTTTTGTAGAAGGGATTTTGATACAATATATTGAAGTTGCAGAAATGAAACCTCTGTGTACCAAATAGTATAATAAATATAAGGATGAATTATTGAGGGCTCTCTCGTTCCACACAGAGAGACTTGAGAAGTGGAGCTGTGTATTATATGGGGGGGGAGGAGGTTGGGGTTGTCCCTTATTGGGCTTAATTATTGGGCTTGTTCTTTATGATATTGTAACTGGATGATTTCGGCCCATCTAACTTGAAATATGTGGACGTCCTGTCTGTCCTAGTATCGAAATTGGGCCACGATATCAATAAAATTGCTGACGTATTGTTGAGTAGCGGTGGATCGCAAAAGCAACGTCGAAACTACCACACAAGAAAAAAGCGTCCAAACGTAAAAAATTCAGCGCGTAAATTCAAAGTTGAGAGTTAACCCTAAAATCAAAACACAGAGAGAGCTGAAATTCACAGAAATGCACGACGACGATCCTTTCCGTTCAGTCGCGGAGCTTTGCCACGTGCCATCTCCTGAAGAAGAGCACTTGCGTCGCTGCCCTTTCGCCTTCGAGCAGGATGATGAGTCTTCCCTCTTCGCCCTCGATTCCAGCGAAAGTCCCGTGGCCCCCACCGGAATCATGATGTTATCACTACCGGAAACTCTCGGAGAGCGGCAAAATGGCGATGATGTCCCTCGTGAAACCACCGACGCGGACTTCCACGCGCCGCCGGAAATGTCCAAGCCGGCCGGCTCCTCGGAAGAGCAGCAGCAGCTGCTGCTGCTGCAACAGGAACCAGTGGCATCAGTTGAAGGCGTAGGAAATGGCGAGGGGATCGAGGCGGTCGATGGTGATTCGGTAGCCGTTGATTTGGGGAGGGATGCGGATCTAGGGTTTTCTCTGGCGACAGAATTAACGGAGAGGATTGAAATCGGTTCGGGTATGATTCCATTGCCGGCTGTTTGTCAAGCTCACGAGAGCGAGGTAATTTGCCGTGAATCTATGGACGTTAGGGTTTCGAAAAGGGAATCAACTTTAAATGAAGGTGTTTGCGAGTCTTCTGTTAAAAAGTCTAAAATTTCAGATAAAGATTTGGTGTTTGAAACTCCAGGAAGTGGTTTAGTAGGCGCTGGTGGGGGAAAAACATTAAGGACATCATTGAGTACTACTGTGAAGTCAATATCTACATTGAATGAATCAAATGCTTTGGATAAAAATTTGAAGTTGGAGGCTCGAAGAGGTAGTTTAGAACCTTGGAGAACTTTAAGTATGTATGCTAAAATGCTGGGTAAATTGAGTTCTTCAGCGCCAAAATCAAAAGTTTTGGACAATAATGTGGCTATGGGGACATTGAGAAATGATTTAGATGCTGAAACAGAGAAATCAGGAGAAATTTCGGAAGAATCTGTCAACAAATCACAAGTTGATGTAATTGATCTGTGTGCTCATAGTTCAAAGTTACCACAAAATTACCAAAGCAAAGAAAAGGTTGTCAAAATGCATGCTAGCAACAGGGAATGTAATGGAGAAAGCTCCACCGAGGGAAATTTGAAATTTTCCACTGAGGTATTAGAATCTGGGTTTCAACAAATCAATGAAGGGGTAAGGAATAAGAACAGAGTTGAAAGCATAAGCAACTCTAAAATAGAGAGTGAAGCTGATCAAGTAAGTAACAGCAGAGAGAAAAATGCAGCCAGAAAGAGCATCAATGATATTGACAAGGTTATGAATGTTGGTCCTAGTGATGCACATCTTTGCAAAACAGACAAAGATGCTAAAGGAAAGCGTGCATTGCCTGCATCTGTGCTTGGAAAGGAGAATGCAATAAGGGAGGGAGTGGAGTGTGAGGGAGCTCGGTCTCCAAAGGATTATAAGGAGCTTACATTACTAGGCAACCTTAAAAGGCTTGCAGGGAACCAATATCATGATCAAGATTCAAGTTTAGAGAAATTAAGCATCCTTGAGGTTGCAAAAAGGTGTGGCATGACTTTTCCTTGAACTTTGTTGGCAGCCAGGGTGGGGATAGAAGCTGGTGATGATGAGGGAGGGAGGACATTCTGAGTTGAAACTGGTCTGTCGTGGTATTTGGCACGGTAATTTTGTTTTGCTGTGTTCCCAGAGGCATAATTTGCTTGTTTCAGAACACTTATGTTGAAAGTCTACGATGAAACAGGTAGTTTTTGAAGCCTGGGAGCAGCAAATTATAGGTGTACTTTGTCTTAATGAATAGCTCCTCGGATGTTAGGAAAAGTTTTTTGGAATAGCCATGGGGCTTAGGAAAAGATTTTGTAGCATAATCAATGTTTCGTAATAACATTACTGTCTATAGCTTTGTAAAGTGATAAGCCAATGACTACCATCACACTTCCCTTTCTTTTTCCCAAAAAAAACCAAAGAAAAAAGGGTTCAAACTTTAACTTGCTTGAACATTCACTTTAGGCATCTGGATTTTGAAGTCTATAGTATGACAACATTGGCAAAAGATACTATTTTGGTACCATATCAGCTTGTTTCTAGAGAATGACATTTTTTAACCATTCTAAAACAAAGCAAGATCTCATGATGCATAAGATACCGTGCTATGGAAGCTTGGGCACTCTTGTGTGCTTTTTAGCTGACCAGGGGGCTTCGTATCATGCTTTTTGGTAGACTGCTCTGTAGTAATATATAGGATTTTTTTTCTCCAAAAATCTACATGGACTTGCAGACTTTATTACAGAATGGTTCGAGCGGAATATAGAGAGAGAGAGAGAGAGCGAGAGAGAGAGGGGTGCGGGGGAAATTAGAGAAAGTCAATTCCTGATGACTGAAGCTCAATGAGAATTTAATTTAATAAATACCAACTGCCGCTTTCCATATTTCGTGGAAATGGTGGTATAGACCCAACACAAATTGACGAGATTCCACCACCTTTAGCGCCACAAAGAAAGGAAGATATAAATTTGCAGGAACAGTCGACAAGGCGAATGTACGTAATCTACTTATTCATTACTTCGTATGGGATCATCAAGTTCGGTCTTTTTTTAGGTTTTCTGATACCAATATTTCCCGCTTAGAATCTGTTATTTCGAATCTGCACTCTTGTGCTTCTGTTTCACGTAAATCACCGAAGGGGTGGATCGATTCGGTTAGATAAATGAGGTCCCATCGTCCAGGTAAAAATGACCCCTCAGGTTAAGCAGAAGGGATTCATTGCATGGGACCTAAACCAAAATGTGTCACGACTCATACATTTCTCTTAATTGGAAGGAGATTCATTACTTACATATTTAACTGTCAAAATACAAATGAGTTCAAAGCTCCTCTGGAATGCTTTGGAGTTCAGGGGTCCCAGCTACATTGTCTTTGGAAAGATGCTTTCTCCGAAGAATATTTAACCGCTGTTCTGCAGACAACGACAAGGCTGTAAAATAAGATGGTTTTTTGAGTCTTGCTTCTGACACTTCTCATCAGCTCCAACAATTTTTTTCAAGTCTGGCTTCCTGACCAATAGCTTCACCCTCATCTCCCCATCTTCATCGGTGTGACAAACAACACTTCCACCATTGGTCTGGGGGATTGTTTCCAATAAATTGCTCCTCAGACTCCTATTATTCCTACCTACTAACAACCTAAAGTCTCTCTCTGGCGAGGCCTTGCCTTCAGCAACTCTGGACTCCATCATCGTTTGCTGCTATTTGTCTGGATTGCATGAACAGTATTATTCACCCTTATATAGCAAGCAAGTCCCAATGGAACTTAACAAACTAGCCTGATGATGCAGATGTCAAGATGTTGACTTTCCCCTTTGTCAGAAATACACCAAATGCAATGCCTAGCCACTTTCTCCTTGAGGGAGCGAGAAGAGCCTATAAGGCTTTGACACAGCATCTCCTTTGACATCCAGCCCCTCGTATATCAAACCAAAGAATCCCATTTACTTGAATTTTGAAGCGAGGAAAAGATGTGTTTATTTCATTTAGCAGGTGTTTAACAAGCCTTAAATTTCAGTTACTTGCACAGAGAATTGTCTTTGTGCAATCGCGACATGAGCTGTGTCCAGCATGTCGTTCTGATCATTTCCTCCTCGCATAACGAACTTCAATTGCCCTGCAAAAATGAGACGTTCCTTCAGGTAGTTTGAACGAAGAAAGACACGTAATTATCTCTGCTGCCATTCTAGATTCCACCATTCCATACTTGGTCGTTAATTCAGCTAGATTATGGAAGTTAAATGAGTGCTGAAAGCTTCAGTTTCTTCTTTGCAACTCAAAGAGTTCACAAATAGTTGATACTTGGTGCATTCGGTACACCACCAAATGCTCTTGTGACCAAAACTCCAATAATTTGCGATTTGAAAACGTCACCGAAATCTTCCCTTCATTGTCGCAAATTGAAGAACTAGTTGATATTTGATATTAGAATAACTTTTTGCTTAAAAACAATTATGGAGAGTCCCATTGGGAGTAGGGTGAAC
Source organism: Rhizophora mangle (assembly GCA_037832345.1). Classification (NCBI taxonomy): domain Eukaryota; kingdom Viridiplantae; phylum Streptophyta; class Magnoliopsida; order Malpighiales; family Rhizophoraceae; genus Rhizophora; species Rhizophora mangle. The sequence goes on from JBAPLJ010001225.1 coordinate 523,946, forward strand.
ATGGTGTACCCGAGAACAACAGTAAGTTTACAAGAAAACCTCCCTTAAAAAAAACATATAATATAGGAAACTCTCACCTTGTCAAATGTACGAAGTTTTATTATTGTTTTTAAAACAGAGGAGTAATTCTTTCAATTAAAACAAAACAAATAAGTCTCCCATGTTCTGTCACTGTTGTGTTCATCCTGCAAAGAGTATTTCAACTCCGATCCAGTCAAAAATTCAATCTTTAACCTTTTGATAATTCAGTCTTACTCGGACAAGAAAGTAGCAAAGCCACCAATTTCCAAAACTGCAGCTAATGCAGAATTAGGCGCCCTTTATACCAGCCCATTGTCCCAAGATCCTGATCAAAACAGGGACTACAAGCAAGAACACGATTGTGCGACCCAATCAGGGGAAAGAAACACATTCTTCTAGGCAGAAACTTATCCAAAGAACATCTTGTTTCTTTAAACCCAAATAGAAATAATTTTTATTTTTATAGAAATTAATAAAGAAAGCTTTACACGAAGGAACAGCCTCACGGGACGACACCCACTGACAGCTGATGCGTTTCTTACGAGGCCTGACACTCGTTTCTTACGAGGCCTGCTTTATATATGGGTCCATTTGCCTCAATTTAAAACTTTTAAAGTGTTTCGAGACACTCCAATATTCTAATTGTATGAAAAAACATAAAATTTATCAAAATATATAATTATCTTCTTTGTCCAGTTTACAGCAAAAAGAAATAGTTTTGAGTTAAAAAAATTTATATCACTTTGCAATGAAAATTTTTTAATTGATTTTTGTTTTTTTTTTTTTTTTATTTCCTTCAAAGAGAAACGTTAACGAAGGTCACCTTTTATCGAAGAGTTGGGAATTGAGGACTTATCAATTAAGTCAATCTAGCTTCTAAGTGGGTATTAAGTAAATATTCTAACCTTGTGGGGATGTGAGATTTACCAGTTTACCACCCTTTCCATGGTCATCTAGTATTTCACAATTAACTAATAAAACTACTAAGAATATAACTTTAGCACTTATTTAGATTGCACTTCAAACTGAAATTGGATAAGATTTCGCGGATGAATGCACAACCAAACAAAATACCAAAAGGGAAAAGAAATCATTTTGCGGGTGTAAGTTGAAGAGACACAAATAAAAATAAAAAATTTTCAACAATTTTTGATTGATTATTTTATTTTCTCAATCTCTGTCGCTCATAACTATTTAGTCAATTCGTTTTTTCCATTAAAAAAAAACAAGTGCATGTGCATGTGCATGTGCATTGCCTTGGGTTCCGTACAAATACTGCGTGGACGGCAATCTAGCCAACTTGTCCTGAAGTAAGTGGGACATGTGCGTCCTTTAAATACCAAAATGTCACAGTAATTCCTCCATTTTGTGGATATAATGAGAGGAGGGTCTGCGCTTTGATCCAAGACCTCTTCTCCTTCACGGACCTCAGAGACCTTTTAAAAATCATTCGAAGCAGTCACTCACGTTAATTAGCCGATTAGTCCAATGCAGATTACAGAACACAAAGATATGATGCAGATGTACCGAATTAAAAAAATAAAAAAAAGACAATACACGATAAAAAATTGTGTGCAGAAAGAGCAAACGGATACGCCCCCCTGACAGTGCTGGACACTCTCCTTTTTTTTTTTTTTTTTTTTTTTTTTTGTCCTTCCGTACTTTTTTGTAATGTAGTGCTGGTTTTGGAGCATGGAACCGCATAAAGTGGTAAGTCACCCAGTGTTTAAGGCACCTTTATTATTGTTTAATGAACATTGATTTCTTGCCCCGACTTTCATAATCCAAATGCCTTCACCTTTATCACGTGAGAATCTTCTCTAAAATGTCGACCGATTATAGCTTTTTCCCCGGCAATCTCTCCTTTCCATTCTCACGCAGGGACCACCCAGCGAACCCCGACGCGATCCCAAATTGGCAAAAAAACCAATGCCACGGTTCCAATACCACACGTGCTCTGTCCCATTATACCGTTTTCTAATCGGACCGACTCGTGACTATTGCAAGAACAGCCTGACTGATAACTTGGAGTTCAAGGCTTCCAGCAAGCTTCAACCGGAATGTATAAACTTTTTAGTGACCTTTGGTTTGACTGAAGTGTAGTTTTATTAAAAAATAAAAATAAGTATAGGTGATTTTTATTTTTAGTGTTTAGTAAAAGAAAATTTGATTTATATTCTTTATTAATAAAAATGATATTTTTTATATATAAAATAATTATTTTTCTACTCTCTCTGTCTGGTTCAAATAAACTGAATGTAAGCTAGAAGAATTATCGAAGTTCAAATAAAACTTCTTCTTCTTCTTCTTTAACCAAGCGTAAACCCCATTCAAGAAACAAAACCTTCCAAGACATTATTATTATTATTATTATTATTATTATTGTTATTATTATTTTCTGGGGCCACAAGTAATTGCAATTGCAAGGGCTAACAAAGTAAAATAAAAAATAAATGCCGAAAGATGATTAATAATGAAATGGAGTTAAAGCCATTATTCAATGAAAAGAAACCACATTTGAAATCATAACATAGGTAGGGGAGAGCCGAGGACCAAAGGCAGCCTCTACGATCAATTCAAAGGAAAAGCATATAATTCGCCGGTCGTATCGTTCTATGAATCGACAACAGACTCGGGTTTCTTGCAGAGAATCATATACATAGGAGTGAAAACCCCGGACTCCCCAGCTCTAGTCAAAACCTCAGCGGCCTCGTAAAGGAATTCGTGAACTTCCACGACCCCTTTTGGTGCAATCCCGAGCCAAGAAAGCACCGTCACTATTATGTGATTCCTCCAGTACGCTATCTTCCCCATCTTCAGCCTCAGCCACCATGGCCTCGCCGGAGGCTTCGCCAGATCCTTCTCTCTAACCACCTCGAGCCCGACTTTCCTTGCAATCCCAGCAATGTCTATGCAATTGGTCAAACCCGGCAACGCATTCCCTCTCTCTATCTCTTCAATAATCTCGACCTGTGCTGGATCCTCAGGATTATAAAGATCAGTGGTGGCCCACTCGTATGAGACGTACATTGCTCCCGGCTTCAAGACCCTGTAGATCTCAGCGTACACATCTTCAAGCTTCGGTGCATGGCAGGTGGCTTCGATAGCATAAGCTCCATCGAAACTGTTGTCGTCGAACGGCATTTGTAAGAAATTCCCAAGGACAACCTCGCAAACCTTGTCCAGGCCCGCTTTCTTGTTGTGCAATCGAGCCCGGTTCACCTGGTACTCGTTTATGGTGATACCGACCACGTTGGCGCCGGAATGGGCGGCAATGGCCCGCATCGGACCGCCGACCCCGCAGCCGGCGTCGAGAACCCGGTCATTGGGCTTGACGTTGACGAGATCCGCTGCATATTCCTCGTGAATGCGGGTGGCGTCGCGGTGGGACTTGCCGGGGAGGGGAGGGGCGAAGTGGAAGGACTGGCCCCATCCCCACTCGTAAATGTCTGTGACTAAGTTGTAGAAAGTGTCGACCAAAGCGGGGACCTTTTCGGCCGTATCGGTTTGTTCCGGGGTTCGGTAGAAAGACAAGTATTGGCGGTACTTGTCTTGGACTCGCTCGGCGGAGATGGAGCCGCCGGAGAGCTGAGAGGCGTGCTTGCCCTTTTGCTCGGCGGAGCCCATGACGATGAAGAACCAGTAGACGCCGCCTAAGGCGACGAGGCCAAGAGTGAAGGAGAGAGTGAAAGAATCCATTGCTGGACCTCCGAGAGAGAGAAAAGGGGGATGATGGAAATCATTTCTCGGTGTCGTTATAAGGTTGGGAACCTGGGGATGGGACGTAGGTCTGGGAACCGGAAGGCGACTGTGTTTCCCAATTTTTGTCTTGTTGTGTTTTGTTTTCTTCTTTTTTGGGAGGGGGGGTTTACTGGGTATATTTTTCCACTTGGAATTATGCGGAACACCACGCGAGTTTGTTACAGTGAGCCATTATTATTTTATTTTGGGCTTTCACCACTCCTTCCTGGAGCCGTCGTGCACAGTTGGAACGATGGTCTCGTCATGATCTTTGTTTCTGCAGTGGAGATGGAAGCCTTCCAAATTATCCAATGTGGAACAATGTGATTAGGCATCTCGAATTGAAGTAAGCGGGGCAGTAAAGGTGGGAGGCAAGAGACTAGAGAGAGACAGAGAGAGCAGAGAGACAATTTTTTAGTATATTTAGATTTTTATATTTAATTGTATTTTCATTATTTTTTTAATTTTATATCATCATGTCACTAGAATATACTGTTAATATTTATTAATACTGCGTTGGATTTGCTAAAAAAAAATAATAAATTATTATTTTTTAAAAAGTTATATTAAATTTATAAAAATAAGCACAATTCATAATTCATTAACCTAAACCAAACTAAGGGACCAGCATAGGACACTACATTGTTTGGTAGTCAGCATCAATCAGACGGACATGAATGAATATTAGCCAAACGTGCAACCTCAGATATTTCGGGCAGACAGTGTATATATATATATATATATATATATATATATATATATATATATATATATATATATATATATATATATATATATATATATATATATTTTAAATAAATGTTTAGGCTCTCGCAGGCCGTTCTCTATAACTAAGTTGTGAAAAGTGTCCACCATATGTCATCGTCAATCGCATTTAAAGCTCCAGTAAATTTCATCGTTGGTGCATCCTGACGTTCAAATGCACTATGGGCTTGGCCGCTCTTTTTGTGCTATGCGACTGTGCGCCCATCTCGAGTCAACTGCGAAAGGTACAGGAAAACTACCGGCAGCAACGCCGAGTCTTCTGATTTTTACCCACCAGGAATGTCGTCGCATCATCCACCAAGGTCAGCACCCCCCCCCCCCCCCCCCACACAATTTTTTTTTTTTTTTTTTTTTTCCTCGTACATTGGAACAGACAAAGGTCACACTTAGAGAAGGCATTATGTAACCACGATTTGGAAAGAATAACAACTTGAACCTAGATTAATCAAAACAGAATTCTAAGATTCCAGCCTTTTAGCCAATCAGAAATTTCTTTCCACTATGCTAAATATGTATTGATGAACAAATCAAAACGGTGCCAGCGGAACTTTGAAGCATTTTTAAGATTCACTTTCCGGAAAACAGTTTTATTAACACACCCTACACATTCTTGACACCTACCTCTGTAGCATTTCCCTTATCTGTTGATTCCAAAGTAAAAATACCAAAAAGTCAAGCGCATCCAGTGAGATTAGAAGAAAAAGGGAAAAACCAAGCTTGAAGAGCAACCTAATGCTCGTTTTTTTTCCTTTATCCTCAAGATCATTACCTAAAAAGGACTCATTTTTGTTATCGCAGCTGCAAAAAAATTTGCAGTTCTCTTCTTTTTGTGTATTATAAGATCCTTTTTTACAAATAAAAAAAAAAAAAAAAAGAATGCATACCATAAATGCATAAGTCATGGTGATGGTGGGAAATTAGAAGAGATGTCCGCTTTTTTAGAAGATTCGGGATGTGAGTTGGATTTGGACTTTTTACCATCTGGAAGAATCAGTGTTTCTAATAATCGTAGCCACTCATTGGATTCCCAAACGGCAGCCATTATGATCTCTGCAATTTCATCTATTGACCATCTCCAGTCTAGTACTTACTAAGCGGAAACGAACTGCCTAATGAAACGACTCCATTGAAGTGGAAGAGGAAGAGACTAAAGCTGGTCGTTTTGGACTTGAATAGCTTATAGTCGTGCAGCATACAAACTGAAAGAAAGTGCGACACACAATCTCTTGAACAAAGCAAAATGCTTCCGATGAAAATAGAAGAGTCGTTTTGTGCCTAAAGATTTTGGGTTGGGGTCGTTGGTTTAGCAAAAACGGCCTGACCGAAAGGGACATGAACTCGAAACGACCTGGCCCGGACACATATGAGACCACCCTTTCGACACCTCCACAAGTGACAGCCCCATGCTTATCGTGTAGAATATGTACATAAAGAAATGAATAGAGTATACCCACACTGGTCGTTTTGGATCACCGAAGAGGGTCTTAATAGAAGGCTAGAGGACACGGCAAAACGGCCCGTTTTTCTAATCCATTACAAAAGGGGCCGAAGCTAAATTTAAACAACAAATATAAATAGGAGTGCGACCTTTCGTTTCTCCAAGTCAAGGAGGCTTGTTTGTTGTATACCTTTTGTTGCTATTACTAGGCGTTGCCACTTTCCCAACTTATCAGAGTAATAGTTTCCTCTCATTTCTGGTGTCTCCAAGAACAATAATAATAAGGATGGAGAATAAGTTGGGCGATTTGAGCCATCTCTTTGTGACGGTATTCCTATCGTCCTTGTGTAGAGTTATGGTGATCCCGGCCATAACCGATGTCACCATGTCAGCCCTTTGCCCTGGTCAAGATGAGTGCTCCCTTGCCATTTACCTCTCCGGAGTCCAGCAAGCTGTATGCACTGCTTTTCTCAATAATCTTTTTCGTAGTTCTAATTTTCTTTCTATGCATTTTCTTCTTGTTTTTCTATCTCCAAGCATTCTTCTTACCTATACATGGTTGCCATGTCTTGTTAATTTGCCTCATGTTTCATTTCTGGGCACGTAATTGGTTTGTACCGAACTGCGAGGTGTGGTTAATTAATTAGTGGAGAGACGCCCATCCATGGCTCTATTTCGTTACAGCATTCGAATTCCTAGGTTTCTGAAAGTTTCTCGTGAAGCTGATGGTTACTCCGTAGCTTAAGCATCCAAGCCAATTGAGCCCAACGGAAAACTCTGTGTTTGGTTTTGTTCCAATTTGGTATTTCTTCCTTCTTTCTTCCCAATAGATATGAAATGGGACCTAACATCTCCAATTTAAAGGTTTAATAATTTTTTGGGATTTTTGGATTTGAATTGTTGTTGGATTTAAGATGTAATATTATTAGAATAAAATATAAATATTTTAGGAGTGTAATTTATTTATAATTTTATATTATATAAATTTATTTAATTATTTTTATATTAAATAATTTTTCATTATATAAATATAAAATTATAAATAAATAGAAATGTCCTTCCGCTTTTTGACACATTGTCATTCTTGTTTCTGGATATTTTCCATTATAGATCAGGGGTATACGTGTCGGCTGGGCCTCTTCTTCCGAAACTTCATAATTCTTTCTGCCAACGCTACACGACAAAAACATATTGACTGGCATGCATTTTGAAACTTAAAAATGTGGCAAAGGGAAGATGTATGGTGTGTCGAATTGTTATAAGCTGGACATCGTCCATCATTCTAGCCCACAAGACTTACTTGAAGATTCCAATTTTTTTTTTTTTTTATTGGATATTTTGGATCCAATTGATTGATTATCAATGTAAGGTACCCTGATAATAATATCTGGAGTCTACGAAAAAAAATCTGGAGGAACCAAACACACAAACAGGGGTCCGGCTTGATTAAATTTTGCTTCTGTCGGGTCGCACGCTGGGGTAAGCCAGCTTTCATTAGAAATAACCCCAATACCCGCTTAATTTGGTAAATTATTGATAGGGTAAATGAAATGTAAGTAGTAAAAAAGAAAAAAGAAAAAAAAAACAGAGTGAGAGAATAGAGTACTTTTTTTAAGGTTGAAAAATTCGAATTAACGAAAGAAAAAGATGTGTTATGGCAGGTGGTAGGTGCGGGGAGCGTGGTGCTGACGCCACTAATTGGGAATTTGTCGGACAAGTATGGGAGGAAAGCATTGCTCACACTTCCCATGGCTCTTTCCATTATTCCTCTCGGTAATTTATTATTTTATTAGATTTGTTTTTTTTTTTTTAAAATTTTTTTCTCCATTATTATTTTTATTATTATTTTACTTTTACTAAAAATGAAAGTCAAAACCCCATATTAATGTCGGCCGGTTGGGTTTGATAGTTAGGGAGTGAAAGCGATCGAGATGTATGTGGGTTCAGCCAATTAATGAGCATTAATTTCCAAAGATTTTTTTGCACTTAAATGTATCTCCTTTATCGTCTTTATTTTATTTTATTTTATTTTAATTCTTTCAAATGAATCTTTTTCCTCGTCAATCGCACAGAAGAAAAAAAAAAAAAAAGGATTTTCTCCTCCTCCTTTTTTTTTTTTTTTTTAATTTAATACTCAGGGAGGGAGTGAAAGATTTTGGTCTTTTATTTATTTTTGGGGTCCGTATAGGCCATTTGACATTACTAGATTTTGGGCTCCCTCCCTACTAATGAGGCCCATTTTGAAGTCCAACCCCTCAAGAGGGGGCCATAGGACCCTTTGCGTGCTCAGCCCAGCCCTCCATCTGTTTTACTAAGCTGCTAAAGGCCCTTAGCTGGACCCGCTTTTTTCCTTTTTGCAAAACTTTTTGACCCCTTTTGCATTGTGAAAATAAATATAAATATAATAAAACCCCAAGAAAGTGAAGAAGGAAAGACATAGATGTTACATTTTTTACTTTCTTGTAATTTAAACCTTCATGACTAAGCAAAGCAACTCAATTTCTTTGAACAGTTACATTGGCGTGCAGCAGGACGACCAACTTCTTTTACGCCTACTATGTGCTCAGGACCATCACTGCCACGGTCTCTGATGGCAGCATTACCTGTCTTGCTAATGCTTATGTGGTAATCACCTCAATTAATAAAAATTATTATTATCATTTTAATCACACCCTACAATACAATGCTAATCTCATAATTAACACTGGAATACTTAGCAAAGTGGGTGGACATAAAACCAGGGATTCGCCATGCTTTTTATGGCCACGCTGCGCAGTGTCGCCTTACTTGCAACCCCATTAACTAGAATTTGCATTTTGGAATTTGTTAACGAAGATTGACACAATATGATTAGCCGGGCACAGATGAACTGGATGTTCTGATCCTACAATGTGAGAATCTTGGTCGTAATCATAAACTAATCTGTAACCTCTGGTACCACCGGGTCACAATACAAAAGAAATATGTGGGGATGAAAAATAAACGAGAATTGGAATAAACATGTATTCGTTTATGCTGTCAAGATCTACGGAACATGTGCTATGATATGGAACTTGGGTGCGATTCTTGTGTCTTGTCAGGCGGACATAGTTTCAGAGAGACAAAGAACATCGGCTTTTGGAGTTCTTTCCGGTGTAGTCTATGCAGCGTTTGTTTTTGGAACCTTGGCTACTCGTTTCGTGTCCACTGCTTTGACATTCCAGGTTCACTCCTATCCTAGCCTTTGCCAATCCTTTTTATCTCTTTGGTCAATTATACATGTTTATGGAGAGCAGTACCGATAGGGTGTGACATAGCTGGCCAGTTTTTGTTCTATTCCAGTTTGCTGCTTCTGCATCGATTCTTGGTGTTATCTACATGAGAATATTTCTGAAGGAAAGTCTACCAGTCGGTGAAAACTGCTTGACGGAGCCAATATTGAAGAGAGGACAGGGCGATACGGGAGACGTTGGTGATTTACCGGCCAAACAACTAGAATTGAAGACGATTCCATCACTTGGAGATCTTATTGCCTTACTGAAGACTAGGTAGGACTAACTTTCTCGTCTATGGCAGTTCTCCTATAGTTATTTGGATTCCATTTCTTAAACAACCATTGCTCTTAGGGTTGTTTCTATTTTTTATGTATGGCTTGAGGTGCACATTTTCTGAAATTTGGAATGCAGTCCAACGTTTTCACAAGCGGCGGTTGTTGCATTCTTTAATGGTCTTGCAGTGGGTGGAGCTGAAGCTTCTTTGATGGTATGCCTCTTCCTTAATTCAAGTGTGTGTGTGTGTGTGTGCATTTAAAATTGCTGATTACACACAATAATAAGTTGTGTCTTGCAGTACTTCCTGAAGGCTCGTTTTCACTTCAACAAAAACCAGTATGCTGATCTGATGTTGATTGTCAGTGTTGCAGCAACAGTATCACAGGTATTCATGTTAAAACTCTCCATTGTCTCGCAAACATGATCTTCCTCTCACAGCTTAGCTATTGTTGTTTTTCTCGAATGATGCAGTTGATTTTCATGCCCTTAGTGGCACCTCTTCTACCAGAGGAAAAACTGCTTTCCCTTGGTCTCCTGGTGGGCGTTACAAATGTAAGAGTCTTCTCCTCGATCTGCTAATGTTCAAGTGCAATTATTCATTGCTATTTGACTATAAACCATATAGATTTAACCTGAATTTCGTTGTGATTTATCTCATCTCTTGCAGTGTTTGCTTTACAGCATATCCTGGTCATATTGGGTAACCTTCCTCAACCAAGTTGCAACCTTTTAATCAGTTCATTTGAGAAGGCCTCCTCCAGTATGTTTATGAGGAGGGCTTTGTGCAATAGCATGCATGTGTTTTTCATCAAATATTATTTGATACCTTCTAGTATGTTTTGTTGCATATAACTCTTCAAAATTGTTTTTCTCGTGAGCAGGTTCCATATGCAATCTCTGTATCGTCCATTTTTGTAGCTTTTGTGCCACCATGTGTAAGTACTTTACTTTCATGTTGCCTAAGACTCTTGTCTGCTGATTGAAACAGTCTAAGTGCTGGTGCTATTTTATGACTTTAACAGTTATTAAGCATTGCATCAAAGCAAGTTGGACCCCATGAACAGGTATCTCTAAATAGAAGGGCCTGCAGCATTATGATTAATGACTTTTGTTCAACAATTTTCCCCTCCTCTTATTGAATGCTTACAAGTACAATCCGATTTGAACCATGCATGTTTTCAGAAAGTCAGAGCCAGTTTTCTGTTTTTGACTTTAGTTTTCTTTGATCTTCATTTTTAATGATCAGAAAGACAACCATCAAAATCCAGATGTGCCCTGTGTAGAATACTTTTTAGTGCATGTCCTTATTTCTCCAGCTGAGAATGCCTCATCTTTATTCCGGTCATCTAGTGCTTTATTGTAACTTTGTTTTCTTTAATTCATTGAAACTCATTCCAGGGAAAGGCTCAAGGATGCATTCAAGGCTTAATTTCCCTTGCCAACATCATTTCTCCATTAATTTTCAGTCCTCTAACAGGTCTATGAAAAATAATCCATCTGTAAATACTTGTGTACGTAGCAGAGTTACTAAAGTCTTTTTTTTTTCTTTTTATCTGTCCAGCCTTGTTCCTATCCAAAGAAGCACCATTTTATTTCCCTGGCTTCAGTCACTTGTGCACTGGATTTGCAATGGTATCCAACATCCTTCTTTAATAACCTCATCTTCCTTAGATTTTAGAGTAGTGGTGGGTAGTCATTATTCAATTAAGCTCATGGAAATGACATTGTAACAAATAATATTGCAGATGATTGCATTCGTTCAGAGTGTCATGATAAGGACAGGCCCTTGTCTTCCATCTCAGAAGACCAGCGGTAACAGTGTGCTGGCCTAGTTCTGATTATCTGAAATGGGCTCTGCCTAGTGTAGAAGGAGAAAACTGGACTTGCCTTCAAGAGATCACCGTTGGTTTCTTATGTTCACATACTGTAAACATTTTCTTTTCAATTAAACAGACTTTTCTGGACCATATGCTTTATATATGGCTGCCACATGTAAATCTGTACATAGATGGCTTTTGTAAAAGAAATACTCAAAGGCATCAACTGTGACTTGTTTCTGATTCTTTGGGTTGTTTTGCATTTGTCTGCCTTTGTTCTATGGAGAAAAAGAAGAGCGATATATCATGACACATTTCTAAGGAAATAGACAATACTCTGAACAAATGCAACATTTTTAAATGGAGGATTAATGTGAGAGAACCAAGCTTGCAATTTTTCCTCCTGCTAATTTCCATTTTGCAGCGAAGGAAAAACCAGAGATTTTCCGATCTATCATGTTTTCACAGCACATAACTTCCACACTAAGGACAAAGTGAGGGACAATGGTTCTACATAGGAATCACAAGAAGCCTCCTGGACCCTGTACAAGAAGCCTCACGGGCCCTGATTATCCGCCCCATGCAGACGATAATTTGCAGTAATGAAGTCACGCTGAGCAGAATGGTACCAAGGAAATTACAATGCTAAAGAGTGCAGCTATATGTCATGGAATTGACATCCAAATGGTACCACCGATCATGTACATTAACGAATTAACAAATAAAATGGCATTTCAAGTCACAAGACCCTGCTGATTAACAATAATTATATATATAATTATGAAACCCTTTTAAATCGCATAGTCTAGACGTTCGTTTCTTTGCTATGTAGAATCCGTTCATCTCTACAGTGTCCAGTCCTTATCATAACTGATTCAGTCATTTTCTTCAAGGTCTATCGTCAATCTCACTGGTTCTCAGCCGTGGCCCTTCAGAATTACATATATGCATGCCCACATCGACTCTGATGTTATTCGAAAATTCTAACCCCCAAGCAACTTCATATACAAACAGACCACCATCCAGGTCCAAGATATTAGGTAAAACAAAGAGGTGTTTCATTGTTTTACTCATCGCTTTCCCTTGTTTATAGTTTTGATACTATATTGGACACATATGTTTCTTAGTGGTAGCAGGGTAATCCCAATTTCAGCCTCCAATATGCTGTCCTCGTGGCAATGAGTAAAAGAGAAAGAAACATTGTCATGTTCCCTTTCATGGCCGTTGGCCATATCAACCCTTTCATGACACTAGGAAGAAAACTAGCGCAGAGAAAGGGCTTCACCATCACCTTTGTCAATACCCTTCTTAGTGTCCTGAGGCTTAAATCTTCACTCCCATGCAGGACCAATATAGACCTTGTTGAAGTCCCCTTCCGTGGAACAGAATATGGCCTACCACCTAATGTACCAATTCACTCTCTTTTGATATGATCCCTCACCTCCTTGAAGCTTCCAAAGATCTACGGTCTCCTTTCAAAAGCCTAATCGTGGGAATTACCAAGCAAAATGGCCATCCTCCTGCGTGCAGTATCTCTGATATGCTGTTGGGATGGACATCTGAAGTTGCCAATGAACTTGGAATATATAACTCAGTTTTTATTGCAGGGGCTGTTTATGGTATGGCCATTTATTTTTCACTCTATCTGAGCAGATGCCATTTGAGGAATAAAGATGAGTTTCTGTTGCCCGAGTTCCCCGAGGCAAGCGTAATTCAACAATCACAGCTTGGGATGGATCTCAAGTTCATTGATTGTGACAATCCTACATACCTTTAGGTCCCTTTTCAGCTGTAATTTGTTTACATTCTTATGCAATCTTGTTGAATAGCATCGAAGGTCGGAGACAAGTTGGTGTTAAATATTTTAGCAGAAAAATGGCAGGGAAGCCAGAATGGCATATTGGACCACCCTGCTCCATTTTGAAGAAAGAAGATGGGGAGCATCAGGCTATAGAAGCAGTCGAACTCGCTGATTCAATTGGCAGTTTGTCTTCGTGGTTGGATCTCCATCCACCAGCGTCAGTTTTATATGTCTGTTCTGGATCACAAAACAGCATTTTGGCTTCACGAACGAAGGAATTGGCACTAATGTTGGAGGCAAGTGACAAGGCATTTATTTGGGTCATCAGGCCCCCAAGTGGTTTCAATGGGAACAAAGAATTTCAAGCTGAATGGTTGCCGACTGGATTTGAAGAACGAATGAAACAAACAAATAGAGGTGTCTTGGTACATAACTATGCTCCTCAGCGGCAAATTTTGTCTCACAAAGCTGTAGGAGCATTGCTAAGCCATTGTGGGTAGAGCTCAATCCTTGAGAGCTCGAGTCTAGGAGTACCAATCATTGGGTGGGCTGCTATACGGTGATCAGACCTTTAATTGCCACATGCTGGAAAAGGAAGCAGGAGTCTGTGTGGAACTTGGTAGATGGTTTGAAACTGCAACTATCGATCGCGAGTATGTTGTGAGGGTGATCAATCAAGACAGTGATGAAGGCTACAGACAAGGGAGAAGAAATGAAAAGACAGGCTGGAGAGATTAAGGTGAAGATGGACAATGCAATCGGAGAAAAAGACGGATACAAATGGTCGTTCATCCATTAAAGCCATGGACGAGCACAGCAATCGTGACTAAAATGAAACCATCAGATTAGGGGCTCTATTAAACCAAAATAATAATAATAAAAAAAAAAATTTAAGTAAAAACAGCGACAGGTTTGCCTCTGACTTTCTTGCAAACCTTATCACCAATTCAGAAGTGGGAGGTTGCATAACTAGTGCTCCACTCCATGCAAACAACAAGCAAAGAGAAGTCCAACAACTGGAAGGCTCAAAGTGAACCAGAAAGAACTGCCTAGCAACGCTAGCAGAGGCGGATGGAATAGTAGAAAATTTGTCCCTCATTCAGTTTAAATGTTCAGTATTTGCTTCGTTTTGTATGCGATCGAGGGTTCTAGTATTTACTTTGCAGGAAAAGACGAGAGAAAAGATACACGAAAAAACCCAAAAAATTAAAAAGGGCAAGCGACAAGATTGTGACTTTTTGTCATCTCTGTTTTCCCTCGGTGTTCACCTTTGTGATAGCTTAAACTTGGATGTTACGTTTGTAGACAAAGATTGCAACTTTATAACTTGTGCATTCATTGTGTCCCAATCCCCAAAACAATCACAAATCGGAACTTCTCGATGGGTATCAAAAATGGCTTCAAATTGACCAGAATCTATTGTTAAGGCTGTTTGGTAACCTCCTAACTCAGAATAACAATTAAAACCTTGACTCACAAACCCGAGTTTCTTTGGGAAGATAATCAGAATTACTAGGTGACATATAATATGAGAACTGGTAATTGCCTCAGTTGGAGATTCTTACCATCGTATGTGTCCCTCGCAATTACCAAATGAAATCTCAAGCCACCTTGCCCTTCATGGATATACGAAACATTGGACGGCTACCATGAATGGGAGAACTCAGATGAAGACTAGAATGGGCAGTCAAGACATGCAAATTCCGAAAGTTCTTCGTCACAACAGTTTTCACTTTAGCCCTAAATACTATGTACAATTAATATAATGTTTCATAAGCCAAGAGAACCCCACACCCCCGCCCCCAACCCAACCTCCCTTCTCGAGCTCTGATTCCAAAAAGATTACTTATATTTTTCCTCAATTAAACAAGTCGTCGTGGCTTGTTGTATCCCCTCCATCATCTGAAGAAATATCACTGGTAGCGTTGAACGTATACATAAGCTGCAGAAGCTCATGACCAAAAGTCGAGCTCTCTTCATTGTGCTCTGGGCTTGTCCTTCTCCTTTGGAGCGAAAATAATTGCAGCATCAGGTCCTGTGGTGAAGCTACAGGACACATCCATCCCCTAGCCTTGGGTTTCTGCTAAACACAGAGAGGTTAAATCAGAATCATCATCATAACCACCAAGAAAGTTAATCAAGATCCTCATTATGATCATCGGAGTCATCAACATAATCGTTGCTGTCATCACTGCCATCGTCATCATTGTCATCTTCATCATCACCCTCATCCTCATCCTCATCCTCATCCTCAGAATCATCCTCATCCTCAGAATCATCCTCACCCTCCTCATCATCCTCACCACCACCACCACCACCACCAAAATATGCATCAACATAGAAATAATCACCATCTTCATCGTCATCACCCAAGGCAAACCAACGAACACGTCCAGGAATCAGAACCTTTTCCAAAGAAGTAAACTAAGAGATTAGTTTCTCTGTTACCTACATAGTCTGCAAAACCTACATTGTTGCCAGTTCTATAAGTGATTACCACCTCCACATTTGGGATAAAAACTTATTTATCCCTGAGATTTCCATAGATGCCAGTCATACACAGGAGACAGCTACAACCTATTCAAGTTGACTCCCAACAATACCTACATTTTTGTACTTTCCTGTCTTTTGAGCACTGGCCAAAGAGTGATAAATTGCCACCCAAGATTAGTTAAATTACACAATTGAATGGGAAGTTGCATGCTACCCCCCCTCTTCAGATCTCTCTCTCTCTCTCTCTCTCTCTCTCTCTCGCTTTCGCACAGACGTCAGTAGAACCCTTCTTTCAATCTCTAATTATTGTTCATCACCCAGCTATCAATATGACGTATAAATGAACAATCTCAAAGATACAGATCAAATCCATTAGAACATGTTAATAAATAATGCATACCTGTTCAATTTTTTCTGGCAAAGTAGCTCTCTCAATGGCTTTTGGAGTCCATATCTTTATGTCCTTCTCAATTCCACTGCTAACCAGCACTGGCATATAAGGATGAGGTTTAATGCAGTTCACCACATGCTTATCTGCTTCCATGACTCGAATGAGCTCTCCACCCCTTTTCTTCCAGATAAATATGCGACCACAGTCAGATCCACTCACCACATATTCACACCTAGGCCCAAAGAAGCTGACACCCTTCACAGTCTCACAATTGCGATGCCCTTTGTAGACTTGGGGAACAAGTTTATTATCAGCATCCATGCACGAAGAAGTTCCAGGTTTCATTTCACTTGACTCGCTGCTCAAAGAAAGTGAAGAAGTTTCAGCTGGAATAGACCCCAATCCCATTTCTCGTGTGAAAAGGTAGATGTCTTCATCATTATATGAAACTAGAAGTTCACTCTGGTCTGAGAATGATAAGCCCGTTATTCCAACAGCATCATTACCAATCAAATGAGGAGGGCAAAAGTAATATGTCGGCTGATCAAAATTAGTTGATGCATCCCACCTATACTTGCGGATATCATAAAGGCGAGTATACTCATCTAACCCTGCAACTGCGAAAAGATTTGGGTTTCTAGGGTCAATTGCAATTGCATTTAAATTGACAACTGACATGGAACCCTTCCTATCCTCATTTGGTTGACATGTGAAGAGTTCCGTAGCAGACCTACTTCTCAGATCAAACTGCAATGATATTGACAATGTCACATACTTGTTAACACCATAATTTAAGATGAAGTGAAATACAAAAAGATCAAGAGCTAGAAAACAGTAAATGCCCAGGTCGCTAGTCTCACCCATTTGAAAACAACATTCTCAGAGAGAATTAACCAGTCATTTGATTAAAAAGATTTCTTGGTTGGGAAGACACATTAAAAAAAAATCCCTAAAAATTATGAAAAGACTTTGCTGGTCAGCAATTTTCAAAACTTGTTCAAGCATACAAGGCTGCTTGGATCCTCTAACATAAGGAAAAACAGATGCACAAACCACAGATAGTGAAGAAATCTCAACTTACATGTTGGACCAATCCATCCTCTCCACATGTATAAAATATATAAGGGCTCCCAGGCTCAATAGCCAACTGATGTACTCTTCCTTGGTGTCTTCCTAATACTTCAATATTCACTTGTCCATCTTCCAGAATTTGTGTGAGTCGAACCTGACATGGAATAAGGTTTTATTTTGAACACATACTTTGAATAGTACTACAAAGCTATTAAAGTGTCATACATTGTGAAAGGAACCAACCCCCACACCTACTCCAAAAAAAAGGAAAAAATTAAAAAAGGAACAAGCAAGTTTTCTCTAAAAAGGAATACCAATGAGGTAATTATGTGATGATAAACTTTTTGCACAGCTATAATTATCAGGATTTGGAATACCAAGGTCTTCAAGTCCATTAATTGGAGATGCATGAGCTTATTCAAAGAACAGAGAAATACTATTTCAAACCAAGAAAATTTTTAGCTAATATGTACAATGGCCCAGGCACCATCTCATTCAGAATTCTGCGCCATGCCCCTTAAACCAAAAAAAATTACCTGACCATCAGCAGCACAAGTTACAATGTTTCGATCATCAGTGTAAGGCATGATCTTTGCTTGAAAAACATTGTTGATATGACCTGAATTGAAACAGAGCTTTACATTCCCAGTTTGCCAGTCCCAGAGAATAATTCGCTTATCATCAGAGCCTGACACCACAATGTTGCCATCTGCATTGAAAGTTACTGTGTTCACACAACCTTTGTGCTTATTTAGTTTCTTGTAGATCTCAAGTCGCAGTACAAGATCCTGAAATGCATGTAAATATCTGATCAAAGCTTTACGGATATGAGAAGGTTTTTTGAAGAAATGACAAATTAAGTCAAATATATAACCAGCTGCTTTTCCAATTGGTTACCTAATCGCCATTATGGACTAGCCAAAATCTCACTAATTGATGGAAAATGCTCAGGTAAAAGAAAATCAAAATATGCTACTTAACAACCATTAAATAACTTAAATCATGACCAAAAGGAGTCCTTTTTAATAGTATCTTCACCGACCAACAAACATCAAACATGCAACCACGACTTGGCTATCTATCGTCCACATCATATCAGAAAACAAATTCTTTTTTTATGAAGGTTGAGAAAACCACGAGGATAGTGAATTTAACAAACAGCGGTGAGAACAATATATCAGCCCTTCACCCAAACCTAAAAGCTAAAATCTTTAAGACAGAAACAGTTTAAAAACCCAACAATGTTTGTAAAAAATAAAAACTAAAAAAAAAAACAAAACAAAATAAGAGAGAGCAAGAGGCCAGAATAAAGTTTGCGATGCGTATTTCTGTAATCAAAAGATACACAGTAATCTCACCACAAAAAAGTTAAAAAAAAAAAAAAAAAAAAGGAGCCTAGATGTAAGAAACATTGTACAGTCTTATTAAGCTCCAAATAGGAAACGAGCGAGTTAGATTTTCAAGCCAATTGCATAACATAAATAAGCGATCCATTCCATGATAAAAAATAAAGCTGATAATTTAACGATCAACAAAGAGAACAAGATAAGCAAGCGGATAAAGCATCCAAGCAAAGCCGCTGCTCCCTCGGGTTTAGACTTAGACGAGAAAGAAAATAAAAGGAACAAAGAGAAAAACACAACAACCCCCATCGATCGATGTGCTAATACAAAATCTATAAATTGAAGTTGAAAAATATAAATAAATATAAACCCCATAACGATGGTTTAAGAGTCGGAGAATTACAGACCTCCGAGGCGCCGCGGCGGTGCGCGAAATTCCGGGTGGAGAGCTCCCCGACCTCCCGCCGGAAAACGTCGACCACCGCCTGCCCCATG
This sequence comes from Rhizophora mangle, assembly GCA_037832345.1. Classification (NCBI taxonomy): domain Eukaryota; kingdom Viridiplantae; phylum Streptophyta; class Magnoliopsida; order Malpighiales; family Rhizophoraceae; genus Rhizophora; species Rhizophora mangle. The sequence goes on from JBAPLJ010001225.1 coordinate 542,873, forward strand.
CTCGTCCTAGCCCTCTTTGTCGTCATTCACGGAGATCAAATCGGAAAATTAACAATCAAAAGAAAAGAAGAAAATAGTCGGATCGATCGGCGAGTTAGAGATAATGGGTTCCGGTGAACCGGAGGGAATCCATTGAAAGAAAGTCTCCACAAAGTAAAAGTAGGGAGAATGATCTGTCGCAGTTTGGCTCAACTTGTGCTGCTGCCTAATTACGACAGACCATACCATATAATAAATATAGGAAAACTTTTCGCTCGTTGTCAAACAGGGTGGAGGTGGTCCTATCCTATGGACTCAAGTATACAGAGCATTGGCTGTGGGCGCCTTGCACGATTACGACACGTGGAATGTAAGACAGCCGACAGGAATGGGGCCCTCAGAGGCGGCGATGTCACAGATTGCATTCCGATCCATTAATGATTCTCTTGTCTCGATTTTAGCTTAACAAAACCCGTTCAAGGCTGGACTTCTTTGAGCCCAAACCTTGGAGGGGTTGGGTTTGGCGTGAACTCCTTGTAATTACCAAAAGTTAGTGCACTTGCATCTTTGCACTTGTCTGTAGTTGTTTTGCACACTGTTGTCGTTGTTAGTTGACATTGGTTACGTGATTTTCAGTCCAAAGTCCTAAGGATTAGATTCAGCAAAGCTTGAAACTAGGAAGTATAAATTTGAAGGGCTAATGAAAACTTACTGGTGCCCATTTTGCGGCATGGAAACGAGAACGATGAAAAGGGTTTGACATTGTGAGCACCCCTTTCACACATCGAAGCGCCACCAAAGTTAAAAATGGCAAGTTTTGGGTTCCTTGAACCGGCTGTTGGTGATGATTTGACAGTGCAACTTTTGCTAGAGTTTCTACAATTACAGGGATTAATTGCAAAACATGCACGTGTCATTCATTGCTCACACGCATTTGGGACATCCAGCAGGGGTCAACGACAATAAGCCTGGCCGGGGAAAGCTCTATATTTTGCCGTCAATTGCTGTACTCGATGAATGCAAAGATGGACAATGATACTGATGTGGATGAGAACACGAAGTAAAAAATTCGGGACGAGGGTTATCATGATTTTGTTCTAACTAAAACCAGCAAATAAGAAGGGCAACACGGAAATATTGAGAAGCCACTGCCTCGCATATCTGATTTGAGAGAAGTGACATAAGCTGCCTTACCTGTGCAAATTATTGAACTTGCTATCCGACGGGTCATGAAGAAAATCCATGATGCCTCTAGTGAGTTATCAGCCCTCTCAAGATATCCAACAAGGCCGCCGTAAAAGACCAGATCCTGCAGTAAAGACAATAGTTCTGTGATGAACAGAACACCATGATAAAGGAGAAAAAACTGTGAAATTAATTTCAAAGACACTCCAAACATGTACAGAAACGAACATTAAATTAATCAAGAATTGAAAAAAAAAAAAAAAAACCCACGGGTACAAGGAGTATCCAGATATTAGATAGTTACAGAAGTGCAGAGCTGAAAAATATACCGATTGGCTCACTTTCTTAACAGTTTAATATTTTCAATTGCTCTTCACAGTTCAAGTTGTTTTCTGAATCCCCATCAAAGGATAGAAATGCATAATTTACTTGCAACAAAGTTAGCTTTGGAAGAGATATGACATTTCATACCTGAACCAAATCTGGTCTACGAAGAAATTCTTGACTTTCAATTGTTTGGAAACCATCCTCGCTTTAATAGCACTTATGGCTCTCGGCAATATTCTTGACAGCATGCTCTACCAACGAAGCCTTGCTTTGCAATGAGCAAGATTCATACATAGAGGGAAGCCCTTGCCTTGATGGCATAAACTACTCTTTAGCAGCATAATTCTAAGTCTTTTCAGAAGCACAAGCAGCTACCATTTTCTTCAAATCACGTTGTCAATTCAATCAAGATTTCCAATTTTTAATTCTACAGTCAAGTAACCAGTCTATAATCTGTCCACCCGCCATCACAGTATGCAAAATCAAGAAAATCTGCAATCCCTTCCTCACTTTGTTTTCTCTTTCCTTGTGCCATTTCAAAGTGATCAAATAAATATAATGAATTTAGTGAGTATGCTTGTACTGCATATGGACAAATTTTATTGTTGATGTTGAATTATTAACCAATTGCAGTCACTGAATCGGTGCCTTCATGTGGCCACCCATATGTAACAAGCATCATCATTGGGTTGAATCAATCCAACTACATGCTGCTTGTTTCTGGATATTACTACTTTCCATCATCTTTCTGACTTCTGTTGCATCGTCCCATTGCCCCAAATCAGCATACATGTTGTAGAGTAAGACATATGGGGTTGAGCTATCCGGTTCAAGTCTCATCAATGCATCAGCTGCAACTCGGGCTACTTCTACATTGTTGTGCATCCTAGAAGCACTGAGTAATGCACCCCAAACAGACTTATCTGGCTCAAATGGCATGCTATGGATCAAGTTCAGGGCCTCTTCAAGCTGCCCATGCCTACCCACAATGTCAACTAGGGAGGCAAAGTGTTCAACCCTTGGCTCAATACCGTATTCACTTACCATAGATTTAAATATCTGTTGACCATGTTCTACCAGTCCCACATGAACACAGGCATTTAAAACAGAAATGAAAGTTATATAAGTAGGCTGAACAGCAAAACTTCTCATCATTCTGAAAAGGTCTAAAGCCTCCAAAGCATAACCATGGGATGCATATCCTCCAATCATAGCATTCCAAGATATTACTTCTTTCTTCTGTTTCACTTCCTCAAAGATAGACCGGGCTTCAGTTATTGCCCCACATTTTGAATACATGGTAATAAGGGCATTATTTACTGGCACATCTGGGATAACAGTCTTTGCAACCAGCTGATGAATCTGCATACCCAGCCTCAAATCCACTATCCCCACAGACGCACTGAGAACTGAAGACAAAGTGTGTCGATCAGGTTTATCTCCTTCATTTTGCATCCGAATGAAGAGTTTAATTGCTCCATCAAAATCCTCATTTTTCTCATATCCGGCAATCATAGAATTCCATGAGACCAGACACCTTTGGGGCATCCTTTCAAAAAACCCACGGGCAACCTCCAAACTCCCTGTCTGAGTATAACCCAAGATCATCAAATTCCATGAAAGAGTATCACGGTCTGGCATTTTAGAAAAGAGGTTTGAGGCTTCCTCCATATCTGAACTGTGGACGTAGCCACTCATCATTGTGTTCCAAGAAAATATATCTCTCTTTGGCATTCGGTCAAAGAGTTCCCTAGCAGAGACAATATCTCCTGCCTTTGTATAGCACATAATCATGGTATTCCATGACACCACATTTCTTTGAAACCTCTCATTGCGTTTGTGTCTTATGTTATGGGGAGATGGAATAAGATCAAAAATTTTCCGAGCTTCATCAACCTTTCCTGCCTGACCGTATCCAGCAATCAGAGTATTATAAGCATGGACAAAATCTTCTTTCCGACCATCTTTATTGCCCCATTCAAGAAGAAATCTTGCAGTTTCATCCAATTCTCCATTCTGAATAAGACCCGACACAAGTGCGCAAAGAGATGCAGCATCTCTCTCTGGCATTCTCTTAAAAAACTCGATTGCACGCCCCACGTCACCATTCTGCAAAAAACCAGTAACCATAGCATTCCAGGAAACAACATTCCGCTCAGGCATTCTATAAAAAAGTGACAACGCCTCATCCATCCTCCGATTCTTTGCATACCCACTAATCATGGTGTTCCAAGAAACGAAGTCCCTCGCTGGCATCCTCTCAAACAAGAACCTCCCCTCCTCCATGAGCCTACTCCCTCCACACGACACGTACCCAGAAATCATCAAATTCCAAGAAATAACATCTCTGTCAGGCATTTCGTCGAATAGTTGCCGCGCCTTGGTCATTTCCTTCCTCTTTACGTAACCGCTAATAATTGAATTCCAGGAAACAGTGTTCCGGTGCTCCATTTTGTCAAACAAAGATCTTGCATCGTGTATCAGACCCGTGCGGATGAAATGGGAGATTTTCTTGTTGAGTGCGTACAGGTTGTTTCTCGTAGAAGAATGCTCGGGACTTGAAGCTGAGCCAAAACAACGAAGATTATATGAAGTCTTCGCGTTCTTGAAAATGCCCTTTCGCTTCGGCTTCCATACCGTGTAAACGGCAGTTTTTATCCTGCGTATCATGATGCTCTAACAATTTCAAATCCTCTCCGACAAACAGAGGGTGTTTTTAACTCTATAATTTTTATTTATTGGCCATAAGTGTTTTGAACTCTTTACGAGCTCCAGCTATTGACCGTCAAATGATATCTGACGTGGTAGAGTTCAACGGGGAGGAGGAACCCGCCAGGCAGGTCTCTAATTGAAACATGACGGTGTTCTTATTTATCATGCTAGTTTGTGGGGCAGGGAATCATAGCGATGTTAGGTGGGCAATCACAGGTTAAATTCATGGTTTATGATTTGCACAAGAAGTCTCCATTTTGAGTATTGATAGGAAGAAACCGATGAAACAGGGGGGAAAAGGCCGCTACATTATATAAATGCCACCCAGTACAGGGAAATTGTTCATGGGGGGCTAAGGCGTCATACACCTTACTTTATTCCAAGAAGAAAAAAAAAAGGATAGATTGTATCAGAGAACAGCGTTACCTGCTATCCTCAATGATATACTACAACGCGAATCATCATACAATGCAAGAGGTATACAGCGCCATAAGCATATCATGAATGAATTAAGCCATACCCACTAGTAAACAATGGGATCGAGAGTTGGGGATACTAGATTACGCTAGACTAGAAAATGTTGAACAGCTGACTCTTTTGTCTTTTATTTTATTTTTTTTAATTGGTTTCATTTTTATAGGGAGCTCTATTTTCGCTTGACCCAACTTTCATACAAACATAACCTTGTAAAGTTCTTTGTATCTTAAAACCAAGGCATCCACCATATATACATCTTCCCGAGATTTTTGTGTGACACAGCTTCAGCAATTAAGCGACGTGCCTGGCCTTCCACAGCTAAAGGCAAAGAGGGTGCGGCTCCAACACCAACCACCACTCCCTGCAACCTTGCTTCAATATTACTGATAGCTCTCTGCAATATTCACCACAACATGCATTCATGATTTAAATTCGTTGTCAGGACCCATGTCCCCAGGCAGAGCCATAGGAGCCAAAGCATTAATAAAATGTAAGCCATGCAGTTCACTAAGAATGCCAAAGCAGCAGAAAAATAAATTAAAAATAACAATGCCAAAAATGAATACTGAACAATGAAAATGCCAAAAGTGAACACTGGAGAATGAAACCTGTGCATGTGGATTCTGAACTTCTACCCCACTGGATTTGTGAGATTTTGTCCATTCCACGAGAGGATCATGAATGAAAGTTTCAAGGACACTCATCAATGTCTCCCTATGTGTCCTCAGAACTGAAAGTGTAATTTCGCATACCCTCAAGAAGATTCCCTCATATCCAGTGATTCCCAAGCCATCAACCATGTTCTGCAAATTGTACAGGGGAACGACATGAACTAATCACCATATATTTGCTATTGAAAATCAAACTAAGAAGCTAAAATTATTTCTACTAATTTAAGTATCCACCAAAAATATTTGCTGCCAGCAAGATGATATGACTAACAACAATCTCTTCTGACTTGTATAGCATAGTTGTACTAGTGTCAAAATGCAAACAACTGTTACCTGGGTTAGCCTGAAAGGTACTAGCTCAGGCTTCTCCAACTGCAACCCTTTGTCAAAGAGGCAGCTGAAATCAACATGGACACAATCCCCTGTAGTAGAGTCAAAAAGAATATTTTCACCATGTCGGTCTCCCAGCCCCACAATGTGCCCAACCATGGACCAAACTGCAGTTGTGTGAGCATAAGCAACCCGTGCTCTAAACCAAGCAGCTGACTCAGAAAAAGTCGTCAAAAACCATTTGTGGAAAACTGGAGGGAACATTGGAAGTATTTTGTTTTTCAGCATCTCATCTTCTCTACCTTGGCATTGATCATAAATCCTCTTGATGTGCGGATTTGTCTTCTGTCTATCAAATTTTCCACAGGCTACATATATGTCTTGAAGTATCTGCCGAAGTCCTCGAGTGTGAGGCACCCATTCCACCATACCACAATCTTCTGTGAAAGGAATCACTGCAAAAGTGCGAATGTAGAGTTTCCTTCGACGACTTTCAGGATATTTGGATAGCAAACGGTTTATCATGGCAGTAAACTCCATCATGCGAGCATCTTTTCTAAGGTCATCCTTAGGTTTGCAGAGAAAAGGACGTTCAATGCCATCACTACCCAAAAGAACAATCTGGAAATATGAAAAAACAGCCACAATTATTACAAAAATTTTATGTTACATAGCATATGATAGACACTCAGGATAATTTACATAAAAGACACAACATAAGATGAAAACCTCAAGTGCTGCTATCTTCCAACAGGATCTACACCAAGAAAGAAACATAACATATGGTACCTGGTTTTGGAAGCACATATGCAGCACTATGACTAATTCTAATGAAATAAACACATCTTTCAGTGAGCATAAACTCGAGATCATAACAATGATCAGAAAAGAACATCACAGGGGTATGCATCCCTCATTGTAGAAGGGTTCTTTTTTAAAAGAATATGATCATGTTGAACATATTCAGCACTGTCACAATTATGATTTTAGTAGGCCGTAGACATAATTAAATGGCATGTTTGAACCTGCTCCTGAGGTGTTACTGCTATGCATAAATAAAGCATTTAAAGCTTACTTTCTTAGGCCGCTGAAGAGATGAAAGAATTTCAGCTTCATCAGCAATTCCTAAAATTGTTGGAAGCTCTGACTCAGAAAAGATAGCAGAGGCAAGCAAGTCACTGGGATTCACATCATAACTTGGTAAACTAACAGTAAGAGATTGTAGAATTGGCATGATAATTCCCAATGGCATCATCCTTTTCAAGGCACTAAATTCAGTTGAGATATTAATTGCCCTTGCTTTTGGCTGGCCTGGATGAAAGCATAACTTGATCAGATGGTCAATCAAACTAGCAAACTGAGCAAACAAATTGCTCCCACCACTTCCTTGGCTGAAACCTTTCTTAGCTTCTTGTATGATTGCAGCAGCTGCTTCCCGCCTTGAGGGGACAGTTGATTTTGAAACAGCTGCCATAATCCACAAGGCTTGTTGTGGATATTGCCGGAGAACAGAGGTTATGATGCGTTTGACCAACTTAACAATGTCTTCATTCTGATGGCAAATTCTAGAAACCAATTGAGGCAGCATAGTCAACCACTGATAGGTTGGCAAATCCTTCAAACAGCCTCGCATTATGCTCATAACCTGCCAAAACAAGATAGAGGAGAAATAAGCATTGATATAAAAGACATAACAGAAGGAATGCTTGGATGTGCAACCAGATTAGCAAACATATTAATAATCATACTCAATATCGTGGTACCTTCTCATGAACCTTTCTCAAATCTTCATTTGAAGATGACCCACACCGATGGTAAATACTTCCAAACTCAAACCACAAGGTTAGCAACCTTGGAAGAGCTTGAAAGAGATTCTTGTGGCCCCTGTGAAGCCCCTTAGCATAAAATAACAATACATCAGGTACATAATGCCACCAATGCTGCTCATTATTTGAAGCAGAAACAGTAGCAGAAGCTAATGGCACAACCCTTGAACTTAGTTCAGAACTGTCTTCCTGGCGTTTCCTGGCATCAACAAGCACCTCATCACAATACTTAGCCAAATAGAAGAATCCCTTTTCCCACTTAGGCTGCAGTTCCCTCACCCTGGAATAAAGGGTTATAACATCTTCCTTCTGTTTCTGCCCGGTATAATGGATCCACCTGGCATATAAGAGGAGAGTTTTTGCAACATCTAGGTTCTCATTTGGACCTTCAGTATCACAGAGAGAAGACTGGGGATCCAGTGGTACCAATGAAAGGCTGGCAATTGATGACCTCGCAGCAGAGCCTACAACCTTCTCAGGCATGTGTAGGAGAGACTGTTGCAACTCTGCAATGGCACCATCTGATCGCCTAGTGCTCCACAGAAGCTTCGCTTTTTCCATGTGAACATTAGATGCACCTGAAGCCTGGGCTTCCAGAATTGCATGGTTTGCTGTCTCATAATGACCAGCCAAGCGACAGAGCTTTGCATATTGAAGCCAGCAGTTTCCAACTTGAGCACCAAGACCACTAGCACCAAATACCAATCTTCGGAAAGCTAAAAGTGGTTCCCTTGCCCATATAGATGGTTGTGTAAATCTGAGCCGATTTTCCCAATTTTCCATCAATTTGACAAATCCCAAATCTCCCAAATGAAATGTTTTCTCCAAGAAAGAGTCGCCAACAAGAAGAGTATGGAAGTCCTCCAACTCCCTCAGCAAGTGAAGTTTCACAATGAATGGGTAAGCCCGCACATAGGAATCCATGCCTGCTGCAGCAAGAGGAGCAATAAGAGCTTGCTTGGACATAGCAATCTTCTCAGCAACTAAGAAGCTATCCTTCTTCATAATTGCCTGAAGAATCTTTGCAACATCCATGTCAAAGGAAGCATTGCTCTCTGGGCCACTACATAGCAAACCTTCATTTTCAGCCCCGCAAAGGTACTCATCCATCAAATCCCACCTACCAAGCCTCCATGCTGCCTGCAAACCTTGCATGCACCAGGTTTTCTTATACTGGGGAACCCTTGAAATTAAACCATCCACATAAGTGACCATGGACTGCAGGTGGCACATGTTCAAAAGACAGTTAAGAGCATCTGAGTGACTCTGAACTGAAGTGGGCTCCAGCTGCAGAGCTGGCTCACAAGAAATCAAAACCTCACTCCAATTACCTGCTTTTTTGTTTATCAGGAGCTGGTCTTGTAAGCTTGATGATTTACGTAAAGATGCCAAGCCAGAGAGGCCATCAGGCTCATCCAGACAGCTATATATCTCCATGAGATATGAAACATCATCATCTTCAAAGAAGCCGCTTCTCTCTGCTGCAGGATTAAATGAGCCAGACTTTCCACGTACATGAGACTCAAAGTACATCAAAGATCTTGCATAAGCCTGACATCTAAAGGAAGCCCTAGCAAGGGTTAGCTTTGGAATTGTACTTAGAAGCCCTGAAACATGCTTACACTGAATAAGAAGTTGATCCTCATCTGTCAGAGAGAAGGGACTTTGATCCTTTATCTTAGATGCTTGTTTTTTCAAAGCAGAAGATTGGATGGAATGGGAAAGAGCTAGCTCCTGTTCAACATCATCCACCCATTGACCAAGGTTATCAAGGAGAGTGAATACAGCTTGAATGCAAACTTCACTTTGCCCACTACTGGTAACATGAACTGCAGCACTGATGTTATCTGATGCAGCAGCATCAAGAACAGATAGGACTTCTTCAGCTATGCCCAAACGTGCTTCCTCAGTACTATGACAAACAGCATTGAGAACCAGATATGGTAGAAGATAAATTGCAACTTGCATGTCATGGCGTACAATACCTCGACAAGCATTAAATATGCTTGCACGAGACCCAGTTGCATGGACAGTCAGTTTTTTTATCCAAAAGAAGATCCATCTTCTAAATGACATAGAAGGCCGGTAAATGGGGCCAGCAGATGTTGAATCAGCCACACTTGGAAGCTGAAATCTTGAGGTTAAGCAAGGCGCTATAATCTCTTTAACATAATCAGAGAATCTGTGCCACAATCTCTGACCCCTGCCATTCATCGCACTCCTATCATCAGCACACTTATCCTTCAGCATTGATGATGAAGCACCAATGGTCTCATGCAATGATGCCCCACAACCTGCAATCTTTAGGAGCTCCTGGATTGCCAATGCAGCTGAATCCTGAATAATGGTATCAGGTGCAGCTCTAAATGCCCTAGCCAAATGCTTGTGAATCAATTCAAAAATGAGGTCATCATCTGAACATTCAATCTTAAAGCGTTCACAGGTAAAACTTTTCAATTTGGCAGGATCAACTGCACCTAAGGCTCCAAGACAATCAGCACATACCAACTTAAGCCGTTGTCCCACTATAGTTCTTGATTCTTCTGCACATCCTCGTAGTAAGGATGTGATCAAAGAACTCAAAAGGTCCATGTCTGCAGAAACTTCACCAGCAACCAAAGCTGCAATATCATCCCTTCTCTGATTCAGTAACTTGTTCAACTCACAGACTACCATATACCTCACATTCAAGTTCTCATGGTTCAAACCATCAACAATATCTCGCAATTGATCCTTCAAAGTCATTGGCCCGCGTGCTTCTTGGATTGCTTTGTTCACCTCCACCAGAGCAGGTATGCTAGGTAGGGGAGGAAACTCCCGAATATGCTGCTTCAGAATAATTCTGTTCTTTAACACAAGCTCCTCCAAAATGTTCACTACTTTGTTCAAATGTGAAGAATGATTTTCTTTATACCTCTCCAAGAAAGGAATCAGGGCAGCAAAAACTTGAGAAATCACATATTGCATGCTAGATGGTGACTTACTTGCCAATTGCTCAATGAAAAAATGCAAGACAGAGAGACCCTCAGTTTGCAGAAATTCTTTATCAATGGCATGCATGAGAAGAACCATTAGTTTTGGCACATAAGTATTAAGCTGAGAGCCCATCAGTTCAATTAGCATCTTAATACGCTGCAGAGCTTGGCTCTGCAGTGAAAAATCCTCTGCATGAAGCATTTTCCTGTCAATACTGTTAAGAAGGCCCACAAAATGATTCCTCAAAAAACCAGGGAGATCCTCAGCACCTGTTAAAATTCTAGCAACTTCTTTTATCATTCCAGGCACCCTTGACAACCTGCATAGAGAAATAAAATGGGGATAATAAACCAAACAACTCAAGGCATTACACCACTACCCTAACGCAGCTGCACTGAGATATATAAAACAAAACAGGAAAGATGATATTAACTGAAGTATCTTCTCCAAAGATATTCATAAATCAATTCCTTAAGATTGCAAGAGGTTGGGAATGGGGAATCATTCATCTCATACATGAGCACATTTCTTTTACATTTTTTCTCTTCTATTTTTCAAATGGGCATAAATGTCAGAACAGAACATGCATATGGAAAACTATCCCATGTAACCCTCATTCTCCACTCCCTAACAGAAGCCACCCAAAAAAACATCTATAACAACTATGAGTTGAAGCACCACACAAGTGTAACCAATACAGGCATTTAACTTTATACCTTTGGCTTATTTCAGTCGAATCATGACCATCAACAAAGCATACAAGTTCATCTAGAAGTGCAGGTAATGCAGCTGAGAATATTTCTTGGTTGTCAGAACCAGTCTGATCATGGTAAAACTGCAAAGCCAAGAGTAAGTCTTGCCTATCTGCTCTATGAAGAGCAAATGCAAGCACTTTTGGCAGCCAATTAACAATCAGAGGCACCATATCAGTTTTCAAACATTTGGCTAACTCAAACAATATCTGAACTGCATGGTGATCATCCTGTCGAGACACCACGAGCCTTGGGAGAACTATTGGAACCATTTTCTCTACAAGTTCTTCAGCCTCGACACCAACAACAGCTTCAGCAAACTCTTTGACCATTTCAGGCTGGCTTGTAAGGCTCCTTGTTAAATAATCAAATAGCTCATTTCGGATATGAAAATATTTCATAATTATTAGCTCAAACCCTCCTTTAAGATGTAATGAGCATGATCTATGTATCAACCTTGATGCACTTATCCTCACTGTCACATGTGAGTTATCAAGCTGATCAACCAACAAAATTAGAGAAGACAAGAAGAGTTGACTGTCAATGTTAACCTTGATCATAATTTGTGCAATGGATTCCAAAAGAGTCTCGAAGATCTGTGGATCTTCAGCTGTTGCCAGAGAATCTTCAATTACTTCCAAAAATTTTTGTTCTTTAGTTTTGTTGGATGAATCCTTATCCGAAAATAGACAACTCAGTATAGCGTCCTCAAGGAAGGAACTTATTTGGGTGCAGAATGCTTCTCTTAAGGCCCTCTTTCTGTTAACTAATAGAAAATTAATGCATTTAATCCATTCAGATCTGGTTTTGATTAGAATATCTGCAGTCCCATGCATGAGGACACGCTGAAGAACTCTTGCACAAGCAATTTGAACCTCTTCCACAGACTCATCAAATAGAAGCTTAAAGAAAAGAGACAGGAGATAAACAAAACGAGAACTCAAATCAACTTCAGCACTTGGCATATCAGACAGTTGTATTGTTCTTGAGTATACCTCATGATTATGCACAACACTTCTGTCACACTTTGAGCACCAGAATCCTTTCAATAAATAATCTACCGTCCGACTCCAATTCTTAATATTAGCATCTAAAAGTAACTTGCACTCAGTCTTATCTTGACCATCAGCACTTGCGGAACACCCATTAAAGCATGACAGAAACCCAAGACAAAAGGGAACAATTTTTTTAACTTGGTCATGCTCCTCTCTCCCCAAGAATCTGAAAATAGAGAACATAAGCAAGCCAGAAAAAAAAGGAAAGAAGAGTCAGAGAGCATGGTATTGGAGTGGCTTCACACAGAAAGGAAAGACAATTACATGTCATGATCATAAAACACAAAAGAAAAAGAAACAAACCAGCTTGTAATAGCAAGATATTATCCGGCATACACAACCTTAATTGGTGCTCTACACTCTTTAAAATCTTGTGAGAAGGCATCTAATTATTTATCGGCCCACGTAACGTAATAACAAAGCATACCCACTTGAATTACTCTTCATTAAATCATTAATCAATCAATAAGATGCCATCTAGAAATGAAACTTTATGCAACACTTATATCTTTTCAAAAAAAGTACTTAGGTTCATGAGATTGAGGCCATTAACGTAGAAATTGAAATGAAGTGTTCTCAAGGGATTGCAAATAGACTTAACAAGAATAAATGAATAGGAATTAATTATTTTAATTTACCAACCAATCTTGACTTACTCTAGCCTCTTGAATATTTGAGGGAGTGCACCAAGATCAGACCATAAGACTAGGGCAATCATGGACATGATACTTTCACTTCTAACTTCTTCAGCTTTGTCATTAAGCCCTAGATCCAAAACCTCAAAAACACTTTCAGCTTTAGAAGCAAGGCCAAGCTTGGAGACGATTTGAACAGAGGAACATTTTGACTTCCAAAGCAGATGTGATCCAGCAATTATATGAGTGCGAGTCCATGGAAACTTCAGAACTTCAAGCATAACATCGTCACTCTTAATTTTGAAGAACTTGTCTTCTGTAAGAAAGGGGCCTAATTAAGACAAATAGAATTTCATGAGTCATAAACATAATACTGGCATGAGTAGGTTTTAGATTGATTCATAACCCAGAAAGTCCATCTGCCAGAAACCAAAGCAACCAGAAAGTCAGCAAGGATCAAGAAAATGCAGGATTTCTCATCTTACTTTGCATAAGCAGCATTTTGTGAACTCCTTCCATGTAGGTAGAAATATCAAAAATGATTGAGGCACCTTGATTTACCTATATAATATGAATTTCAATCAATAATTTAATAAACACAGTAGATATATGAAATATTTGACAAACTAAGCCTACCTGTTCAAATATCCACGGGATCCATTCAAGCATCTGTTGGAAGATGCAGCATGACAGGTAGGTCATTGGGTATCTACAGAAAGCAATACAAAGCATGCTAAGAGCTGTTAATGCAACCTCTGGTACACAAGAACCAGGTTGAACAGAAGGCTTTAACAGCTCAAGGAATGAAAGAATTGATGTATGCATATAACTTGCATATTGTTCTTTTCCATGTAAATTATCTATATGAGCAATGTTGCACTCCTCCAGAACATTAGCATCAGAAGCTGCAGCATCTGCATCCACCTTCTGTCGTTTGATATTGATAGTTTCAATATCCTGAATATGCCTCTTTTCTCCAATCCTTGACTTTTCAGATGGTTTATCACCTGATGTTGACAAACCCACACTCTCACTTGATGTTGGTAAATCCACACTACCAGTATTTGTCATTTTCCCTCCAACAAGCTCTGGACCAAGAATGGACAGAGCTGTTTGAATGCAATCAATCAAGGACAAGCAAGGTTCTGGAAAACAAAGCATATGTATCAGACATGCTGGCCTCCAAATATGAAGGGGGCACACCCTAGCTATCCTTGCATATGTACTGCACAAAGCCATCTGAAAAAAGAAACACATAAAAAAGGAACCCTGGTGAATCTCTCCATGGTTTAGTCCAGAGATTAATAATCTAAACAGAAGAAAAATGAACATTTGAAACTTGTATGACCAAGCTTGCCTAAATACAAACCTTAAGCTCCTGACTTTTGGTTCTCCGCATCGAGTGAGGAAAAACGTTAATGAGATCTGCAGCTGTTAGCTTTACAACGTCATCAGAACAACCAGAATGCAAAGCATTAAGGCAACTACCCAGGGTGGAATCATAAGCTGCAATTCTGCAATATAAGCACAATAACATTGATCTGCTTGTTTGACGGCTTTAGCAAAAGGTTCATGCAGCTGCAAATTAAAGCATTCCACCTCTTAAACTAATAGACAAGGGAAAATGATGCAATATGGGCCATAAACATTTGATTAAAGATCCCCTTTCTCAGGAAAAAATTGGTGGTATTGGAGATGGACAGTGCTTGTATTTATGCATTCCAACCAATGAAGTAGTCAGAAATGATGCTAAATTGAATTGAACTTCCACAAGAGGTAAAAATACCACCGGTGGGAACAAGATCAATTAATAGAACCTCTATCAAAATGACAAAATCATAAATTTTTAGAACATCAAACGTACAATGCAAGTGCTACCAAGATTTCCCAAAGGTAGATCCATTTTTCGTTGTGCAATTGAAAGTCAATAATGAAGAATTCCATTGAATAGAAACTAAAGTCCAGAGATACCTGAATAAGGGGAGACCCTCTTTGTCCTCACTTAATATCACAGCTATAGACTGGATGATATTTTCATGAGGGATGATGTCAAAATCCAGGACTGATCCAGTGATCCGTGCAAAGTCAAAACATGCCTTTCACAAAATTTTAAATGTCAGGAACATTGTAACAGACAAAGATGTCTCAAATGACAAACATAGACAAACAGAAGCAATTTCCAGCAATTGCACTCAACAAGCCCTTAGATAAATTGAATAGTTCAACTTAAACAACACATAGACACATTACTACCCACCATTTGCAAGTCAGTGTCTCCATAACATAAAAACATACAAACAGCTGAAAGATTTGATGCACTGATGAGTCCCTCCACATACAGAGTTCCTTCAGTTAAGCATTTGCTAAGTAGCTTAATTATCCATGTAACAAAAGGCTGCCACCTCGTTTTTCCAGTAATGTTGATCAGGATGCCATCACCATTAACAGGTTTGCTACTTGCAGGCAGATCAATGAAACAAGCAGGATCACTGGAAATTCCAGCAAAGGATGTACAGAAACACCTCAAATTTACTCTACCAGAATCCGGAATGCTTGAGCTTTCGGCAGAAAGTGATGCCACATGCAAGAGATCTGTACACAGACAATGACATCTTAAACTCAATATGTATCTCTACCAAGCAGATAAAAATAAATAAAACTAATGAAGTTGTTCTCCTCTTCAATAATTCCAGGAGAGAGTACGGACTAATGCACAAAACAGTAACAATAATCCACCAAGCTCACCATTTTTGATAGAACAAGAAAAACAATTAAACAGAGAAAGAGGAATCACATTTATCCACCAAGTTATAAAGAGAAAATCTAAAATGAAGCTGGTGTTACCTTCAGCAGCCACCATGGCGTCAAAAAATAACTTACAGAAGGCATCCCGTGCTCCAGTCCGAAGCAAGGATAGCAAAGATCCAACCGTCTCAAAAATTGTTCCATGCCGCGAACTCAAAAGAAGAAGCATAAAATTCACCATTAGATGGTTACTAAACACAAAACACACACACACACACACACATGTATGCACATGGTTGTGAAGTGCACTACAGTTACCAGAATAATTTGATTTTGTAGAAAGAAGACATTACTGATAAAATCACTCACCAAAATGCAGGTTCAGCAAAGAAGGGCAATATCCTGCCAATGATTGGCAGTACAACGCTGGCCTTCCCGTGGTAAAAGACACCAGGAAAGTTCCTTGCTGTGTGAGAAATCAGCTTCAACACGGCTACAACCTCTCTCTCACTCGCTGCAAGGAACGCAACCAAACAAACATTTCAAGAGCGTAATTTCTTTTCTTTTCCTTCATTTTTCATTTTCATATTTCTTTCTCGGCTAATTAAGAGAACCTGTTTTATTTTTTTTCAAAAAAAGGGGGGGAACAGAGAGAGAAAGAGTACCAGAGGAAGAAGGGACGACGTAGGCGTGGAGGAGATTAGGGAGGACGGCGCGGAATCTGGCCTCCAAAGCCTCGTCGTCGGCGCTGCTGCGTGGCGGAGTGGATGATGTTGCCGCTATGCGCTCTCGAAGTTCGTGTACCAAGCTCGAGAGGTTTC
Source organism: Rhizophora mangle (assembly GCA_037832345.1). Lineage (NCBI taxonomy): Eukaryota > Viridiplantae > Streptophyta > Magnoliopsida > Malpighiales > Rhizophoraceae > Rhizophora > Rhizophora mangle. Next base: position 559,364 of record JBAPLJ010001225.1, read on the forward strand.
GCGCCATTTGATTCGATTGCTCTCTACTCTATATAATATATGTTGGACAACTACTCTTACACTCTCATTTCATACAAACGCACGCATATAGATATCGCCTTCTTCTTCTTCTTTTTCTCCCACTATCCTTACCTATCTTCCCTCCTAAATGCCAAGCGTTTGCTCCGACTCTACTCACACAGACTGCTGGAGGACTGCTGGAGGGCGCCATTGTTTTATACTTGTATTTTGACAGGGGAGCGTATCTCGTACACCAACCAATTAGCGTATCTCGTACACCAACGAAGTAGCGTACCTCGTACACCAACCAAGAGGAGCGTATCTCGTACACCAACCTCTTTAGGCCGGGCTTCGATTGAAATTGGGCCAAGGATTTCTTTTTTAAGCATTGTTGGGCCAGAATACCAGATCCATAAAATGATAAAAAAAAAAAGTGTAGATTTTTTTTTTTTTTTTGGAAAAAATGGGAAGCCACTCCAAACTTCCTGGAGCAGTAGCCAGAAAAAGGAAAATCGGTTGCCAAAGTGGAACTGATATATGGCCATTTAGTCGTTTAAAAGGGAACTGATGGGGGCATCTCAAAGCAAATAGCTGATAATAATATATGCAATAGTCACTGGATGACCTGCAAAACAATATGCTGATCAGTGAAACACAAACCAAGAGTTGCAGATGACCATAGGAACAGAAATCTCAATGCCAGGTAGGAAAAATAATCATCCTTATCGCTACACGCCTCAAACATAAGCTAGGTACCTAAATGAATAACATAAGAAATCTTTTATCACCCTTAACGATCTCAAGTTACAGAAGTACCTGCTGAAAGTTAGCGAGTTATGTGATCTCCATGGCATCTATCCCAATTTGCCTGCAGCTCAAACACTGAGTGCCTACAAAGTTTCCAGACCAAAAGATGTCAGTAAAATGGAATTTAAAGAGATTACACGAAACAAAAACACCCGTAATCATTTACAGAGAGATGATGTATTGTACAGTTCTCCCAATCATTCTTGACAATCAAAAGCACCTGCTTCAGTCTCAATTTAATGCCTTTGCTTGAGTTGATTAAGAATTAGTAGCAAGAAAATGTTACCAAGTAGCCAGACACAATGCAGCCAGAAAAATCTATTAAAACTACAACAAAAGCATAATACATTGTGGAACTCGTTAATTAACATTCGAAAGCTACAAGAACCAGTGAGATATCTCAATGTAAAGAATGCTTAATTATAAGGTCACAATTAAAAAAAGAAATCAAATTTGAAAATAAAATTAACCCATTGAAGCTTGTTTGGATCTTAAAACCCAACATAACCAATCAAGCACGAGGAAATCAAAAGATTGAAAAGCATTACAGAAACCAAATATGTTTCAACTATTTCATTCTTTTTCTTTATCCAGACTTAGAATGAACCGTCAAGAAACAGCAGAGGATTCATAGCAACCATCTGGCCAAGATTGAGATCAAGAAAATAGGATAAGGGCAAAGAATTGATAATGGAAGACATAAGGACTAGACATACCTCTATATTTATTGAAACCCATGGTTTTCTTCAAGAAAGTCGAGACCTAGCAGTAGAACATTCAGATACTTAAAGGGAAAGCCTAGCATATCACACCCAGAGAAAAATTTTGATTCAACCCCAAAAACATACCTCTATGTAAATGGAATGCAGATCTCCATGTTAAAGACAATTAAATAAGTTTGGTTGTATTTGCCCGTGCTGATTAAGATGAAGTGAAAAAGTGTTACCGCCCCAGCAGAGACACTAAAGCAAGATAAATCTATAAAAACCACAACTAAAGCATCATAGCCGTTGAATGACAACCAACAATACTTCGAAAATTGATAATGTAAAACATTAAATCAAAACTCTTTGAAAAAAGGAAAGAAAAAGAATCAAATCAGAAAATAAATACCGCAGAATGGTGACAGCGCCGAAGTTTGTTTCATTTTTACAACCGTGGGCTCTACATGGTTGTAGTTACAAACAAAGCATCAAATTGCTGCAGATTGAAATCATAATAAATTACCAAAAAAAAAACATAGAAATATCAAATTACTAATATGAAAGTCAGAACAGGAACAAGATCCACCATAACTTATTCAATGTTCATCTTTATCCGGACTCAGAACCTTCAAGAATGCCAGGGGAGGATTCATTGCGCCCAACTGGTAAAGGCTGAGACCAATAAAGTAGGATTAGTGTAATATCATACAACAATAATTGATAATTGAAGATACCGATCCAAAAACAATATTTACTTCAAGAAAGATGGAATTTGGACTGATAAAGAATAAAAAATAAAAAAAAAAATAAAAAGAGAAACCAAGATTGAATATGAAAGTAATATTAGCAAAATATTATGCACAAAGAATCAGAAACGAATTGGAGATAGCGGTTAACGATTACCTCTCAGTATCCGAGCCTACATCTCCTTGGAGAAATTAGAAACTGAAAAACAAAGAAGTAAAAAAAAAAGGAAAATACAAAAAGAAAACCAAGATTAGATACAACTAGAACATTATTATACAACAAGAATTAGAAATAGAAGCAATAACGACTAAAGATTACCTCCGTGCCCTGTGAAAGATTACCCAGAGGATGGAAGAAATTATAAACTGAAAAAAATAAAAAACAGAAAAAAAAAATGAAAAAGAATTGAGCGTTTGAAACAACAAGAATTCTTGCAAACAAGATAGGAGAAGAAAAGAAAAACGGCTAATGGGATGGAGCGTGTAGAGACACCTCTGCTCCTTTTATATATACCGCTTGCATGCGTTTGACGCTTTACCTGTTTTGAAATTTTTTACATCCTTAATGCCTAAACTGCCCTTGGACATCCTTCCCAATTACTACCCAAAGTACACCACAAAATATGGGCCGAGCTTTGATTCAAATTGGGCCAAGGCTTCTATGTTAAGCATTATTGGGCCCGAATATCAGATCCATAAAAAGATTTAAAAAAAAAAAAAAAATGACGAAAGAAAAAGAGCAAGCAAACCACGTGTGACTTCTTGCAGCAGTACCCAGAAAAAGGAAATCAGTTGCTAAAACATGACTTACTTATGGCATTTTGGCCATTAGAAACGGAACAGATGTGGCCCATCTCAAAGCAAATGTTTGATAATAATGAATGCAATATTCTACATGGCCTGCAAAATAATATACTGATCGGTGCTCTATTTGATTGGTTGCACAACGTAATGCTTGGCTGCTTATGTCCTGATCTCATGCAGAGTAAGAAACCATCTTACACACAAAAAAAAAAAAAATCATTAGATCAAACCGTGTATATATTGTTTGATTGGTTACTTAAAAATAAAGCCATAAAAAAAGAAATTAGAAATGATCATACATAGAAGATGCACGTCTTCAGAGACGGTCTCTGTTTCGAGCTCTGCATATAAAACCAATATACTGAGTTTTCTCAAAATGATCTCCCTTCAAACTGGTTGTGGAGTAATTTCAGAAAAAATTGAAAAACATGACGAAACCAATGAAGGAAAGGGTGATGTTAACTTGAATTGACACGGCATTTCAATCGAGATCATAAGTGCAGTAGCAGTGGATACTTGTGCTGATTTAGTACCTCTGGAGAGGATGGAGAGAAAAAAGAACATCATAATGGTGCAAGTGAAACAAAAACCAAAAACTGCAGATGACCACAGGAACAGAAATCCCAATGCCAAGGGGGAAAAATAATCATCCCAGTCCCTACACACCATAAGCATAAGCTACAGACCTAAATGGATAACATGTGAAATCTTTTAGCACCCTTATTGTTAAAGAAGAACCTGACCAAAATAGTTGGGTTACGTGATCTCCATGGCATCTATCCCAATTTGCAGCCCAAACATTGAGTGCCTACTAGGTTTCCAGTCAAAAAAGGGTCAGTAACATGGGATTTAAAAAGATTACATTAAAACATAACATTTGTAATCATTTGCAGGTAGCTGATGTATTGCAGGATTCTCTGAATCAGTCTTCGCAATCAAAAGCAACTACTTCAGTCTCCCATCTAATGCCTTTGCTTGAGTTAATTAACAAGAATTAAGTAAGAAAACGTTACCGAGCAGCCAGACACTCTAGAGCAATACAAAGCTACCAAAACCACAACTAAAGCATCATAAATTTTAAACTCTTTTATTAACATTCAAGGCTGCAATAACCACGGGGAAATCTCAAGGTAAAGAATGCTTAATTATCAAGTCCTGATTTTTTTTATTAAAAGAAAAAAGAATCGAATTAGAAAATGAAACTAATCATGATTTTTTTATTAAAAAAAGAAAAAAGAAAAAAGAATCGAATTAGAAAATGAAACTAACTGGGAAGGATTGTGCCATTGAAGCTTGTTGGGATCTCACAATCCCCATCTCTGCGCAGCTGTATTTATAAACTCGGCATCACCTAGCAAGCAAAAGAAAATCATATGATTGAGAAGCCAAAACAGAAACAAAATCCACTTCAACCATTGCATTCTTCTTCTTCATCCAGACTTATAATTTAGATGAACCTTCAACAAACAGCAGAGGATTCATAACGACCGACTGGTCAAGATTAAGATCAAGAAAGTAGGATAAGTATAATATTATACAGAAAGAATTGGTAATGAAAGACATGAGGACTGAACATATCTCTATATATATCGAAGCCTGTGATTGCGTTCAAGAGAGTTGAGACCTAGCCGCAGAACATTCAGAGATTAAAAGGAAAAGCTTAGCATTCCACGTCCAAAGAAAGATCTTGATTCAGCCCCAAAAACAAACCTCTATATAAAAAAAAATGCAGATCTCCGTGTTAAAAGACAACAAAATAAGTCTCATCGTATTTCCATGTGTTGATTAAGATGAAGCGAAAAGGTGTTAATGGCCAAGCAGAGACACTAAAGCAAGAGAAATCTACAAAAACGACAGCTAAAGCATCTTTGAATCTTTAAAAAAATAAAAACAAGCAAAGAAAGAAAGTAATCAAATCTGGAAAAAAAAAAAAAAAAAGAAATCCAGAATAATAACAGCGCTGAAGTTTGTTTCAATTTTACAAACATGGGCTCTTCATGGTTTTAGTTATCGACTCAACATAAAACTGCTGCAGTTAAAAATCTCAAAATCATAATAAAATACGAACTGTAGAGATATCAAATTACTAAGATGAAACAAGATCCTCCTTTACCCATTCAATGTTCGTCTTTATCCAGACGCGCAACCTTCAAGAAAGCCAGAGGAGGATTCATAGCACCCCAAGGCAAGAATTGGTAATAGAAGACATTCGTGGATTTATATCTGCGTGTATCCCCAAGATTGAAAATGAAAACAATATCAGTAAAATATTATGCACAGAAGAACCGGAAACGAAAGAGCAATAACGGATAAAGAATACCTCTATGTTATTTTCAGCATATCAGGTAGTTACCGTCAAGAAAGATGAAAACAGATTAATTAGCAGAGGAATTGGAGAATGAAAAAGAAGGAAAAAGGAAAAATACAAAGAAACTACACGCCTAACAATAGTCGGCTCTCTCGTGCGAGAAAACTGAGGGAAGCAAAAAGAAAGATCTTGGAAAAACAAATGAGATTAATTCTGCGTATCCGCACCCTCCATTTCCCTGGAGGAATTACAAAGTGGAAACAAAGAACAGAAAAAGGAAAATGCAAAAGAGAAGCAAGATTGGATACAACTTGAACAGTATTATACAACGGGAATTAGAAATGGAAGCAACGACGACTAAAGATTTCCTCCGTGCTCTGTGAAAGACGACACAGAGACTATAAGACATTATGAACTGGGAAAAATAAAACAAGAAAAGAAGAAAAAATAAGGAAAAAGAGAGAGAAACGAACGTTTCTTAGGCGTAACGAAACGAAAGTACAGAAGACAGGGGGAGATTAAAAAAAAAAAAATTGAAAAAGAAAGCATAACGGCTAATGAAGTATTGGAGGGGCACCCCAATCCTTTTATAGGTACCGCTTGCGTCAGTTTGACGCTTTTCCTTTTCTTTTAATGCCTAAATTACCCTCGAACGTCCTTCCCAATTTCCACCCAAAGCAGCGCCGTACACTACTTTCAAAAACAAAATGTCCTACACCACATGTCAAAAAGCCACAAAAAAAAAAAAAAAAGGCCGTTCTCTAACAAATATGGGCCGGGCTTCGACTGAAACTGGGCTCAGGCTTATTTTTTAAAGCATTATCGATGGGCAAGGGCCAACTGCCAAGTGCCAATCCTTCGAAAAATTGACACGTATTGAATAAAGATTTTTTCCTTTTTGTGACGACATAATGGGTGTGCTTGGTCGACATAGAATTATATTATATCGTTAACTCTACGTCAACACAATAAAGTCATTGTTATCATCTCAAAGTCTTCACTACATCGACGGCAACATGAACATAATTAATTACGTTCGAAGACAGAGATTGAAAATAAAAATAAAAAAAAAACAAAAAAAAGTATGTCTATCAGTACACGCTGCAAACTTAATAGTGTTTTTTTTATTTATTTATTATTATTCTCTTTTGCTTCCTCTAGGACAATTGCCAGAAGTAGGAGTAATAATATCTCAGAGAAAACGTTTGTCACAGAACTACTAAATGTTTTATTTGGTACGAAATGAAGTTATAATATGTGACCGTGAAGATATTGTGTTTGGAATCGTTTTAGATCAATTTTAGGCCCGACGCCTTCAAGTGATGGAAAATGGGGATGAGCACCTTTCAGGTTCTTGGAATCAATTTCAGCCTCAGAAGCTCGAGGGTTCCTGACAAAACCGCAGTTTATAGGCCACCTCGTCCCTGGTGGCGATGAGGCTGTCAGAGAAAATCAGAGGCCAAACATAAGAGAGCTGCCTTCCCATTCCACGGGAAAATACCATTCGCGCGCTTTTGCTACTGCACAATTTCTTGGGCTGCCCAATTCTAGCAGATTCCTCACTTGGGTCCTCAAATCGTTCGATAGTTGTTAGGATCTCGACCGAGTTGCAAATTTTTCTGGTGCAATTATTACTTTGATGAAATGGGTGCGAGGTGTTTTCTGCAAGAGTGTACGGAAGAGAACATTTCTAGTATATCCTTGTGGCCCACAAAAAGACAGACAACATCACTTTCAATTAAAATGCCTACCATCACCGACAAAAAGGTAGCAAAGAGCTTGAAAATATCACAAAAGGTCAAAATGGACAGGGAATCAAACTATTACCATCGTAACAGTGCATTAACAACAAAGCAGGTGGGCCAGATGCGGAGACTGGGTGGTGGGGGACTACCAAAAGTATGGTAACTTGCTTTGATAATGAAGTTCCTACCCCACATTTTAATTATCGTTGGAATTAAAGTGCATGCTATTCTCTATACACTAGATGCTCTGGATTGACAGCTCACGGAGCCGAACCTCCGTTGGAATTGGTAAGGCTGAGATTCTCCGACATATAAGGAAATGAAGTTCCAATGCTATTCTCTACACTCCATGATTTAATTACATAATTTTATGGGAACAAAAAGCCGGGAGAGGCATCAGATCAAGAAGGTTATCAAACTGCGGCAAACTTGATTACAATAAAGGCAAAATTTCCAACAAAGGAACACCCACTCCCAATACTTAAATCCAGAAAGCAAATGGGAAAAAAATTAATATCCTGCCCAAGTAAAAAACATGTTTTACAAAGTCAGTCTATTCACAAAGTAAGGACAACTAATTACATACACAGCATACCTTAATCATTGTCGGTATGGTGGAGAAAAAAAGCACCAGCATTACAAACGTCTATTCACAGATTTAAGAAACTGGCATAAAATATGTGAATACAAATGCAGCAACACTTACCCAGCACATTACTCCATTTCTGCATTATTTTCGGCATCCACCATCTCATCATTATTCAGATCCTCGCCTTCTAGAAGCCATTGTTCAAGTTCATCCATCTCATCAAAGTCATGCATGAGCGAACTGTCCGAATTAAACCACTGGTTCGACCCTAAGTCCTCACCATGACATGCTACACGCAAGAATGGCCTGCTCCTAGCTAAAGCATCTACTAGATCCCTATTTATGCTTCCCGTCACTCCCAACCACCTCAACCTAGGGAAGTAAGGTTTCTTCAGCCAACGGAATGCGAGCTGGGTAATGCCGCCACAGTTGTAAAGATCTAATAACCGCAAGCTACTACCCTGCCATCCATCCTGATCTACCTGCATCGAGGCTAATGCCATAATTGAGGTATCTCCAATGAGTGGACATTGTCGCATTCTGAGCTCAAAAAGTGGAACTCGACTTTTTGCTAGGATTAGGACACCATTATCTGAGAGGTTTGGAAGATTTGAGAGGTCCAACTCCTGCAACACCAGTTTGGAAGAGCCTTCAAAAAGAGCAGAGATGCATTTGTCTGTGAGTCTCTTGCATCCTCTCACAGATAAGGAAACCAAAGAATTTACAACTCCCTTCTTTAGATATGACAATCCCAGATCGCTAATATCAGAACCATCCAGAAGTAGACTCTTCAATTCTGGAAGAGTACTGATAGCTCTAAGGGCTTCATCCCCAAGGCTTTTGCAATCTCTCAAATCAATAACTTTAAGGTGTAAGTTCAACACCAAATTTCTTATTGCATTATTGGTTAAAAGATTACACCATCTCAGGCTAACATGTGTCAATGAAAGAGTTGTTGCTGTGATATCATGGAAAACTAGATCAGTAAAATGGCTTCCATGAGACACCTTAAGCTTGTATAGGCTTGAGCATGAATGCAAGATTGTCTTGAAACCAGTATCTGTAACTCGACAAAAGCCCCCAAGACATATACTTTCCATGCTGGCACACTTGTCAGCCATTAAGAGTAAACCTAGATCATTAACTCGTCTAAAATATGTAATGAGGAACTCCTGGCTACGAACTAATGAGAGGTGCTTCAGTTTCCCATGTGGATTGATCTGTTGAAGGCCAGAGTTTGTGAGATCAAATGAAATTGTTGGTTCCATCAGGGGAGCATCTCGGAGATCCAAATGTGTCAGGGACATGAGAGACCTTTTGATATTGTGCTAACCATGGTGTCTGTAATATAGTCCACTGAAAGGCGCAATTTACGAATGCCAGGCATGATGGATGGTTGAACATGGTTTGGTGACTGATGGGAAATCACATTTGGGCTAAACAGTTCAGTGACCATTACCGAAGAAACATAGCCAATCTCAAGAGAAGTGAGTTTTTCTGAAGCCAGGGCCCAGATCCGAGCAAAGTTATGACGAAGAAACAAAGAGACATCGAACATCAAGATCAATTCCTATTGAAAAAAGAAGAAAGGAAAAACATTAGCACCATAATTTATATGATTCCTAAAATGGACTTCTTTTTCTTTTCTTTTTTTCTTTTTTTTAGGGTTTTCATGTGTAAGATGCAAAATGCATAACAAAGATGACATAAATGCAATGTATCAGCCCCAAAGATGTGATGTAAACTTTGGCACATGCAATGGAGGAACCATACAATATGCATGACAACATAGCTTATCATCAAATCATTAAACCCAATAGATACAGAACATTTGTCCTTATCATTTTCATCAATCCCACATATGAACACTTTATTAAGTAAAGCTCAATAAGCATTGCAAAATAAAAACTACCCAAATAAATTATTGGAACTTATACCATATAGGACAAATCAGCCAAGCATACAAATATTTTTCTTTTTCTCATGGGGGGAGGTCTACCCTAACGATAGAAATCTGGTAACTAGCTGACCACCTCTGATTCTTGGATCTGAAAATAAGCAATGACATTTGAATTTTAACATAAACTTCCTTTGGTAATGCATCCTTACTTCTAACTGTGTGCAACCACTAAGCAACTCCTCCAGATCAGATACATGAATTGCCCGACCTCTTTTTTCAGCCACAGAATCCAAGTAGAGACACCTAAAGGAAAATCAATAAATAAAGCCAATAACAACATCCCTAGCGAAGAAATATAATTACCCATAATGACATTATGAATCTAAACTGATCTGCTTACATGCATCAGGATGTGACACACACCTCAATGGTTTCACTTAATCCAAACTTTTTTGCACTTGAGAGACAATTACCTTAACGCTGTGCACTTCTCCCCAATCTCAGAGAGCAACTTTCCGCTGAAATCCAAGCAATTGAGTAGACAAAGCTCATGCAACGAAGGTCTGACTAAAGTCTTGATTGCAGAATCATCAAGTCCACCACAATCAACCTTCAAGCTTCTGAGGTAAGGATTGGGTAGTAAGAGAGGCCTTAACAAATTAATTGATGGGGCGATATCCTACACGGAAAGATCCATCAAAAAATGTTGCAGCTTTTGATCAAAAATAAATATTGTATCCTCATTCCGCTGCTGAGCTTTTCCGTATTAGACAGCAAATTCCTTCAATTATCCAAGAAGGGTTAAAAGAGAGGCCACATCAAGATACAAAATTCTATTTCCTTCATAAAAATCACTCTTTGACTTCCCGCACGGGAAAGTTGGGGTTCTGAACACTCCTACCACGTTTGGAAGGGGTACAAAATGAATGGAAAGGCAGGAGTAAAGGAAGAGCAGAGGAAAACTAGGAAAGTGAGTCATTTGATCTATTTGTGCTGATATGCTCAATTAAGGAACTTAACTTTCAAAATGAGAGATTTCAACAAATAAGGAAAAAAAAAAAAATGGAAAGAGATTTACAGAACATTGAAAATTGCATTGGGGGGTTTCTTTTTGAAATTAATCGCGATCCTAACAGAAATCGAGGTTTGTATAAATTACAAAATGACAATGAAAATCTTAAGTGTTGGTTGTGCGGGGAGGGTCAATTTGGAAGATTATATGTATAAAAAGATGGGGAAACTTACGAGGAGGTGAAAGTTTGGGAGAAAGGTGAGGATGTGAGAAGCGCACGCCCTGAAGGACTTGCAAGTTGAAGCAACGGAGCAGATCGAAGGTACATCCAGCTTCGTCATTATGGTCCCTATTAGAGCCGCCGGAAGTTGATCCAGACTCTCCTCTTCCCTCCCTACGCTGCCGTTCGCCATCTCTCCCTCTCTCTCTCTCTCTCTCTCTGTGGGTGTGTAATGGTGCCACGATCCAGAACAAGAAGATGATTATATGTCTTTTCACTTCTATCAATGCCGCCGGTTCTTCTGTACATGCGTGCCGTCTCGGTGAATGTGTTGTGGGGTCCACCATCAACAGCGGGGACTTTGACCTTTTGTTTCTTGGGTTGGGTTTTAAAAAAAGGTGGACTCCTCCTCCTGCTGTTGCTGGTGGGGGAAACAGGATGTGGCTTGAAATGGAGGCGATGCCGGTGGGCCCGCGGTGGGAAGTGGCCGCTGAATATGCGGTTCCATCCATGGAATGGGTTAGATTTCGTACTTGGCCCAGCCTTCACCGACCCGTGTACGCAATCATTGTGGGCCCATTTCATTAAATGGAAAAGTTACTCCTTTTTTTTTTGGTCCACACTTGAACCAACCCGCTCTTCAGCACCTGAGAAATCCGAGAAATCCGTTGGCTACGAGGTTGTCGAGGAGGAAAATTAGGACCATCAAACAGCCCACAGACCATAAATCGTGCTTCAATTCCATATTTACATTTTACTCTAAAGAATGAAAATTAAGAGCAAAACAAAAGCTTAAGAACCGGAGGTCACATGGAGCAATGGGTTCTGGGGAAGCTAAATGCCTATTTATTGATAGATAGATGCACTCCTTTATGTAACGCTTCGTCTTGAAACACCAATTAAAGAAACTATATGAAAATGACAATAATGAAGAAGAAGTGCGGGAAAGTGGACATGAAACAGAACAAACATGAATACCCACTTTGTCTGCTTTGGCGGTTGAAAGTCCTGCTCTGTGGAGGGTAATGGTTGAAACCCGAAATTCCTTCAACAACAACGACGACGACGACGACGAGAAGAAAAGAAGGGAAAGCGGAAAGGAAGAACGAGAACCGCGCAGGCATTTCAATTATAATAATTACAGTATAATTATTATAATTGAAATGGTTGAAAGTCCATCTCTCTCTCTCTCTCTCTATCTCTGTCTCTGTGTGTGCCTGCAGCGCAATTAATTTGAATTAATCATGAGACCTCACTTAATGAAATTTCACTAATTGTAGCGTAAATAAAAGGACGAGCATAAGCGGGGTGGAGTAAGATCTTCCGTTCTAATTTAATTTGGAGTTTACAGATTCTGGTCACCGGAACAAGCTCTCGTCCAAAATTCATATTGATACATACTCTTGCCAGAAACGGTTTTCCTTTTTTTTTGGAGGGGATGGCCGAGGAAAATTCACCGATGCTTCGTCGTTTGAAGACTTCCCCTATGCGGCAGGTGGGCTGCTGTCCAGATATGGTCTGCCGTAAAAGAATGGGTACAGTCTGTTGGGAAATTATGTGGAGGAAGTGCCGAAAACAGATACAATAAAATAGAAAAATGTGAACGAAAAAAAATAAATAGACACACAATTATTTAATTAGACTTTAAGCCTACATTCACAGGTGAAAACAGACTCAAAATATTTATTAACAAAATAAATAAATAAAATATTACAATGTCACTCCAAAAGCTCATAATATTAAAAACCCACACTCAATTCTTTTGCACAAAATACACGAGAGAATACGAGACTTAATTAAAAGGAGCAACGAGCGTCTGGCACACAAAAATGGAACCCCAAGCGGGTACCCAAGAAATGGCACGTGCCCTCAATTCTCAGGAGCTTCCTATGTAGCATTGTAGCACGTGGAAGATAATATAAACTAACCGATGGCCATGTGAGCACTGATTTCCCAATTTGTACACCCATCACGTGCTCCACTTGAATTGGAAAGGACCAAAATAATTGGGTCTGAGGCATTGCTTTTCATTTACGTTTTTTTTTTTTTTTTTTTTTTTTTTGGCTGTTTGACACCGACACCCCCACATGCACACACTGTCGCACTTTATTTTAGCGATTTGGGGGTGACACTGTACAACCTATGATGGTCACTTCCATTCTGAGCTCGTTTCCATGGCGTGGAATGTTAAAGCTCCAATCCTGGCGGGATGAGATCAAGCACGCCATGACAAACGGAATAAACCATGGTGGCAAGCCCTCAACTTCCGTTGAGTCCTGCTCCTAGTTTGAGGTGGTTGGAATAGTTCAGATTCACGTTCATATAATGGTATTAAAATTGATCAGGGAAGTGTGGTTGCTTCCTTATTTTTAGATGCAACTGGCAATTATCAAGGGGCTCGGGAATAATGGTAACCTTCTTTATTATATGTTTTCCGGAGTTACCAGTGTGTACAGATTTGTTAGATATCTTTGTCTGTCTGCGCCTTATCCTCACCTTTAATATCTGGAAAATGCTATATCCCGATATCATGGTGCAACTGATTACATCATGACGTGTTTACCGGGTGATGGTGAAGATAAAACAGCAAAAGAAATTATTTAGGGGAAAGCTTCAATAACAGATTGCACGGCGCGGATGGGCTTTATGGTGTGGCGGGTAAAGCCAGCCTCCAGGAGGACATATTCCCATTCCTTGGAGGTCCTTTCTTTAACCGAGCTGGTATGGACCATCATCGCCATGTCTAGCATCAACCTCGCGTGCTCAAGCTTGTCATCTTTGTCTTGGCCAATAACAGAATCAACAATTATCACCTTTCCCTTGCCCTCCGGGAAGGCCTCTCTACAATTCTTCAGAATTTGGATGCAATTATTATCATTCCAATCGTGCAAAACCCACTGCATTCAGCAACAGCAAGTCAAATTACATTGGAGCCAGATGGATAAATAAAAAATGCTATGCATATATTATATAAGACTCGATACTGGCCATGAGGAAAACAGCCTGTGTCTGTGGAACACTCTCAAACATGTCACCACCAACATTTTCAATTCCATCGCGCTGTGGGGCCATCGATACCACATGAGGAAGATCGAAGTTAATGCCATGTATCCACGGAAAAGCCTTAATCAACAGGCTCAAAGCAGTGCCATTCCCGCCACCAACGTCGACCAAAGTCCTAACCCCATCAAACACTTCTGGACAGCGTTCAACCATCGCAGGCACTGCGATTCTTGCATCCGACGCCATTGCGTCATCAAGGATCTTGCTGTACGCGGGATGTTCTGCTGCATACTTCCACAAATCCTCTCCGTGAGCCTGAGCGAAAGGAGGTTTCGTCTGGTCAGCCAGCTTGACCCATGAACTTAAACCATGCCAGGCTGCTAGCATTACCGGGCTTGCTTCAAATAAAACAAATGCAGCCATGCTTTCATCTCCCTGACGGAGCAGGCGGCGAGATAGTGGCGTTTGCGCATAGCCTACCGTACCTTGGCCGGTGGGTTTTTCTTTGAACACCCTTTGATGCACCAGGTACCTCAAGACACGGCAAAGTGACGGTGGAGAGCAACCAAGAGTAGTCGATAGCTCTGATATGGTCATAGGACCATCATGGTTTTCCATGGCCTCGGCTATTCCAAGTTCAATAGCGCACTTCACCACAGCCATGTCGGCAAACCCGAATACATATTTCCACTGTTGCTTGTGCCTCTTCTTCTTCTTCTTCCTCTTCTATTACTGCCACTGCACTTGAACCTGTTTCAACCACTGACATCCTTTATTTGATTTCTATGATTGCAGTGTATGGTGGAATATAAACCTGGCCGAGTTTATCAACTCATTTTAATCTACCTCTTGATATTATAGGCAGCCATACTAATAGGACCAATTATTGACATATCATATAGGTTAAAGGGCATCGTTTCAATACCGAGGTTTGATTTCAATACTGAGGTTAAAATTTTTTATTAAAATTTTAAATTAATTAAATTAAAAAAATAATATCTAATTTAAGATTTAATTTATTAATTTATTAATTTTTAAAATAAATTAAAATTATAATTTAATTTTTAATTTTATTAATCATAAAATTTCTCAACTTATATTACCCCTTGATGAGGTAAATTTTTTATCTTGAAATCATTACAAAGAAAAAAAAAAAAAAAAAAAAAAGAAATTCAACGCATGAAACACGACTACAGACAACATTGGTTTTTATTGAGAAATGCCAACACTTAGATAATTTTCTTTATTAACAAAATGACAACCATTTACAAAACTCAGCAGGAACATATTCAATAACATAAAAAAACCTGTGAGATTCAAACAGCATAATAAACCCGCTCAACGGGACAAAAACACCCGGTCTGTGCTAGTGACCAGTTGTCCCCCAACGTATTTGATTGCCTCAATAAGAAAACAACAGATTAATCCGGAGCGAGCATTGTATACAACATACATTGACAAATGTCAACTCATGCTTCTTTCATCATTTCTTTTTTTTTTTTTTTTTTTTTTTTTTTTTGGTGGTTTGTATTCACAAAGAAACCTGGAGTTAATCTAGAATGTGTTTCTTTTCAAAAGCAGCTTTTAGTTTCTCCACTTCAACCAACAGAGGGGAATTTCCTTCGCAAGCTTCCACAAGTACGTTCAACCTTTTAACTATCTCGCTACTTTGCAGTGAGAAAGCTTGCCTCTCCCCAGGCAACAGAGATGAATAAGGCTTGGAATATCCAATAAAATCCAACATAATTCCCTGTCCAAAGCAAGTAGTTAATGTTAATGTCGTGTATTACAAACTTATAATACGCTAATGCTTGCTAACCATATTTCGGAAACATGAATCTCATTTTCAACATTATCAATGTTCCATAAAATTGCTCACCTCGTGCCTCGGCTTCTGGGAATAGTCTCTCAAAAGAGACCTTGCAAGTTTATTTCGCAGTGACTTCTTATCACTGGCCTGAGTGAGGAAAATGAAGGATGACAAATGGTGCAGAACCAGTGTAAATGCCATCACTCCTCGAATTGCAGCTCTGTCAAGAGCACCAGATACCCATGACTTTACATAAGCTTCCAAGATACCTTCATTCTCCTGCATAGAGATCAAATTGTTTGTGAATGAAGATTGTGTTTCATCAAATCTCGTAGGACAGCTTAAAAACAATACAAACTGGGCATCTGAATTCACAAATTCTGTGAAGGCCCTGAAAAAATAAAAATAAAAACTTTGTTCTCAAGGTGCCAATATACAGCCATATACCTTGATTTCTATGCAGATGGTTGTGAACAACACAGATGAATTACTTATTTCAACTGAATTTTTTCATGTAAAAGTTAGGATAACCCAAAGCAAAACTTGATAGTCAACAATTATTTTTACTTCTACTTTTGCATTTCTGATTTGAGGGCATGTCTTAATAGTTAAAAGGTGTTTTTGCTTCTACAATTACTTTGCTGCTGATGGTTGGTCAGTAGTACCTCAACGGGTTCAAGGTATCCTTCTGGCTCAGAAAAGCATTTCTCCAATGGTGGCAGAATTTCAAGAACACGAGCATTAGACAGTGCATTCCAAGCAGCAAGTCTCACAGTACCTTCAGTGCAACGGTGTAGATATACAGAAACTTGACGGCCAAATAGTAAATCACCATAAGATATGGCAGCAAACTGCTCCACAAGAGTTTCAATAAATGTAGAGTAACTCTCATGTATCTCAGACTTAAACCTCAACAATTCCCAGTTAGATTTATTCCTAGTTTCTAGCAATAGGCTAGAATTTCTAAATCTTGTTTCATCAAGGTGCCGACCATAGAGGTCTTGCAGGGTTTCATAAACATCCCTGCTCTTCTTGTCCTCAAGCACACCCATTCCATTGATTAATATGACAGATAAAGAATGGAATTTCCATATCAAATCTAGACTCCGAACTGGCGAGGGAACATCAGAAGATAAGAAACTAGACATTGCTTCCAAGCCTAACAGGAAAAAGAGTCCAGCTTTAGCAACTTCAAGCTCATTAGTGGCATCCTGCATAGGGTTTGAAAATTTAGAAGAACCCTGAAAACCTGTATAGTTGGTATCAGAGAAGGTTGAAATTGGGCTAAGAAACCAATGCATAGGAAGTGGCAGTCTCTGATGAGCCCACTCTGCCACCAAAGAAGTGTTATAATGACCTTGACTTGATATATTTGATGTGTCCAAGTCCTCATGAATGGTTTCCAGAGAGAGAGAACCCTTCTTAAGAGCTCTAATACCAGAAGAAGTGCTGTGATCAATGGCATTCATTTTCATCTTCATTGACAACCATCTGGTTTTGAAGTGGGACACTAATATCTCGCTAATATGAGAGTAGTCTTCTTTCCTACATTCCCACATGAAAGGTTTCATTCTTTTATCTTGGATAAGATGTTGCAGACAGAAATTAAGAAACGTAAGAACAGGGGCTTGGAATAAAAGATTGAATGCCTTCTCCAAAATAACCCTGTCCCCAGGTCCAACAGACAAGCATGCTCCTAAAACAGAGTTGATCTTGTGCACAACAAACATTGTTTCCCCATCCGTTTGCAATTCTCTGGTGGACACCATTTCAAAGATTTCAAGCATATGAATAAGCAATCTTGCATCTGTTTGGGTCAACAAAATACTCATGGACCAAAATCCTCCACCAGAGGCACCCCAGCCAATTGCCAAGCCTGGAGCAGGTCCTCCTCTACCAAACATCTCAATAGACTGCATTGATTTCCATTCTGACATCACCAACTTCATAAAAACATGGAGCATGAATTGCAACTCTGCCTCGGACCTTGTCAATATCCCATCCCCAAGGACCTTTACATCTGTTGAAGTATTGTCTGGCCTGGTTGAATCTGTAACTAAGTTGATCAAGCAATTAATGGAAGTCATGACCTGAAGTAGCCCATCTAGGCAACAAACAGAAACTAATGATGTTTCATATTGACTTTGCTGTCTCAAATGACAGAGTGCCTCAATGAAAGACCCAACTCCAGTAAAACCTTTTCCATGATCCATGCCACTGTCCTCTGAAAATTCAAAAATGTTGGCTTTAATAATTGCCAGTCCAATTTTAGGAACAAACAAAGGCAAACATTGATGGCTCATGTTCTCCTCTGGTTTCAGTCTCTTGAGCAAAGTGGAAAGCATATGCATGACAGATGAATACACCCACAATATGGAGATAACAGATGAATCTTGGAAAACAAGATCACTGTGAATCCCTTTTTTCCACTGAAACAATTTAGACACATAAGCATCATCCTTCAGTGTTATCCACTTTAAAGCCACATCAATTATTGGCATGGCATAGCACCAAGCCCATTTGTCTGTGTCAACAGGCTCATCACCAGGAAGATATTGATAATTAAGACACTCCTCTGCATAAAAATTTGGAAGTTTTCTAGCTAAAGCCTCCAAAACACGGTATCCCTCCCTAGAGATGGAAGCAAATTCAATAAGAACATCATTCTCTTGAAGTTTCTCAAAAGCAGGTGGGTTCAGCCACAAGCATAAGGCAGGAAAGATACCCGTAAAGTATGATATGCAGAAACCATAATGAATGCAGACCTTCCAAAAATGTAGTTGTTCAACCATCAAAGCCGATAAAAGTTTACAATTTTCCTTCCCTAGCTTTGCCCATTGCTCGATGAGGGAGGTTTCTTGATACAGATGTCTTGTCATTGCTTGAAAAGACCCATTCTTTATAAATTCAGTACAAATCTTCTTGTCAGATTGTGCCAAAACCTGTTATATATCACAATAGAACATTACCATAACACTGTTTTTGGGTGAATTATTAGAGTAATTTGCTACAGAATGACTTTGTAAGAAAAATAACAATTAAATATCAGCCCAGCAATATATGAAAGACATCTTACCCTCAAAAGCCGTACAGAATTTATCTTAGAAGGCTGAATTTCAGTATCATCTTCCACAGTGAATCTGTCAACAACTGAATGGACAAGTCCTTGGCAATTCACCATTGCATTTGCACATGTTGGGGAATGCCTTGCGATCATTATAAGTACAGATATTATGCATTCTTCCATAGCCACTGCAGGTTTTGCCTAAAACCATGCATATGAATTTACATCAGGAATTATCAAATTCAATAGCAGAAAGCACACATTGTCACAGTCATGTCATAAAGGACACATCAATTAAAACATGACATAAAATCATGACTATTACAATGTTAAATGATCTGGTCTAAAAACATGTTGGGATCTTCAAATTTTCTCCCACTACATTCACAATAATTTTACAATATTCAGCACAAAAAAATTCATATATGCTACAAATACTACGTTCAAGGCCTCCAAGCCCTCGTACTTAGAGTTGTCACCTCTAGTGCCCAATAATCCTTTTTGTCAACAATCTCATCTTAGCAAAACACGCAACAACTTGCATGCATGACAAACACTGAAGCCATAAAAAGGGAGTAAAAAAGAGAACATGATCCTCATCTAAATGTCAACTCTTCTGTCCCACAAAAAATTGGCAACTATAAGAAAACTTTCACACTGTTCTGTAGCTTATAGAATTCAATATTATTCTCTCCATGTACAAAGAAGCGTACTTCCAGGAGATAGCGCATCCTTGGAAGGATTCCCATCCTGACCAGACCTGCAGCAAAATCTTGACCAGCAACAACAAGATCATCCTGAATAGTAGATGTCACTTCTGTCTTATCATCAATGACATCCTCACCAAAACTCAGAACATTAGAATGTTTAGCACTGTACTTCCAAAAACCACCATGAAGGAAACCAGCATCAACCACCGGCTTGCTTCGAAAAACAGGGGCAGTGAAGATAATCTTCTCACAACTTATTATTTTCTGAAATATGCACCAAAATCAACAGTCAAATATTAATAGCAATAGGAACAAACAAGAAAATAAAGAAACAGAGCTCTACCTCCAAGATTTGAAAGAAATTCTCATTTAATTCACAACTTAGAGCCCATTGGATAACTCTTGCACAAGCTAAAACTACTGAACTGTGGTTATCATCAAGGCACATCCTGAAACCCAAAAAAAAAATGGTGTTTATACCATTTTTATGTTGTCAGTTAATGAAAGCAAAGACAGGTTTCACCTATCAAACCTATGTGCATAAATCACACATTGTCAAAGGGCATCAACAATCAGTAACAAAAGCATAGAGATGGAATTCACCTCAATGCTAAAGCAAGCTCAGGTTCAGGACCAAGTGCAAAAGCCCAAACAGCCTCCCAATCAATACGCTCACCAATTTGAATGGCATCTTTCAGCATACTGCCAACCCGATTTTGCTGAATACCATATACTGCTTTACCAAGAACAGATGCAAGTAGATGCAATGCAAGGGCTCGTTGTCCCGGAATCTGAAACAAACAAGTTTAAGAATTACAAGTGACACAACATGTATCCCAGGTGACAACAAGAAAAAATTTCCTAGCCATGTGCGAAAGCCAAAAACTCTTGTTCTTGGTTCAAATTAATTGAAGAGCAAGGGGTGAAGCTGACTGACCACACTTCTAGTTAGTTGTACAGCTTCCTTTATAGTATATCCTACAGAACCAGGGTCCCCTTCAGTTCTCAAAAAATCACGTTCCACAACACTATCAGCAGTACCCATCTTGTTAATGGATCTATGACCTTCAACAAGAATTGAAACTTCTCAATTTCAATTAAAGAACATGCTGTCAAACAAATAACAAGAATTTTGACATACACATTTTTAGGATAGCATGGTTCTCCTATTAATGAAATAAGACATCAGTAGGACTTTACTCAAACTTCCAATAAGAAATTAAACAGAGTAACCAAGTCATCTGACAATTTCCAGATAGTGCAGCAAAAAATAAAGAAAAAAGTCTACTTGAAAGCATATATTCAAATTTTTGTGGGATCATCCAGAAACTTAGAAAAGAAAATGATAAATTTACATCTAAAATTGCTTATTAGCTCTCCTAGCACGCCTTAGGCAAGCAGCAGCAACCTGATAATGGTGTCAGGTGTTGCCTTGCAACAAGCCCCTTAATCAATGCAAAAGATTTTAAAACCAAATACTCAGACTTGGACTTCTCACTCCCATAATGTTTTGACCTTCTCAATTATGAGAACCATTGACATCTAGTTAGGTATATCAAGCAGGAGGACATTCTTTCTTCCCCTTAATCATCTAGCAAAATGTCCAATTATGTTCAAACCTAGGCACAGGTTCCTGATAATAAGTACCTCAAGGCCAAAATAAACTCAGTTTGGAGAGTCATAGAATTTGATTGATGTTTAAACAAAGAACCAAAGACACTGTGAAGACAAACAAGCAGCCATAATAATATTTTAGTCTTACCAGACTTTGATTCATCTGCAATAACATCCCCTTCCAGAGAAAATCTTATCCCTCTAACAGCTTCAACTCTCTCACTCCAAGTATTCCACAAACTGTCATTGCCTGGAGGGGAATTCTGAACCACATCATTATCTAGCTGACTCTTTGTATCTTTTGAAGTGCTGGTTGCCATCATCTCAGAATTATCACTCCCTTGATGGGCAGAAATATTCCTTGACTGATTCGCCCTGAGAGTATTAGCCAGGTCACCATTGTAATTGCCGTTGGAGCTGGAAAGCTTTTGCTTCTTCAATTTTTCTTGGCCACGTTTTCTTAGTAAGTTTAGCAGTGAAGGGTTTATTTTATCCATTATCTCATCTTGTGCTTGTGTAATCTCTTCAGATGACATACTTTGCAACCGAGCACGATTTTCAGCATCAATCTCACTTTCAAGGGACATGGGTTTTAGTCCATTTGCAGAATTGTTAAATCTAGAGGTAGAAGCTGTAGTTAAAGTTGTATCAGTTAACAAATGAACAGCATTCCCCAATTCTCCAATCTGTGCTTCAGCAGCACTACTACTTGACATTGTTTCACTGCTTCCCAGTTCACCTTCACATAGATCATATCTGGCATCTACTTCCACATCAGCTACTGAATTGAGAAGCCTGGCATGCCTATAATTGGACATAGCCTCTGAAGCTTTGGTTTGAGGAATAGAAGATCTTAAATCTAGTTTGACATCCACTTCCGTGGGAGCCTCATTAACATGAGAGGAGTTGAGTTCCATGATTTGCTTGCCCACATTAGCAAGCACGTCTCCACCTTTCTTGTGTTTTGTTGTGTTCTTGAAGCATGACTTATCTTCTTGCTTTTTTTCTGTCTCATTACTTGGAATAAAGTCTCTCCATTGTCTAAGATCTAAACCCTTCTTCTGCTTCCACTGTACAGGGTTTGCAAATGCTGATATGGGATCAAAGTGAGCAGGATCATTATCTACTTCATCATCTTCAACAACATCATCGTCATCATCATCATTATCATTAAGACGGCCCTTTGTGCTGCTTATTGGCCCCCAATGCTACAGAATGAGTCCACACATCATTTGAAGAGGGAAAATGATTATTAAAAATAAAAAAGAAAAAAAAAAGTTAAACGAATAACATTAAAATGGAATGAAGCCGCGCCAATGCACAAGCATTTCCTTTGCTTGCGCTCAGATATTTTCTCTTTTTCTTCAACTTAAATCCAAAGAAACGGACATTTATAACTTGAACTGAAAAGCAGGAGCAAGAGGAAGAGAGAGGGGGGGCTTACGGGTCCGTGGGAGCGGTGGCGGGCGACGGGGAAAGGCAAAACAGAGGGTTTAGGAGGCGGAGTGAGGCGGCGATGAGAAGGACTTGTTTGGGGGTTTTCTGAGATACCCTTTTCGACGATACTACCGACCAAGCGGGAAGCGTCGTCTTCGGCTATTTGAAGCTGTCCCCCTCCAAAAATGGTTTGCCTTCTGCTTCTTGGGGCGTTTCCTTTACCCACCCCATCCTCCTCTTTCTTCTTCTCCTTCTGCTTCTCAAAAGCCATGTCAGTGTGAGAACAGAACGCCCAGACTTATGTAGGAGAGAACGAGAGAGAAAGACACAGAGAGCAAGTCAAGTCAGAATTAATCACAGGGGAAAATTAATTAATTATTAAAAAAAAAAAAAAAACACAAACACAGGCACACACACACGCACGCGTGGCCTCGGCGGCGGTGGGCTTACTGGGCTTTTGTGATGAGCTTATTGGTCTTTTGTGATTTACACTCGGCATAAGAGACTTGGGGTTGAATTGTTGATATGGGACACTCATCTACGACTCATCCTCGCCACTCACGACTAAGACCAGCCCCAAAAATTAGACTTTTCTCCGTATGAATGTCATTAATTAATTACTAGGATCAATCGGATGCCCTTTTTTTTTTTTTGGCCTTCTATTATTTTCGTTTTACTTTTACGGATCTTGCTTCCTTTATCATCTCATTCGAAATATCACTTGGCACTTAGACTAAGTAGCTTTGACATGTTAAATCAATGCACGCAATTCCAAACGAAAGACATCTCCAATTGTATTTACTTGTTTGTGGTATTAGCATATTTGTGTTGACTATTTGGGTGGTAGGGTTCAGGTCTTATGCCTTTGAAATTCAGATGGGCTTCTGATTATTCAATGCCCCAACTAAGCATCCGGGCCAGGTCCTATAGTGACCACCTTCTTCTTCTTCCTCCTCAATTTTCTTTGGTTTAAATTGACGCCTCCCAACCCAACTGTCCCGTTATTTATAAATAAATAAATAAATAATGTCTATACCATGAATACTCTTATAATGGGATAGTGGCAGTAGACACTGGATGGTGGAAAGTGGGTGATGGTAATTCTTGAGTGAACGTTATCTGAAGCAGTGATTTCAATACGCCAATAAGTAAGAACAAGTCAAACCATGAAACTTCTGTGCCTTCAACTCCTCACTTCATGGGAACGACGGTCAGTTAATAGACGGCTGAGCGCGGCATTCCACCTAAAATCTAAAACTACGGGATACATAAGGGCCTCAGGTAGCAGACAAGATCCACCCAAAAACAAACATGATCCGATCATCCCCCCCCCCCCCCAAAAAAAACCCCCAATCACAACATGAAATAACTTGATTTCAAGTGCCTCCATTTCTTGAGTGACCCCTCAGAGAAGCACAACGTAGAATGACTCGAATCCAACTCGTCAAAAGCCGTTCGACCTAGTCCATTGTGACATCTGTACTTCAAGACTGCCTCCGGTAAAGGGCTTCCTTTATTGAGTGAGCGAGCGACTGTATATGCGCCGGATGAATGCACCTGGTATTGATCTCCCCTACATCTGTGAGTGAAATGCTAACGGGGACCAACAGATAAAAATAGCATTTCTTGAACTGCAAATATACACATAAATCTTTGCTAATTACAACAAGATACGAAGAAATGATCAAAACTTCAGATCATGATATTTCTATTGCTAAACAATATACAGAGACACGGTTAGATAACAATACTGCTGACCGAGGACTATACGGCTCCTGTTAACAGATTTTCAGTTTCTCTCCTAGTTTTCCTTGGGATAATGCAATTAAGTAGTGACTCTGGGCAGTTGTTCTTCAAGGTCAATCCCGCTCTGGGGCATCCCCAGAAGCTCTTCTCACACTGATGTTACCAGTGTACGACCAAACCCTCTCAGGATCAGATGGTAACAGTTTTTCAAACTTCCGATTAGTTGCTGCCTCCAGATTGTTCTTTTTTAGAGATGAAGGTGTTATTACTGGGCTTCCAGCCACTGGTGTGGATGAACAGAAAGTTGGGGTTGCAAATGGAGAGCCAAAAGGGCTGTGCTGGACCGAGAGGGGCCGAGGTGAGATCCGCTTCTGGATGGGAACGCCACCTAAACCTCCTCTATTAAAGTGAGATGCTGATTCTGCTGCAGAACATCTCCTGATAGCATCATCTACATAAAGAACATCGTCTATCCTTGCCATGATGTTGAAGGCCAGGCTCTCCATCACTCTTGAGTAGCTTTCAAGAATTGACTGCCCAACATCCTGGAACAAAACAAATTATTTTATTGTCTTCGTTGTATCCTTGTGTTTCATCAAAGGAAAAGGAAAACAAATAATGGAATCTTAACAAACATGGAATAATGGTTCTTGATAATCATTCTGTTGTTATTAACAGAGGGTAAACCAAAAACAACAAAAAACAAAGTGTAAAAATGCCAATTTGTGTCCCTCAAAGTCAGTCAAGCTGGCAGCCTTTATTGCATGGTAAGCACCAAGAGACTTGCACCAGGCTATTATCTACACAAGGTAACCTAGATCATGTTGATGGTATGCACTTAAATATACTCCATGGTTGCAGTGAGCTACAATGACTGTAACATCTAGACTGGTGTACTCTCTCTCTCTCTCTCTCTCTCTCTCTCTCTCTCTCACCATTTTTGATGGACTTTCTAGATGTTTTTGGACACACTGTCCCATGAGATATGCAAAACTGTCTGAAATTACTGATTGGTGCTCATTTCTAGGACAAAAAGGATGATGCTGGAAACCTTGATTGAAGCTCTGTTCCTTGTACTAAAACTCTAGTAAATAGTTCTGCTTGGTATTGAGAGAGATTCAAGCAAATACCTTATTATACTGAATCTTGCACATGTCCAATGCTGTTTGTGGGAGGCCAGGGAAACGAAGCCTTAAGCTTTGTAAGAGTATCTCAGCTCTCTGAGTTAAAAAATAATTCTTTTCAGCATCAGCAACAAGACCCTTGACCTTGCCACCCCATGATGAGTGCTTGACTTTTGCATTATTTTTGTGTTTTTTCTGATCTTTCTGCTTCCAGACATGGATGGCTGCTTCAACTCTGTTAGCTAATTCCAAACCATGATGCTCTGCTGTTATGTCTAGGCCATCAAGGAGACATTCTGGTGAGAACTGTTCAGCTGCTATGTAGCGATAGATGATGTCACCCAGGCAAGCTTTTCCACTCTGATAATTAGTTATACAACAAATGACAACAAAAGGGAAAGGTTTAAAATATAGATTTTGAAAATAAAGAAAGAAGCCAACAAACAGCAGCCCATGAGGACCCTGTCTAATTGAAATGAAATGCAAAAACTTGATCTCAGAGTAACCATTAGTGAACCCAATTTATAATGTGAGACCAGCATAGGATCATGGGCGCTAGCATGTTGTTGTTTTATTTGCTGTTACATCACTGCATATTCTTTTTCTTTTTCATCGCAAGATCAATTTAGCACCATGATACTTCAGCAGAGTTGCAATGTGTTTAAACCTTTTCCCATGATATTCATACATTTTGTGCAGCAGATAGTATCTTTGCTTTCCAAAATGTGTCATCCCATTGACAACTAACATTCCCTCAACCAAAGAAATTTAATGTTTTTAGTTCTTTTTTTTTTTTCCCCAACCAGCATCAAAGAAAGACTATGCTCACTCTCTGGAATCAAAAACAAGTTACTTTTGACATCCAGAACCAGGGGCTTCAAGCCCACAGAAAAAATCAAGCATGATTCTTTTCAACATCTAAAGCCCAATATATTAACTAAAATGGGCAATAATCAAAGTATTTGACAAAAAAATACTGGATTAGATCTTAAAACGCCAATAAAAGTCAGCTCCTTAGCAACTAAGTTCCACCAACAGGACCTGTTCTAATAATAATACATTCTGGAAAACAAAATCTCAAACAAAAAGAACTAGAAATAATAATATACAACTACAAGACAGAACAGGGGATTGAACAAGACAAGGCATTCCATGCTATAGGCATTTGGTCCAAATCCTAGTCATACAGGCATTATAATTCAACAGAAGGAGAAGCCCAAACCTTGGGCAATGTCTCCACATAAGCAGTGGGCATCTCCATCTCAGCCAGCACACTACTATTAATTGCCATTGCTGCCTTTAATATCTGGTTTGTGCAATCCCTACACTGTTGCAATTTCTTCCTCCCATCCTCAGATAACCCATTTTCTGGAAGTCTTGGACACGGCAACCACCATTTTTCTTCCTGTCTGATTGAAGGCCTCCCACCACTAATGATAGATGGAAACCCATCACAATCACCATCATCAGCCAAAAGAATTCCCCGATCAACATACCAGAACTCCGTATCAGAAAACCCATTAAGCATAGTTATTAAAATAGCATCAAGTTTTGAGAGCAGGAAGATTCACGTATAAATCAGAGCGTGGTCGAGTAGCCATGACCTCATAGGTGCCTCCGCCGGGGAATTGCTGTATGGAAGGAACAAAATCAACAATGAAATCACTCACGCATAACAGCCATTCCATTTCTCTGTGCCACATAGACTTCTTTTGAGGTGCCAATGGCTCCAACCTCCAGAGCTCACCAAATACAGAGGCTACAATTAAAACCCCAGTTATGCAAGCACTTGCATACGCATATAAGAAAATGGATTGTTATACAAATATCCAGCTAGTGGGGTAGAGTTCTGTTTTAAGACACACCAGATAGATTTGTTATAGCATTTGAGATGGCAAGTGCAGTACACACGCCTTTACCCCCTCCAGACATGTCCTCTCCCAGAAGAAGCTTTGCGAATCTCTCTTTCATCAATTCAGCCTCTACAAAAATTGGGCGGAAAGACATACCGATTACTAAATATAGAAAACAATTATAAAAGTACCTCTCAAATGGCATTCAAAGGTGAGATCTTCAATTAGAAGAAGAAATTACAGGCTCCTGTTTGTTCATAAGAAATCAGAAGTAAATGTACGTTCTATATATATATATATATATATATATATATATATATTCTTTCAGAACAAAATCAACTAATCAAGCGCCAATGAAGTTTTCATCCCCAAAATTCAAGTCTAGTAAGTTTTTCTCACTTCCAAAAAACCAATAAAAAAAAAAACAAGCAAGATTCATTTGCAAAGGCTCACCTAAAAAGAAAAGAAAAAGGAAAAACTTGACACCAAATCTTGTTATAATCCTTCTCAAAGGATCACCAAAAAAGAGTAAGAAGGAAAATCAGTACCGAATTAACAATTAAGAACGAAACAGGAATAGCTAGCAGAGAATGTACGGAAGTGGAGTTACCAGACAAATCGGACTCCCCTTTCTCAGGCTTCTCGACCCAAACCGCGGCATCATTGCCTCCAATCATCGGCAGCTGCACCTGAACCGGCGGGAAAGAGAATCTCCCGGGCGCGGGAGGACGTGGAGAAGAAGTAAATGAGCTGGAAGCACCTTCGACATCGAGGCGGAGACAAGAGAAACCACTGGAGCTCTCGGACTCGCTGACGTCAGCGCTCAAGCTGTAGCTGCCACACCTCTCGCTCTGCTGATCATCGAGGCCACCGTCGGACGAGACGCTCCCCATTTCCAACAAGATCCGGCGCGGAAACAGAGATCTCAACTCCACATTGGCGACAATGAGACCAAACGTAGCTGATAAAACCCAGAGACAGGCGTCTGCTATTACTGGTTGATGGCGGTGGATGGTACTCGGAAAAAAACACCAAAAAAATAAAAACAAAAAATTGCAACGGTGGTAGCAGAGAAGAGCACGCCGCTGAGGTCCCCTGTTAACTAACCACACACACTTTCTCTCTTTTCTCTCACTGGTTGCTTTTGTCTTTTTCTCTTTTTGGTTTTTTTGTTTTTTTTTAATGGTTTTTATCGCTGCTTTAGTACTGAGCAGTAAGTACTGTGCTGAGATAGAAAGGGTGCAGAGGTAGCGTGAGTAGAGGCGATGATGATGGACAAAAAGGCCCGATGATTGGCTTGCTGGGGACGTGTTAACATTAAAAGCGCTCCCTACGATCCGAGCGTTTTGATTGGAGGAGTATTTATTCTTCCAGCCAACGCCCTCCTCCTTAATAAAATCTTGCATCAATTAAATAAATGAATAAGTATTTCAATTTACAAGACTTATATTTAAAAAAAAAAAAAAAAAAAGAATAGTAGTATTGTAATCACCTCAGAATTAGATTAGAGAATTGCATTATGTTTGCATGCCGATATCGAAAAGGACACGACCAATCAGCACCCGACACGGCCCCGCTGTTGGTGGGGGGAGTGGGGGACGGTCCACTTTCTCTGTCGACAGTCTATTTATTCATTTATTGCCACGTCATCCGATGATGGCGTGGCTGAAAAATGCTGATGTGGAAAAGAACAGGCAGGCAAGGGTTTTGACGGCAGGTTATGGAGGAGGGAGGGAGGGAGGGAGGGAGGGGAGCGACGGTTGCTCTTGTGGGGGGAGAGGAATATAAATGAAGCGGGCATCCTCACCTCACAGTTTATGCGCCATATCCCATAGGCTCTGCTGCCAAAAAGCAACCAAAGCAGCCGAGTCGGCACTAATGACTTTTTAAATTTAAAACCCATTTTGATTTTCATCTTTTTCGGTTCTGAGCATTGTTTATTGATCGGTTAACATTAAAAAAAATAAAAGAATGAGTAACGGATCTACGAAACACTGGGGACATCACGTGGCAGTTGGGTTGACGGCCACGATCTCGAGGTCGCGGGAGAATGGGTGATTTCGGGAAGAATGTCCTGCGGCCTGAAATGGTGTGAAGGTATGCTGACGTGTGTACACATCAAATACGTGTGCCACGTTTGCGCATTGCAACTTCCGTGAAGTTTCACGGTGTCATCAAGTATGGTATAGTGGGGTACATGCACGTGACAAACTAGGGGGCTGAAGGATATAGGTCGGCTGGTCGGGGCTCGGATGAAGCAAATGCAAGCAACGTGGACGACGGGGCCGGTTGGCTTCGAGAGGACCATTTCGTTTTGGTTTTTGCGAGGAAATAGAAAACTATTCCTTTGTCTATTTCACTTTTGTTTTTCGTTTGTCCAACGGCTGATTGTCTAACTAAATCAACGCCGGTTCAGTCTTGGTTTTCCAAACTTGTAGCGGGAAAGCTAATCCACGAGGCACTATATACGACAAAACCCAACCTACTAGGAACTCCACTCTAATTCAAGTGCATCAATAGAGTCAAATTTTCAAGTCAAGGCAAGCAATCCAGTAATACAATGACATTATGGTTCTCTTGGCTGGAAACAATCCGATCAAGTCAAGTCCGCAAAGAGGCTGTGAGGAGTCTTCTGGGTCATCGTGCTTGGGCCAGCTGTTCCAAGTTAAATGGGCGCACAAACTCCGGTCCACCATTATAGAGAGTGATTGCCGCCAACTGTGAAGCAGCCTCTGTGGGGTGGAATAAATCCCAGAACAGGTGTTCCTCGCGATCTTGGCAAAGAGTCGCTTTTGGACTGCCGAACGATTTTTCATTGAAGCTCCCACCACCACAACATGCATCCTGCACATCCTTGAATCCTGAAATTTTTTCAGTCGGGAAACATGCGGATGGTCAGATCATGCCAATAATCATTTGATGCATAAACTGCTTCAAGCACATCCCGTTGGGATGCGCAATTAGATTGTAAACGTCTTGAATATCATTTACTAAATTTAAGGGGCTGCCGTATCACAATCATAGTCATGTTGAACGTGTTTCCAATTGAATACTCTATGTCTGTGTATTCATAGCTAAGCTTGCACATATGGGCATCGATCCCTGAATTAAAAATCTGAGCAAGATCGTTCAAATCCTGAGAACACTTCCCACAGGCATCAAGAGCTCTTTGGGATGGACAGCACCCAATTGGTGGGACGCTAATAAGGCTAAACTTCCTTCCTCCGAGTTTATAAAGATTCTGCGCATGAATATGACTCGTGAGTATAAGATTGAGTACAATTTGGAGACAAGCTTTGTTATATAACAATGCAAGTCAGCTTCAAGAATGCTTCCTAGGTAAAGCAAATCGCGACTTGAATGTCGCTACTTAATCATCACATATAATAAGCAGCAAGAGCAAGTATAACCCTTAAGTGTTTTTCGTAAGCACTGCCTAAATAAGCAATGATCTCAGTTGGTGGTTCAGTGTACTTCGCGACTACTGAGAGCTGAAAATATCATTGCTGCCAGTGCTGATGAAGAACAAAGACTTTGAGATTAAAGCTTTGGCGTCCGCTGGACCCATATGAGCCGCAAGATTGCTATAGCAGAAGTAGAGTTGGTCTATCTGCTCTCCCAGTGAAACAACATTCTTCTGGTTGTTTGTCGGATTTGACTGAAACGGGAAACGGTATCAACTATGATTTTGGGATTTTGGCACAAAAAAGTACAAGACATAGGTCCCAAGGAAATAGAGGCCCTCACTATATTTTGTCCAGTAAAGCCAAGAAGGCCCGACCCGGCGGAGGCGAAGTTTACTCCCCTGAATCGCTTTGGGTTGAAAGCATTTTTGGCTGTTTGCAATAGACAAGTACGGTGGAGGACTTCTTTTCAATCCCATTAACATAGCTGACAATAAAACCATCGCAAAAAATGAATCAAATTCAAAGCAGTGGTGCCACTGCTTCACGTACGATTGCATGCACGGTTATCTACTACTGTTAAGCGAACATAACTAGGCAACAGAAGAAGTGAAACATACTAACCAAGAAAATAGGCACTGTTGAAGCCATTACTGAACCTTCCAGTTGGTTTATGGGTTGGAAAATCGATGCCATAGGGGGGAATATCTGCCTTAAATATGCCTGCAGGCAGCAAATTGTCTGTCCCTACATCGGCCGTTGAATCTCCGAGTACAAACATAGCCTGTGGCTCTGCATTTGTAAAGGCGAGACCAACAATGGCCAAATATAGAACTAGAAGGGAATTCATAACCAGAAGGAAATTTTGCTTCTCCATAAATGAAGCGAGGACAGGAATTCTGCTTTTGCTCTTCTATCCTTCACTATGTATTGGTGATAGAAGCTTGAATTTTAATCTCGAAGAAGTTTCAAGTATCTATAGGTCCTATGGTACACAAAAGTACATGCAAGTGCTGGTTCTTTCCTTGGTACTAGGAATGCAAGCTTCCAGGACCTTGGGCGGATTCTACCAAAAGGACTAGTTTACCATAATCCAAAATGACTAGTTTAAAAAAAAAAAAAAAAAAAAAAAAAAAAAAAAGACTGCTTGTGGTCAATACATTTTTGTTGGGCTTATCATTGGGGCTTCGGATCTGTTGAGTGAAATCCAACGTAACCATGGCCTCCGAGATCGGGAGTTTCGGGCGACTTCTTAATTTGAAACAAGTCACACGTGCGATGGACACAATTCTATTTGTTTTCATCAACCATCCTTGCAGGGAAAATAACACACTACTGTACAAACAAAAGAAGTAAATGCCTACCTAAACAGTCCACACTGCAAGGACATTTGATCCATTTTGAAGAGCATTCGAGATAAGTATATGCTTCATTTGAAATTATTGATGAAAATTATGAATAAGAGGTAAATACATACATAGTAGAAGTTAAACATTAATTCAACCGAATTTTAGAGAATCTTTTGCTTTTACTCAACGGAATATTTGGCAATCACGATCTGTCAATATTCATAATTGTCCCTTTTCCTTTTATAATTTTCTCCATCAGGTGTCGGTAATTCACGTGCCATATGCCACAAATCACAGCCAAGATAGAGTTCCATCAAAGTCCGCCACGGAGTACGGGGGGATGACAGAAACAAGGTCTATTTCAACATTCTTGTTTATTCTTTTTTTTTTTTTTTCCCTCCGTTTCAGTAATTAACGTCTCGCGACAAGTGTCAATGCAACCCCCCCCCCCCCAACAATTCTTCTTTCCCAGTAATGACGTCTCTGATGAAGTCATGAAACTTGTAATGATTTTCAAGTCAGGCAAACCCATATAAAATTGAAACCAAACGATTACATGCGTGATAAATACAATGATAGCTCCAGTCATTTTTCAATAATTTATTCCATCAACGTGAGGAAGTGACTCTTTTTGTTATTTCTATTTACAAAATTACATCCCAAGTCATGGTATCTGGAAATAAGATCAATATAAACAAGAGTCCCTGCCAAAAAGAGTCTTTATTTATAATATAGCCAAAAAAATATGCAAAAGGGACTTTTGGAGTTCCAAGGTAGGGAGGCAATGACTACTTGGGTATGCAGGATCAGCGAAACACTTGAATCTATGGCGACTGGGCCGAACTACGGCTATCATACGTAACAATGGGGCTGGCGTAGGGTCATGGGTAATTTCGTAATTGAGACTGTTTGAACAATGAACAATGAACCATGAAGCCGGCGTTATCCGGCGCTTCAAAAGCGCGTGGTCATGGGAAAGCCGGATATTGGAGTCCAGGAAGACTGAAAAGGCGTTCGCTGTGGCAAAGGTTGCCAGGGGCCACGGGTGATGCCGGCGTCGTTTGGGCAGACGCGCCCTCCACTCTCTCTCCAGCATGATCAAGATGCCTCAAATTATACAGTGATTACGCGTGTATCTGTTGGAATAATTTGCAAGGGGTTTGGAGAATGGTTGTTTGCTTGGGTGTTGTGTAAGTATGCCACTGACGAGGTTGACGTGACAATCCTGGAGAATCCTTTTCTTTTTTCCTTGTTTGGTTTTTTTGGTACGTTTTCCACCTTTTGGACAAAAATGTTTCTACCGTAGAGAGCATCGAACCCCTAATTTCCAATGGTAATAGTCACATAGAAAATCAATATTTTTGAATCTAATACAAATTGACAGACAGACGGGCGCATCTTTGATACATCCACAAGTAAGCAGAGTACGCACATTTGTTTAATTACAACAAAATGGAAATGTTACACGGGGAATCAAGCCATCCTGTACCCACTGTACTGTATACGTATTTAGGAGGTCGATCTACGTTTCCTCCTTTTTTTATTTTTTTTTTTCTCCTGTTAAACTTTTCCTTTTTTTCAAAAAAAAGAAAAAAAAATCTTTAATAAAATAATGGAACCCCGAGTTGGGGGCCGCAAAGAGTGGGATAGGAATTAAGCCGCTTTTTATAGACTCATCGCACCAACGGCGAAGTCTTATGGAGGCAACGTATTCTTGTATTTGGCCCTGCCACAGAGAAGTGCATTCTCTGGAATGGGATATTCGTCCCTAGTTGACTTCCCCGGTGCGTAGACGCGCATGTAAAACTGTTCTCCCAGGTACTGCCTTGCCCAAAATTCGGTCCTGAAGTTCCACATTCCCACGTTGTCAAGTGCTATGAAAATAGCTGTCCATGACCTGGGGTAAACCTGCAACAACACAGCAATGACAAGTTGTTTGATAAGCAGCTGTCCGTCGAAACCTAGTACTATTTCACGTTATGGCTAACATGGGAGCGAGAGGAGTGTTGAAGTAATTTCATTACCTGTGTAGTGCAACGTGGAACTGCGTCTACAAGATTGTATTGGTTACGACTAGTTGGTCTCCATCTCCCGTTGTCCATACTGCAGATGTCAAATGCATAATTTGAAATTTTATCTTATGGTCTGGGTAAGATTTGGAATTTCTGCTCTAATTTCAGCATAATATATCTGTAGAATTTTATATGATGGAAATAACATGTCTTCACAGTAGTCTTTACAAAAGCTCTTACCCGACAACAAAGAAGGCATATCCGTCGAGGTGCCAACTCTGGACGATCTTCTCATGATTCTGAATCACAACCTCAATGAAATTCCTATAATCAACACCCATAACAGATGTGTCAAGGTGTAAATTCTTGCCAAATGGGTGATCTGGGA
Organism: Rhizophora mangle; assembly: GCA_037832345.1. Classification (NCBI taxonomy): domain Eukaryota; kingdom Viridiplantae; phylum Streptophyta; class Magnoliopsida; order Malpighiales; family Rhizophoraceae; genus Rhizophora; species Rhizophora mangle. The sequence goes on from JBAPLJ010001225.1 coordinate 593,713, forward strand.
TGCTTCCAACACGAAAAACACCGTCGATGTTGAAGTAGTCTGCAAGCTTAAGGGGTGTATCAGCAGGGACAAAAGACACGCCGTTTACCCCATATCTCTGCTTGCCATTGACTTGAGCTGCAGAGCTCTCTAGCCTGATAGTTCTAGAAACATTTATTTGTCCATAATGGTATGATCCCTGTGGGTTCGGTCTTGGGCCGCTGGCTGTAAGGTTTGTCCTGTCATCATATACAAAAGTATGTCAAGTTTATTTGAATCGGTGAAGAAAAACAACAACCAAATTATTGGCCGAAGTAAAGAAAGTACCTAATGGAAAGAGCCTGGTTCATAGACCATTTGATTGAGGGGGTCCTTGCACGTGGGATTCGAGCAGTAGCATTTCGGACAGAGTTTCTGTAGTGTAGAGTGGCAGTGGAGAGGAGGAGCCTCTCGCTGAAACGAGTTGAGACAACAATGTGGTAGTCTCTGGCCGGCCGATTAGCTGTGACTAACACTGAATAGGATTGACCCAGGTGGATATCCAGGGAGGAATAGGCGTTCTGGACAGTGTGTGTACCCTCAACTTCAACCAGCTTCATTGTATGGCCTTGGATTTGAAAGTTGAGCGAATTTTGCAGTCCCACATTCGATATCCCGAGTCTGTAAGTTTTCCCTGCAATAAGAGAATTGCATCGCGCACGATTTTACCATATTGTTAACTTGTTGGAGGTTTTTGAGATGGCCTTATTGCCTAATGGTAATTGGTATCATAACTTACATAAATTATGGTTCAAAATGAAAAAATTACCTTGCTCGAATGTGAAAGTCATGCCACTGCTGCGACCATTGATGAGAATGCCATCTGGGTGAGGAAGCTTGTGACCCCCGTCTAATTTGGCATTCAGTTTCTGAAACAGAGAATAGCGTCAGCCCCTGTCCCACTAGCATCAAAGAGGCATTTTGTTCTGAATTAATTTGCAATTAAGTTGTATATAGGTTTCGCTTGTTACCCAGTGGTTGGTTTTGTACCAATCTCCAATTAGAACTGTGAAATCGCCAGCAGGCTCGGGGAATGGTACGGGAATCAATGGCCTACTAAGGATTCTGATGCCTCCAAACGCACCAGCTGCCTTGTGCATGCCCAGAGATGGGAAGTAGAAGAAGCTACCAATTTGATCTTTCACTTGAAATTTGTATGTGAAATTCTTGCCCGGTGGGATTGGACATGTGGTTCCAGGTGTTCCATCTTGAAACGAATTTTTCCTCATTTGAACCCCATTCCTGATTTAATAAAACAAATTAATCCCCACGCGTGTAGTAATAGGAAAAGCAAAGTCAAACAACCAACTATCCTTCAACAACAAAATTAAATACAAAGGCGCATCTGCAATTGACCTTTCCATTTGTTCTTTAATCATTTTTTATATTTGTATGTTTTTAAGGATTCTGCTTTCTGCCCTGATGAATGATAACAATTGTCTAGATGGAAAACTGTCTAAAATTCAGTTTTATCTGAAAAAGTTGTCGGGCTACGTCCCCAACCTGTTTTGGAAGTAAGAACATAAAGACTGTAACTTTACGTCTTACAGTACCCTGTAAAGTCATTAGTTTACATTGGTATCCGTCATAATTCTGTAGATTTCTTGCCAAGTAATTGAAAACAGAGTCATTGACCACGCATACTTTAGAAAGGGCATTATTTCCATACAAATGAAGAAAACTATTATTTAGAATTAAAAGTCTCCGCCCAAAACGCCCCTTCCTATTCTTATAGCATCCATTTAGATGGATAAACTCTGAAAGAACCCATTCCAAATATTAAATAGCAATTTTGCTTTTTTTTTTTTTAATCCACCCTAAAAGCCAACTGCTTTACGGCCAGTGGTCAAATGATACTGACCAACCATGAACTCATGTTTCTCAGTATTGCCTAGAAAGAACAATCTTTATACCAGGCCCGCATCAAAATTAAAATGCTAAAAGTCTGAAACAACCAGTAATCAGAGACATAGACGGGCTCTTGTCAATTGTCATGGAAACTAACAAGGCTAGGGAAAGTTAAGAAAAGGACAATGCCAGAAGAAAAGTCTCACCATGAAAGGAGAAAAGGCTCCTTCAAGTGATTGTGAACGTTAATGACAAGATTGTCATTGGTTACAGAATGTATATTCGGTCCTGGAAATTGTCCGTTAATAAGAATTCCCTGCAACCGAAGGAAGAAAAAAAAAATCCCTTTGATCAGACAAGCCAAAAAAATAAAATAATAAGAAGAAGAAGAAGAAGAAAAAGAAATTGTTAAACTTCTCCGCATACAAAAGGAACCCCACAAACCTGTTGCATTTTTCCAAGCGGAGAGATGTGGCCATAGGTGATCTTCCAGTCAAAGAACCTGTAAGGATCACCTGCACCAACAATGGCCAGTGTACAAAATGTAACACATAGGAATAGGTGCCAACACACATTGTTATTAGTCCCCATTAACCTGATTTTAGGGAAATTAAACGGACGAAGGAGGAGGGAAGTAGAGGAAAAGAGCAGGTCTCTCCTCTAAATTCAGAGAAGGTTACGGAAAGTGAAGCTTTAACTCTGGCGAATGGCAACTGATGGGTGATCGCGTATTTAAAGTGGCAAATACAAAAAGGAGGGAAGCTAGATGGCTCCAGATATGAAAATTGACCAAAATTGGCATCATCAAGACCTTAAAGAAAAACAACTAGAAAGGAAAATCAAGAAAACCGGTGTCTCCTTGTTGGCTAATGGCTAGGGAGTAGAATCGGGGATATGCGACGTCGCCAATAGGTTTCTACCACGTACAAGAGGAAGACTTTAATACTTTTACGTTATTGACGATAATAGCCCTGTTATAATGGGTTCATGAGTAGGAGATAGAAACCCTTGGCCAACCGCACTGGGGAGTTCTAACATTCACTTGTTGCAACTATTGCAAGTGCTGGCTAACTGTGAGGCCCCGTGATTACTGACGCGACGCACGGAGCATCCATGTGGCCATCCGCTCAACACGTCCGGTTTTCCGATCCAACGGTGGAATTGCTACTCTAGTTGCACCCAACGCCGAATCAGCGGTGATGAATGGCTCTTACGCGTTGAATAATTACGTCATTTACGTGTTGAATAATTACATAAGGTGGGATGTAGCTCTGTAAAGGTTTTGGAATAACTGGAATTGACAATACTACGCGGAAACTATAGTTGAATTTTCGTCTTTAGACACGTTCTTCTTGTTTTTGCCTGCCTGTAGAAGGATGCTGCTTAGAAGGCAGGAATTGAAAGCTGTATTAAGATAGATGTTTCGTACGGAGATTGTCTTCACATTGTTTAATAATGCTGTTGTCTTCACATTGTTTAATAATGCTGTGCTTGTTTTTGGATTGTTTGCAATTTCACTTCTATGACAAGTTCCAAAATCGGCTCTGAATTGATGCAAAAATAAAATGTTATTTTTTATTGCCTAATCTTATGTTTTCCCATCTTAATTAAAAGTTCCTAGATGGGGTTCCTTTGTATCCTGCCAAAGAAATTTATAAAATCAACCTTTGAAATTCTTAGCCAAAGTTATCAACTTGTGTGTATGCCAATCCTCCTCCTTTGTCTTTAACCGTTAGTCAACTGTCATTGTAGGACCAATGCTTTGATGGTTAGTTCTGATTTTCAAATCAAGCTGAACGCCGCATCACGATTTATTTTAAGAGACGAGTTGTGGAGCAACCTCTACTTTTCTGCGAGGTCGAGTGCACGATTAAGATTTAGTCACGGAAGCACCTATGATCAATTGTTTCTAAAAAGCAAAGGCTGTTTCCAATCCCGGGCTAGTTCGTTGTCGTTTACTGCTACGTGATTTCCAGGCTATAATTGCGTCAATCGTCATATAGCTTCAAAGTGCGAAATTTGTTGGTTAATAAACTTGTTTTTCTTACTAAATTTCTGCTTTAATATTGCTTCTATATACACTTGCAAGAATTTAAACCATTTTTCATTCTTTTTTTTCCTTGATTGAAAAAGAGAGTCATATGACCCTTACATCAATTATTATAGGCAGTCCATTTACAATTGAAATGATTTCAATGATGAAAGAAAGCTGTGGCGGGCTCTACCTTCAGCCCCATGGGCCTGAGCTAACAAAACAAATTGGAATTAAAACTTGAAGGCCCCCAACGCCCAAACATTGGACGCATAGGTTTTCGGGTCCCGGCATCAGAAAGGTTAAAAAAACAAAAAGGTTCTTCGGGAAACATTTAGTAGTTAAGAACTAGAGTTGGATCATTAACTCTAGCATTGCTATATGGCCCTCCATTAAAGTTACCCAAAAGATAACCCATTGACATCCCCGCCACCATGGACGCCCTCTTCGCGAACCAATCTCTGTTCCGTCTCAAGCTAACCAACGTTATTGCTTCTCCTTCTTCTTTGCTTCCTCAAACCAAATCACAGCAACAAACACAACTTTGTGCCCTTTGCTGCATAAAACCAAAAAACCCCAAAAGTATTTCAAGAAAACAGTAATGACAGCACTAACGTTGGTGAAGAAGAGGAGTCCTATGGCGAAGTTAGCAATAACATCGGCAGCAGAGCACTCCTGGATGGGACCGGCATGGAGTACTCGATTGAGTGGAAAGAGGGCCATGCCCCTTCCTGGGTCCCATCAGATTTTATTGCCGAAAGATGTGGTAGCGGAGTATGAAACCCCATGGTGGACGGCCACCAAGAAGGCAGAAGAGCCGGCGCTTAGCCGGCTGCTGGCCGCCAATGACGGCCGTGATGTGGATGCTGCGGACGGTAATGGACGCACGGATTTGTTGTTCGTGTGCGGTCTGAGCTCCGAGCCGTGCGTCAAGGTCCGAGTACGCGGAGGTTCAGGAGATATTGGAGAAGAGACGGAAGGGTGATAAGGTTGAGCATTTAGTCTAGTGGAAGAACGGCTGCCGAGAATTTAGGCTGATATTGATGAGGACACGCAGGAGGCTGAGGAGAATGTTGATCCTGATTTGATCGAGGGTGTTCGAGCTCAATAGTTTAATACTACCCAAAATAAAATAAAATAAATTTTGATTTTTATATAATAATTAAATATTTAAATTTATTTAAATAATAAATTTTAAATTAAATTTAATTTATAATATTTTAATTTTAATTTTAATAAAATTATTAATCTGAATTAATTGTAACTAAGGGATCCGCATAGATGAGGTTGAAAGTCTCGAAGTAACCCAAAGGGACAATGAGGCTGCCATGCAAGAGACCGGAATGAGTGGGGTTGGGCAGTGCCAACGAATGTAATTGGATCTTGCTACTGTAAATTTGCAACATTGTAACCTTAAGATGAGGATTCCTAATTCATTTTTGTTACTCGGCTAATATAACAACACAAGTGTTGTTAATTTAATGCATGGAAGCCTGCTCGCCTCCATCAGATAGTCAGATTTTTATTTTACCTAATCCTACTGTAATAAAAGAGATCAACCCTTTTATAAAAGCCTCATCTACTAATTAAAAAGACCCGGAAAAAATTAACCGTGAGATTTAAAAAAAAAAAAATAATAATAATAATAATAATAATAAAGGGATCAAAGCGGACGTTCGCATTGTAAGACAAAGCCGTGTTCCCATATTTTTACCACCTCGTCAACAACATTTCAGCTTCCAACCGCTGGAAATGGATTAACAGCAATTACAACCAAAAAAAGGGAAAAAAAAAATTTAATTTCTAGGGGGGGGGGTGCCCACGCGAGAATTCCTAGTCAGCTAGTATTCGAATGTTGCAAAAGGTGGTCAAACAGCGCGGGAGGGGCAGGTTCGAGTTCCTTCAGATCATGAATAATATATGTATTCCGAATAGTCGAGTGCACGTTAACCCAAGAAAACCAGTAAGTAGACTCCTTATTACTCTGTGAGAAATTATTCGCTGTAATTCGAGCTACTTAGGTATTCGATTGTTTGAACCCGCCAGACTAAATCTTACGTTATTTCGTGTCAAATGCAGAGTCAAATCAAATTTAAGACAAATTAAGAAGGTCAATTGAGTTTAAATGAATAAAACATCGAGCCTCTCACACTTGGAACTGAGTCAAAGTTTGGATTTTTCATATATATTAAAATTTCTGGCGGATCGGATTATAAGCGAATCAGGCCGGATTTTAGGTTCGATCCGGGCTTCGTCCCCTCTAAAATATTACCACTCTTTTTGATCCTCCAAAAATGCTAAAACTGAACCCCAAAAAAAAAACAAAAGGCAGAGCAATTAACCCGTCTCGTGAGTCATGATTATAAGCAAATACCCAATCTCTCTCACCT